>CM044890.1:30125380-31325380 GCA_024500025.1 Syzygium aromaticum | reverse complement strand
GATTGATTAAAATTTGCATGGTAGTTGTTGGAACCGTGATAGGTCTACCGAGTAGAAGGCGGTCCTTGGCTGGTCTGAAAAGCCATCGGTGGGGGCTGATTATTTGTTACCGACGCTAGCTCTATCCTTCCCTCGTGATTAAGAATTAAGGCATGAAGTTGGTCCTTTGTCAAAGACCCGGTTTGAGTTAAAATGGAAATTGCGGTGTCGAGACCCTGAAATTCAGCACCCAAACCACGAAACAATTAAGTATGATATTCATTAATAGATAAAGGCTCACCAATAGCAGCTAATTGGTCCGTGAGACTGGTGGCTTCTTGTAGGAATTCTGTGACGGATCGGTGGCCTTTTGAGAGTGATTGAAGCTGGAGCTGTAAGGCAAATGCGCGCGCAGTTGATTGAGCGGCATACGAGTTCGCAAGATACTTCCAAACACTTGCCGTGGATGTGTGACTCGTCAATTGGGCAACTATCGGAGCAGTCGACAAATTGAGGATCCAAGCCAAGGCAATGGACTCTCGAAATTTCCAGTTTTCAAACGCTAGATTGGTTATTTGCGTAACAACCCCTCCTGGTGCAATCTCCTTGACAGTCTCCTCCAACTGAGGTTTGATGCCGTCCAAAATAGACAGCAAGCGAGCAACGCATAAATATGGTGAGATTTGTGTTTTCCATATCAAAAAGTTTGTCCCCGTTAACTTCTCCCCAATACTTGGTGGTGACATGAGAGTGGGGTTATTCGAGATTATTGATGACAATGTGGGTGCAGAAGATGATGTTTCTTTAGACATGGATCGGTGAGGCTTTCGCCAAAGAAGCTCCGATACCAACTTGAAAAAAGAAGAATTACGTTTTAGAGAAGAAAATTTTATTGCTCTTTTTTTCTGTACATCATTGTGTTGCAAATACAATGTATATAAAGGATTTTAAGAGATAAGATACTTAACATAATATCATAATAAATATTCCCTACATATTTTCTTCTTTTAACAGATAAGATACAAAAGGTAACAAAATAACAAATATTTGCTGAGTATTTTCTTCCTTTAAGAATCGTGAACTCCCAATTTCTTGGTGGATTTTTCTGCAGGAGTTGCAACTGCTGATCCTGGCTAAAACACATAACAAAAGTCGCCTGTGATATCTAAGGAACCTCCCTAAGAATGGCAGAGAAAACTGACACACAATTAGAATCAAACAAGGAGAATGTTAGCATAGGAGGAGCAAAACCTGCGACACGCTTACTGGTATGCATGATGTAAATGCTTTTACCCAAATAAGTGACAACTCTCCCCTAACTACCAATTCTATACAACATGTTAACATGAACCTTTTCGTTGGGCGGTCAAATTTGCTGACCGTGCATCCTCACCTTTCTCAGCCACGGGCACATTAAATGCTGATGAAAACTCATCGGCTAGAGAACAACACCGTGAAAAGTCATGCCGGTTTCAGCTGAAAGCTTGACTAGAGCGTGATGGAATTTTGCAAGTGCGTTCGCAAGAACAACAAGTCCTCATTAGTTCTTTCTTCTAAACTATTGTAAACCTTTGCAATGTATTCAAACTCTTGCCCATACATATGGGCAGCACATGCGGCCTTGTAAGTTAGGAGCTGAATATTACCTGCAGAGAAAAGGCAAATGTAAAAATGAAATTAACCTCGAATGCACCACAGAAAACTGATAAAATTTGACTTGGACTAAAATCGATTGAATACTAGCGATAACAACTGCTGGATAAATAATTAAACTCAAACGAAGTCAAATATTACACTTCTTGAGTTTTAATTAGTTGTCACTCTTATCTCATTGAGCCACGCAATTCTTCACCTTGGCCAATATATCATGTGAACATCCTATTTTCATAAAAATTTCCCTATTAATAAGCGGCTAATCATACACTACAATAACTTTAATTTATTAAGATAAGAGTAAGTAAAAAGTTTATCATGCCTACAAAACCTGGTTTTGAATCTCATTTTGGTAAGTAGTTGAGAATATACAAACTTAAATGGCACATTCGATATTGATTTGCATAGTCAACAAAGCCAACTTAAGGTATTATACATAACATGACATGACAAATCATGCAGACATCTCAGAGATAAATCAGATAAATTACCAGCTACAATATCTGTTTCAAGGATGCTATAGCTGAAATGACGTGTCAACCACCACCTGCACCGGAACCTCCAAATCTTGACCAAGTCATCCCTCAGGAAATGGTCAGGGATCCTATTAGAACAAACATAATAATTGTGCCTAAATCTACCTTCTTTAGCATCTAAATGCACTGACATGCAATCCTCTTCATGCCTAGCAAGATTGAGGAAACACATTGCAAATTCCCTTCATATCTGGTGTTCAGCATACGTAGCATCCAGATGCAGAGAGATCATTTCCAGCATGGATCTAGGATGATAGTCTCCTGCATGTTATGATGGGACATTAACAGAAGGAAAATTATAAAGCTTATTGAGAAGTGCCATCTGCTTTGGACGAATTCCATCACAACAACTTCCTACGAATGGAATAATCCATCCCTAACCATGTCAATAACAACTTCCGAAAGAAGAAAAACAAAAGCAGCTGGACAATACACTGTTAGGACCGCAACAACAGAAACTCAATACCTTCCGCCTGGGAAGATCACCAAGAAGGAGCTTACGTTTGAGTTTGTTAATATATCCAGTTTAGCCCACCTTCACTCAAAAGCTTAAGCCAATAAGTCATAGGCCAATTATGATATATTAACTGCTCTACACCATACCAATTATCCAATATGGAATTTCTCTAACACAACTCACACATACGTCCTAACAGTCTCCCTCTCATGTGTGAGCTCCCCCTTAATTCAAGTATATTTATCTACATCAAGATATGAAGTCATGCGATCGGAAACTCACACATGTATCCTGACAATCTCTCCCTCATGTGTGAGCACCCCCTTAATTCATGTATATTTATCTGCATCAAGGATGCACATGTGAATTGTGTTAGAGACATCCTACATCGGATAATTGACGTGGTGTAGAGCAGTTCATATATTCTAATTGGCCTATAACTTATTAGATTAATGACGCAGAATTTATTAGTGGTGCGTTTCTAGACCGGTTAGACAGGCAAAAGTCCAAACGGAAGGTGAAACAGTGATGCGACTAGAATCGGCGAACCCGATTGACGATATCGGATCGGATTCGAATTCGGTCATTTGAAGCGAAACGGCGTTCTGAATAAAACTCACCGCCTTTAGCTATGACTAACGATGGATTTTAGCGATTCAGGATCATTTACATGGATTTTTCTATTATTTTAATATTTTGTATGGGTTTTAATTTTAAGGGTAGTTTTGTAATTTTGATATTTTATGTTTTATAATCCTAGTAGGGTTTGGTTTAAGGATATATAAGTTTGTTTTAGGGTTCTTTTTTAAAAATAGAACATTATCATCAACATTGAATTTCGAGATTTCTTTCTCTAAGCAAAGTTTTGCTTGAATTATTTGTCGAACGCTATGTTAGGTGGTATCAAAGCCTATGGTGACTAGCAGTAGTCTTCATGACGATGCTCAGGAGACTGGAGCCCCAACCCTTGGGGACGATGTGCTACAACTTTTGGAGCAGAGTTTAATGGAACGCTTGGATCAACGATTCGATCAAAGTCTTCGTCGTTTCGAAAAACGATTTGACGAGTTAACAGAACGATTTGAAGGTCTCGACGATGATGTGAACTAGAATCAGCGGAACGACAGAAGGCGGGGTGCAGATCTTGCTCGCGGTGATTCTGTTGATATGCTTGTTCCTGTCCATAGATTGAATAACCCTCTGTTTTCAGAGAGTTTAAAAGAAGAAGAAAACAATTATTTTGATGCGGAACGTGCTGATTATGGCGGTAGACATTATCATAGAGGATTTCAAAGAGGATATGATCGGAGAGATAGAAGATGACGTTACGACGATAGTGAAGGTAACGACTTTAAATTGAAAGTTGATATTCCTTATTTTAATGAAAATCTGAACATAGAAGAATTTCTGGATTTGATTGCTGATATAGATAGACTTTTTGATTATATGGAGACCCCTGGTGAGAAAAATGTGCGATTTGTAGTATGTAGATTAAAGAGGGGTGTGTCTGCATGGTGAGAGAGATTGCAGAATAAGAGAGAGCGAGAAGGAAAAGATAAAGTTCGAACTTGGACTAGAATGAGGAGGCTGTTGAAACAGGAGTTCCTTCCACCCGACTATGAACAAATTATGTTCCAGCAGTACCAACGTTGCCAGCAGGGCAATCGGACTGTACATGAGTATACGGCCGAATTTATGAGATTGGCAGAGCGGAATAATTTATCAGAGACGGAGGGACAGCAGGTGGTCAGATATCTCGATGGTTTGAAACCCTTCATTCGAGATAAAATTGGGGTGCAGTTTCTACGAAATTTAGCTGAAGCGAAGAATATGACAATGAACACAGAATTGATGCAGCAAGACAGGGGAAGAAAAAGCTACGAAAATTATCGAAGTAGCAGTTCGAGTAGTTCGGTAGAGAATAACAGTTTCAGTAATCGCTTTAACGCAAGACGAAATCAAAAAAATAAAGCGGTAGAAAAGCGCCCTCTAAACGATGTAAGGGATAAGGGAACGCAAGCATACAAAACTACGAACCCTAACCCTTATGCTAAACCAGCCGCAATAAAGTGTTATAGGTATAATCAGCCTCGACACCAATCTAATCAATGCCCTCAGAGAAAGACCGTAAATGTAGCAGCAAGAGAAGAAGAGGAGGATGGATATTGCTATGCGCCGGATGGTGAGGACGATGATTTTGAAGATGAAGAAGAGGAGTAAGTAAACTGTGTGGTACGCAGAATGATGTTAATCCCAAAACAAGAAGATTCACAGCGCCATCAACTATTCCAAACCAGGTGCACCATTCTAGGAAAGATCTTTACTGTGGTTATTGATAGTAGAAGCATGGAGAATATCATTGGAAATGAGGTAGTGAAGAAGTTGGGAAAACCTATGGAGAAGCATCATAATCCCTATATGTTATGATGGATTAAATTTGGAGCGAAAATCATTCAAGCTGAACAATGCAAAATTCTATTATCCATCGGTAAGTGTCATGATGAGCTGTATTGTGATGTAGTAAACATGGATGTATGTCATGTGTTATTTAGGAGGCCGTAATAATTTGATGTAGATGATTAGTATTCGAGAAGAAGCAATCAGTATAACCTTGTGAAGGATGGAGTGAAGTATACGTTACTGCCATTGAAGAACAAAGAAAAACAAACTACTAAAAATAATTTCCTAACCCTTACGAGGAAATTTGAAGCTGAGGTTAAGGAGACCCGACAGATTCACGTGCTAGTCGTGAAACAAGCAATTGAAACTGAGGCTGAATTACAAGTGGAGGAGCAACCTGAAGCAATTAGGCCTTTATTGAAGGAATTTAGCGAACTGATGCCTGAAGAGATTTCAGATAGATTGCCGTCTATGCGCGATATTTAGCACCATATAAACTTAATTCCTTGTGCTAGTCTGCCTAATTTACCGCATTACAGGATGAGTCCTAAAGAGAGCGAGATTCTAAAAGAAAAGGTGGAAGAGTTGTTGCAAAAGGGGCACATTCATAATAGCATAAGCCCATGTGCTGTTCCAGCCTTGTTCCGGCCTTGTTGACTCCTAAAAAAGATGGGAGTTAGCGGATGTGTATAGATATCAGGGCTATTAATAAAATAACCGTGTGCTACAAGTTTCCAATTCCGAGATTAGATGACATGCTGGATAGGTTGCCTAGTGCTAAGTGGTTTTCGAAGTTGGATTTGAAAAATGGATACAATTAGATTCGGATTCGGCTCGAAGATGAGTGGACCACAGCTTTCAAAATAAAGGAGGGGTTGTACGAATGGTTGGTGATGCCTTTCGGACTTTCCAATGCTCCAAGCACTTTCATGAGGCTTATAAATTAGGTTCTGAAATCTTTTATTAGCAAATTTGTTGTAGTTTATTTTGATGATATCTTGATTTATAATAAGACTAAGGAGAATCATCTGATAACCTTAAGGGAGGTGTTGACAACTTTGCAGATTAATAAGCTGTATATTAATCTTAAGAAGTGCAATTTTTTAACTAATAAACTGTTATTCTTAAGGTTTATTATTACTATTGAAGGAATAGAGGTAGATGACGCGAAGGTAAAAGCAATCAGAGAGTGGCCAACTCCTAAAACAGTTTCTGACGTAAGGAGTTTTCACGGGTTAGCTACTTTTTATTAGTGATTTATTAAGAATTATAGTACCATCGCAGCCCCAATTACTGAATGTATGAAGAAAGACAAATTTCTATAGAGAGAGGAAGCTGAGAATAGTTTTGCTATTTTGAAGAAGAAGTTATGTACTGCACTTGTTCTTGCTTTATTTGATTTTGATAAATTGTTTGAAGTAAACTGTGATACTAGTGGAATGGGTATATGAGCTATTTTATCTCAAGATCGCAGACCAGTTTGCTATTTTAGTGAGAAGCTCAGTGATGCAAGGTAGAAATAGAGCATTTATAACAAAGAATTATATTCTGTCGTAAGGACTTTGAAAAATTGGGAGCATTATCTAATTGGGAAAGAATTCATCTTTTATTCTGATAATGAAGTTTTGAAGTATCTAAATAGTTAGAAGAGGATTAGCAACGATATGCATACGCGATGGTGTCAATTTTTGCAAAAATTTCCTTTCAGATTATAGCACAAGTCAGATATGCATAATGTCGTAACAGATGCATTGAGTAGGAGAGCTGGCTTGTCGATTACAGTAAGTCAAAACATCTTGGGGTTCGAACAGTTGAAAGACTATTATGCAGATGATGATGACTTTGGGCAAATTTGGAAGTCATATACTTCTGGTCAACCTATGCAAGAATTTTATGTGTAGGATGGCTATTTGATGCGTAGCACCAGCTTTGCCTTCCTCGAACATCATTATAAGAGAAGGTAATTCATGATTTACATGATGGAGGATTAGCTGCACACCTGGGTCGTGATAAAACTATTGCTGCAGTTTGGAAACGATTTTACTGGCCCTAGTTGCGTAGAGATGTCAGCAGATACGTACAAAAGTGTTATGTTGGCCAAATTGCTAAGGGGAAATATAATAATACAAGTTTATATATGACATTACCTGTTCCTGACAATATATGGGAAGATTTGTCCATGGATTTTGTGTTTGGTTTACCACGGACACAAAGAGGCATGGATTCTGTTTTCGTTGTGGTTGACAGATTTTCGAAGATGGCGTACTTCATTTCTTGTAGGAAAACTTCTGATTTAGTAAGTGTGGCCAGATTATTCTTTAAGGAAGTAGTTCATTTGCATGGTGTGCCCAAGTTTATTACCTCATATAGGGATAGCAAATTTCTATGGCATTTTTGGCGAACTTTATGAAAACTGTTTGATTCATCTTTGAATTTCAGTAGTACAGCTCATCCGCAGACTGATGGGCAAACATAGATGGTTAATAAAATCTGGGAAACTTGATTCGAAGCATTTGTGGAGATAAGTCAAAGCAGTGGAATGTCGCTTTATCACAGGTAGAGTTTGCTTATAATAATGCTGTTGATAATTCTATTGACAGGTTGCCTTTTTCTATTGTTTATACAAAGGTACATCAGCATACTCTGAATTTGGTATAGTTGCCTAAGCAAGCGGATAAAAGTGTAGTAGCGGATCATATGGCTAAACAGATTGTGGAAGTGCATCATAAAGTCAAACAGAAGCTAGAGGAAGCTAATCATAAGTATAAAGTTGCAATAGATAAACACAGGCGGAAGCAAGTGTTTGCGGTGGGTGATCAGGTCATGATTTTTCTTCGTAAAAGTGATTACCAGTTGGATTTTATAGCAAATTGCAGAAAAAGAAATATGAGCCTTACACTGTTAGCAAGAAGATCAACAATAATGCTTATGTTATAGACCTTTCACATAGTATGGGCATATCTAACACTTTTAATGTTGCTGATTTATCACCATTTCATGAGTCCACAGAGCCGTTATATCCAAATCCTGATTTTAACTCGAGAATGAGTTCTTTTCAAGTGGAGGAGAATGATGCAGAATTTATTAGTAGTGCGTTTCTGGACCAATTGGGCAGGCAGAAGTCCAAATAAAAGGCGAAACGTTGATGTGACTAGAATCAGCGGACCCGGTTAACAACATCGGATCAGGCTCAAATTCAATCGTTTGAAGTGAAACGGCGTTCTGAACAAAACTCACTACCTTTGACTGTGACCAACGATGGATTTTAACGATTCGAGATCGTTTATATGGATTATTCTATTATTTTAATATTTTTATGGATTTTAATTTTAGGGCAGTTTTGTAATTTTGATGTTTTATGTTTTATAATCGTAGTAGGGTTTGGTTTAAGGATATATAAGCTTGTTTTAAGATTCTTTTTGAAGAACAAAACATTATCATCAACATTGAATTTCAAAATTTTTTTCTCTAAGTAAGGTTTTGCTTAAATTATTTATCGAATGCTACATTACTTAAGTTTTTGAGTGAAGATGGATCAAACTAGATATATTAACAGACTCGGACTTAAGCTCCTTCTTGGTGATCTCCACGGGCGAAAGGTATCAAGTTTCTGCTGCTGCTGTCCTAACAACATCTGTTTGGAAATAATCTCACAGACAATTTTCCACAAATCAAAAAGAAAAATGTCAAGAGTCCCGAGACAAAATTTTTAGATAATATTTAAGTTCCCATTGTCAGAAACTAATAACCATCCAAACCCCAATTTGGTCGCAAAGAAGATCTTAGCCCATTTGCCGACCTTCATGTGCACTAACACCATTGCCCACCTTTTGAGAGAGTTGTGCAGTACGGCAAAATTTTACCTCTTTCTTTACCCGCACTTGGTAAAATTTGTTGAAAAATTGGGGGGATTGGGATTAACGGCTAGACTTCATTGACATACCACTTTGATGCATAGTGACAAGCCTTGCCACTAAATGGCAGCATGTTGGATCCCTCTTTAAGATTTCTTCATAACATGATGAGAGCTCGACAACATTTTCACGAGCGAAACGCTCCAACAGAGCAGCTCGCACTCTAATAAAATTCAAATGTTAGTTTCCACAGAAACAGGCAGACATTGACAAATAAATGATGCTACTCAGCAAGAAAACGCTAAGTTACAAATCCAAACTAGAACATTAAGTCCTACGAATTCGGTAAAGTTGTATATGTTACTTCCAACTTTGTTTGCTTGTATCCAAACCTAAACTTGTGATAGAACAGTAGTACCTTAAAGGAAGGGCAGTATCTGCACGATGACATACCTTTTCGAGCACATTCAATGCCTCATCTACTTGTCCGCAAATCAGCAGCAACTAGTAGAAAATTGGAAAAAATCAAATGAGATTCTTGCAATATAATGGAGAAGCAAATGGTATGATGCATACATCAATAACTATTTAACCAGCTAGGAGAGAAACCCAATATGTGATTTGTCTTCTGCATTTCTGCAGGATTAAGCTCACTCAGTCTTAACCATTTCATAATACACAACAAAGTTCTAACTGCAGATAGAAAGGGAATGCCGCAATCAATTTGTTCAGGCAAGGCAGAGGCAATGTGCAAAGAAAGCAGACGCTCAAGAACTCCTTCTGTTTTAGATCAAAAAGTTAAAAGCCCTTTGGAGCCGTAAGATAAAATGAGCATTGACATAAGCAATTCACCAATGGACAGGATCAGGATGACCACTATAAGGGCAAGAAAGATTCTTTCAAAAGTATTTCTCAAGATTTTTTTGAAGTCTACATCAAACAAACTTTTGCTACACCTGAATCAGAGGAAGTAGGGCATCTGATATTGCGGGTGATGAATCAAGAGCTAGTCACAAATACTTTGCTGCGTCCTTGTAGACATTAAGCTTCTCCCGGTGCCGCTGGATGAAGACCTCAGAATTCTTGATGTTTTGAGGCAGTCTTATGGGCAACAACAGCCATGAATCCAGGCCAACTATTTAAAGACCGTGAGAAACACTCTCAATAATCAACGAAGAATTCATAAACTCCCAATTGACCGTAGCAAGTGAAAGCAATAGAGGACAGACATGTCAACAATTGTATTAGAGTAATGCTACAAAGTGATATGACGGAATGTGAGTGGTATACAACAATAGAGTAAGATTGGTCTACAAAGTTGTTTACAAAGTGATATGACACAATTCGTGCGGATATATAAGCAAATGGAACATATTCAACACCCGATAGAATCAGCCATCTCATTTTGGCACCAATTTTAAAAACTAGTCTTATTACACATACTACTTATTCTGTGCTGAATAAAAGGATGCTTAATCTCCAAAACTATTGCCGAAAAATTATATGCCTAGCATGAAATCAAGTGTTTAAGCTGACCAAAACAGCAAAGCTAGTGTCGAAAAATTATTCCAGTCACCTAGATCAGATAAAAAAAGAAACACAATGTACATTTCCAACATCGGTAGACCGTGGGGCTTCATCTTCAGAAGAATTCATGTAAAATCGTTGTGATTGCTCCTCCTCCAAATTATCCTCGACCTTCACAGGGACTTTTGTAGGTCTTTCATGATTAGTATCCACCGATATCCTTTTATCCTTCATTACAGAAGTGTCAGAATTGCATTGTAAGGATGTACTGGCCTCGCAACTGTAAACGGCAGGATATCCCTCTGAGTTCCTAACTGAAACGTCAAATCTTTCCTCCAACAACCCAATTTGTTGACAAGCATTAGTTTGCTCCAATTCTATCATTTGCATGGCTCTTGGGATACTCGAATACTACCTTTGATAAAATGTCAAACCCAATATCAGATCCTCTCCCAAGTTCTTGTTCTTGCATGAGCCTAAACCTGTCAAATGGGTGGGTCGGGTTAGGTTTGGGTTGGGTCGGGTCATAAATGGCCCGACCCAAATTGACTCATTAACTCGTTTATTACCTATTTATGCGCAATGCAATTTTCTTGACCCATACTCGACCCGATACATACCCAACTCATACCCTATTAGAACCGTATTGCTAAAACACTTTCATATTTAATTAAATATAGGAAAATTCATACCCAAGCTAAAATAAGAGCACGGAATGAGTAAGTGCAAGATTGAGTCAGGGCGAGAGAAATGCGTTAAATTTAAATCAGTTGTAAACTCATTTATGACCTATTTACTACCCATTTAATATCAATATAAGACTTCTACCCATTTATGACCCATTTATTAAATATAACTAACATATTTATGACTCATTTATTAATATATGGGTTAAGAAATGGATTTATGACCCATTTTGACAGGTCTATATGAGCCTAAGAAAACACAATGGTAACGTCAATAAAGATAAAGATTTCAATCTTTTTTATCTAATGTAACCTTGAAGATGCGTTCATTACGCCTTGATTCACAAAGCATTTTTTTATGCTAAGTAAAGGTGCATTAAAGAGGTACCACCTTCGAACTAAGTCCTTATCAATGCACAATACTAACAGGTCTTGCAGATCCAAAAGCATGTAATTGCCCTTCTTTGTCTTGTCACAACATATCATGATTCAGAAAATATTAACTAAGGCACAAGGTGCATAAATCAAGGGATGATTATTCCTGAATGGATTTGAGTTTTAATGAAAAGATTATTTCCATATTTAAAGAGAAGCCAGTCGTCAAGGATGAGTAACACGTCAGTTCGGGAGAGAGAAAAAATCATACGATTGAGCATTCTGATGTGCTTTCTCAATATTCCCTTGAGTAAGACAAAAGAGGATGAACTCCAAATGAACTGCAAGCCTATCCTGCCCACGGAAAACGACCACATATTAATAAGAGTCTGCTGACTACAGTAGAAATAGAAACACTCAAAGAACTTATAACCATTTCATTCCAAATTATATACATATAAAAACAAGTAAAGAAGGTCAAAATAATGTCTTCAGACACAAGAATTTCAATAGATACCCGTGATGGGTAATTCCTTTTCGATCCCATCCTTGCCATCCAAATATCGTAAATGCGCTTGATACGCTTGGTTTCTATATGTTCAAGGACCTCCATTAGCACCTGAAAAACATGGCATCACATTCCGCCTAATTTTTTTGCGAGAGAAGCAACTCCAAATACCAAGGTCGAACTGCTGTAAAAAAAACCTGGGGCTACCACTAAGTTTAGCCTAAACATTAACACATTTTGTACTTTGAGAAGCTGATTGCAAATCAATGCTCAGAAATTCCATCTCCAAATTAACACGCAGCCAAAGAGTGACTTCTTCTCTGCGATTCCTGAACCGAAAGCAATCATGAAGCAGCGATTCTACCGTTTGAACACCGTAACTTTTCCCTCTTCTCGCCTTGTGGCTGCACTCTTCTTTACTCCGAACTAATTTTTCCCAATTTCGGTCGTAAGAGTGACTAAATCACAGCCCCAACAATCACCGCAAAAGAAAAATACAAACCCAACAACCTCAACAGTCTAGAGAAATGAATTCGTGTCTCACCGAATACTTGAGCCGATTGTGCTCGGGAAACCTATCCTTGTGCGTCCCCTTCAAGAGCACGCTCAGAACCCCGCTCGCCTCGGCCCAGTCGTGCCGCCTCGCAAGCCTGCGCAGGAGCCGATACAACCTCCGGCGGTTCTCCGACCGCAAGCTCCCCCCGCCAAGCCCGAGGACGTACAACGGCTCCGTCAAGGAAAGCATGATCCTCTTGAGCAGCCTACCGTCGCCCACTGAACCGGCACCGCAGCCGTCGGCTTCCGCGTTCGCCGGCAACTTCCTCATGCGACTCTCCTCGTCCTCCTCAACAGCAGCGCCGCCATCGGCTTCCGCTTCCATCGCGTCATCGAATTCCAACATGGCTGACACAGCGCTGCTGCGATTCCGCAAATTGCAACGGATCCTTTTTCGTGCGCGATCTGATTTTATATATTCGTGGGAGCCCTGGAACGACTCGGGGGTTTAAGAGCCCGCCTTTTTCTTCCCCGTATTTTTTACGAAAAATAAATTTAATTTCTGGATTATACCAGAATTTCCTAGATAATTCTTCAATGCTAAGATTTACATTACCTAGATAAGGATTTTGTTCAAGCACCCGTATGAAAGAAAGTTCATGATTTCCAATGTCACAGCCTCCCCGTGTTTCTGTACAGAATGAGCTTAAAAGTTGTTGCGAAACACTCATCAATTAAACCCTCTGGTTATTTTAACGCGTTCGCCACTTGCTATTAAAAATTAAGTTATTTTGGTCATCCAAATATTCAAGTTGTTAACACCTCGACTGGAGATCAAGCCTTCAAGCCCTCGAATCCAGTTTCTGACAAGGAATGGAAGATCCTGCTATCTGGTCCGAAATAGAGCCATTAAGGCCCACGGATTGTGCTCATGCGAAGGATCAAAATAGCACATGCCTCGAGATCGAGCCATCGAATCACATTCGGGGCAGAATTAAGGTTCATATCGTTCAACCGAAGATCGCCCCATTAAAGCCCTCGAACAATCTCTTTTTTTTTGTTATTCTAGAAGGAAAAGAATCGCGGGGCTTACGAGAGATCGCGCCCCTCTCTTCTATCAATGCAGATTTGGCATGAAATTTTTCGTTCCGATTTCATTACGTAGATTTATTTGTGTCCGGCATTACTGAGCCAACTTAACTTTTTTCGCTCGGCCAGATCTCTTTGACCAACCAAAAAAAATTAAGGAATTTCTCGATTAATGTAATTTCCTCGATTTATCGTATTGAATTATCTGAACGAATTCGTTACGAGGACTACGACTTCGCAAGACACAGGACGCGCAAAATTATGGATAAACCTTTTGTCGACAGAAGGTAAAAGGGGGGCAAAGTTGGGTGGGGAGGGGGGACAGATTCTCATGTGAAGTGCTCTCGGAGTGTTGAGATTGTAGCCAAAAGAAGGCTGAGCAGACAAGAAATTCAAGCTCCTGTCCTTTTCACAGCTCGTCCTCCCTAAGTCCCGTCCCGCTCCTCCTGCTTGCATCCATACGCACCTCTGCACGTCCCAACCAGCAATGCGTATCTATCAGCGACCCGAAGGGCACGTTGCATCTTCTCCAGTGTGTCGGACGTCAAGATCCCCACCTTTGACCTCAAAGGAGACGAAGAATGGAAAACCGGGAGAAAGTATTCAGTGATAATGAGAGCTTCGGAGAGTTAAACAGGAGAGGGAGGGAGGACCGGGGGGGGGGGGGGTCCTACGGCACGTGGTGGCCAGATTCCAGCAGTGAATAAACGAAAAAGAGGAGGGAGTCGCGACTTTTAAAGGGAGGGGACGCCGTTCTTCCCCAACAGCTGGAGCTAGCTGTGTCCCCCTCGTCCCCTCCCCATGTGACCTGCGACAAATACAGTAAACTATTGTCTGACCCAGCCCAACCCCATTCAGAGCGAGCGAGAGAGAGAGAGAGAGAGAGAGAGAGAGAGAGAGAGAGAGTTCTTGTAACCCTTCACGAGGAATGACATTCTTGATATGGTTCGACGTTCGGGTTCGATTCCCATCTCCCTAAACCCTCTCTGAATCTCTCCCCATTCGTCATCTCTACCGTCTCCGCTTGCTGGTCCTCTCTTTTCCGTTCATTGGTCGGGACATTCTTTGGTTGGTGTCAAGGTCCCGAGCATTGACAGTTCACGTTCCAGATTTGCAAATTGCATGGCGCAACCACCATCCCATTTATCCCGCCTCATCGCCCCAAACTGGCCTCCTTCCCCTCACCCTGGCGGTGGCAGCTGCCAACCTTCGTGGGTCGATGAGTTCCTCGAGTTCTCGTCCACGAGGCGTGGGGCCCACCGGAGGTCGACGAGCGACTCGATCGCCTTCCTTGAGGCGGGGGAGTACCAGAATACGGTCTGCCACAACGGCTATGGGTTCGACCGCTTGGATGACGAGCAGGTCATGTCCATGTTCTCGGAAAACGGGAGCATGACCGTCACTGTCGCACTGCCACCCCCAGCCTCCTCCTCCGGTACGTCCACGCCGTCGGATCAGAACGGCAACAACGAGAAGATCAAGCCGGCCCTGGCAAATGCTGATCGGGCGACGCGACAGCAGTTGCCCAAAACAGAACCTGGAATGTTGGAGGTGGATAATTCGTGCAAGGCCAAGTCAGATTCGGCCAAGGCCGCTCAAGCTTCCTCCAATGCCAATGCCGTTGTCGACCCAAAACGGGTTAAGAGGTAAAGTGAAACCATGATAAACATCCATTGACGTATTGAATATATGTTAATCCATGAGATGGAAAAATTAAATTTCTGTCTCGCACCATGTGAAATGTTTGCAAATGTCAGGATTTTAGCAAATCGGCAATCTGCTCAGAGGTCCAGGGTGAGGAAACTGCAATACATTTCGGAGCTGGAACGGAGCGTAACCACATTGCAGGTACACCATCAATTCTTTTCTGCATCAACTATACTTATTTCATGACAACTTGAGAGAGTGAGAACTCATTGTGCACGCGGACATGGACGCGATGAGTTGCTGTATTTGTTCTTGAGTCACAATGAATGTTAAAGCACACGATATATGCAGAGCGAAGTATCGGCATTGTCGCCCAGAGTTGCATTCCTGGATCATCAACGTCTGATTCTGAACGTGGACAATGGCGCTCTCAAGCAACGGATCGCTGCCTTGGCTCAAGACAAGATTTTCAAAGACGGTAAACAACTCCGACCTTCGACCTTCATTAACATTTCCAGATTCATACGCATCATGCATGAGCGGACACAGCAGAATAACATTACTGCATATCGATCCAACGGCATGCGCTTATCCTCATCATATTCAATGTTGAAGCACTTTTGCTTTTGGCCGGAAACGTACATTACTACATTAATCAATCCCTTTATTGTTTGAAAAGTGAGAAATGTAGCTGGTTAAATGTGAGCTTTAGCATCTCCCTTTAGATGCCTTAGCGTATGGATCATTGTCTTTTCTTTTTCTATTCTTCTTTGCCTTTGTTATGAAACTTCAATCATGCGAAGGTGGGCTTATAGCATCTTTATTCATCAGCTCATCAAGAAGCACTGAAGAAGGAAATAGAGAGATTGAGGCGGGTGTATCAGCAGCAAAATCTCGAGAAGATAGCCGACGTGACCCCTGCCACCAATCCATCTTCGCCACCACAGGATCCACCGGGGAGATCCGACAACAACGGATCAACAGATAAGGACCAAATCCACGACCATGAAAGTTGAAAAGGGGAGGAGGAGGAGGGGTCTCCTCGAATTGGGCCATCACGATCACATGGCGCGTGTGTTCCTATCCATCCCCCTAAAAAAAAAGGGACAGAAAAATTGACATGGCAGCGGAGAAAAAGCCCTTTTGTTTCAATCTTCCACACCACCCCCCCCCCCCCCCCCCCCCCCCCCACCACCTTCAGCAACCATTATAATTGTTCTCTAGCCCTTTCGTTTTTTTCAAACTATGGGTTCAATCTTCGACAACATTGGGTAAAGTTTGTAGCCAAAGAGCGACTATTGTAATGAAATTATTGCGATTGTCTATCCTAATATGTTCCAAATTACACATCCTTCGTTGTTTTCCCTTACTTTATAATGCGTTTTACTTCGGCAGATGAAGGATTCATTCGTTCTAAGCAACTAAGATAGAGTGGGGCTATAGGGTTCTTAGTGGGGCCAAGTTGTTATCTCTAAAATGCAAACTATTTTTCGTCAATACGTCATGCAATAAGGAATAGGGAACGTCTCGAATAAATATGTACAGAGCGTTTCTATCAGTACAATTACTCTCATGTGAATCGGACTTCCCACGCAAAAAGACAATGCGAATGCGACCACGTTGATCGAATAATCACGAATAGGGAAGAACAAACAGGAGAGCTGGCAAAATGACCAGAAGGAATGTGAGAATTTGGTTTTTTTTAACGGGTGTTCACAGCATATTAACGTTAGACGGATATTTGTTTTCAAAAATTTGAATTGCCAATAATTGAACAACATATATTCGTATACATCAAGCATATCTATTACATTGTTGTTGCTCAGACAATGGTCCTTTTTGTATTGTATTGGACTCTACTTCATGGCATGAATCATCGCCCTGGGAGATAATGTGGGGAAGATGACAGAAATGGTCCATAAACTTTGGTCCAACGTGCGATGCCCTCTCTGAACTTTTAATTTGTGCAATGCGGTCCTTAAACTTTTAATATGTCCAATGTGGTCTCTAAACTCTGATTCAATATTCAATATGATCCTTGAACTTTTAAACGTTTTCATATAGTTTATGAACTCTATTGAAAAAATTATAAATAGTTTACGGATCACATTGAATAAAATAAAAGTCCTCGGACGATATTGAGTATTGGGCTAAAATTTAAGGACCGCATTGCACAAATTAAAAGTTTATAAATGATATTACACATCGGATCAAAGTTCATGAAGCTTTTGTGCTTTAATCCCAATAACGTATCAAAGCAAAAAATGGGTGCAAAATTCATGCACGAATGAGTCCACGACACACGTTCACTGTATGGGCTGGGAGCAGGCCCAGCTTGACTGTGCGATAATGAAGTGAAGCGTTTTTGGTGTCGGATCAATTAGACCCGTTACGTTGAGCTCCATAGTCCAGCTTGGCCATTCTAATTTAAGGCCGACCCGAAAGTAGATCCATCTGACCCATCATTTTCGACCCAATTGGAAAGGCAATTCATTGGAGAGCAGTACTTTCCTCTATCTAATCCCATGCAGAAGAGCGGTTGGAGAAAACATTCCCGACCCGGGTTGGACAAAAAAGTCTCGATCTGGACTTTCGAGAATTCTCTTGCGTCTAATAAAGCCACTATGGGTTGTCCTGTCTTTGGTTCGATACGGTATCTTATAGATGTGATGAGATAGGATACACAAATGCCCATCTCGTTAGTTGATATTCCCTTGACATGACGTTGGAATAAATATATCTAATGAAAGCTGTCGCGGTAACCTAAGCACTCGTTTGGTTCAATGTGGAACGGGTTCCTTAAGGAATGGTATTCCAATATTATATATATATATATCATATTTGGATAAAACTTTAGGATATGGATTTGGATTCCACATGGGAATTGGATTACTTCACTTTAGCATTGGGATTCCATGTTCACATTCCCACGACAACAAAGCTATATAAGACAAAAAAAAGGCCCAACTTCACCCCCGGACGGTCATCGTCGTCAATCTCCTTTACTAGTTGCAAGTACCACTAGTCATCACCAGTTACCATGACTGTTTTGTCAAAACTTATCGTCGAAGAAATACCTTTCATCAAAGGTTTGACCTTTGATTTTTTGAGTGAATTAGGTTATGTGGCAACTCAAACAAGAAAAAGTGGATATGGGACAAATTTCGAATGTTAACTAAATTAAAAGAATAAGGAATAAAGAATTGCAAACATGACTGGAGAATCAGTAAATTGAATTGCAAAATATTTGATAAGTGTTGTTGATTGTGGATCCTTTACAATTGATTCTATTTGGTCTTATATAGCCCCGTATAAAGTGTAACATCGATAATCGACTACCTCAAAGGTTCTCAGCTCCGCACTCATGATATTTAATTGCATACCCCTATCCATACGCAGTTATAATATTTATGATTTATCTGGGTTGATTATCTTCAAATGTGGTTGACCATTCATTTATGTATGTCGACAAGCACCTTGGTCTACCTTTCGCCGATGGCATTATTGACTACCCAATGTCAATTTTACACTAGGCATTCATCGATTTGTGACCACTTCACTTGACTCTCTTGTTGTTAATTCAATCCCAACATCTCTCACTAAACCTTGGATCATTTTTTGGGAAGAAAATGCTAAAAAAAGCATAAATCTATTATATTGGTATCAATTCAGTCTTAAAATCTTTCAATTTGAACAAATTAGTCATAAATCCGTTACATTTATGTCAATTTTGACCAGGAATTGTTACTATGGATATCGAACATTTTGCGTAGCATGGCCGTTGCTGACATAGACATTTCTTTTTAAATTTTTTTCTAAATTTTATATTACTTTTTTTTTTGTTTTTTCCCTCTTCTATTTTATTTTCTTTCATTTTTTTCCCAAATGTGGGTCGGCGAGGGCCAACGACCTTCGCTAGCCCATAGATGGGAAAAAAAAAGAAGGAAAGAAAATAAAAATAAAAAATAAAAACGAAAAAAGTAATAACATATTCTGAAAAATTTTAAAAATATCATCGTCAGCACCAACCATACTATGTAGGACAGCCGACATTCACGTTTTTTCGGACTAAATTGGCCAGATGAACTCAATTGATACTAATGCGAAAAGGTCTATATAGCTAAATTGATCTATTCGAAAAGTTTATAATCGAATTTGTACCAATATAATAAGTTTAGCACTTTTTTGGTACTTTTCCCATTTTTGGGTGTCAAGAGGGATTCTTCAACAGACCCAAAAATGGTCTCGTCACCCAAGCAAATTGGAAATGAGCCTTGTTCCGACATAGGATACCGCTCGGTGTTGGAACGAGAAAACCATCCGTGCGCTCATCGGTTGGTGCGGCCGCATAGATTACGATAGGATGAAAGCCAATCCCCATCCAACCGTACCCCCACTAGGCCTGCCGCCTGACGGGCCAACGCAGCTCGCGTAGGGGGCCCCTCCTATCCTAGCCCCAGGGCCCACAGCGCAAGATCGAGCGGATATTTCCGAGCTCCTTGCGGTTTGGACGAAAGTTCGGTAGAGCAGTCGAAGCTAAGTTTTGAAAAGTAGGTTTGCGAAGCCGGCATTGTCGCCGCGTTGCCGTCACGTCTCGTTCTTTACAACGCAACTGCCGGGACGATTTACCGGTAGCATGGGGCCAGCCGCGCGCGTGGGTAGTTAGTCCGTGGCCGCCCCCACCCCACCCGACGCTTTTCCTTCGGCCCCACCCGTCGAGCGTATCCTACGCGCCTACGACCCGCAGAAGAACACGGCAACCCAAGTGGTTTGTCTTGTGTTTTTTTTTTTTCCTGTGTGCTCGCTTTTCATGGACAGTCTCGTGTGCCCACCCCATCGGCTAGTATTCTCCCACGTGTCGCGCCTCCCTCGCACGCGCTCCTGGCTTTTGAATAATTTGATGTGCACCGTTAAAGCCCGCTTCGTGGATCGAAGTTCACGGTCGATTATTTGGGAAACACTGGTAGCTTCGGCGGTAGGTTGTCTGAAAGCGTGAGCGTGATGGGTCCTTAGCCAGTTTTTTTCGGTAATCGCGTTCGCGTCCTCGGCTCATGGCCGCGCTTATGCGTTGCAAACTGTATAATCGTACATTTGTGCGAATAGCACATGCTCTCCAGCTCCACACCGCCCGGTATTCAATTTAGATTTGCAGGCGAGGGAGCGATTTGCAAATCATTTGGCAACGCTATTATTGGCGTGATGTGCATCGGTGTCCTCGATTAATGATTCACACTCTTTCGGCTGGAAAATCTCATTGACAATAAGGGATTGATAAAAAATTACCATCTTGCAATTTTAGTTCGAGTAACAATCGAACCTACTTACTTATCCACCTTTGAGGTACAAGAGTCTGGAAGACCTTTCCAATTGTGTCCATCCCTGAATTGTTTGAATAATATAAAATTGATTGTTGAATTTGAGCACGTTTGTGGCTGGATTTTAAATGCGAAAGTCTTGATTTATGATGGGTGTCTGAAGAATATCGAAAACAAAAGGAAAGTAATATGAGTTATGGTGGGCTATCTATGATTAGAGCTGTTAAATTATATCTTAAATTTGAGCCGTTTAAGGGATCCAACCCGGTTGGATAAATGTCCAAGATATGGCATAAAATACGCACTAGTTACTTCTTTTGTCTTAGTTTTGATTATTTGACCAAGAATTTGGACGTGGACAAAAGAAAGCACTACAAGACAAAAAGGGGTGTACTTATTTCTAGAATATTTATACTTCTCGTGTGGGGGTACAAGGGTCAAGCTTGTTTTCTTTCCTCTGCCCAGTCCGCTGTAGCCGAAGGAGAGGAGGAAAAGAGACAGGAGACCCATTTCAAGGGTTTCGTTTCGAGCCCCTATGCCCTAGGTTGTCCTCTTTCTACGTGTGCAGCAGCCAGCCATGGGTTCTTTCAAGCTTTCAAAGATGGCCGCACAGTGAAGGGTGGGCGTGGGTTCCCAAGTGTGCACTGTAGCTGGTTCCTTGAATCTGTGGAGAGGCAAAACAGTGAAGAAGGCGTCGCACAGTGAATTTGTGCTGTGAGTGTTATTTTCGTTTGAATTGTTTACTTACAAATACTTAGAATTTGAATTTAATCTAGATGCGAAAAACACTTAAACATTATGAGCGATTATTGTAAACTTGGATTCTCCGATTATAATGAATTATATGGTGCCGGTTCTCCCCGTGAATATAGGTTCTAATTCGTCAAATCAAATCACGTAAATCTTGAGTGTTCTTTATCGTTTCTTGTTATTTTCTCTGGTTATGTTCATATTGATATAAATTGCAAGATCCCAAATTTAGCTTCTGCATCGGTTAAAATCACAACAAGAGCCTCCACCATTTAATGCTTTCATAAGGAAAAGAGGAGCTCTTGTTTGGTTTTTTGTCAAGAGCGTGAAGTTCTAACCTTGTCAGAAGGTTTTTGTCAAAAGTGTGAAGTTCTAACCTTCATGATCTTTGGCTAATTTAATGTTTTGCGTTTATCTTGTTGTTGACATTTTGTCCTTTATAAAGTAAGTCGGTGGGAAGTTTTTTCTTCGTCATTAAGTGTAGTACAGGTGCTGTGCTTTTCTACATAGGGGTTTGAGGTGAGCAAGAGAATCCATCAGAAAGTATTCTATGAACAATTTCTTCCTCCGACTTGTGTACTCGTTTCAAACTTCTAAAGTCGTCGTTATTCCTTTTGGTTCTAACATGAATTAATTACTCAAATCGTGCACCTAAGGAATGGATTCGACTGTATCCAGCTTTGTCTTAAAGAGAACGAGTTGGATCGTGGGCACTAACTTGCCATAAAGAGAATGAATTGGACCATTTGGAGCAGCTCCGGCCAATCTATTGAATTGAAGCTGTTATTTATTCAATGCTGCAGCTGCAGCAGCGGCCCCAGCCCATTCAATTCTCTTTTCAGATCCCCATGATGAACTCAGTGGAGCAACTCGGCAAACCATAAGTCATGCTTTGACCGTTGGCTTTATTTATCAGCCACCGATTTCTCTATTGCTACTGGTGTCCCTTCCACTTGTTTTCAAGCTTCAGCTGCGGAGGAGAACGCGGAGGACCTGGGGCATAAAGCCCTGTCCGTTACTTTCTTCTATACTTCTAGTCACGACTTTTTTTAACGTTGCTCGAAACGAAATCACGCAACTACGTACATTTTCGCACGTCGATATCATGCATTTTTTTTTTTTAAGAATTCAAAGTGTTCCGAGCATATAAAAGTCAAACATGTGTAGCATTTCGTGTCCATGATATCACATGTTTTGAAGAATTTGAAATGATTCACAACAAATAAGAGCAAAAGAAAGGTTTGATAAAAAAAAAAAAAAAGAGTAAAAATAAGTCCCAAAATAACAATAAAAAATGAAAAGTTACCCTAAATAAAGGCTAATCGCCGTGTAAAGAGATAATGACACAAACACTTTCTGAATTTTAATAGAATAAATGTATTGAACATTTTTACATAATTTAAAAATTACATTGATATGTGCTAAAAGTTTAGGGATTGAACAAATTAAAAATTCACGCGTCACATTGAACATTAAATTAAACTTTACAGATCATATTAAATAAATTAAAATTTTAAATATTATATTGCATATTTAATTAAAATTCAAGACCGTTTGTGCCCTTTTTGCCGTGCAAATTGGCTCCTTGATTACATTAAATTGCTCCTACTGTTACCGGAAGCGAAGGCGGAATGAAATCCCAAACGCCATCAATCATTCCCGCCCGGACAAGTCGCAAGATCATCCTAGAAAAACGATATAATTGCCCCTGAAGAAGTCAACAGAGGGCAATTGTTTCTTCTGGACCAAACCCGAGTCTTCGCTTTTCGACCTTTTTCAAACGACAGCGCGAAATCGTACGGTGATCCAGCCCCACACCGCAGCTTCGCCCACGAGATCGTGGAGCTGATCTCACCGTCTCACTTGGTCTTCCGACAATCGTGCGGCTCCCGAGGTCGGCCACGTGGGGCCCCCCTTCGGATATCCGGATGTGAATGCTCGTTCGCGATCCAAAATGACGCGGACCGGATAATACTGTGGATTGAATATTCGGAATTAAATTAATTTACACGGCTCTTCGAGAGACCGCGAGGTATTAAAATAAAATAAAATAAATCGCGCTCGAAATTTTTGTCTGTCAGCACGAAGAAAAATAGGAGCAATGTCACAAAACAAATATGAACTTTCACTCAATGTATAATTCGACCCACAAATTTTTAATTTATTTAATATAATATTTAAACTTTAACTTAATATTTAATATAATTCATGAACTTTTAAATTATTCAATATGAATCCCCAATTTTTGAAATATGTTCAATGTAATCCATGAACCAATATAATCCTTCTATAGATTTTAGATCATGGACAACAACGAATATTTTTTATAGAGTCCAAAATTAAAAGTTTAGGGATCACATTGCACATTCGGCTAAAGTTTATAGATCACATTGACTAAATTAAAAGTTCATCGGTTACAATGCACGTTGGGTCAAAATTCATAGATTATTTAGGTCATTTTTCCATAAAAATACTATATTTGCCGTGCTTTTTTTTTTTTTTTCAAAACAAAGTTAAAAATAATCAGCGATTAACCAAAATGAGAAAAAGAATTGAAAATCCGACACCACGCGGCAGGCACTCCATCATACGGAAGCTGTCCTTCGCCGGCAAAGCTGATCGACTTAGCCAACCTTCCGTTGCGGTTGTCCCCCGCGCTTCTCTTTGCAGTCTGTCCTTCTTCCTCTATCGCTTCTGTAATCTCTACGCTTTTCGATCGCTCTCCGTACCAAATGGCCAGCCGCCGCCCTTCCTCTCCTCTCCTGCTCCTCCTCGTCCTCGTCCTCCTCCTCCTCGCCTCGATCTCCGCCGTCCGCTCCCGCTCCATCACCTTTCGGCCCTGCGATCCGGTCTCCGGCGTCCTCAGTCCGCCGCTCGGCCGCGGGTCCCCGTTCTCGGCCTCGTCCGACTCCTGCGACGAGACCTACGGCTTCCTGCCCTGCACGTCCACCTGGATCGGCAACCTGTTCCTGATCCTGGTGTACGGTTACTTGATGTACGTGGCCGCGACGTTCCTCTCGGCCGGCAGCGAGCTGTTGCTGGAGATCATGGGGCCCGGGCTCATCGGCGGGCTCTTGCTGCCGATGCTCGGGGCGTTACCCGACGCCATGCTCATTCTCGGTGAGTTTTGGTCGGTTTCGCATTTGCCGGACGGCTCGTGTTTCGGGCGCTGTTCCTGAGAAACTTTGAGAAAGTGAAGTGAAGTTGAGTAGTAGAGTAAGTTATAGCGGGCAGAAAATAGAGCGCTCGGTTACGTTTCCCTTCTGAAAATTTACCGTTTTGGTGTTTCACTGAATCTGAACTGTTGCTGTTGCTTTTTATATGATTGCAATTCATCGTAAGCTATTTTACATGATGCAATTTGAGTGTTATCTGGAACCTGGATTTAGTAGGGTTATTTCTGCCGAAGATGCAGATGTAATTGTCTGTCTTACCGCTGGCGTAGCATCTCGATGTCCTGTTCCGGCCCTGACCCTAATGCACTTCCACTGCCGTAGTAAGATTATCTACAATCCGAAGGACACCGCCAAGGTGGATTTGCTTTTCATTGGCTATAATGGGACTATAAGTTCTGTAAGTGTTTTGTTTTTCGGGTCAGGATCCCGGATCCAGATGGAAAAGAGATGCCCATATTCGAGATATGGCGAGATTTATACTTCGAGGATTGTGCACTACAAAGTGGACGGCAATATCAAGTTAAATAGATTCAAGTGGCAGATGCTTGGTTAAGCAACGGAATATGGGAATGCATCTTCTTTTTACCGGTTACACATAATAATCTAGTCCTTTGGTCTCTGTTGCATAGCGTTTTGTCATTACCTTCCGTAGTAAACCCTCTTGTGAGGATAAGACTGGTCAATTCTTTGCCTAAGTTGCATTTCTGTTGCTGAACAGTTTGGTTGATTGCTTTGTAACATTTTTAAACGCTGGGCACTGGTTGCTGGGAGGAGTTTTCGTCACCTTGTCTTTTTCTAAACAAGAACGTTATATTTCCTACTCAGCTACCCAGTTTGGAAATTTTCACCTTTTCTGTGTGTCTAAGGGTTCCTCCTGTCTCTGATGATTGATGATGCGTTTATTCATTTGATGATTGTAATGAATTTCTTGAGAAATGCTTTTCATTATTGTTTTCTGCAGTATCTGGACTGTCTGGAAGCACGGAAACTGCACAAAGTCAAGTCTCTGTTGGAATGGGCTTGCTTGCGGGTTCAACTGTCATGCTTCTAACTGTCATATGGGGTTCGTGTGTTCTAGTTGGCAAGTGTGACCTCACGGACGTGACTGAGTCAGGCTTAGCTGCAGTGGATAATGAGGATACAAAAGGGTTTAGTTTGACAGGTTTGCCTTTTGCTAGCATTTCTCGATTATGTATGCCTATTCGAGGCTCTAAATGTAAGATCCTAATATTCTTCTTTGATGTGTATGCGAATGCCCTATGTTTGCCTAATCAACCCTCCAGCAGCTTTTGCTGCTCACCTTTGAAAAAGTTGCTTTAGAGAGGTCAAAATTTGCTAAGTTCCAGTCCTCTCCCTTGGGGATAGAGGTTTTATTTGGCTGGGAATATTGTTTGAGCTTCTGTTGCGAGTGGTCATTACCCAGTGGCAACGACAATCCCCCAAGCTGGGAACCTAATCTAATTAAAGTTTAGATTGAATCATGTAGAAGGCAGCCTTTATTGTGAATGAATGATAGGTTTGCAGTAACGGTAATTATGGTTAAGGAAGGTACGCTCTTGTGTGGCTAAATAAGGTTTCAGTGTAGGAAACAGGTTACGTAGGCCAGGTGCCTAACTGGCTTTAAAAATTTTAAAGCGTGTTACTTTTTCAGTTAGTATAATGTGGTCTTACTTTACTGGCATGCTAAAAGGTTCTGTGCCCTCCTTAAATCTGTTTGACCCTGGTCCACTCAGCTGAAGCATAGAAGTTGTGACCGTGATTTCTAGAGACTGCTCAATCCATCCTATATCTTAATTTGCATTGTTATCTCTACCAGTCTGTAACGACTCATCATCTCACAGTACATGATAAGCACAACACTTTCAGGTTCTGGTGTTTCTACTGATAAGTTAACAAGAAGTGCAGCAAGGATCATGATTATCTCAGTTATTCCATTCCTTGTTGTTCAACTTCTGCAACTTCTCAATTCAACATCCGGAAGGCATGTGGCAGTCTTGATAGCACTGATTCTGTCTGTGGTTCTACTGATCTCTTACTGCCTATATCAGGTAAGTCATTGTGAATTGCTGTTCTTAACCCGGACTCTGCGACTCTGCCTTTTGTCATGCATTTTGAGTATATGTAGCAACTGCAGAAGTACGGATGAGGTGTGCTTTTGTGTTGCCATTATATAACTAAGGCTGTTTAGTGTGAAAACTTTAAGGCCGCGACCTCCATGTATGGTGGCTGACACCAATCAATTGGCTTAACTGAGTGGAAGGTGACCCTTCCCTGATAAACTTCTGTCATAAGTTCCTAACAGTGAAATGGTGACGTTGTTCTTGTAGTCTTATCTTTTTTCTTCCTTCGCTTTGACGATGATGTACATACACATTTCTGCATGAGTCCATGTGCAAACAAGCTTAAGAAAAGTATTTGTGCCTAGGTTTTTTGATGTTCTATGGTGCGAGCTTATAAAGACGTTCGATATTCTGACTTTATAAAGTGGGCAGGTGTTCCAGCCTTGGATCCAAAGGAGAAGACTCATATTTGGATTCTTAAGATATGTAAACAGGCGTGCCCTAGGAAGGCTTATGAACGATGATGGTGAAGTTGACACAGATATTGTGGATAAGTTAGTACTGGTGCTAAGTTAAATTCTTTATTTTTCCTATACTATTTAGGCAGCTCACACCTTTTTTTTTTTTGACAGGCTATTCAAAATAGTTGATGAGAATAATGATGGCCAACTTAGTGTTAGCGAACTAAAGGCATTCTTAGTAGGATTCCATTTTGAAGAGATAGATCTGAATCGGGATGATGCTGTAAAGAGAATCATGGCAGATTTTGATACCATTGACCGTGATGGTCAACTTTCAAATGAGGAGTTCAGAAAGGGTATCGGAAAATGGCTAAAGAAGGTGGTGTCTTCAGGAGCAGCTTTCAGTCGCAGAAATTGGGGCACGACGAACTTTAATGATGACGCTCACAGCGTAAGTGACACAAGCAAGTTCCTGTATTCTTTGGCAATTCGCTATGTAGTTTATTTGGTTATTTTGAAGGTTCACAAACTCTTCTGCAATACCCTTGTGCAGCAAGCAAAGGAACAGCATGCGCAATTGTTAGTGGGGGATCAAAGCGATGAGGTGGTTGAGGGTGTTGAAAATGAAAAAATGACCTCCTTAAAAGCAGTGGGATTGATTGTTCTTGGAACAGTCATAGCAGCAGTGTTTGCTGATCCCTTGGTAGATGCGGTCGACAATTTCTCAGACGCCACTAGTATCCCCACTTTCTTCATTTCGTTTATTGCACTGCCCTTGGCTACCAACTCCAGTGAAGCAGTGTCGGCAATAATCTTTGCTAGTCGTAAAAGGAAGAGGACATCATCACTGACATTCTCTGAGGTGCGCCTTTGACTTATTTCTATTTATCTTGATTTGATTATCAGAATCTAGTGCAACTATCTCATAGATGTCATTGAACCAAAGATTTATTTTCGGTGTGGACACTGGAATGATAAATCTCGACAGCAGTCATTCCATCATTTTTTTGTTGTTTTTATTTTATTAAGTTGTTTGTCTTATGTTCAACAAGAATGACGATATGCTCAGTGATTGGCATCTTATCTCTTTTGGTACATTGTGCAGTTATACGGGGCGGTGACCATGAACAATTTGCTCTGCTTAGCGGTCTTCTTGGCTCTTGTCTACATCAGAGGACTAACATGGGACTTCACGTCAGAAGTGCTTGTAATTCTTATTGTTTGCGTTGTGATGGGATTATTTGCCAGCTTCCGCACCACCTTTCCTTTGTGGACATCGTCAGTAGCCTTCATACTTTATCCTTTCTCGCTGGCGCTGGTCTACGTTCTCGACTATGTCGTTGGTTGGTCGTAGATTTGTTCTCAGGGTATTCAAGGGGATGCAACAGTTTTCTGTCATATTCCCTTTCTGGCTTTGCTAACGTCGAACATCTTTTGGAGTAAGATTGCATTCGGATTTATTCCTTAGCTATAGTAATCTGAGAAATGGTGTTTTGTAGTGGAAGGATTAAGAATTTTCCCATGTCGCTGAGATGTTGAATGAAACACTCTGTTTGCGGAATTACATTGGGATGCTGCCTCCTCTTTGATCGTTCTTGTGGATTTATATGCTCGAGTGGAACTGTCTGTTCAATATTAGTCAAGAGGATGGGACATTGTCATCCTCTTTGGGTTGTCAATTCCGTCCTCTGTTAGGGCTTATGCAGAGCTGATATGGATGAATATGGATGTTTGATATGGTGACCTCGCCATTCTGGGAATGAGAGGAGGATGATCACGATCGCCATGCAATCAACCGCGTGATTCCTGATCCACCAATCAGACGAATTGGCAGAAAAATCCCAAGAAAACCAACATCCATCAAATGTAGCGTCCTAACAAACGTATCTACAGCCCGGTCTCCGTTCTCCCTTTCCACGTCACTTTTCAGGTCAGAACGCTCATTTTAGCCTCGCATGTAACATGGAGCCATCTTGAAGTTAAGGGGAAATAAAGGCGGTTCTTTTCTGAGCTTGCTACTAATAAATGAGATGCCTCACGACGACTATATCTTGGCCACCCATCTCTACAACTTCAAGTCAAGATCAACGGTTCCATCTGCAACTCCATTGCGAAAATTAGTAATGCTTGCAGCTCCTTCATCAGAATGCATCTTTGTCGAAGGGAGGAAGCTGTAGTGGTTGTAATTCCCTTGCTGATTCGCCCACCTAGGTCCCTTTTGAAATTTTGAATCTTGCTGACGTCCCTTTTCACAAATGTAGGTAATCAAGTAGATTTAGAACCACGACGACAATGACGCGGAACATAAAACTTATTAAAAAAATTAATCTCACCTGACAGTGTGGTATCTCGTTATCGGGAGGTTCACTGTCGGCAAAGGCTCCAGAAGCAAATGGCTGCTCGCTCTTGGTACTCGGCCATGCCAATGCCAAAGTAGGAAGGCCTAATGTGAGGAACTCATTTCTGAAAACTCTATTTTGTTTCTTACTTGGAATTGATTTCGCATCGGAAACTGAAGCTTGCAATGAAGAATACCTGCAACAATTTCAAGTATATACAAAGGAAGCACGACACTTGCTGTTTTGGCGAGACAATGAAAATGGGCCTAATTCCAAAAAAAAACACCAACTTCAGGTCGAGGGATAATTCTGGCCTGAACTTTTTTTTGCTCCATAAAAAAACACAAACTTTAAGTTGATGGATAATTCTGGCCCAAACTTTTTTTTGTTTCATAAAAAAACACCAACTTTAGATCGAGGGATAATTCTGGCCCAAACCTTTTTTTGTCCCATAAAAAAGCACAAACTTAAGGTTGAGTGATAATTTTGGCCCCAATTTTTTTTTGTTTCATTAAAAATCATCAACTTTCATCATAATCCTAAATCTGACTACCTGTTGACTTTCATCATTGTTTGAGAAAAAAAGTTATGGTGATGAGCTTAGCCAATCTCGTTCGTGACGTTTGTCGACAAGCAGTGGTCAGTTTCAGATTACGTTTGGCTAGAAAGATTCAATCTAGAGATTTTTTGACTTGTCAGTGAAGTGAATGAGATAAACAGTTTTACCGTTATTCTTCAAATTGTGGCTTAAAAATAAGACAATAAATATTGCTTTAAATCCAGTTAGCAAGTCACATGGATTTATTGTTAATATGGAATAGTCAAGTTATATAATCAATGGTTTTAAGTTAATGGGGGCCAGATTTGGGATTTAAGTTAAAGTTAGCGTTTTTTTACAAGATTAAAAAAAGTTGGAGTCAAAATTGTCCCTTGACCTAAAGCTGATGCTTTTTTACGGGACAAAAAAAAGTTCGGGCCAAAATTGTCCCTTGACCTAAAGTTGATACTTTTTTATGAGACAAAAAAAAGTTCGGGCTAGAATTATCCTTAGATATAAAGTTGGTGCTTTTTTTTTCAATTAACCCAATGAAAATGTACCTAAACCTCCCGGTCCCTGGTTCGTAAATCAATTCAGCTCCATTGGCAGATGAAGCCGAGACATCTGACCTCGGGAGAGTACTGGCAGATGTAAGAAGCTTTGAGTGGACCGGAAATACAGGGAGCTTTTCTGAAGAGAATGGACGCGACCGCTTCAAGCCACTTATCTACATAACAGGTCAAGGAAAAATATAGCGAACTAAGTCCATTTTATGTAATGCATGGAATCAAGACCCGAATCCTCAATTGTTTCACGAATTCTACCACTCAAGAAAAGCGTAACATATGTACGTGAGATAAATGATCACTAAAGGAAAGACTCATGTGGATATCCTCCTCACTGATTGCTGAAGGAAAACTTGCTAGTCCTGAGAAAACATGAATTTTGTGTAGATGGATGCTCGCTAAAGGGAAGCCTAGGATTATCCAGGTATCGACATACCTTCTCTTCCTCCTGCTGGATAGGAGCATAATTGCCATGATAGATTTGGTTTGAAGGGGGCTCTGTCTGAGAATTTAGCATGAATGATGATGAAGTTGTTGGCGCATTCACCTGCAGTATACCCACTACATTAAAGTTCTTATACAATCTTTCAATACAGAAGGAGAAAAAAGACCAGAGGAAACTTAGTAAATTAGAAGTCACAAACTGAAATCCAGGAATAACAAGCCGTTGCATTACCATGGAAGAAGGTGGTGGATCATACCGGGGTAAACCTGACAAAGGCCAAAGATAGTCAGATTCACTAGGCAGGGGTAATTTTGAGCATAAAGTGAATCGAGGGTCTATCTCATGACCATCCTCGGCAATATGCTCACAAGAATTCCACACTACACGATCATTCCAATTTGAATATGCTGTATCGTACTGACCAGGATTCTCAAGCCCACCATTTTTAAAGGCCTTTGCCAATGGAGCAGTGCCTTTCGCCGGGACTGACATGTCAGGATCTGAATCTTGTGGAGGCGTTAATGTTGAAACTGCAGGAACAGATGCGTAGTTCTTCTGTTGTTCTTCGATTCTAATCTTCTCCAACTGTGCCACTCCAAGTCCTCTCTGTGGCACTTTCTTTTGCTTCTGCTTTTTGGAAGATCTTGTACTGACACCACCATAACTACTGATGCTGCACTTTGGATTTCTCTCTTCTTGTCCCATTCTGATCTATCTAATTCCAAAATGAAAGGACCATCATAGTTTTCGTTCAAAATAAGAAGGCAGCTACTTTCTCATGGCAAAGGGTTCATCGAACGAGTATCGACACACTTCTTTTGAAACAAAGAAGGCCAAGGGTTCATTGATACCCCAGAAAAGATTATTACCATGAAAGTTGAGTTCAGAATCAAAATCTAGAGGAAGATGGAGAACCTAAATACCCAACAACAAAACAAAATAGTGGCTGGTCAATGAATCCGAGAAACCAGTAATTTTTATAGCCCTTGGAGGAAAATCACCCAAAAGCTTAGCCCATTTTTCAGCTAAGATTGACGAGGGGAGAGCGAGAGAGAGAGAGAGAGAGAGAGAGAGAGAGAGAGAGAATCAGAGTGGTTCCGGATATTTCTCACAACCGGTTGCTTGTCTGAGAGACGAGACAGATCAGGTCGAACCCATACAATTTAGGTGGAAGTATGAAAGACCTTTTCTTTTCTTTGCTTTCGAAATTCAATAGAAAAAACAAAAAACGTTCAACTTGCGCTCTCATTTCTCGCCCATATTATAGCATCTCCTGTTTCTTGTTTGTTCCTTGCTCGATCACTCCCACACTCTGAGCGGTTACAGAATTTAAATTACCACGTCAAGACTCTCTCTCTCTCTCTCTCTCTCTCTCTCTCCCTCCAAATAATGGCTTCCAAAGTGGAGTTCTTAATGGAGATAATAGCAATATTGCTTGGCAATGTCACCTTATTTTGTTTGTTGCAAAAGAGAAACAGACTTTGTCCAGAATCAGCATGAGAGAGCTTTCGTGGGGCCTTTGAAGGTTTCCCACAAGTGTTTGTCATGATAGAGACAGAAGAGAACAAGCAGTTTTTCAAACGATCTATTCTCACCAGATGTATCATGCCATATACGTGCGCTTGCAACAAAAATTACGTCTTTTAAAGGTGAATGTTGCACCAAACCATGTATCTGAGAAGATGTGATTGGAATAACTTGGCTTCGATAAATGGTATCGGCATGCAACGATAAAAACCCGTGTGCCTGAGAAGAAAATGATTCTCTCTACTACTCCCGTCGATCCGTTCAACTTTTTGGTAAAAATGGGAACTGTTGTATAGGTGAGCCAGTGACGCAAGGTAAGGATGAGAGACCGTGAGTTTAAATTCAAGCCTCGCAAAATCTAACCGTTTATGAAAAGTAAGTCGCGAAACTTTACGACAGTTAAAAGGCAGTCACTGGCGTGAAAAACTTATCAGATGCCATCGTTGAACGTCAGGCCCAGGATGATATTGACACTAGCCGCTATGGTCCTCACAGGCTATGGTATTATCTTTCTAGTGAGGAACTGCTTTCTCTTTGTCACACAACCAAGTACTAGGGTTTTTGCGTTTCCCGGCTTTGTGTAGGAAGGTCCCCATCTTTAACTTCCTCGAGAGAAGACCCCAGTTTCGCCTTCTGCTTAAGGACACTCTCGTCTGTCATCCTTTAATTGCGGTGGAGCCCTTGTGACCACACCCTCTTTTGTCATGTAAACAATACCAAGACGTTTCCAAGAGAATGGAGCACGATGACCCTATACAGGCATCTATTGAAAGATTGCTTTGTTTATACGTATTTTCCGTTCTCATTTGGCATTTGATCGGCAATTGTTGATTGAATAAACCGTGCAGCGTTAAAATAATCTTACTCGTGTGAATTACAGCAGACAACGAGATCTTAGTGTGAATAATATAATTCAGGACCCCTTTTTTTCTTCTCAGAGGATCTGATAACGAAATGTCACAAAGAAAGAGGATGCGGTTTTTCTTTCGTCAAATGGAATTCATCTTAAACAACAGATTGAATCCATGCATTTACTTTCCGTCGCCTAAACCATTCGAGAAAACGGGGATGAAATCAAGGTTCTGTTTGTTATTTTAGGGGTAGAAGTCCAGGTCGATGATCGTGATTTTTCGTTCTCTCTGGTTTTTTTGAATGAAAAGGATGTGCCACCTATAAGTTGGAGAGCCATTTCATGTAGCTGGAAAGTTGTAAACAAGGGGCAAGACGAAGTACTCTCTCCATTTCCATGAAACTGTGTTTAAATCTTAGATAGTTGAAATGGCAACACCACCATAAATATGTGGATCCAATCTTAGGAATTCGAGGAGGACCACATCGGATTCTCTGTCTCCATTGATGCTGTTTCTGTGAATTCTAACCTCCAATATGATATGATGCGAGTCCTGCAGGGCACCAGAAGAACCGTCGTCCCCATGCGGAACAAAACAGAAGAACTGACTACACAGTTGACGTATGAGACGACGAGCGTATTTAGTATTTTGTTTCCTCGTATGCCCAAAGTAGCATGTACTTGATAGATGATTTATATTGCAAACTCACTCTGGAATATATCCAGCACAATACCTGTTTAGTGGAACCGTGATTGATGCATTTCCCCGAGAAGTAGATTAAGAACTCGAGCGCTTAAAAGTGAGTTTCACAATGCCACTATTAGTATAGGAGCAACAGCCAGGCCCCCACGCTACCCGTGCCTGATCCAAAAGTTTCGGGCCAGCCACAACTCTCCTCATTAAAGTTGGATTCAATTACAGATGGCAAAAATGAAACACAGAGCAGCATGAATTTAGAGGGGGAATAAGGATAGAAGAAGAGCAAGTTAAAACCGAAAAGATTCATCAGCACCATACTTGCCCCTGTTATTGTAGTGCTCGTATCTCGCTTTCTCATAATCAACAGGCTTCGTCTCAACTGGTTTCTGCTCCACTCCGAATGATCCATAAACCACTTCTCCGCTTTTGTCACGTTGGCGATGCCTAGTCCTTTCTTTGTGGCTCTTAACTTTGCTATATGGAGGAACCTCACCTGAACCATAGAATTCCGCATATTCCTGTCGTTTTGAACTTCGGTGTTTGCTCGATAAAGAAGGATCTTTGAAACTGCTTGATTTGAGTTTCATAGGCTTAGTTTCGGAGTGCTTCTCAATAGGAGTATGAACCTGCCTGGTTTCAGAAAGTGGAGCAGGAGTCCTCTGCCTCTGAACTAACTGGGGATCGGCTTCATCCTCAGGCATCCGGAGAGAATCCTTCAATGGCGTGAGAGCCTTCTTCGTGCCCCTGGGTCTGAGACATGAGGGCACAAAGCAAAGGAATAGTCCTACCAGCGCTTCAAGTCCAAGCTTGGATAGATCAATCAAGAGTTGCCCAAATGATGGCCACCCTGGGTCTTCTTTGGGGGTATTCACAAAAGGAATTGGCTTTTCTTCCATTAGTTCCTTTTTGAGCACAAACTCAGAAGGTTGTGGCTGCATCTGCATCAGTACATTAATCAAAGATCAACCACATGTGGCAACAGGTCTTTTCAGAACAGGTTCCTAATGTGTTGTCACCCTTATAGAAAAAAGGAAAATTTTCTGAAGATTTGTGGTAAAACTTCTCACCTCCCGTAACAGAGAAGTAGAGAGATACTAAGTTGACATGTAACATTCAAGGCATCCTAATGAACATGCACGTGGTAATAACATTTACTCGTTTATACTCCAAGATGACTAACGGACCTGGAAGACCACGTTAGGGAATGCACGAGAATACTTTGGACAAAGTGGTCAAAGATTGTGTGGAGTAAAGAGAGCTAAGAGAGAATAAATGAAGGCAAACTAGAGTTGCTTATATATCTGTAGCAGATGTGAACATATAAATCTTCTAAACCAGAGCTGGGGAAGGATACCTTGTTAGAGAAGACAGAAGGTCCACATCCTTGGTGCAGTATGCAGGCAACATATCCAATCAAGACAGCTCCAACAACCATAAGGACATCTGCTAAAAGACCTTCTCATAAAAAGAAAACAAAAATTGAGAATTAAAAAGAAATCTTCTATATCTGGAACATCAAGGAAATATTTGGATCATAAAGGAAGAAAACCTAACAAGCTGTCCTTTCGACTTTCTGAGCTGCGTTTATTCTGGATCTATTGTAGGAGTCAATTCCCTCTTATTGGTGCTTTGAAATTAAGCAGTCAATTTCCTCTTATTTATTCTGGTTCTAATCCTTTTACTCCTATTTGTCAAACTGGCAGAACAAATGATCTACTTCCAGATCTCTAGAAGAGATTAAGACGGAGAGAATTGTTTCGGAATCAGAAAAAGAAAATGACCACAGTTTCGGACCTGATGAAGATAGTGAACTATACTGATAGTCACAATCTTCTTGATCGAGAGAGATCTGTCGAAGAGCCGCATTTCCTCTATCAACAACTAAGAGAGAACAGGTAGGCCTGATGTACACAACATCAAAATCATTTGAAAACTTTGCATCCTCACTGGGCCCATCCCTGTACCCTGCAACATTTGATTTGCCACCTGCAATGGTGGTCACACCTGCAAATAATTTCAGAATTAAACTTCTTGATAATCCACGGTAGCGATTTTCAAGACTGCTCATAGTTAACCTCCAGAATTTCGCACAAACAATTCCATAATAATATAAATTGAACAATGTTCCCCAACCTGAATCTCCAATTCTTCGGATGGCAAGATTTAAGGTGTCAGCGACATACACGTTCCCTTTATCATCCATAGTGACGCCTTTGGGATGATTGAAACGAGCATCACTAGGCTTTCCATCAACATGCCCAGTATAACCTTGAAAAGATCCAGCAACTAATCTTGCTCTGCTATCTGCAGCATAAAAACATCCTATGAGGAGCCCAATCCCACAATCCAAGAGCAACAATTTCAATGTTCACCAATCAAACAAATGAGCAGCAGCAAAAAAGCCTACACCTTTCCAAGGTAGCATTATACACTACATTTCTAAGCACATCAGACACTAATTATAGATAAACCACCCCAAGCGAATCCATCTTTCGCACTGAAAAATTTGTAGGACATGTGATTTACAAGTTCTATATCGCTCGAGAGGAAAACTTTGGTAATACGGATCAGTAAAAGTAACTAGAGCATCCGAATTCAAAATCAGCAGCAAAGTATTTTTGTCCACCGCGCAGACCTGCCAACTGCAAGTAACACGAGTGAGGGCTTAAGAGCTAAGGAAGCATACACTGGGAGAGCGGAGGAGTAATCTTGACGATGTTGCTGTTAATTTCATCCACAGCATAGAGCTCGCCATCATCAGAGACACGGATTTTGTAAGGAACCACGCCAATCGCATTTCCTTCGACAACAGTCTCCACCAAGTACCCATTCTCAAACTGAAGAACATTCCCATCTGAAGAACAACGCCCGAATCTTTAACAAACAAAACACGCAGCGATGGCGAAACCACAAGATGTCTCTCGACCGTCAGACCCTTACCTGACTGAGGCGTTTTTGACGAAGCCCTCGTCCACTTCAGAAGAGAGGACATCTGCCTCACCAAGTGCCCTGACGAAAACAAAGATTAGCCCGGACATCATGAGCCAAGGAACACCATACCCATCACGCGAACAGATCAGATGAAGCATAAGCTCGAATCAGCACAGCATTCTCTAAGGCGAAATGAAATTCGGCCGATGAGTTTCCAAGAACGCTGGGCGAGGGTTCCAACCAAGCACCGACGAGCTAACACGCAAAAGAGCAAACGTCCACCGTAGCCAAGACTTGACAAAAATTCCAGAGAGAAATGAAGGGCTCTACCAGAAAGAGCAGCATCAGCTCCGTACTCGAGATTGCAAGTGACCAGGACGGCAGCGAGAAGCAGGAAGGAGGAGGAGGAGGAGGAGCTTCTCATGGCGCGCGAGCAAGTGGAAAAGATCGGGCAATCTGAACCCCGTGGGCTTATCCTGATCTTCAAGTGGGTGGCGTCGTTGTGCTCATCGAGGCAGAGCGCGAGAGAGATGATTAGATACAAGCAGCAGCAGCAGAACTGGAAGTGGCGAGTGAGTGAGTGACAGAGAGCGAGTTCGGTCTGCGCTTTCCTCCTCTTCTCTGCACTTTGAGATTGGAACGGTAAAGGCGAGGGGTAAAGAAAGATAAAAAAGCCTCTCTTGAAATTTCTCTCTCCTTTTTTTTTCACTTTTCTTGTTCTTGGGTCGTTTTTCATTCCAACTTTTGATCTTGGCGAGACAGAGAGAAGAGGGGGGATCTTGGCCCGAAAAGACAAGAAAGCAAAGCGAGATCTTTCGAGGAGGGGACACAGAGAGAGGGAGAGATTGATAAGATTATTGTGTAATTTGGACATTCTTAAGAAAAACCGAAGAGAGAATGATGGCGGATTCTAGGATTCTATGTTTTCATATACAGAAAAAAAAAACACACTAACTGGACCACCTGCTAATGTACAAATAATGCTAGATTACGATTCCGTCCCACGGCAGATCCGTGCGGAGCGTTGCTTTGTGTGTGCCGTGGGTTGAACATACGAATGTGGAGATGCATGTGGATGGTGGACGGTTGGTCCCAATAGTTAATAGTTCTTATCTGGGTCAAGATTTGAGAGAATGTTAAGTCATCAAAGCCAAGATATGGATTGAGCTTGTGTTCAGATGAGCCAAAACTAGGTTCCCGGCAGCTTATCTCTTCATGTCCTCTAAAGGGCTTTCGACCATCTCAATTAGACCGCCAATGCAATGATTGAAACATGCACGGTTTGCCTAAAGACTGAGCTGGAAAACATAGCGAGCTTGCTTCATCAAAAAGTTTAATCGTGCACATGGTGTAATTCAACTTCACACCTCTCGATTTGATTGGACGCTTAGGTTTATAAATGACAACCATTCTGTTTCAGAAATCAATTTCTGGTCACTATTTTTGTTCTTGAACGAGTTTCTGAGCAAAAAAATACGTTTGATAACGATACAAAATTCATGTAAAATTTCTCCCTCTCAGATGGCCAGCAAGTGGACGGCGGGTTGATGGCCGCGGTGGACGATGGTAGCGAATGGCGGGCGGCGAACAGCAGGGGGAGGAGGCGGCGGCGGCAAACGACGATGGGTGGCAAGTGGGCAACTGACTAGTAGCGAGAACGAGTAATGAGAAAAATTTTAACCTCTCATTTCTATTCTGGAAATAAAAAAAAAAAGTAAAAAATCCCTGTTCCAAACCTATTTCTAAAAACAAAATTCATTCCAAAAATAGAAAAAATGAAATTGCGCTACCAAACGGATTTCTGTTCTAAGCCTGTTTCCGGAACAGAAAAATATAAATATAACGGTTATCATTCGCAGCCTTAAATACCAAATTATGATTTCTTTTCGTTTACCTGCCACTCCCATCCCACAAGTTTATCACGAGATTCGTCCTGCTCAAGTTCTTATCATCTCGACTCTGTCTCCTTGGCCTCATCGGGATTGAACAGTAACTCGGCCAATCCTCGCATCACATGTTTACTGGAAGAGGCCTCGCTACAATACCTTTCTTTCGACCATCTTAATCGGACTGCTCTATGATATTAAGAATTAGCGATGTGCATACGCAAATGCGAGGATGTACGATGTACGATGTACGTGACGTAATACTAAGATCAGTGTTTCCCCAATGCGGTCGATACGAGGGGGATCCTCCTTTTTTCCACGTCCGCGCTTTCCCTTTTGCCCCAAAAAACAGAAATTCCACGTCACCCGCTCCCCTCCCGAGCTGTCGGGGAACGGTTCGCGTGCACCGCGTCTCCACATCGACGCGTGAGCCCTCGCCCTCGCCGGGCCGTCCCCCTCTCCCGCAAGAGCATAAAAACATGCGCCCTCGTCGTTGATAATTTCTCTCTCTAGCGAGATCCAGTTCCGGCCAGCTCTCTCTCTCTCTCTAGGATCGCCAATCCGCGAGGTAATCTCTCCGTCCCCCCGGTTCGAATGCGTTGATTTGGGTTTATCCGCGCAGCTCTCGGCTCCCTGATCTTGCCCGAGCTCGCGATGTCGAAATTCGTAGATCCGTTGAAGAGAATGGAGAGCGAAGGAAAAGTCGGTAGATTTTTCTCGATCCGTTCATGCACGCGCGGCGTCAAGGTTGCTCTTTTCAGCGAGCGATTGTGTACGGATGCGCGGGCGCATGTTGGGTCTGCGTCTTCTCGTGTGGAGTTTTTTCTTTTAATTTGCATGCGCGTCGGATCCGAGTTCTATCGGTGGTTGTTGCTCGTTTCTCCGGTTTGTGCTCTTTCCGGGCTTGGGACGAGGATGTCCGGGTTGTTAGGACCCGCATTGTGGTGGTGCAATTGTCTGTGCTGTTGTTGGGTATTGCTGCTCGTTGTCTCTGCTTTGATTAGGATTGGAATTTGCCGCGATATTTCAGTAGCCTGAGCTGCTTATTTCCTCGTTGAAATCGTGTCTGAGAAAATTGATTGTTCTGCTTCTTGCTCCTGAAATTGACCGTAGCCAATTAGACTGTTTACTTTAGTTGGTGTTGGACTTCATGTGCTGGACAACATCTGGGGCCAAAAAAACAGGTTGACGTATTTTTCTAGTGCGCTTGGGGTTTCTCCAGCTACTGTAACTGACTCATTGCTGACTGACTTAGAAGATAGAGCATAGAGAAAGACGTGTTTTGAGATATTCTTTGGATTAGTTGAAATTTGATAAATCGGTAAATTCTTTGACAGCCCTATACTAATGAGGAGTTGCCTAAGTAAGCTGTTTTTAGAATCAACCGTCTTCTTAGTGATGTTTGTGCTCCTCTTAAGGTTCCCATCAAACAGGCGGTTTGGTCACTGAGTCTGAGGATTTGTAGGCGTAGACACATGTCTTTATTTTGTTTCGAGGTTATAAATCTCGGTTGCCACATCTTGTTGATGTTATTTAGCTTTGGACCGGACCCATGTTAGTGAGATAAGGCTTAGGTTGTTGTTGTTATTGTGAGTTTGCATAGGGACACTTACCATTTGAGGCATAGGGTTGCTGCTGATAAAAAAGTTAATTCTTACAAGGGTACTATTTTTTCACTCATATTCCAGGTTTAACCTGAAGAGTCTCAGCTATGGGAGGTGGATTTAGGGTGCTTCACCTTGTCCGGCCATTTCTTTCTTTTTTGCCTGAGGTTCAGAGTGCTGACAGGAAAATTCCATTCAGGGAGAAGGTCATATACACTGTGATCTCCCTTTTCATCTTCTTGGTTTGCAGTCAGCTCCCTCTATATGGGATCCACTCTACAACAGGTGCAGATCCTTTCTACTGGATGCGTGTTATTCTCGCATCAAATCGTGGAACTGTCATGGAGCTCGGTATCACTCCGATCGTAACATCTGGATTGGTGATGCAACTTCTGGCTGGTTCTAAGATAATTGAAGTGGACAACAATGTTAGAGAGGATCGTGCCCTTCTGTAAGTTTCTAGGCATGAATGATGCTGCTCTCTTTTCTTTTCTGCTTTCTGCCTTTGCAAATGCCAAAAGGACCTATTTCTAGCCTTTGGGATTTTATGATTGCTCTTTGGTTTCTGGAAAAATGGTTTGTGGCAGCGCATCATCACCTTTTTTATTGAGTACAAAACTAAAGTGGAAGTGCTGATGCAGATTCAATATCTTTCTTTCCAAACACCTGCTGCTAGTCCATTTGATAGTTTGATCATCTGCTGTGCTTGTTGCTCTTATGGGCCATATCTTTGGCAATAAAATGAATTAGAGCCGGTGCTTGGATATAAACTTCTTTCGTCCTCTTCTCAATTTTAAATTTCTAATGGGTGGCCCCTTCTTGCAGGAATGGAGCACAGAAGTTGCTGGGTATACTGATAGCCATCGGCGAGGCTGTCGCCTATGTTCTCTCGGGCATGTATGGCAGTGTTGGACAACTTGGTATTGGAAATGCCATTCTCATCATCATCCAACTTTGCTTCGCTGGCATCATCGTGATATGTTTGGATGAACTTCTTCAGAAAGGATATGGTCTGGGCTCTGGAATTTCCCTTTTCATAGCAACCAATATCTGGTAAGCAGTATTTTCCTGTATATAAAGCGGCATTGATATCACTAACTTCAGTCAATGCTTTCTTTGGCCAAAAAAGATCGATGCTTTTTGAGAGATTTTATTTATTGACCGTATTAATGAGCCATGATGGCAGTGTATAATAAATATGAGACAAATACTTATAGGTTGAATTTTTTGGTCGCAGCGAAAGCATTATCTGGAAAGCATTCAGTCCCACGACCATTAACAGTGGGCGAGGAGCTGAGTTTGAAGGTGCTGTGATCGCTTTATTCCATCTCCTGATTACGCGGACAGATAAGGTCCGTGCTTTACGAGAGGCCTTTTATCGGCAGAACCTTCCAAATGTGACAAATCTGCTCGCGACAGTCTTGATTTTCCTCATTGTCATATACTTCCAAGGATTCCGTGTGGTTCTGCCAGTGAGGTCAAAGAATGCCCGTGGCCAGCAGGGTTCTTATCCCATCAAGCTTTTCTACACCTCAAACATGCCAATCATTTTGCAGTCTGCTCTTGTTTCCAACATTTACTTCATTTCACAGGTATACCATGATGCTCTTTTTTTATGTATGACCAATGAGTGAGCTTTTAGCGTTTGACAAACTAATGACGTCATGCATGTGCATGCAGTTGCTCCACAGAAAGTACAGTGGAAACTTTATTGTTAACCTGCTGGGTAAATGGAAGGAATCGGAATATTATGGTGGTCAGTATGTTCCAGTTGGTGGTCTAGCATATTATATAACTGCACCTTCAAGGTAATTTTTATTTGTCACATTGAATGGGGTGCCTTTTTCTTCGTCTTCTTGTGACAGAAATCACTCTTGACTGACATGTTGGCATATTTTGCAGCTTGGCTGACATGGCAGCTCATCCTTTCCATGCACTCTTCTACCTTGTGTTCATGCTCACAGCATGTGCTCTTTTCTCAAAAACATGGATTGAAGTTTCTGGATCCTCTGCCAGAGATGTTGCGAAGCAACTCAAGGTATAATTACACATTCTTCTTTCTGTCACTGTTCATCCGATATTCATTCCTCTTTGGTTCTCTGTTGTAGAATGATCATTGGCATGTAAAAAGAATAATTTTACTACTGACTGGCATACTGGGATTCACGAACATTTAAACTTTGAAGTGCGTGCATGGTATTGTTGTTTTTCTTTCAAGAATAGCTCAGCAGCTTCAATGGTCATTTTAGTGTGCACTTGATTTTGTCAGATGGACATTTTAAATTCGTCGTTTACAATGCAGAAGAGGGCAAGGAGAGAAACTGCATTTAGAGTGGCTTGGGTGTTCTGATCATGTAAAAGAGAACCTCTCAAGTCTCATAGTTGCTAATGTTTAATATTCATCTGGCTTTTTTTTTAAATAGCTGCAGTAATAGACGGGGATGAATTGGACGAAGGATGTGACACTGTTTTGCTGCTTAACATTTTACTGTCTCTTACCTATTCTTGTTTTGCTGCTTTCTAGGAGCAACAAATGGTGATGCCTGGCCATCGGGAATCCAACTTACAGAAAGAGCTGAGCCGTTACATTCCAACCGCTGCGGCATTTGGGGGCATGTGCATCGGTGCGCTAACAGTGCTGGCAGACTTCATGGGGGCAATCGGTTCGGGGACTGGGATCCTCCTTGCAGTCACCATCATCTACCAATACTTTGAGACATTCGAGAAGGAAAGGGCTACTGAACTCGGTTTCTTTGGTTTCTAAATTCATCTTTAACATATTGGTGCTGACCTCCTGCAGTTTTGAAATTAAGTTGAGATATAGAATAGACCGAGTCAACACCAGTGGCTTTAGTTTAAAAGTAGAACAGTTTTTTGTTTACTAACTTTGTGTTTAACAGAGCGGAGCAATGCAAGATCTAAAGATTGTTTACTCGAACATTTCAGTAGCCTTCTGGTTTTACTTTTCCTCGCATGAGCTGACTTCCATACTGTTAGCTCTCTTTTTCGTGAAGATTGAGTCTACTTGAGTGTTCGATCTAAAGACTTGGAAGGAGACTCTGCTCGATCTAGTATCTAAGGAGCCAACGCTTTCGTGTTTTGACATTCCATTGACGGTTCATTATGGTATGGGTTCTTCCTTATGTCGGTCAACGGCTAAGAAACGAACAACAGATGGCTGCCTGGTTTAGTGCAGGTTTGCGGAAGTATCGAGTGTGGAGTTAAGATGGGAACTTCTTTGTCGCTGCCAATGCACGTTCAATGCTTGACATTCTAGTTCGCTGTCTAGTGACAGTTCTTGGTGAACCCGTGTTTGTGCTGGTTATTAACAAAATAAGTGGGTCCAAAATTGATCATCGGCTAATTCAACAACTTTTAGGTGGCGTGTTCATATGCATTGCACATGGTACGCTCTCTTTAGCGTTTTAGGGGCATGCTAATATGCAAATGCACGTGCTACCGGAAGCAGTTTAAGTCTTAATAATGTTAGGGAAAGGACTACCAAAAGTTCGTCAGTGTTGTAATCGATTTTCTACTTTGAAGTTCAGGTCTTCAAAGTTCGTTCATTCACATCCAGAAAGAAGGTTTTGACGCACGGTAGCCCGAAAGTCAGAATTTTGTCCACTCTTCATTCAATAGAACCATGAAATCTGGAAATTTTTTCCATGTTGTGGCTGGCTTCTTAAATAACAGAAATAGGTTGGGAAAAGTATCAGACAAGTATTAAAGTTATTGTATTAATGTCAATTTACTCCTAAACTAATTAATTGTGCCAATTTAGTCATTAACATTTTCGTCCCGTGCCAATTCAGTCCTCCCAGATAATTTTGGCCGGATACTGCTGACGTGGACGCCGGTCGACTTATGAGGCACCGCCAGCATTAACGTTAAAATTCTTTTTAATAATATTTTAATATCTTTTTCAATTTTTTTCTTTTCTTTTTTCCTTTCTTCTTCCTTTTGCCGGTCAGGCTAGCCTTGCCTAGGTGAGGCTCGCCAAGTGAGGCCAGCCGTCGTCCACAATAGGCAAGGCCCCACCAAGTGAGGGCAAGCCCCTGGCGAGGGCTCCTAAATTGTCAATAATAATAAAAAAATCAATAAAATGTCACTAAAAATTATTTACATTAGCACCGGTGGAGCCATGTAGGCCGCCGGCGTTCACATTAACAATATCCAACCAAAATTATCCAAGATAATTGAATTGGCATAAATCAAAAAATTTATGACTAAATTAGCATAAATACGATAAGTTTCTGACAACTTTCTTGAAGCAGGTTTCTTAAAGCTAGACAAGGTTATGAATCAGAGAGGCCCCTTGGCCTGGTAGGCCAGAAATTTTGTGGGCGTGTCCACAAGGTCGTGCAAGGCACAACGCCGTTGGGTTAGTTTGGTTTGGTTTCCGATTTCAAAGATGATACAATCTATCATGTCTTGTGGGTAAGATGTTCAGCTCAAGCGATTGTTGGGTTTCAGGAGCATTGTTCTGAGGTGATTTTGGGGGCAAAAGCAATTTCGAATCGAGAGTGAGCTTATCTTCTGGGTGAACAAGTAAAAGATGGCGCTGTCTCATCTTAGGGGCTTTGAAGCGTGGGATGTTTCCCCATTGCCCGTCGATAAAACCGAGGGGAAAACGATATAAATAGTTTATGAACTTCAACTCAATATGTAATTTAATCCCTGAATTTTAATCAAATATTCAATATAGTCCATGAACTTTCAATTTATTCAATATGATCCATGAACTTTTGATACATGTTCAATGTAGTCCTTCCATTAATTCAAGTTCGGTGACTATATTGTACATTTTCATATAGTTCAGGGACTAAATTGAATACGTACCAAAAGTTTAGGGACCTCGTTAAGTAAATTAAAAGTTTAAGGATCACATTGAATATTAGGCTAAAGTTCAAAGACTATATTGAACAAATTAAAAGTTCATGGACCAAATTGCATATTGAATTAAAGTTTAGGGACTGTTTGTCTTATTATCCCAAAACCAAGTGACTGGCCGTGGTCTAACATTTCTTCCATCAAACATTAGACGAGCTTGGAACAGAGAGCCCCGCTTGGCTTTGGACCGTATATAATTCCCCGGGGGTGTCGTCTCCATGTGATTGCTTAGGATGCCAAACCATGTTGCGCTTCGATGGGACTCTAGTGGCACAGTGCAGACACAGGAGAAAGCAAAAACGCCGAGTGGGAAACACCCAGAATGCCTGCAAAATCTGCCCCCCGCCCCACCCCCGCCTGAAGTTCGTCTCATCACATCAAAATCTTTGGCACTGTGAACGTGATGGAGTGCATTTCCCCCTCCCCCCTCCCCGCTTTTCTTTCCCTCCATTGCCCGCTCGAAAATCTTGCTGTAATTAGTAGTAGCGCGATCGCGAGGGCGAATGCAGAGCCATGCCTGCAAAGATCTCTCCGAGGCTCTCTTGTCCTTTTCCTCGTGTGTCCAAGGCGCTTTTGAAAGTTAAGGGGGGGCCCCTCTCTTCTTTTGCTCGGGCATGTGACGCAGGGGATGGCTGTGGAAAATCATTTCGGAATAGCAAAAGTTTGGAGCTTTCAGCCGAGGATTGTGAATTTGATTTGACCCCATATTACAACTGCAAAGAATTTCGAGTGGAAGCCAGGCCCCCCCCCACCCTCCATGAGTTCGGGGACACGAGCCGAACGAAATGGAGATGTGGCTGAATTCCCCGTCCATCGTAGGAATTACCTTTTACGATCAAAGTGGAAATCTAATGATTATTAGAGCGACCCCCCGTATAAGCCGACATCTCCTGAAGTAAATGGAAACGAAAAGAAAGAACGCTCCCGAGTTTTAGGACACGACGTACAAAGGTGCGTCGAGAACACAAAGATAGCATAATCTTACTCGATGTGATACGCTTCACGTATTTCTTTTACCATCGGAAATCCGACTTCGAATCGGTACGAACGATGTAATTTATACCTCGAGACTCAGTGGCATTTGTTTTTCTTTTAATCCCCCCACGTTCCAAGCTCAACCACGAGGGCGGTGCAATTCATGTATAATTTGTTCGCTTTGTTTCTGTATTGATATTCTCTGCCCTGACCCTAGATCTCAAGCTAGGGCTTTTCCTCACATGATGAACAACATCATAATACTTCATGTGATTACGTACATAACCTGGATCTATCCTAGCTTAACGCGAAAGCCTCCTTTCATAAATCATGCGATCCTCTAATCCACGAATTTCGGGATTTTCTCCTTCTTCTTCTTCTTTTTCCCCTTTTTTTACGCGAAATATCTTTTCGCATGGTCCTTTGTTTTAAACGAAATCTTGTTGCATGGTCTCGATTCAGGGGCTCTCTATCATCGGGTCTGGGTAATGAAAAGATTGTAGGCATGGGCCTCTTTCATCATCATCGCCATTACCATTTGCCGCTACTTTTTTCGTACTTCATAAAAATGGGGAAAAGTAGGAGAAAATCATTAAATTCTTTCGATCGGAATAGCCATAATAATCTGCTTTTGGATAGAACGGATATATTTTTTTTGAAAAGATTTGGGAGGGGGGGATCGTATATAGTCACCATCATATCACCCTCCCTTTTTTTTTTTTAATTATTATTATTGTGCAAGAGATTTTTAATGCAGACATATTCTCGATCTCCCGTCTATTCTGCCTTTATTTTCAACTTTAAATTCTTCGTTTTGCATTTAGGACGATGCTTTCTTCCACGACATTAATACGTCCTAATCGATGACTTTTCTTTTCTTTTCTTTTCTTTTCTTCTTAGCGAAATATTATCTGATCTTGAGAATTTATGCCGCCAACCAAGAGGGAGGAATTTCAATCGACGAGATCTTCAAAAGTCGAATGAATGATTCAAACATTTGGGAGATCTTTTGACTAAAGTATTTGGGTGGAGACGAAGCTTCTTTCGTGTCGGTTCTTTCTTGTTTTTCCACGGTAGTATTTGTTTGGTAAGTCTTTTTCTCTAAGTCGTCGACGCACTGCTTGGAAGTTACATCGAGAGAGACCGTTTGCGTCCTGGTGCGCTGGACTCGTGTAAACAAAGGCTCGGCAATCAATTCTAGAAGGCGGCCATCTTGTTTCCTCCGTTGGAATTTTCGACGCGAGGGAAATGCTTCCTCTCTCCCTCTCTCCCCCTCTCTCTTTCTCACTAGCTTGGATTCGTGCGAGAAACTATGACACAAGGAAGCTGTAATGGTTACGTCAGGCAGGTTATTTGTACTTATTTAAGCGATACTAAATCAATACAATTGAAAGATTTATGATTAAATCGGTAGGCGTACAGTACGTGACTTTTTAGATATTCTAGTTCCTTCAAAACGCACGATGCGCTCGTGTATGATTCGAGATGGATTTGAATGACATGGAGAAAGAAAATATGGACGTAAAATTGGAACGCGAGAGGGTACGTTTCTCGTGAAAACAGGAGAGAGACTTAATAGACACGTGTTCGGACATCGCGAATCCTAATTATTAATGGCCGCATGGAAAATGATCGTCCAATTTGGCCATATACAAATATGTAAATATACCGCAAACGTTGACGCCTGCGGTCCTTTCACCTGGATTCCATTTACATGCACAGGGGCAGGACCAGGGACAGGGAAATCCACGTGCTGCAACAGAGAACGCTGCCGCAGGACAGAGAAAAAAGAGAGGAGGAGGGGAAAATGGCAAAAGGGACCCCATCAAATTCGTTTTTTTTTTTTTTTAATGACCGAGATGTTCGTGCGGCTGATGAGCTTGTGCTCAAACCAATAGTGATGCGGCTGATGAGCTTGTGCTCAAACCAATAGTGAAGCCTGACTAGTTCTCGAGAGGACTATTGCAGTATCCCACCGTCACGATCCTCCACCTAAATCACCGGCACCTACGAATTTTGAATCCAGGACCTCTCATGAAATGAACTGAGCGCAAACCATCGCGGCTACCGATGAGTGGGTTAAATTCGACTTTTCCCCGTCTTCAATTTAATAAAATGGAACTCGGGAGATTTTTTACTTCAGGAGCACACATGACAAATTCGGGTCAATTCCGTGATTGGCTCCCATGTCGATTTTTCCTTTTGCCTTAGCTGTTTTTTCCATACTGATGCAGGCGAGGTCGACGAGATGAAGACCGAAAGGAAAGGAACCCCCCACCAAAATCACCGTGATTGGCTTGACCGAATGCTTAGGAAAATTCGATCACCCCAAAATCAGATATCCATGTCGAAGCTAAGCATGCCTTATTATGTTCGGTGGTTTACAGGCACGATGGAGGTCGACACGGTGCAATTAAGCATCCGTCCGTGTGTTGTTGTGACTGTTTTCATAAATGCGCCGCGGAGTGACGTAACTCATCCGTCCAGTACCACGGGTCCTAGAAGCGCAACGCCGTCGAGGCCGGGCGAGCGATGCGGCTTCGTCAAAGATTACGGTAAACGTGAGATTATTTGCAACTTTTGGAGAGCGTGCCGTGAAAACTGCAGCAGCCACTCGTTTCGTCGCGGCAGCCGTCCAAAGAAGAAAAAGAAAAAAAAAAACCAAAACGAGTAACCCGTGATTAACGTTGGGACGACCCCGCCGTCGACCGCACAGGAGGGAGAGAGGAGGGAGAGAGATGTGACGAATTGGTTCTGGGCGGAAACTAAAGCTAACGTTCCTCGGACGTGCCATAAGGCCGCGGAAATTTTGCCATCGCAAAGACCACACGCCAACGTTCCTCGGATGTGCCTAGATATGGTTTGACCATTAGCTCAACTCCGGACAAAAAAAATTGTATGATCGAGCACGGCATATGTCCCGCCATGTGATCATTAACGATTCAGATTGTACGCGCTTGTGTTCCCAATATTCTCAGCGTCGCAAGAAGAGGGGCTGCCGGGGGGGGCGCAGAAACTTGGCCAAAATGCTCCTACCGAGTAGCGACAAGAATCATTCCATTGAAGTACGAGCGACCCAACCACCCTACCTCGGTTTCCACAGCGACCGGAGGTTGAGCCCCTTCTTTAAAAAATGTTCGAACCACGCGTTTCTCTGTCTTCCCGGTGGAGGATGGTCTTGTTCGATAACTCGCTGGACCAAGGACAACAAACTTGTGGTCTTTTTCTTTGTCCTGAACGTCCGATAATTGCAATTGGAGATGATAGTTGGCTTCTTGACTTGTTATAATTGAACTTCTCCGTGTTGGGTGAGCTGGGTCGACTTTGGGATGGACCAAAGGATCGCTCCAAATACTCGCAAACGATATGAGGTGCAACTTCTCCCGTGGCTCCATTTGTTTCACTGAAAAAAGGGAAAATTTCAAATCAATACCTAAAATTGAGTAATTTTTTTCAAAAAAGGGTCTAAAATGGACATAATATCAAATAAGGACCTGAAGTGCTTAATCAATCTCAAATAGCGGCCCGAAGTGCTCAATTAGTTTCAAGTAAGGGTTTGAATTCGCCGGCCAGCAAACATGTCACTGTTTCGATTGTCTGAAAAGGACAATTTTATCTTTTACTTTTTAAATTTTTTTGTTTCTTTTGTCTTCTTTTTTTCTTTTCCTTTTCTTCTTGGTTTTTTTTTTTCCTCTCTTTCCTCCGCCGGCCATAACTGAGCGCAACAGAGGTTGCCCTCGCCGGTGTTGGGTGAAAGCGGCCCTCACCTGGGCTGGGCGGGTGAGGGTCGACTCTCGCCAAATCCAACGAGGGCGAGGGTTGCTCTCACTCGATCTAGCGAGGGTTGCTCTCGTTCGCCCAGCCCAGGCGAGGGCAACCCGGGGTTGAGCGAGGGTTGCCTAATGCCGGCGAAGGCACATGCCAAACATCCATCCATGGCGATTTGAGTTCTAGAGAGAGATTGAAAATCATCGACATGCAAAGCTATAGAGAGAGAGAGAGAGAGAGAGAGAGAGAGAGAGAGAGAGAGAGAGAAGGAAGCATTCGACGAAGACCAAGATGAAGAAGATGACGAAGGAAGAAGAAGAAGACAAAGAAGGAAGGAGGAAGGAGGAAGGAAGAAGAAGAAGACAAAGGTCGGGCAAGGACTGCCCTGGTTGGCGTCAGACGAGCGTCGTCCTCGCCTGGGCGGGAGAGGGCAACTCTCGCCCGACGCTGGTGAGGGTCGCCCTCGCCTGGGTGGGCGAGGGCTATCCTCGCCCAACCCCAACGCCAGCGAGGGCCACCCTTGCCGGCTTCCCTCCGCCAGCCACGGCGAAAAGAAGAGAGAAGAAAGAAAAAAAAAAACAAAAAATGCTCTTGGGCTAAAGTATTATGGTGTAAATATGTCGCAAGTAGTATAGTTTTAGATTTTTCATGTAAAAAAAAATTCATGGTAAATTTATCACAAATGATATAATTTTTGATTTTTTGTAGTATTTTCCTTTGTATGAACCGTGAAAATATTTTGAGTTCAATTCTTTTTTGTAAGTTTTCTGCGAAATAAACGGAGCCTAATTTTTTTTTTTTCTGTATTAGATAGTCGGAATCCAAATCGTCGATGAAGTTTTTATAAGTTTTGTATTCATGTAATATCCCTTTCACTCATCAATTTTAAGTTTTTGAATTGAATTTTTAAGAACATTTTATGGTTGTATGACCATAATGGTGATTCTAGCATCCCTTCTAGATTTTCTAGGTACCCTTCTAGATTGACATTGATATTTTCAAACATCAACTTCCGTCGAACAAGGTTCAAAGTCAATATAGGGAAACGAACGCGACAATTCAAAATAGGTGTACTCCAAATGAAAACTCAAACGTCCCGTCTCGGCATTTTTCCGCCAAGAAAATTTTGCTGAACCATACTTAAAAAAGTCAGTCAAAACCTCAAAGGTCATCGACATATCAACATCGTACACCCTTTTTCCAAGAGTTCAAATATATTTAATGCGACTTCTGTTCACATTGTGGCGTTTAAGATTTGATTTTTATAAATATCTAGAACATTTTAATTGTGAATATATTGACATGGAAAATTATCTAAGCATTTATATATTTTTTTAATTTTTATCGTAATTAATGGTTGGGCAAAAATCGTAAATGCTTTTTTTTATCGCGAAAACAGACAGTCACGAGCTATTTGGTTTCGGAAAACCTACTCAAAAATTACTCCTGCACCACTGCTCACCCCGAAGTTGATTCCAAGTGCTATATATATGTGTGTGTTGCTCCCGATGTCTCCTCGCAGCAAAAAAAAAAAACGTTGCTTTAGCTTTAGTATAGCGAAACCAAAAGATTGCTTTCGAGTATAGGATTGTGAAAAATTCGACACGTCCGCAGACAATCCGAAATCTCCCGTTTATAAAGTTAAAGCGAAGAGCAACAAAAGGGAACATATATTGTTCTTTTAGAAGAAAAGAAGAAGACGAAAGAATGCAACTTATGAAGCTAAATTTCGAGCATATTAGGGTAAACATTAAATGATCGTCAGATCACACGAAACGGGCCCCCGAGGTCTACCAGATCCGCCTTCACAGCTGCAGCCTAGATCGGGTAATAAAAGCCAAAGGGATGGCGTTCGATTCATGCAAGCACGTTGTCACGATGGCGATCGATCCCATGCCTGCCTGAACTACAAAAGTCATTAAACAACGAAAGGGAAATGCACCGACCATCGGGAGACAGGAGTTTCTCGGGCGCCTTTGGAATTTCTCCTTTTTGTTTTCTTTGGCAAAATTCAGGGGGAACTCAATGCAGAAAGGCCCTTCGAAATCATACCAGTTTTAAGATTCGATTGCACCCCGTCGTTCAAATTTAAAACTCTCGGCGTACCCTTTTTATTTATTTATTTATGTTCCTTGAGTGGGCTTAGTTTGATGTCTTTGACCTCCAAAGGGAATTGCAGTAGTTTCGAGAACAAGGAATACATGAATTTGATCCTTACCTTTTGATCAGGGGGAAAGACATGGACGGTCCTATGTATGCATGGAATGCGACTGGAAAAAAAAAAAAATCGGGATACTTACGTGGTAAGTCACAAAACTTGTCGTGCATTTGAGTCGTAAAACTTTTATTCTGAACATTCCTATAACCTGTGATTTCAATGTGCTTGAGCCCTTCGTTTAACTTGGTCAGTATAAGCGGATAAAAATTTTGTCAAAGTGTCAACCGTGACCATTTTTAGGACTCAAGGGCGTGAGATGAAAATTTTATGACCCACGTGCATCATCGTGACGAGTTTTTAGACTCTTGTTCTGATTATCCCAAAATACCCGATCATAGAAGAACGAGGCCAGTTTGAAGGCGAGAACGTTCCGTGTATTCAAGATTGAGAAAAAATTATCACGTGAACTCACCGCATAAACTTCGGGTCCATAATTATTGGGTGAAATTGTCCGATCAGTCTTACACCTATTATATGGGATGTTAATTCAGTCATAAACTTTTCAGTTTTGCCAATTTAATCTTAAATGTCTATGTGAAATTCTGATGTAATCCGTTTGAAAAATATATGTTTAATATATAGAAGGTGAGGGCACCAATATGTTAAAATAAATAACGCAATTTGGCAATTCGCCGCGTTTATGGATAGAATAGGCGCAAATGGTGCTTGTTAGTTGGAACTACCCATGTTTTGGTAAGATTAGTAGTGTAACCACAAGTTTAAAATTGAATTGGCATCCGCATAATTCGTTTATGATTGATTGGGTAATTTTCATATAATTTTTTAATTTGTTCGGTTTGCTTCCATTGAGGTCAAAAATATATGTTTAATATCATAAGTTAGTGTTGTGCTGCATTTTACGGTGATAATATTTATGGCCTAATACCCAAAAAAACTCCAAACTTTAACCTTTGTCCCAATTATATCATAAATTTTTTTTGTTCCATAAAAAACCCAAAACTTACCACCTAATATAAAAAAAAAACCCCAAACTTTAATCTTTGTCCTAATTATGTCCTAAGTTTTTTTTTGTCTTACAAAAAACTCTAAACTTTTATTTTTATCTCAAATCTACCACTGTTAATTTTTCCGTCTAATATTACCGTTAATGACTATTTTTTATTTTTTCGAATTTTTTTATTTTCTCTTTTATTTTCTTTTTCCTTTCATTTTCTTTTTTTTTTCCTTCGTCTTCAACGTCTTGCCGGCAAGGCTTGGCCTCGTCGGCATTGGGCGAGGTCAGCCTCACTGGCCCCTAGTGAGATTCGTCCTCGCTGTGGTTAGCGAGGCTTGGCTTTGCCCAATGCCGACGAGAGCTTAGTCCCGCCGGCCTCATCCTCGTTGGTCACGGCAAAGCTCGACCTCGCCATTAGCCAGCGGGACCAAGCCTTGCCAACTATGGTGAGGATGAACCTTGTCAGGGGCGGGCGAGGATGAACCTTGTCAGAGGAGGGCGAGACTTGACCTCGTTGGCGTTGGGCGAGGTCGGCTTCACCCACCCCTAGCAAGGGCTTGGTCCTACTGGCCACTAGCAAGGCTCGAATTCATCGGCGTTGGGCGAGGCCAAGCTACAGCAAGGACAAACATCGCTAGGGGCGGGCGAGGTCGGGCAAGGTCGAGCCTAGCCGGTCGCCATACCAGCAACCGGCTAAAGGTTGAAGGTGAAGGGAAAAAAAAAGAAAAAAAAGGAAAAATAAAAAATAAAAAATTCAAAAAAATAATATTAAAATAATTATTAATGATAATATTGGACGGAAAATTTAACGGTGGTAGATTTGAGACAAAAGTAAAAGTTTGGAATTTTTTATGAGACAAAAAAAAGTTTAGGATATAATTAGGATAAAGGTTAAAGTTTGGGGTTTTTTTAGGTATTAGGTGGTAGTTTTGGAATAAAAGTAAAAGTTTGGGATTTTTTATGAGATAAAAAAATTTAAGATATAATTGAAATAAAAGTTAAAGTTTGGGGTTTTTTTTTAGTATTGGCCCTAACATTTATTGCACCAACCCATCAACCGTTTCTTCTATTATCAAGCGAAGGTCATTTATCAGGTCAAATCCGATATTATTAGTTGCTATTTATTGCGTCCATTTATTATACCCCTCCATGGGAAAGCAAACTGAAAGCAATTTCAACTTCAAAATTTAACCCGCAAAATTCCAATCACAATCCACGATTTTTTTGTTTTTGGTCGAAAACACAATCCACGATTGTTATGAGATGAATGATGACCACATATAATCGTGCAATAAACAAAGTTGTAATTTTAGAAGGACAACAAAATAATCGAATTATCTCATAAATTTCTCATGAATTCACATCAAACAAATCTCCTCCATTTTACAACATTTTGAATTCATTTCCCAAAGTAATGCAAATCACGTGTTTCTCTTTTTTTTTTTTATTGTTATTTTCTGCCCATTTCTGCGCACGAACTTCGTGTGCCTTTTTGTTAAATACCAGTAACATTCATTAGCAAGAGAACATCTCAAAAAGAAGAAGAAAGAACTAAAGCATGCGTTGCTTCTCTTGAGGATGTTGTTCTATGTATATATAAAACGAACGGAAGTTATCTAAATTGAAAATGTAATTACAAAATTGTTGTTCGAGTGTGATCTTTCGAGGAACATCAATTCTCAAACAAATGGACAATCCCATTTGCGAATTTTACTTATTCATAAACGGAACCACAAAAATAGTGCAAATTGATCATGTCATTTTCGACTTGGGACATAATCAAACACATTACGCTTTCAATCAACGGTTCCCTAAGAACTTACAGTCAATATGTACACCTTCTCTCTAATCAGTTAACAAACTAATTTGTCCAAAATAATTACACGACTCCAAGCGATGAGTTACAATTTAGGGAATTCTATGAAATTTGTTTTCTTCCTTAAATTTACGTCAATGCTCAATACATATTTCAAAAATTAAGGTCCAAACAACTAGTTAAATAATTAAATCGTCCAATAGGAAAAAAAGTTGAGTAATCCATGCATCGTCATAATCTAACAGGTTGAAAATTTGTAATTTTGGAATTTCATTTGTTTCACAAAAAATATATATTTTGGAAAACATTTTCCCAAAATGTATTTCGTTTGTATCGCTTATAAAAATGATGAATGAACGAAAAATATTTTAATATTTCACGAAAACATACATACATAGATTATTTTCGATGATAAAAAGCCTTTTTATTGATTAATTATTTCAAATAGTACGTGGGATTATTTAAAAAATATTTTTCTAAAAAATTATCTTTGATGTCGTTTATGAAAATGAATAAACGAAAAGTATTTTCATAATTCACGAAAATGTTTAAGTATGAATTGTTTATCGTACGAAAGTATTTTTTCATTGAATAATTATTTCAGGCAACATAAATAATTATTTTAAAGAAAATAAATTTTAAATTATTTGTTTTTAGCGTGGTCGATGGGGCATTGAACGTAAAATAATCGTTGAAAAAAAAGTGGTTCGATCCCCCCCGAGTTGCATCATCGAAATTTCCGTCGATTGCAGATCGAAGGACCCCTACCGACCGTCCGATCATCATCATCATCATCATCATCGAGGGTCTGAGCGACTACACCCAATGGCCCTTTCCCCCCCCCGCGGCACGCCCATCCTGGACCGTTCATTTCCTCCCGGCCCCTTTCCCCCAGTCCGAACCTGCGAGACACGTTCAAAAGATCTGCCAAATAGACCACACCAGATCCTTTTCACCCAGGCTCCCGAAATTACCCCCACCGGCTACTCGTATTCACCGAAATCTCCATCCCCCAACGGCCACTTGAAGCGCCTCCGCCCTCGGGGGGGCAACATCGTAATATCCCGGCGTCCCGGACAGCGACCCCACCTCGGGGCTTTTAATTCTCAAGGACTGCGGTGTCGGACAATTTCCTCAGTCTGTCCTTTACGGTCTTTTCACACCCCCCCTTTCTCTTTCTCTGTCTAGTTCTTGTTCTTGGAGCCTCGTTTTTCTCCTTCCTCGGGCTTTGAATTGAGCTCTCTCTCTCTGTCTCTCTCTCTCTCTGTGTCTCGTTTTAAAGCTCTGGCCTTATCTCGCTCCCGGAAAATGGCAAGGCGCATTTAATATTCTAGCCTCTGCTTTCGAAAAGCGAGTTTCTATCGGGGCTGAAGAACGGTCAACTTGGTTGGTTGTGTAACAACAAAGATCAGCTGATAAAGGCCTCCGCGGCTCCTGAAGTGGAGAGGCTTTGAACGCCGGTCAAAGAAGACAGAGATCTTTACTTCTACCCCCCCCCATTCTTGCTTCAGATATAAGTCTCGTTGAAAGGTATGCTCACGCCTGGAGAGTCGCTACAGCCCCTCCCCCAAAGTCTCTTCCCCTGTATTATTCTGGGGGGATTTTTGGTAGGAATTCTCAATTATTGGGGTTTTTTTCTTTAATGGTCATCGTCAGGAAATGGGGAGGTTCACGGTCTGACGCGCGTGTTTTTTTTTTTTTTTTATTCACGGCCGCTATTATGAAAACGTGTGGGGTGTGGGGTTGTTCACCATCTTCTTCTTCTTCTTCTTCTTCTCCTGTTTACATTCTCTCCTTTAAAAGAGATTGCCCAGTGCGGGTTTTTAGGGGGGTTTTAGCGATTTTTGAGCACGCGTGAGGTCAAGTTCCGTTGCTTTTCGATTTTTCGTTTCCTGGGTTGCTTCTTGTTCTTGGTTTTTGTGGTGAACGAAGGAGCCTTTGACTGTGCCGTGGTTTCGCTTACCCTTTGCTTTTTTTGGGCTGTGCCCGTTTTCCATTTTTCTCTTTTTATAGTTTCATTTTTTTGGAGCGTCGCTAGCTATTTCGCTTTCTTCTCCATTTCTTCCTCATGCTCTCTGGTGTCTTTCCTATTTTTGACTTTGGGCTTTTGGCTGCCTGCCCTCTTGGCGCCTGCTTTTGTTCTGTCTCGTGGTTGTTCATGATTTTTTCGCTGGATGAGATTTCTGTTTTGTTTGTGGTCTTGATGTTTTTGGGTTTGGTTGCGCAGGGCTTGAGGCTTCTATTGGTGGGTGTTGCGATGTTACATCATTTTAGTTATTGAAATTGACGTTGCAATGAAGTCGGGTTGAGGTACAAAGAGGGCTCCGAAATTTCTGCAGCTACTTGAGGTATGGTAACATGTCTTCATTGGAGGCTTGAACATTCTTATTCGGAACTGATTTTTTTATGTACCTACCGAGCTTAGTAACGAATCTTTGAGTTTTCGAGTTAGTTGGGACTATTGCGTCTGCCCTAGCCTAGTGATCCACTTGCTGTCGTGGTCTGAAATTCTGTAATATGTTTTTTTATTTGTTGTTCTGCGGAGCTTGTAAGATTCTTTGTTTAAGCGCCGTTGTGACCTGGCTGGAAGTTTTCTATGATGAAGCTTGTAAGAATTTGGCTCTGCCGGTGTACATTATCTGAGAGCAGGGCTGTTTTGCGGACATGAATTTGGTCTTCATAAACGCAATCAATTGATGAAAACATTTAGTTCTAGAAGAGGAAAAATCACTTTCCACAGTCGATGATGTTAGAATACTGTCTCCGTGTAGCTCCCTTCTATTCACAGATTATCAAATTAAATTCGTCGCTATTATTGATGCTCATTAGACAGTATTTGGCTAACGCTGGTCATAAAAAAACAACTTTCCACTAGGTGGGGACGGATAAAAAACTTGTGTCATTGTAGTTTTGACTTCATTTGGTGATGAGTAAGTCATTTTGAAAGTTTTGGGAGAGTTGATGATGGCCCCCCCTTTTCTTCTCCCTTGCTACGCGTTCTAAGGGAAAACGTGTTGAGGTAAGGTATGGAGAGCTGTAACTGAAAATTTTGGTGGAAAAGCTGCTCCCTGATATTTTACTTTGTGATATTGTCGCTTAGCATGACCTGACTAATCGTAGCCCTTTGTGATCATGGTTTTGCCTTTTCATACATGTGATGAGTACTAATAGATTCTCGAATGAGACGGAGCAGTGAGTCCTCTACTACACAAAATTGCCCCCTATAGAAATTCGTTTAGGAGCCACTCATGCGGTTTCATGACCCGTGGAACGTTGAATATTCCGTTAAGATGAATGAGATATCACTACGATGGGTCCTGGTTATTTTAGTGCCAGATGGGCACTAGCTGAACCGAATGGTTGTAAAAAGTCAGGCTACACTGAGGTGTAATAGCACTTCTGCCCATGCAATAGTGCCAACGGAAAGAAAATGGGCTTCTTTGTTTATTTTGACCGAGCAAGATTTTTTTTTTTTGGTCGAAGATCGAGTAAGATTTAAATAGTAGGAAGCCAGTGCATTTGTGAGACATTCTAGCTTTATCACGGGAGCTCTAGAAATCAACTCTTTTATCAATATTTGTCCCATCAAGGTGCTCGTAAGCAACTGAGGTTTTTCCGGGACAATGGTAGTTAGCCTTAAGAAGATTTTCGTTGTTAATAATTGGTCTGTAAGAAATATAGGTTGCGCTGTTCATAATCCCTAGTTGAAAGTTTTGATCGCAAGTGCAAGTTTTGAGCCTGTCTACTGCGCTCAAGCTTTCCTCCAACTACTATGTATCCTTACTTCCTTCTTTTCTTTTCCCTCTCCTAATCAACTTTTTTCGCTTTCAAGAGGGAGATTTGACACTATTAAAGGAAATCATATAGTGAAACAGAAAGAGATCTTGTCATCCATTAAATGGCCTCAATCTAAGTGTAAAGGCGTCTACTTTTCTCTTTCTTCAGCGAATTCATCATCACCTCTCTTTTGCTTTTTGGCTCTTATATGCTTAGAGAAACTGATGTATTTTGTTCACTTATTTCACAATCATAATCATCATCCTTATCTTCTGTGGTTTTCCCTCTTTCAGATGGATTCCGTTAAGAGATCTTCAGTCACTCCGTCAAAGAGTAGGTTGGCACGTACATTTTCCAAAGTTCTTCATATTCGTGTTGCTACAGGGATTGCCCCAAATGATGAAATCAAGAAGCCTAAGCCTCAGAAGGTGGTGGTCAAGGAAAGTCAGTTGAAGGGTGATCCCAACAGTGATTCTATGTTTGATGATGAGGAAGATGAAATTCAAGAAAGAGAGGCTTTAGAGGCTCTTCTTGCTAAAATATTTGCCAGTATTTCATCTGTCAAAGCGGCGTATGCCCAGTTACAGTTGGCTCAGTCCCCTTATGATGCTGAAGGGATTCAGTCCGCTGACCAAATGATTGTTTCCGAGTTGAAGAACTTGTCTGAGTTGAAGCAATGTTATGTGAAGAGACAGTTTGATATTTCGCCGGAAACCACAATGCTTCTGGCTGAAATCCAGGAGCAGAAGTCTCTCTTGAAAACATACGAAGTAATGCGCAAGAAGATGGAATTTCAGCAGAAAGTCAAGGACTCTGAAATTGCATCTCTTAAACAGAAGCTGGAGTCGTTAAACAACCAAAACAGATTAACAGAGAAGAGGTTAAATCAGAGTGGCCCCTTGTCTGTTCTGGATAATCTTCACCTTTCTGGCGTCAGTCCTAACCATTTCGTTACTGTACTTCGCCATACCGTAAAGTCCATTCGGAGCTTCGTAAGGTTGTTGATCGACGAGATGAAATCTGCCGACTGGGATGTTGATGCAGCGGCCAGTGCAATAGAACCTGGAGTTGTTTACTGGAGACCGGATCACAAGTGTTTCGCGTTCGAGTCCTTTGTTTGCCGGGAAATGTTTGATGGATTCCAATTCCCCTACTTTTCCCTTTCCAACGATTCCTTGCCCGAGAGGAGAAGATGGCAACAGGTCTTTTTTGAGAGGTTCGTGGAGTTGAAGTCCTCAAAGGCGAAGGATTACTTGGCCCAGAAACCGAGATCGACGTTCGCGAAATTCTGTCGGGTCAAGTACTTGCGACTCATCCACCCCAGAATGGAAATGGCTTTCTTCGGCAACACGAGCCACAGGAACCTCATGAGCGCGGGCGAATTCCCGGAGACCACATTCTTCGCGTTGTTCGCGGAGATGGCGAAGCGGGTGTGGCTCCTTCACTGCCTGGCCTTCTCGTTCCAGCCGGAGGGCACCATCTTTCAGGTGAGCGAGGGGTCCAGGTTCTCCGAGGTGTACATGGAAACGATCGCGGAAGAAGAAGCGTTCAACACCACGGAATACGATCCAAGGGTAGCGTTCACAGTAGTCCCGGGTTTCAAGATTGGTAAAGCGGTGGTACAGTGCCAGGTTTATCTATTGAACTCCAAGTCAAGGTGAAAATCTTGAATTATGGGTCCAGCTGGATCCACAAACCTATGTGTTATGATGCTCTCCATAATTGTCAGATTTTCGCGACCCCCCAAAAAAAGACAAAAGAAAAACATCAGAGATTGAGCTGGAAGCCATATATTCTTGATTTTTCTTTAGTACGTTTCGATTTGGGAGTACGAGAGAAAATTAAACGGGGCTTGCCTCTCTTGGGCTCTCTCTCTCTCTCTGGGTTGCTGCTGTACATCTTGTCGTGGGGACTCTCGAACTCTGGTCGCGTGGCATTTTGTCGCTTTTGCCTTTGGCCCTTTTCTGGGAGAAAGGAAAAGCGAGGTGGGGGGGGAGGGGGACCGTCATCTTGGATGCGGGCCAGCAAGAATCTTTTTCCTTTGAACGATATAATATTATAGGATTTAGATTTTTGACTGGACGTTCATGTTCATGCTCGTGTCCTGTTCCCCCAAATTTTGTTAATATTAATATTAGTATCATCAGAGGGGATGGTCCTGTGGATGTGTTTTAGGGGGTACAAACCTTTGAATTCCCAAGTTGCTTTTCCATGATGTTGCCTGTATAAAAGGTATATATAAGCGGTTTGGACTGTTCTCTTATTTGCTCATTGAAAACTATTTTTGTGTGCGCTCATTTGCATAATGTGCTGGTGCCGCTTCTCCATGTAGAGGGTTCTTGGGCAAGTTGTCTCCAAGCCTTTCTTACCCGCCTTTGGTCTTTCATGCCATTTACATGTGATCTCTCGTCATTTCCTTTCGGGACAGCGTAATCTTGTCAAATGCGGGCTCTGTTGGTGGGTCTAATTCAGTGTGTACTAAATTGGGTTTTCATGGGTGGTTAAGGTTGAGCATCATCAGGTGTGGCAGAAACTGCGAGAAAAGGAGGGAGAGATTGGATTGACGTGTCTAAGTATGGTGGCCACGTACATGAACACATGGGAGAGTAAACATAGAAGGTGACACCGAGAGGAAGACGTCATTGGATGGTGTGTGGAAACAGACAATCTTTATCCGGTAATGTTGTAACGTAATGTCTCCTCTTTCGTTGCCACTGGCATTAGGCCTCACGGGACGCGTTGATTCTCTTTCTTTCTTTCTTTTTTCGGGTCCGCCAGATTGGAAGGTTAGATGGATGTGGACTGTTTAGAATGGAAACCATCACGATCGCATGATGGACTTTCGTTTGATTTGTCAGTAGGGCTAGTCCTCCTCTCGGCCAACTACAAGTCAAAGGGTCAAAACCCTACGCCAGGAAGGTCTGATTGATGGATGGCTTCGTCATGACTTGAAGGCTCGATTCTTTGTTGGGCTTTTATGCCCGATAGGATAATTAAATATTAAATTATATATTTATTTAACAGTTTAAATTTTTAGAACAGTTAAAATTAGTTTAATCAAATTTTTCAATGCCAAGCCCCCTCGTCCTCGCTCCCAACATTGCCAATTATGTTTGGCTCCTCCTGGAGTAATGATCATCTCACTTGTTAAAGAGATTGGAACATGAGTAGGATATGAATGAGGTGAACTTTTTCTTTATGGGTGACGCATTCTTCCCTTTATGCTTTGTTTGATTTGTGGAAAATAAATAATTTGAAAAAATATTTTCTTAAAGTTGATTGATTGTATTGCTTACGAAAATAAAGAATGAAAAATATTTTTATCGTTCAAGAAAATATTTTGACATAAATTGCTATTGATAATAAATACATAATATTTTTTTTCGTTGACTAATTATTTCAAGTGATCACTTTTAAGAATTTTTTTTCAATTTTTTTTTTCACGAAACAAACAGAGTCTTAATTTTGCTAGTTTTCCTAATTTTTTTTTTTACCGATACAAAATCAACACTTGCAACAGCGTGTTCGGACAATAATAATTATTAGTTGTACCGGTTCAACGATTACTTCGATGTTCCAATCTACCACATCACTACTTCAAACCCGGTCCTTTCCTATTAAACACCCCGTACAAATTTTTGCGTGACTTTTCTGCCTTGAAAGAAAATAAGAAAGTTTATCACACTTGAACAATTAATTTGATTAACATAGTAAATAAGATAAGGAAATCTACAATAAACAATTTTCAAAGCCTTTGTACATGCCAAATATGCTATGTTAACTCGAGTACATTTATAAATTTAATATGCCACTATAATAAAATCGTCGGCCAAAGTGAAGAGCATGTGGCGTTCTTTTTTGGGTCAAAAAGAGCATGTGATGTTGACGTGCAATTTATAAAGTGGAATATTACGAGTGCCCCCAAAAACTTTGGCAAAAGCATATTGTAGTTTTTTGACTAAGCATGCCGATTCATTTTTTATTTGACATATAACCACTATAAACATACTAAAGGTAGTAAGATAAGCAGTGACAGGATAGTGGTTTTAGAATCCTTAATATAGACTTTCATAATATTTTCTTGTCGGTATTTCATAGATTAATATCTTCCGGTGCATTGCACGGTTTCTTTGCTCATGTATTATTATTTTTGTTACATGTTAACCGATTCCCGTCAAACCAAAGCATCCTAGTTCATTTCTTGAGTAAGAATATGAATGCTGCGTTTGGTTAAGCTTTCTCAGGGAATTTTGAGCTTCCAAAGCCCCATTGAGTGAAAGTTCTTTGGATAGTATTGAGCGAATGCCAACATCGGCAAAGCTGAAAGCCCAAGGCAGGTTTGGCATTTTCGGATAGTCACTCCCAGGATTGATGAATTTTTTTCCTTCAACTTTGCCCTCATTAATATTTTCAAATTCTAGTCTTGCCCTTATGGAGTAACTATTCATCTTATCCCTTTTGAAATTGACGTTGCAGATCTGGTCGCTAGTGAAGCTTCGCCGAGGGTCACACGAGGTCAGCAAACCGTAGTTGGTGGTTGTCCAGGGTGGCCGATGGCCACTGAGCCTCGTCTACAGTCGCAGGTTTGTTAGGTGAGATCTAGAGGGTCGTGGATGAGGTGAGATTTGGCGAGTTCAGGGTGGGCAAGGCATGCCAAGGGCCGCCGAGGTTGATGGTCACCTTTGTCGAGCGTTGCTAAGGTCAAGACTCGCTAGGCCGAGGGTCGCTCGAGCCTCTGTCTCCATAGATCTCACCTAAGGTCAGGTTGCGTGGCCATTGGACGAGTGAGATCTGGGTTTCGTGACCTCGGGCGAGGGCTGCCGAGGTCACGTGACCCTCGGCGTCACTTGATGTTGCGTGACCCCCAACTTTACCTCCCCTGGGTCGCCTGAGGGCTAGTGCGATCTGGGTTCACCGGCTCCAGTTTGCTTCCTTTCCTTGTTCATCCTTGTCCTTGCCCTTTTCGTTTTCTTAATATTAAAGAAAACCAAAACTAATTGCATTTGGCTCCCAGGCGCACCAAAACACGGTTTATATATTGCATGGTTACACTATAATGAACCAACCTCACCCACTAAGCGCGTCCATGTTGGCAAAAAAATATCATTGGTATGGTGCAACTGGATTATCGCATCGAATGATGAGATTTCATACATTTTATATTGGCCTATTTTTCCATGTATTATTTGTTCGCTGGGTTCACTCCCAGATGGAAGAAGCCCAAGGCTTGAGCCCATATGTCTATTCATATGGAGAAATAAGATTTTTCACTATTATTATGTCGTGGCCGCAAAAAAAAAACATTTTTGAGAGAGACAGTAACAAAAGAGAAAGAGAGTAGAAAATCTGGGTTTGAGGTTATATCTGATATTGATGTCGGAGGTCGATTTGTGGTCCGATTGAGTTGAAATTTTGTCAGCATGTTCGTGCCGCATTCTTTTCGAATTTGAATGGTTTGATTTTCAGTTGAAGCTCCCTATACCAGGTTTTCATGGGTTGCACCAAAAGTGCGTTTTTTGGTGAGATTTATCATTTTATCTCTTGTGAAGTTCATGTCTATTGCCAAAAATGATGTTCTTGATGTTTGTGTTGCTATGTACCTCTAGAATTTACTAGAGAAGAACTTTGTTCATTCAGTTTTGCTGATAGTGAAGATTTTTGGGTGGACTCCCGTCCTATGATTTTTGATCTCCTCACATCGAGGAGGTTTTTCACGCAAAAAATCGCCTTGTGTTTACGTGCTTGATATTTATATTCCTCGATTCAGTCGTTTCCTATTAGATTTGCACAAAGAGGGGAGATTATTTTATTTCGCTACGCTAATTCAATATTGTTTGGATTGTTATTGTTTGCCCAACATTATTGTCAATATGATGTGATTGCTATTCAATATACTTTCTCAACGTGGTGCTCTAAAGAAAAGAAGACATCAATTTCACAAAATCTTAGGTACAGTGATTGATCTATCTACTCGGTCGATTGTACGGATAAAGTTATTAAATATACTTTACATATGGTATCAAAGTGGACATATCTATTTGTGAAATTAGCGACGTATGCAGGTGTTAAAAAAAGGTCCATTCTAAAAGAAACAGAAATAAACTTCGAAGCCCACTTGAGATTATATCGATGCAGTCACTACTATATCAGACATCAGCGCATAAAAAGCCAATAGGAACGTTCTTCATTATGCGGCAAATTTTCAATAGATGGTGTTCCCAACCTAGCTTGTGGTCTCATAGAATCACCTAGATAATTGCCAGAAACAAAGCCGATCTTTCGAATCGGTCTACCTAACCAATTGCTACAGGAAATGATCGATTGCAAGAACACGATTTTATTTGGTACATAGCCCGTGGAAAGGTTGATTTTTCGATAGACTATGTATTTGCGCGTCTGCACTGTATGCGCTTAGTTGCCGATTCCTGGACTTGGATGAGACTCCTGCAGAACCCGCATGGATTTCAAGGAGATGCATTCGTGATTCTTGACGAAACTAGAAGGCGGCATGGAGGCTTTCACTGCAGGAACACGCGGCCGATCGGTCGACTTGTCCGTGCTGACCAAAAGCTTTCTCGCTTCACCAGAAGACAACGCATGGCTGGTAATAAGCACCGCCATGATAAGGACGAAGGCAAATGCAACTTTCGAACTCGCAGCCATGCCGAGATTCCTGTTAAAGACAAAAAGGTTACCACGCTGTTTTAGTAATGTTAATGCGAATGTACCTTAATTCGTAGCAGGAAAGCCTTGGCATGAGCTATTTATATACACGGGCAAGCACTGAAATTGATGGGGAGACAGGGAGAGAGAGACGTCAGGGTCAAGTTAGGATGGTTTCAAGTATCGCCCCATGTTTGGGGAATCTGTGAGTTTCTGCAACTGTGCATGAGACGTGCTTTGCTAGGTCATTTGCAGAGTCCATTAAGTTAGGTACACGCAATACAGACTTAAAAGGGCTAGATACTCCGTTTCGAGCACTTGCAAATTGCTTCAAATACTCCTTGGATCTCCATATATCTGGGAGAAGGAGAATCAGTTCAACTTTTCTGCTAAAAAAATCACGTGATCGACTGAAGTAGGCCACAGTGACTGAATGGGAAATTCGCTGTTCAAAGTTGGAGTGATTGCAAGCAAATTCTCACTCGTACCGTCTTTGCACACTCATAGTCAAAGACGGGTGGGTGTTCATCTGGGTGCTGATCCAGAAGCTACTGTTTGATGATGTTGGGGGCTTTCTAATTGGATTCCCACCCCCACAAGAAAAAGACAGATGTAATTTCCGAACTAACAGTACTTCTGTGTAGAAAGACATTTCCGTCAGGAGTATTGTAACGGGTCGTGTCCAATGTGTTGTTTTGACTTCCCAAAATATGCATCTCATGGTTTTGATCACTGAGATAATCACTATTAATTGATCCAGAGATGTTAAATTAGTTTGCAAACTGCACCAAATTACGAAGCACAATTCCTAAAATTTTTTCACATGATAAGTAAATTTTAAGAGGACAATCCGAGTATTTCGAGACCTCAATGAAAACCCCGTCTTCTTCCTTTATTTTCTTAGCGTTTCTGGCTTTGTCCTCTTAACCTTTCGTTTCTTAGAAGAAACATCATCGGTATAAGTCCCCGCGAAGACATCCTGGTATTTTCCCAACAAACTGCTCATTTGGTCTGCATCTTCCTTTGAGAGGTTTGCCCCAATCTTCACTTCTCCTATGCTTTCTACGTCACCAAGGTTCCCGATTGTGGTTTCGTCCGCCATGGGTTGCTTTGATTCCTCATGCTGTATCCAAATATGCTTAATCCCAGTTGGATAATTCTGTTCACCACTATGCATGACATGTCCTCCTCATGCGCTCCCAAGTCACTACAGTTTCATTTGAAATATGCATGACACGCATGAGAAAGTATTCTTCCGCAAAATTTGAAGGGATCACGCAGAAGCCCAGCCTTTAGAGAGTTTCATCACATGGGGTACCCCTACATGATTTCAAAACAAAATAATCTTAATGAACTTGAGGTTTTATTGATCAAAAGGATGGACCGCATTATTATCGAAGCTGCTCGGGTCTGCAGCCAAAACCCGAAACGATAAACATCGCCTAATGAAAGCAAAAACGACACGAAGGTGCGAAACTCCCGAGCAGGTGGGTGTAACCCTCTGAGGGGTCTGAAGTTGGATACTTAAATTGCTCAACAGCAGCCTTTGCTAGGATGGCAAACACAGCATCCCCTCAATAGCACACTCCTCGTCTTCCATCATCCTTGACGGCCCTGGGAAAGATTTCCTTAAGCGGGGTATGACCAAACCAAGCTAACCTCTACCTTTGGAAGACCGTCCTCCCTCCCCTGAACGCAGTACATCCACGATTTCCCAAACGTACTCTGCTGGAACTCCCACCGGTGTTCAATCGAATGCCGAAGTCCCTGTTCATTCTTTGCCCAATCCAGCACCTGGGCGGAAGCCACTACCCGTCCTTACCTTACCAACCATCACGGCGGGTTTGGAGACTTCTGGGACATGCGGTGTTGAGCCTTGTGGAATGTGTACTGCTGAAACCAGCTCAAAGGTATGAAAACTATATTCATCCTATTAGATTGGGAAGTCCCCCTCGCCATTACTAGCGACGAGCTTCCCGCCAACAACGAACCTCACTGTTTGGTGGAAGCGAGAGGGTACGGCACCAGCCGCATGTATCCATGAGCGACCAAGCAAGAAGTCGAAAACACTTGGTGTCGTAAATTATATCTCGAGTTCGAGTCTGTGCACGAAACTCGGCCCGAATCAGTGATATATATATGAACAATTTCTGCAGTGTGGCATTTATCAAAAGAAGTAATCCAAGTTGGTCATTATTTCTTTTTCATCAACACTGTGAAGAAATAAAAGAACCCGCAAGTGACCATGCCCATCCTTTGAATGGTGTTTAATTAGTTCGCAAATCGCAACAAATTACAAAGCAGAATATTCTTCTTTTCACAAGATTAGTAAGTTTGCAAGAGGGCAAGTAGCCATATTCGTGAGTAATACTCCTCATTGCTGTTAATGACTTTTCATAAAAACTAATAAGTATCAATATATCAAGCAATTCTAATAAGTTATTCCATTGCATATGAATATAAAAGTAACACCTTGCATGACTAGTGGTTTTTTTTTCTTTGAGATAAATAAGTCTCCATGAGTACAATTAACTTTCAACTTATCAGTAATTAGTGGCTTTCAGAAGCCGGAGAAAGTGTAGAGAAGTAGGAGGCAACACAAGTGAAAACTTAGATAGTTAGGTTGCTCGCCAGTTGTAGGTAATTAACCTAAGAGATAAGAGTAATACTCGCCACCCGTAGGAATCCACCTAAGGGATAAGAGTAAAACAAGAAATCCTTCTTGTTCTTAAGCCAAATGCTCAATTAGGTTTTGAATCAAATAGGTCTTGTTTTGTTATTCATCATAGCGCGCTCATATAGAGCACGGAACAACCCTCCAAGCTTGAGTAATTACTAAGACTCTTTGGAAAAACAAAAGACTCGTAAGAAAGACAAACAACATTTACTAGAAAACAACCATTAATAAGCAAGAACTCTAGAAACTTGAACGGCATTAACTAGATCTAGAAAATATATGAGAATCAAACGTAACCGATTGAAGATTTCCATGATTTTACCATTTCCAAAGTGGATAAATTAATGGCCTTCATGTTTTGAAGAAACCGAAGAGCTTTCGGTTCGTTGCGATTGATGAGTCGACTTGGAATCCACAACATCAACAAGAGTCGACTTGGAATCGACAACTCGTCGACAACTCGATGTCTTCAAGAATGCTCCGGCATAACTTCCCCAATATTCAATAAATTTACACGTATGAAGTATCAACAATGCCAAGTTATTACTATAAGTAATTTTTAACCGGGATTCATCTAGAATAAGTAATCAATTAGATGTCTATCAATGTTGGAAATTTCTTTACGTGTTAGTAAATTTCCATGACGACAAGTGACTTTTAACCTATTGATAATTGATAACTCCATGCGAAAAGTAGCTTTTCATATAAAACGGTAAGTTTTAACAATGCATGGAAGTACACTAAGGACTACATTGGCAAGGTTTAAAATTAAATTGGCAAATCATCAGAATGTTTAGGATTAAATTAGTAAATTTTCAAAAAGTTTATGACTAAATTGACATAATTGAGATTTAGGATCGAATTTGGCTTTCGTACAATAAGTTTAACACTTACTGAACAATTTTTACCGAAAAAGTCTTATGCACGATTGAACAATTGGCATGGCGTTACTGGCCAATCGCATTAACCAATGGGATTTCATGCATTTCATATTGATTTCTTTTTCCATGTGTCATTGTCAACTTGATATGATTATTACTCAAAATATTTCTCAATGTGGTACTTATATATCATGATTTACTATCTACTCAATCCAAATAAAATTGTCAAACATATATTTACACGTGGCAAGACGAATGAACATCTCTTTATGTGAGATTAGCAACATATATACGTGTTCAAAAAATTTCCAGGCTAAAAGGAACAAAATAAAGATAACTTTTCTCAATCGGGAGTACAAAATGAACCTTTTCATTGGGTAATGGAGTAGAAAATAAAACTCTCTAAATGACAGCTTGTGGTTTACCTACTTTCTCTTTAATAGATAAACTATCTACATCATTAAGAGTATGAAAATAGAACACATAATATGGTGCCAGGACTCTACATAAATAGTGACCAACATTGACTTTGAAGCCACCTAAGATTAAGGGTGTCAATGGGTCGGGTCGGGTTTTCATTATACCTGACCTGACCTAAAACTAATAGGATCGCATTTGACCCAACCCGACCCGGGTAGGGTAGGGTAGGGTAGGATCGGTCCGGGTCTGGTTTTGGGTTTCATTTTTTTAAAAAGTATATTTTCGAAATTTTTGTATTTTAGAGAAAAAAATCAGCTCAAGGTGGTTTTGTTCGATCCCAAACCCTTGTTTAGATGACCCCAACTAACTCCTCTTGAGTTACGTGAGGACAAATTGCAGAGCTAAAGGTAGTGATGGACAGCGTCATTCTCCTTGCAACGATGCTTCTCTCTCCCGGCCATTCTCCTCGCCATCTCCCGTCCCCATCCCCATCCCCATTCCCATCTCCGGCCCCCAGCGAATCCTCCCTACAGCCCCCGAAGGCTGCCCCTCCGTCGACCGTCGCCCCTCCTCCGATGAATCCTCGAAAGTGGCCCACGGTCCTCAATGAGAACACCTACGTCTCGGCGATCAAGAAGGTCATCGAGCGCGACTTCTTCCCCGGCATATCGAAGCTCTGCGATTGCCTCAACTGGCTCGAGGCCATCAGGACCAGCGACCCATCCAAATCCGGGATGCCTAGCTGAAGATCGCACTTGTCGAAGGAACTTGTCGCCAGAATCTCCCGACCCAAATTCCTTGCAAGGCACGTTGCCATAGCAGCCATCGCCGCCGAGCCCACCGGCGTCCTCAAACGGGGGTCGAGAGCAGCTTCGGCGCTCGGGTCCTGCGACCCCGTCTTGGTCTTTGTCGTCGAAGAAGATATAATTGTTGGTTAGTTGAGCGGGAGAGAGAGTGGGGCGGCTGTACAGATGAGAGCACCTGTCAGTGGCCGAGGCGGCGATTGGGAAGTGGTGGTGACTGGCGGCGGTGATTGGCGGCGAAGGTGGCCGAGGGAGAGGAACTCATGAGATGAGAGCACCTGTGTTTTTTTCGATCGAGATCCAGAGAGCTTTCTCCATAACAATTCGTGCCCTCCCCCCTTTTTGCTGTCTGGCACTAGTATAGTACCAGGGGTATCAAAACAGCCCGGTCCGACCCTAACTATACCCATACTTAAAAACCCTTACCCAAAGAAAACTAATGCCTGACCCCAAAATACCCAAAATTCCGGGGTCGGGCCGAGCCGGGTCAGCCCAGGCTTTTTTGACACCCCTGCTTAAGATTATCTCAGCTCAATCACCACTATATCAGACATCGGCGCATGAAAAGCAAATAGGAATGTACTTAATTATATGGCAATGTTTCAATAGATGGTGTTCCCAACCTCGCTTATGGTCTCTTAGAATCACCTAAATAATTGCCAGAAACAAAGCCAATCTTTCGAATTGGTTGATCTAACCAACTGCTACGGGAAATGATCTATTGCACGACACAAATTTATTTGGTACATAGCCTGTGAAAAGGTCGATCTTTCGAAGTAATATGTATTTGCGTGTCTGCACTGTATGCGCGCTTAGTGGCCGACTCCTGGACTTGGAACCGACTCCTCCAGAGCCCGCTTGGATTTCGAGGAAGTGCATTCACGATTCTTGACGAAACTAGAAGGCGGCGCAGAAGCTTTTACCACAAGAACATGCGGCCGATCGATTGACTTGTCCATCTTGACCAAAAGCTTTCTCGCTTCAGAAGAAGCCAATTCATGGCTGGTAAACAGCACCGCCATGATAAGGACAAAGGCAAATGCAACTTTCGAACTTGAAGCCATGTCGAGATTCCTGTTAAAGACAGAAAGGTTACTACGTTGTTTTAGTAATGCTGATGCGAATGTAACTAAATTTGTAGCAGAAAAGCCTTGGCATAAGCTATTTATATACATGGTGGCAAGAACAAATTAGATGGAGAGAGAGAGAGAGAGAGAGAGAGAGAGAGAGAAAGAGAGAGAGAGAGAGGTGAGAGTCAAGTTAGGAAGGTTTCAAGTATCGCACCATGTTTGGGGAATCTGAGTATCTGCAACTGTGCATGCGACGTGCTTTCCTGGGTCATTTGCACAACACATTAAGTTGAGTACACGCAAAATAGACTTAAGATGGCTTGTTACTTGTTTCAGATACACTCTGGATTTCCACTTATCTGGCGGAAGGTGAGAATCTGTTCAACTCTTTTGCTATAAAATCATGTGATTCGACTGTAGTAGGCCACGGTGACTGAAATTGCTCTGTTCAAAGTTAGTGAGGTTGCATGCAAAATCTCGCTCGTATTGTCGTTGCGCAATAGTCAAGATGGGTGGAGTGTTCACGTCTGTGCTGATCCAGAACCTGTTTGAAGATATAGGCTTTCTCATTCGATTCCCACCCACACAAGCAAGAAAGAAAGAAAGAAAGAAAGAAAAGGACGATAGAATTTCTGGGTAGATGGACGTTTAACTCAGGAGTATTGCCAAAGAACATGTCGTATCCAATGCATTGTTTTGACGACCCAGAATAAGCAAAATGTATGGTTTTGATCATATAGCATGATGCACGAACAATTTAATGCGCTAAGAGATAATTACTGATAAATGATACGGTGATGTTTAATTAGATCGCAAACTGCAAGAATTTAGAAAGCTCTATATCTATATTTTTTTCCACATGATTAGTAAGTGTGCAAGAGGACAAGTAGCTTCTAATTATATGTGAGTAACTCCCCATTGCGGTTGACACTTTTCATACAAACGAGTAAGTATCGATATATCAAGCATGTCTACTACATTATTCTGTCGTTATGATTAGCAATTGATTACACATTGAAAGTATCAATGTGCCTAAGTAATTTTTCTCCGTGATTCATGTAGAATAAGTAATCAATTAGGTATCTGTCACTGCTAGTAGTTTCTCCACGTGTTGGTAAATTTCCATGAAGACAAGAGACTTTCACCCTTTGGATAATTGATAACTCCTCCATGTGATTAGTAGCTTTTCATATAAAGTAAGTTTTAACAATACATCGATCAGTACTTTTTGGTATTAGAAAAGCAAGTTTTTCCTCCTAGTAACAAATAATTTTTGAATCTGATTAGTGACTGTCCGTGCCTAAATTAAGTAAATGTACATCAACCCGTATTAAAATATTAGCTGCATACCCATGTTGTCGATAAAATTCCATACCTACGAGGCAAGCACCTATACGTAAAAAATTATTCTATTGAGAGCAAAAATTTTCCGCGAATTAGTTTGGTTTGCTGAAAATGATCAATCAATGAGAAAACAATTTATGGTCCAAGAAAATATGTATGCTTAAGTTAGTAAGATGATTTCCCCAACATAAAAATGGGAAACAATTTTCTGAAAAAATAATTTCTTGGAAAGCATTTTCGTTTATCATGAACTTCCCCAGAAACAAACAAAACTAGGTAAAAACCTAACGATAAAAGAAAATGCTTTTTATGTCTTAAAAATATATTGTCCGAGTATCTCTCAAATCATAAACTCGTTATTTTGATTCTGAGTAATGGCTATCTATAATAACAATCAATTAGAGTAGTGAGATTATGATTATGAGAGATATATATTTATAATTAGAATAATGAGATTATAATTTGATAGATACTCAATAACATATTTCTAACATTATGGAAGTAATTTAAAAGAATTTGTTAATTTTGTTTGTGGCAAGAGTCTTTGAATATTTGGAAAATTATTTCCTCTGTTCAAACCAGGAATCCATCTTTCTAAATTTAAGTGCGAGTGTTATCTTTAATCATAATCATTTCACCGTTAACAAACGAAACATGAGAAAGTCCAGAAAACGAATTTGCAAAAGCTACTCCAGGAAAACAGATAGTTCCTAAGTAATTTTTTCACCATGATCATTAACTTTCCACATTGAGGGAACTGTGCATATGGAAAAACTAGTAAGTTTTCTTATGCATTTAGTAACTTTCCATAAACGCGGTATTCTTCATGAAAGGTCACATTGGTTTCTTTGGTTTCTTCTGATCAAATGGTGCAAACGCGGTACTCTTTGTCGTCTCAGAGTTTTCAATTTTGTGGTGTACTGGAATGTAGACTAGAGCTATTTTGCCAATTGTGAGAATATCTGGACCAAAACCTGCAAAACACCACAGCTTTCTCGTTCACAGGGACAAGGTGTGGCAATCAATATGCACTGTGCTTATTATTGCATTTCAAGAGAGCTTACACACAGCAAGTATTTGCTTCTAATAAGACCATTGATGACTTCGTTCAGTATGAAGCACCAATTTCCAGTCTCCATATAGTAAAAATCACACACTAAATAATTCAATGACCATATGACTATAAATTGTCGATCAACTTATTTAGAACGACACAAACGACACCATATTGTTCATGGATGACCGACTCCCGGACTTGGTACAGATTGCATAAAGCGGTAGCGATTGACGAGACGGGCGACGTGACCTTGACCATCGGTTGGAACTTTTGGCAGGGCATCTGAAACCAAACTCTCCTCGAAATGAGGGACTTGATCTTCACTCGCCTCCATGCCCATCGGCAGTAGCTTTCTTGCTTCAAAACATGGCGAGTGGCTTATTATGACACCAAAGGCGACGACCATTATCAGAAGGCTAAAGTGGACGCGAGCCATGCGTATAAGTGGGGAGATCGATGCTTGGAACAAGATGTGAAGAGAATCTATGGAGAGAGAAATAGGTAAGGTAGGGATGTGTGTTCTTGCACGGACGAACATCTCTTTATATACTGGAGGGCATGAAGCTCGAAAGACGGCGTAAACGTGGACTGATTTTCTTTTCCCCACTTGGTCAATGTTGCCCTCGCCCAGGCGAGGCGAGGCCGGCCCTCGCCAAATCCGGCAGGTCTAACCCTCGCCTAGGCCACGGCGGCCTCGCCGGTGGTTGCCTTCCCTTGGGCGACCCTCGGCGAGGCCAGGCGGCCAGTGGCCGGTGTCTGGCCAAATGAAGAAGAAGAAGAAGAAGAAGGAGGAGGAGGAGGAGGAAAAAACAAAGAAAAAAATCAAAAAAATAATTAAAAATTCGAAATTTACACGTGAAAATGCTACGTGGGATTGAGAAATTCAAAATATACACGTGAAATTGCCATATAGATTAAATTTTAATTAAAAAAGTCACATATTAATTTGATCGGAATTTCTTACCGTTGTCACTTAAGTAATCGTATTTCTCCAATTTTGGCACTTAAGTGATCCAAAACAAACTTTTAACACTAAAGTGAGTGTCGTACACAAATTTTAGCACTTCTAGTGTTCTTCTCTCCAATATTCTCTCAACTTCCTCCATTTCACTTTGTGTCAGTCAACAAGCTAAGCTTGAATAAATTGAAAGAGTCGGCTCATTATGTGTATAAGCGGTGTGCCTGTGACTTTTGTTGGAAAGATAGAGGCGTAGCTTGAGCTGTCACAACGTTAAACCAAGAGAAACTTATCCGAAAAATTCTAAACTTATTGTGCTTTTACAAATTCAATTTCAAACTTTTTAATTTTGCTATTTAAACTTTTTCAAGTTTTGCTAATTGAGTAATTTTGATCGAAAATCGCTAACGTGAATGTCAGCTATTCTACATGACACGGCCGGCATTGACATAGATAGTTTTTAATAATATTTATTTATTTTTTGATTTTTTTATATCTTTCTTTTTTTCTATTTTGGTTCAAAGGGCTGGTAGGGCCGCCAACAACCCCTGCCGGCCCTTGGTGGGGGCCATGAAAGAAAAAGGAAAAATAAAAAAAAAATTCAAAAACTATTAAAAAAATTAAAATTTGTCAATATTAGTGCCAACTGTGTCATGGAAGATGACTGACATATATGTCAACGATTTCTAGGTAAAATTAGCTGGATGGACTCAATTGGTAAAATTGCCTTCTCTATTCATATGATATTTCAATTTGGTGCAATTATAACAACAGATTCTTGATGTCTGAATTTGCTTCACAGGCGTAAATTAGATGTCATCATGTTAAGGTCCATCGATTCTCAAATCATGACGGACTGCTCTGCATAAATGTACACGATATGCATATGAGAATGGTTGGGCACATTTAAAGATTGTAACATGAAGTGAGCCCATAAACCAGGTACTCAGAAGCTGATCCAAGTATACATTCTTGCACGTGAGATTTTTGCATTTCTAAGATGTACAAAACTTTATCTAGAAATATATATAATTGGTATTTATGAATGGACTTCACTATGTAACAAAGAGGTACACGTACGTTTAGGCAAGTTTATCTATGAATGGCCACATCATGTCCTTGAGTTATCTGTCTTTTCCTTTTTCATCTTGACGTGCGTTTTCCGACAGTATGATTACTTGGTGGGAGTTGGCTTGAATTTAGGCAAGTTTACTTATCATGCAATATCATCACGGAACTCGAGCAAATCTCGTCGACTGTTTGAGGATCGCCATTTTTTTGTGTAACGCCTACTTCTTCAAGACTTTTAAGTCGCACCGTTTTCTTCTAAGTCAGCCATAAGTTGCGCGAAAAGCACTTCCGTATCAATCGCGAGTGCTGTTTTCCTTCGCCTTTTCCTTTCTTCAAAGGCACAAACTTGTCGAATCACTGTGAATCGACTGTACTGAAACGTGCATGGCGTGAAGTAGTTTGCCTTTCACCCGACTGGAGACGTGAAAGTCTGATGCGTCGTTCAGCTCCAAGACATTCACCGTTCAGGACGTGGATTATACCGTGCGTAAGCATGGCTTTCTTTTCGAAAATTTGGCGGCAAGCAGGATTTACTCACTAGGGAAATGAGAGCAGGACGGAACTGTTACTCATGTGAGAGTAACGGTCGTGTGTAGGCCACATATTTTCGAGATATGTTCACTAGAAGTCCTAAAACTTGTCACTAAAGTGTAATTGAGTCCTAAAACTTGTCAAATTGGTTCAAATGAGTCCTAAAATTAACACTGTCAAATTTACTAACAGAAAATACTGACATAGCTTATTTTAATATTTTCTCTCTCTTACGTGGCTAAAACAATGTCGTTTTGGCCAAAATTTGATTTTTAATACTACTTTTATTTAAATTAAACTTTTAAAAAGCTAACTTTTTTTTTTAAAAAGGAGGAGGACAGGTGGGGGGACAACAAGTGAGGATCACCACGCCTCGGCAGGTGAGGGGTCGTGGCCCTCCCCCAGATCAGGTGACAATCACTGGCCCTCGCCTAGACCTGGCCAAGGGTTGCTAGTGGCGGCCTTCCCCCAGATCTGGCGGGGGTCGACCGGCACTAGCGACCTCAGCCAGGATTGGGCGAGGGCCGGTCACTCTTGCTTGATTTGGGGGAGGGCCGTAGGTCCTTGCTTGCTGTCTACCCATCCTCGCTAGCCCCTCTCGGTGATGGTGGGGCGACAGTAGCGGCACCGGCGTCAGAGAGGGTAAGCCCTCCCTCCCCGATTGTCCTCCTCCTCCCTGTTTTTTATTTATTCAATTTTAATTTTAACTTATTTTTAAATTTAATTTAAATAAGATTAATATTAAAATAATGATTAAAAAGCCACGTCATTGCCATGTAGGTTATAAAAAATAATAAAAAAGCCATATCGGTATTTTCCGTTAGTCAAATTGGACGGTGTTAACTTTAGAATTCGATTGAATTAATTTGACAAGTTTTAGAACTCGATTGCACCTTTTGCAAATTTTAATATTCAATTGCATTTTGATGACAAGTTTTAGGATTTCTACTAAACATATCCCCATATTTTCCTAAGGAAACCGGGTGACTGGTCTACCGGGTTCTTTGGGAAAATCATAAATCCCACTTTTATTACATCATCAGTGTTAGATATCTTTACGATAAGTACAAAAAAAAATTGTCTAAAAATCTTTATCTCAAGAGAAAATAAATGTAGGATTACTATTAATAGCAGCACTGTTGCAAAACATTTTAAACTTGTAGTTATTTAATCAACAACTTGTCTATTTCACTGAGAAATTAGAAAAAAAAAATTTAGCAACCCCAAAATTGAAAGAGCCAGTTAGTGTACCTAGTTTTTTTTACCCAAAAGTTAGCGTTCCAAATCGATGATTTGAGTGAATTCATCAAAATTAAAAACTTAACTGTGGGTTATTTTACCACTTAAGTAAAAGTTCATGCATTTTTTTTTTTTTCATTTGAAAAGTGAGGATAGTTTTGTCCAGTATGTAATCCAGGCAATTTTTTTTCGGGTATTTGGCTGAGAGTATTCTAAGGGAAAACATTTTTAATGCCATTAAAAGGAACTACAGAAAAAAATTCTAAGCTCAATATTTCAGGATCTTGTCATTTCATAATAAATTAATAATACCCCATGAATTTACTTTTCAATATCTCTAAAATTCTCTCTTCGACTTTCCCAAGCTCCGGTTGCCAAATCCTCATAAATGGGATTCCGTGGTCATTGTAGCACCGTTATTTGCAGTAAATAACGGTACCGTCGTATAAGCAGAACCCCACTCGCTATAAGAAAGTGTGTATGTGGGTGTCTTGTGTGGAGGAACAATTATAGTAAACGAGCATGAAGTGCTCATCTGCAATGGTCGAACGGAGGCATCGCTTAACAAATGTAGAGAGTACAACTTTATTTTCCATCTACTGTCAGTCTTACGAATCATATGGTGAAGTTAATTCAATTATGATCACCATGCCCTTCGCCGCCGGAGCTCGGACCAGAATCTAGAACTAAACTCGGCGAAGTTCAGCAGATTGATCACTTGGGGGGAGCCTCTCTTCCGTTCTTGTTTTCTCAAGCGCTTCTTGATGATGATGATGTTGCTGATGACCACCGTGGCCTGGTAGTGATGGAGCTGCGGATCTATTGGCCAGCAGTGCATTTCGGGCTTCTGAAGAGAGCTTTGACGTTGAAAAAGCCCACAACAGAAGGAAGAAGACGAGACTTGCGCACAAGTGAGCCATCTCGGGGTTTTGAGATAATTAGTTTTAAGTGAAGGAATTCTTGGAGATGGTTAATGTGTGTTGCTATGTCATCTCAAAGCAGATATATTTATGGACATATATATCTGTTTTCCGACATGGATGTTATGATAAAGTGGGAATGATTTCTCACTTTTAACGTCCCTTTTTCTTTTGCCGTACGGGTGAACCTAATGCATGAACTCAAATGAATCTAGACTCTCAAATTCGATTAGACCCACCGTAACAACCTCAATTTACATTGTATAATATTATCTGTTTTGGATTCATTGACCCTTACAACTTTAAAATGCGTTACAAATATATAGAACTCCAATCCTTATAGGCCAGTCCAGATGTCACGCCTTGAACCATACGGACGCGCAACATTCCACTATGATCGTTGAGATGCGACGTTCCGGGACTTGTCGCCAACTCTTCATTTTATCTTTTAATTACGCATACAAAAGCGATCACAACAATTCCCAGATAACAACAACAAATAGGGATTGTCAATAAAATAATTCACAACAGTTAAATAACACTATTTTGATTTTCATTGGATTAACCCCTGAGAACATTCTTATAAGCTCACTTCGGGCGCTATCACAAAAAGCCAACAAAAAGATAACAAGTTGGGGTCAATCTACTCCACCAACAGGTCAATTCCAAAAAGCTAGCTTCTAAACACTCTGAACCAAATTGGGTACATCAACACGCTAAAGGCCTAAAAAAAGGTTAACAATAACAAATGAGACATAAGTCTCAATAAGTTAACAGCCTAAGTCCCACTTAGAAGGCCAACTTGCACGGGAATCCCTAACCAGGCAATACAGCATCAACAACATAAAATAGCCACAAGCATTCTTACCTCGCTTTGGTACACTCGTCGATGAAATGAACATATCACATACTCGAAACATTTAAAGAGATTTTCCATGTATCAATGCATCACAGGCGCGCGTGTCTCGATTATAAGATAGAATCCACTTGGGCACGTCCCATATCATGCCTAGCGATTTTTACCACATAATCAGGCACTATGTATTACACGTATTTCAGTTATTACGCTCCCTCGGGACCACTACACATCAAGCGATCTGCAGCAAGGTGGAAGTTTTCCGGAAAAATCGGGCCTTGTCCTGCCCCATCGGGCACAGCTATATCAAATGATACACATGATGATTGCATTCTAGTACGGCAATATCAAACGATACATAGTAAGATGGTATCCCGTAAGAAGTATCGAGTCCGGCCTAGGATAGCGACAAGGTATTCGGAGAATCGGCAATCTAGATAATCCCCAGGCATCCGATAAATCGGGCATCGTCAAGTGATATACAGCAAGACGACTTCGACATGTGACCACATGAGCACATAAGCATCCCGACCAATTATTATCTTTTCAATTAAGCTATGCGTCCATAAATAGTGCTCGCATAATACCACACAACACCAAATGGTTACACATGTAAACAGTCAATCAATTCTTGCAAGCTTTGATGTCAAACACGTTTATCAATCACAAAGCATCACTATCATTTCTTGGCACAATAATAAAATAATTTAATTCCAAAAATCTCATAAATTTTCCTTAGAAATTTCCAAACAAACAATTTGTCACATAGACAAATTAATACGACGATTCACAACATAATCACCACCATTCAAGCTAGAAATCATAATTTGAAATTAAAGATTTTTCGAAATAATAATAAATAAATTCGAAAATTAATTATTTATTAATAATATATTAACATTTAAATCTGAACATAATTTATTTTCAAAGATTCAAAAATATTTTCTTGAATCATAATCATTCAAATCATTTTCTAAATACGCCAACTTTTACGGCGAAAACTAATATTGGCATCACAATTTGATGCTAGAATTGTCCAAAAATCAAATATTATTATTTTCGAAAATTAATTATTTAATAATAAAATATTAATATTTAATTCGAAAATAATTTATTAAATAATAAATAATATTTAATTCCGAAAATAATTTATTTAATAAAATAGTTGATAACTTATGCTTCACAATAGCAATAACTTATCACAACACAACGATAGCTTATCACGTAAATAGTAATAACTTATCGAACCATTACCAATAACCTATCGCCTAATCCTACTTAAACAATTAATAATTTAATCTAAGCATAATCTAAACTACCATAAGCAAGTTTAACATCATAAACACGGGATTAGGAGTTAACTTACTTGGTTAACGTTGGCGACGATGCGAGGATGCTGGTGGTGACGAGGGCGGTCCGCAGTGTCCTCAGAATGCTCCGGCAAGCGGCGAACGGGCGCGGCAAAAAAGCGGGCACTGTGGGGTTGCTTTGGCGCGGCCTGGGGCTGTTTTCCCAGTGGCTGGGACAATGGCGGGGACGGTGGCGGCAGCTAGGCGGCTTGGACGGCGGCAGACGTTCGGGATGACAGCGCACAGCGGCGAGCGGAGCTAGGCACGAGTGAGCTACGGGCGGTGAGTTGGGCTTGTGGCGACGAGGTGAGGCCAGACAAGTTGGTCGGCGGCTTGGCGGAACCTAGTTGCGGCAGCTTGACAAGGCGAGGCGGCTGCTCGCGTTTCGCGCGGGCAGGCCGGCGACAGGCGGTTGCGGCAAAGGACGGCGGCGTGGCTCGGCCGGGGCGACGGCGGGCGGCGGTGCACAGTTGGGCACAATGTGCGGCTGGGCTGAGGATCGGTCGAGCAAACTAGAAGCAAGAAGTAGGAGTAGAACCAGTCTGGTGGAAGAGAGGAAGAAGAAGTGAAGAAAAGAAAAGAAAAAAGAAAAGAAAAGGAAGAGAGAGAGAGGGTTGGTGGGGAAGTCAGACGCAAGGGGGGGAGTCAGCAGAAAAGAGGAGAAGGGAGAGAGAGAGAGAGAGAGAGAGAGAGAGGTCACATCACACTCATGTGCAATCTGACGACCACGATTCAAATTCGAAAACTATCCAATGGTCCCCGAAAATCCTAATTAATAATTAGAAAAAAGGGCAAAAAGAAAATAACTAAAACCGACTACGAGGAAGGTCTACCAGTCTAAATCCACACCCGATAAAAAATTCACTTTTTTCATATTCTGGGCAATATTGAGACTGGCCACAATAATATCGACATCATCCAATTAAATTCGTCACAAAACTCCGAAAATTCGACACCAAAGTTCGGGCTCTAAATAACAGCTAAATTCAATTGAATGCTATTATAACGAAATCTCAATTTTAAAAACAATAATCCAAAGTGATCAGTTCTCGGGCGAGATTTTACTATAAGCACACTGATGAATTACACGTTTTATAAATCTCAAAAATGGGTCAAAATTCGGAATGTCACACCAAAACTCTCTGCCAGGTGATGTGGGGCAAGAGAGGCTCTCTTGCCCTTTTCTGCTCACGTTCGAGGATCGAGGCACGGTCGCACTGCCATGCCTCCTCCTCACGCACTGCCGCTTGGACCGTCACACTCTCTACCCCTTACGGGCATAACGCCCTCACTGTGGCCCCACACGCGGTTGGGAGCTAGCTCTGATATTACCTGTAATACTTCAGATTTATATTGTGTAATTTTGTCTGCTTTGGGCACACTGACTCTTACAGCTTTAAAACGCGTTTCACACAAGCTTCCGTTGTACTGAGAACAAAGCCTTGAGAGGGATGGTGATGCATTCGCGCCTCAAAGAGGACAATATTGAGCTAGGCTGAGAGATGATGGTGTGGCTACGCCTCTACCCCAAACAACGCGTTTTAAAGCCGTGGAGATCAGTGGGCCTAAAGCGGACAATATTACATAATGTAGACACGGGGTGTTACACTCAAATGTGGCTCACCATTGCTTCAATTTATTACATACGCATATACATGCACATACACATATAAAAGTACACGTAACATTTGCCGGTCTTTAGAATCAAAGTGCGAATAATGACATTGTGTTTATGGTGATTGGACCCTAATTAGGATTGCGTGATAAATATTTATAAGAATGATTAATTATGGTCATGGTACTGATAAAAACATGATTGGAGAAAGACCACATGATACGTATCAATTACGTAATAACATAGATGTAATAATTTCTTGTAGAATATAAGAAGATTTGGTCCACTAAATGGAAGTTGGATAACCCTCATATCAATTTCCACTTAAGTGATAATATTTTTTTTATTGGGTACGTTTATTTTATTGAAAACTTTGTAATAAAGAAAAATATTTTTAATAAAAATTATTCTCTGGGAAAATAGTTAGTTTTTATAGTTTTTATTTGTTTGGTGATTTATGGAAAATAATTTTGTTCTTGCCATAAGGAGAAATCGCTTTATCCAAATCTAAGCTTGTTGTTTTCGGTCAATGAAAAATATTTTCAGTAGATCGATTGGTTTTCCATCATCCAAATACAAAAATTGAGAAAATAATTTCCCGAAAACGATTTTCTTGCAGACAAACAGACCTCAAGATTAAGATTGTTTTTATGCCGGTTATCCCTCCGTTTCCTTTTTGCTTGTGAAAAAAACATTATCTTGGCGAAAAATATATTGCATGAAGGAACTAATTTGCTATGGAGTGTTTTTGTTTTTTTGAACCACCGGCATAATCGGTATATTTCTCGAATCGTTGGGCATCATTGTTTTTCAAACAAATATATTTCTTCACACTTTATTTCTTTTATTCACATCGCAATAATTATTAGCTCGATATGTTTTTGCCAGAACACTGCATGATTAATGAAGCTTATGGGCACTTTCATGTTTTCCAATCTCCCTATGATCGAACCCGATTTCTGTCTTTACCATGAACTTCGAAAAATAGAACTTCAAGAACATTTGTTTTTGGTAATCTATTTTGGTCTAACTATTATAGATAACAGTCATGTTTCCGTTTGTTTGTTGGAAAATGAATAATTTACAAAAAAATTTCTAAAAACTAATAGCTTATATCGCTTGAAATAATTAATCGATGAAAATTGTTTTCATTAACGACAACAATTTACGTTTACTTCATTGATGATAAAAATATTTTTCACTCATTAATTTTGTAAACGATACAAGCAATTATTATTAAAAAAATATTTTTTAAATTATTCATTTTCCGCCAAATAAATGGAGCCTAGGAGAGTCTTCTCCAATTTTTTGCAATTCAAAGTTTCGACCAATGTGTTACGAACCTATGTTAGGCATGGCATTTTTTCTTAATCGGTCCAGTCGCGATAGCCTTTGCTAGCAAAAGTTTTAATTTATGTTGTTCACAGAAATTTAAAAACTACCGAATGCCACATTATTTTTATTTTCCAAAATGGTCGTGACCGTCTCCGTTTGGCCACAACTTGATATACATTAGTTCAACAATATGAGGGCATACACTATGCTTATTTCATCTCCAGAAAGCTTGACGACATAGAGTATTTTGCTCGTAACACACTGATCGCTTGATATATAAGAATTGAGGCATCTATATTCCACCTCCATTGCAAATTGAAGCATCTACATTCCAACCTCCATCGCAAATCTTGGATTACATATGGAAGCAAGAATGGTACATGTATATTTCGCTCCATGTATTCATTTATTTATTTATTGGAATGGCCCGACACATAAGTATCCGTTAGTGACCCACACCTGGACTGGGATTCGATTCTGCGAGCGGATAGACCCTACCAACACGAGCATCATAACCTCGACGACCATCAGCAAAACCCTTTGGAAAGGCACTCGAAACGGGACTCTTCTCTGAAGGAGGGAGTTGTCCATTGTCCTCTACGTCCATCAGTAGTAGCTTTCTCGCTTCAAAGCATGGAGAGTTGCAGATCACACCAAACATGACACTTATCACCAGGAAAACAAGGAGGGATCGAGCCATATGTGTGTGAAGAGATGGGCTATTTTGGGACAAAATAGGTGAGAGTGTGAAGACTCAAGCTAGGATTTTGTAAAGATGAGGGTGAGTCAGGCAGTGTGCTCCTTTCATATGGAGGCTGTTTATGTAGAGTCGAGGGAATGCAGGTCAAAAGGTAGCGTGAAGGTCAAGTCATGTCCATCACTCAAGAAGTCAACTATTTTTGAATTTGTTGAACGGAAGTGCTTTTCATTCGGATTCGCCATTCGTGCAAATGTGCACTGTTCAGCACGAAATTGCCTCGGGGAAGTTGAGTTAATTAGGTAAGAGATGTGATCCGGGAGCCGTCATTATCGTTTTTCTTCAAGTGAGTTCAATGGACTGCTCACCTCTTCGTTCAACAGTTCAATTGGGTGAACATCCACAGATGATTCGTTTGCTGGATTAGCTTTTCAATTCCCATTCTTATGGCCGGGTTTGGTGACGCGAGACAGTAACTAAGTAGGATATCGAAGAGATTAAATGAAATGAGTTGATTAGATCCCATCTCATTTTCTATCTTTTCACCTCCCCTGGGGTTGGCGCTTGTCACTGAGTAGGATATCGAAGTGATTAAAGAAACAGGCGAACCAACTCCGTTGCCATACTCTATTCTTTCACCTTTAAGGTTGGCGTAACTGGTTGGAACGTCATGAGATTTACTGACAATTACTTATTCAAATATCTGATTTTACGTGTAAACTAATTTGAGTAAGAGCCAAGCCTGCATGCATAAATAAAAAACTCGAATTTAGCGGGTCCGCTAGACTTGCAAGATGTTTCATACACCTCCAAGTAATTGTTCTTATGATGGACATAATTCCTGCCTTTCGTTCAAGAAATAGAAAAGCTCTATTCCCTTGAGCGAGTCAAGGCTTGCGATCCATATTCACTTTGCGTACCAGCTTTCCTGGATAAAAGGCATGGAAACATTCATCAATTGGACCATTAAAGAAAAAAAAATACCTTGCCACGATATTATTGGAGATCGACCGCATCAAATGAATTACTCGGACGACAAGATCTCAAGAAATTATTGGATAAACTAAATATATTGCTTACGCACTAGAAAGTGCTAAAAGATGATCAGAGCGTACAATCCATGCTACCCATTGTTTTCCCATCATGATTTACTCGGATTGACTATAAGAACAAGATCATGTCAATGTGAGGCGAATGATTATGATGTTGATATGAAGAACTGTTTGTCTTTGCGGATATTCAACGAGAACGAGAGAAGAAAAATCTTCCCAACTCTCGTGGATTCAATGCACCAGCCGTGCTGGTAGCAGAGCAATCTCTCCTTTTGGCTCGTGTTGTTTTCACGTACAAGATTCTTCCTCGTCCTAGTTCAATGTTTAACAGTACGATGAGAATTACAGCTCTTCCCGACTTCAAAATTGAGCAGTCCTCTCATGGATGCAACTTTTCTGAACTTTTAGAAAGAGGGTGGAACCCACCTCGAGATAAAATACAAATTTTCATAATTTATCTGCGAAGAAATAGGTTTTGTATTTGATGCGATATTATTCGTGTATCACTACGAATTTGTACGTCGGATTAAGGCTATGATAACCCTTTGAAGCTCTTCGATCTATCTAATGATAGCTTCCTTGGTAAAGCACAGTTAGATTGAGCATAGTCTTACAAGTTTACTTGTTGAAGAAATGACTCAAAGCGCGAATGATAACCATTATGTTCCAAAAATAATTTCTGGAACAAAAATAGATTCTAGGATGAGTTTTTGAGGAAAGAAACTCATTTGATAATGACAAAAAATTTATATTTCTAAAATAAAAACCTGTTTGATAACAATATAAAATTTCTATTTCTTAGAACATAAATCCATTTAATAAAAACACAAATTTTTATTTCCCAGAACAGAAATCCATTTTTTTAGAAATAGTTTCTAAAATGAAAATCAATCAACACACCCAAATCCTAATAAAACCCTAAAGGCTTATTCATTTAAAGGATTGTGTTATTTTTTAGGGGTAAAGACCCGTTTTGGGGGTGAGACCCCTTTTGAGGGTAAAACCCCTTAGGGTTTTTTAGGGATTAAAACCCCTTTTAAATCCCTAAACTAAAGAAACTTCAAAAATATCATTTGGGTACCTCAATAAATTTAAATTTCAATTAAAGTGAGTGGCCACAATTATTCTAAGTTATTATGTGAAATTTTGAAATTTTTGATTTTTTTTAAAATTCACCAAATTTCCTATTTCCCTGAAATCTGAGTTTTTTTTTATTTTCTGGAAATTTTTATGAATTTTTCTGTAATTTTCAAATTTTATGGATTTTTTGAAATTTTTTGAGATTTTTAGGATTTTCTAATTTTTTTTTTATGAATTTTATGAATTTCTTGATTTTTTTTTCTCATTTTTCTAATTTTTTTAGTTTTTTTTATTTTCCTGCCGGGAATGAACCGGTTCGGGTCGGGGCCAAATTTAGGAAGAGATGTGTTTTGAAGAGAGAAGACATGTTCTTTTAGAAATGATTTTCATTTCTCATCTAGAAACAAAAAACCTACTGCTTTTTTGTTCTGATTTTTTGTCCAGAACCAGTTCTAGAACAAAAGCTCATTCCAGAAAAAGAAAAATTGAATTGTGTTACCAAACGGGTTTATATTCCAAACTGTTAAGGAAAATTCCCAATAGATTTTGAAGTTGTCAAAACTGTCAATGAGTATTTTGTAAGTCTGATAAATGCTTTGAAGTATTTTGATTCAGGAAATTATTTTTGGAAGAAAAGCATATGTCAATCTTGATCTAGTTCGTGTTCAGATTGTGAAAGAACTTCAAGCAAAAGAGATTTAGACTTAGAACGAGAAGTTCAAACTTAAAATGACAAGTTCAGACTTTACCGAAGACCCATACTAATTTAAGTTCTGAAATAGACGTAGACGCAGAAGTTATGCAGAAGGAAAACTTATTCAGAACGAAACATAACAGTTAATGATCTGGTATGGATTTCACAGAAGGAAAGTTTTGATTATTTCAATCTAAGTCTATAATTGATTGACAATCAAATACTATGACAAGTATGCATTACAACTGATAAAACTCTACTCATGTAAACTAAGATTCTGATTGTATGGACGATCAAAATCAGCAAGATTCAGATTTTATCAATCATCGGTTACTCAATCCATTTTATACAAATTTGTCCAAAGGTAAATATTGGAAGATGATCATTTTCAAACTGTCCAACGGCCAGTTTGAAAGTAGAGGAGTATAAAAGGAGATCAATAAGGAGCAGAAGGTAGAGAACGAAATCAAGAATCAACAAGTCCAAAGTCTGAGCATACTCCGATTCAATTTCTTGTCTTTCGTGAGTTTAAATGTGTAATCATTTGAGAGGTGTAGACAGTGTCATAAGTGCGTGCTTAGGTGTGAGATAATGTGATCTATCGGCTTGGTACAAGTAACATCAGCTTCGGGGAGAAGTGCTTGGGTCTAAGCAGCACAACTTGCTGTAACTTCTTATTGATTTAATTAGTGGAATCCAGCCAGTAGGATGTTAGCATGGGAGAGTGGACGTAGGTTTACTATAAGCCGAACCACTATAAACTTGTGTGCAATTTTCTCTATCTCTAATATCTTATTATATTGTTTATATTGCTCATAAAAACATTTGTCACAAAGTCTTATCAGAATCTGCTTGTTATTCGGACTTTGTTCTTAATCTTTTACTTCTGCTTTAAATTGGTAAAGAATTTATTTAGATAACCTATTCACCCCCTCTAGGTGATCCTTGCTAACTACATCAATTGGTATCAGAGCAGATTGCTCGTTTATTGAAATGTTTTACTTCTGAGCTAACGATCTATATGACTAGCTTTAGTGCTTTAGGTCTCATTGAAGGACAAAGTAACAACATACCACTATATTTCGATGGCAAAGAATATAGCATCTGGAAGAATAAAATGAAGGCATTTATAAAGTCAATTGATCACATGCAATGAGATGTTATCATGAGAGGAGTTAGACCAATAACTACTAACTCAAAAGAAAAGATGGAAGGAAGCATGCCAGCAGATCCTCCATTATCTTAAATTGAGATATAAAAAAGAGAAGTCTTAGATTTCAAAGTAATTTATTCTTTTTATTGTGCTTTAGCACCTGTCGAATATAAAAAAATTGCTTCTTGTGAATCAGCTAAGAATATCTGGGATACTCTCTACATTACCTATGAAGGAACAAATCGAGCCAAAGAAACTCAAATCAATTTACCGCTTGGCCAATATGAATCCTTCAGAATAAAGTCTGAAGAATCAGTTGCTGATATGTATGACAGATTTACTGACATAGTAAATGGTCTTCTAAGAGGACTGACGCAACCGTGGGATAATATCAAAACATCTATTCGAGAGACTCAAAGGATCATGCCTCTGTCAGTGAATGAGCTAATTAGAACTCTTCAATCATATGAGACTGAACAACTGAATGAGGAAAATGAATCAAGAGGTAAAAAGTCAATTGCGTTAAAATCTAACATTGATTTTGATGAGACAGATTCTGAAGAAGATGAAGAAGACGATAATGAGGAGATGAAGTTGCTGATCAAAAGATTTCAACACCTTGAGAGAAAGAGAAGAAACTCCAAAGAGAAGAAGTCAACAAAGAAATTCGGAGAAAGAAAATATTTTAAGAACAGAGACGACAATGAAAAGTCTGAATCTAGCGATGATGAAATCCTTGAGCAGGGAAATCTATGCTTAATGGCGGACATTGAATCCGAAGAAGATAAGGTGATTTGTTCAGATCCTACTCTCAATGATGATGATCTTTTTGAAGAGTTATGCATGGAACATGAGAATACGTTGAAGAAGATCTCCGAGTTGAATAAGGAAGTCTCTAAATTGAAGCAACAAAATATTATGAATCAGAAAAGGATCATTGAGCTTGAAAAGGAGAATTCCTCTGTCAAGGAAGAGAAGGATATTTTGCAAAAAGAAGTTGATTCCTATAAGGAAGAAATTCCAAAGATTTGCAAAAAATTTGCTCTTGGCTTAAAGACATTAGAGCATGTTCTATCCATTCATGTCCCCCATTACAACAAATCTGGCCTCGTTTTTGAAAATGAAAGTAAGATCAAGAATGACTTTCCGAAGGTCAATGAGAGATTAAAGCGCAGGCCTTCAATCCAGTATTATAGAAATCATTTTGGTAAACAATTTGTCAAGCCTATTGGATTTCAATATTATAATCGCTCAAACTCAAGTAAGCAACAATGTCCAACTGATTGAAAGAAATCCAAGACAATCAATTGGAGATTTGATGCTTCTTCTAACCAAAAAGGACCCAAGCAGATTTGGGTACCAAAGAAAAAATGAGATTACTTTTCTTGCAGGGAATAAGGAAAGAGAATTCGGTAAGTAAAGGTATATTTTTCAAATTCTAAATTTGCTTTGGATACGTACATTAAATATCTATGAATTCTCTTTGGACTTAACATTTTATTTCCATGCTCTGTTTTATTTTGACTTGAAATGGCATGTTTTACATCGTTGGTTGTGTTAGAAATGTCATAATAAAAGTCAAGTTTATTTTGATGGATTTTTTAGATGAAATTTTATAAAAGAGATTGTTTGACATCTTATAGGAAATGAAATATTTTTTATGGACTCATTATGTGTTCTCCGATATTGTCATGACTTACAAAGAAAGAAGTTTTTTTGCGAGATATTGTTTTATCATGCATATTTCCCTTAAATACTCTACTGAGATAAGTTGGGAAAGTGTGCTTGGGCTTCTATGAAAGTTTCCTAATTTGTGTCTAACAAAAAGAAAGGATCCAAATACAAGGATACTAGAAAGGAAATGAGTTTATTGCAGACAATTATACAAAAGAAGCATGAATGCAAACCTACGCAAGTCATGATGCAATCAACAAAGGATCTCAAGTGATGAATTCTTTCTAAAGAGGAAACGTATATTCTGAACATGCATGTTGAGATACAAATTGGTAATATTTGTTGCCATGTGTGTAAGATATTGCATATATTTAATGCTTGAAATAGCTACATTTCTTTTGCGAAATTCGTTAATGTCATATAATCTTTATGCTTATGAGATTCACACTTAAGGAAAATTCCTACAATCTTGAATCACTTGCTATATTCTTAGAAGATTTTTTTAATTAGCAAGTTTGATCTGCAAATTAGAGCAAGGTATGTATGTGACATTCTCTATATTTTGCAAAGATTATTATCTCTCTTACAAGTATTTGTAGGATGTAAAAGAATCTTTCCTTGTGAAGTTTGGAAAGCTTGATCCAACAATCGAGGAGATTCTGCAACATTTCCGAAGGATCGAAAATTTCTCCTTTATGCAATATTCTGATAATTTATTGGAAGCATGTCAAAACACGATGAGCAAACGCTTAATGCGTTGTACGAAAGGATAAGTTGCTTCAGGTTTAAATATTTGATATTATTTTAATTGCTAAAGAAAAGGCATTACATATTGTGTGAGATATTATATCTTTAATTGCAAATTTGTGCAAAACGTTTGTTGAGTTTATGCAGTTTGAATCCGAGACGAGCTTGATGGAAGAAAACCAATTTCTTTCTTGAATTTCAAAATGCAAACAAATGTGGCGGATGTTGTTGCTACAAAGAAAATAGAGGAACAACAATTTGTTCAAAGTGCACAAGCTGCAATGAAAGTTATTTGCAAAAGCTGTCTTGATGACGGGGGGAGAAAAACAAAAAGTGGAAAAATGCAAAAGAAAGGGGGAGAATCATCTCAAAACGGTATCAAATTGAGGGGGAGCGTAAATCAAATATGAAAGTCAATTTAATTTCTGCCCACTCTTGATTACTATGAAAGAAAAGGTAATGTATGTTAGAACTTGCTAAGTTCTACACAATCCGGGTTAGTATTTCTTACTTTTTGTCATTAACGAATCTCTTATTTATATTATCGTTTTTTTATGACAAAAGGATTGTGAAATTTATTATGTCCATACGTGTTCGTTGATATATATGTGTTTCATGCCAAATATATTTTGAAGATTGTAAATGAAGATGAGTTAAATTTATATTCTCTACGTGATACCTTTTCCATTACTATCACTTTTTGATTATGACAAAAAGGAGGAGAGAATGTGAATATGCATATGTGCTTAGTGGTTAATTCTTCTTAATTGATGCATAATATTGAGTTGTGATTATACTTCCGTATATTGTCATAATCATTAAGGAATTTTATGCATATATCTTTTTGTGATGCTGACAAAAAGGGGGAGAAATATGCAAATATAATTTGGTTTGATATGCAGATTATTGGATTCAAAGAAAAGGAGACAGACTATGATTTAGATTTTTTTTACGGTTTAGATTTTGTCATACTCCTTGTCTTATTAAAAAATTGAGTATAAAAAAATCTCATATCAAATTATTCTGATCATATATGATATCTTGAATATCTGCTACATTATATGCTTGATCATATTTTTCAAAATTATCTCAAAATCTATATATCTGCATGGAAGTTTTGTCATCATAAAAAAGGGGGAGATTGTTAAGGAAAATTCCCAATAGATTTTGAAGTTGACAAAACTGTCCATGAGTGCTTTGTAAGTCTGATAAATGCTTTGAAGTATTTTGATTCAGGAAGTTATTTTTGGAAGAAAAGCATATGTCAATCTTGATCTAGTTCATGTTCAAATTGTGAAAGAACTTCAAGCAAAAGAGATTCAGACTCAGAACGAGAAGTTCAGACTCAGAATGAGAAAATTCAAACTCAGAATGACAAGTTTAGACTTTACTGAAGACCCATACTAATCTAAGTTCTGAAATAGACGTAGACGCAGAAGTTATGCAAACGCAAACGCAGAAGGAAAACTTATTTAGAATGAAACATAACAGCTAGTGATTTGGTATGGATTTCACAAAAAGAAAGTTTTGATTGTTTCAATCTAAGACTATAATTGATCGACAATCAAATACTATGACTAGTACGTATTACAACGGATAAAACTCTACTTATAAAAACTAAGATTTTAATTGTATGAGCGACCAGAATCAGCGAGATTCAGATTTTATCAACCAATGACTACTCAATCCATTTTATACAAATCTATCCAAATGTGAATATTAGAAGATGATCCTATGAAAACTATCCAACGGTTAGTTTGGAAGTGGAGGAGTATAAAAGGAGATCAATGAGGAGCAGTAGGTAGAGAAAGAAATCAAGAATCAACAAGTCCAAAGTCTGAGCATACTTCGATTTAATCTCTTGTTTTTCGTGAGCTTAAACATGTAATCATTTGAGAGGTGTAGACAATGTTATAAGTGTGTGCTTAGGTGTGAGATAGTGTGATCTATCGGCTTGGTATAAGCAACACCAGCTTCGGGTAGAAGTACTTGGGTTTAAGTGGCATGACTTGCTGTAACTTCTTATTGATTTGATTAGTGGAATCCAGTCAGTAGGCTATTAGTGTGGGAGAGTGGACATAGGCTTACTATAAGCCGAACCACTATAAACTTGTGTGCAGTTTTTTCTATCTCTAATATCTTCTTATATTGTTTATACTACTCATAAGAACATTTGTCACAAAGTTTAATCATAATCTGCTTGTTGTTCAGACTTTGTTCTTGATCTTTTACTTCCGCTTTAAATTGGTAAAGAATTTATTTAGATCATCTATTCACCCCCCTCTAGGTGATTCTTGCTAGCTACATCACAAACTTGTTCCCGAAGATAGAAAATTAGTTCTAAACAAAAACAAAATGGTTGTCATGCACACTCTTAGATGATAACCAGGCTATTAACAAGGGAAAACTTTGTTGAGGAAAACTTCTAATGAATTTGAAACTGATAAAACTTCTATGTTTATGTTGTGAATCTGACATGCATTTCATTCCAGGTTAATATATTCTGAAAATTCAGAAGGAAATATCAAATTTTACAAGTTTTCAAAACTAAAAGTTCAGACTCAGATATAAGATATTCAGACTTTGCCATAAAAGTCATTCAAAAATATTCAGATTTTACTGAAGACTTACACTGAATCAGGTTATGAATTAGAAATTCTTCATACGCAGTAATTATGCAGACGCAGACGTTGAAATTTCTCAGACGATGAAATTTCTCAGAAGCTGAAGTTTTTCAAACATAGAAGCAAAACTCATTCAGAAGGAATCACAATAGCTAATTATCTGGCATGTATTTCACAAAATAAAAGTTTTCATTGACTCAATCCCAGTCTAATTAATTGACAATCAAACATTATGACTAGTATGCATTACAACAGATAAAACTCTACTTATGAAAACCAAGATTATGATTGTATGGGCGACTAGAATCAATGTGATTCAGATTTTGTCAACTAACGGCTACTCAATCCATTTTATACAAATCTGTCCAAAATGAAGATTGGAAGATGATCTACTGAAGACTGTCCAACGGCTAGTTTGGTAGTGGAGGAGTATAAAAATAGACCTATGAGAAGTAAAAGGAAGAATGAAATCGAGAATCAACAAGTCAAAAGTCTGAATATACTCTAATCCTTTCTCTTGTCTTTCTTGAGCTAAACATTAAAATCATGAGGGACACCTTGAAAGAGTAATTGTATAAGATAGAGAGTCCTATTATACACAAGAGTGCTGTCACTCAGAATCTGTAATTCCTCTTGATTACATAGTGAAATCCAGTTAGTAAGCTATCAGCGTGGGAGAGTGGACGTAGACTTGCTATAAGCCGAACCACTATAAATTTGTGTGTAGTTTTTCTATCCCTTGTCTCTTACTTTACATACTACACATCTAGAATACTGTCTATTTAAACTGTTTTGAATCTGAATTTTATTTAGACTTAATCGTGGTCAATTATTTCTGCTTAAATTGATCAAAATTATTTAAGATCACCTATTCACCCTCCTCTAGGTGATTCTTGCTAGCTACATCAATTGGTATTAGAGCAGGTTGCTCGTTTATTGAAGTGTATTAGTTCTGAGCTAACGATCTATATGGCTAGCTTAAGTGCCCCAGGTCTCATTGAAGGAAAAAACAACAACAGACCATCATATTTCGATAGCAAGGAATATAGTGCCTGGAAGAATAAGATGAAGGCATTTATAAAGTCAATTGATCACATGCAATAAGATGTCATTATCAGAGGAGTTAAACCAAGACCTTCTGATTCAAAAGAAAAGACAGAAGGAAGCATATCAGCAGAGCCTCAATTATCTCAAACTGAGATATAAAAGAGAGAAGTCTTAGATTCCAAGGCAATTTATTCTTTCTATTGTGTCTCAGCACCTATCGGATATAAAAAAATTGCTTCTTGTGAATCAGTTAGGATATCTAGGATACTCTCTACACTACTTATGAAGGAACAGATCAAGTCAAGGAAACTCAAATCAATCTACTGCTTGATCAATATGAATCCTTCAGAATGAAGTTTGAAAAATCAATTGCTGATATGTATGACAGATTTGCTGACATAGTAAACGGTCTTGCATATCAAGGACAACCAGTTTCAGATGCGATGAAAGTTAACAAACTTTTGAGAGGACTGTCAAAACAGTGAGATAATATCAAAACATCTCTTCGAGAGATTTAAAGGATCGTGCCTCTATTAGTGAATGAGCTAATCGGAACTCTTCAATCATATGAGACTGAACAACCGAATGAGGAGAATGACTCCAGAGGTAAAAAGTCATTTGCATTAAAATCCAATATTGATTTTGATGATGCATATTCTAAAGATGAAGATGTCGACGATGAAGAACTGGCTCTCTTCATAAAGAAGTACAAGAAGATGAAAATCAAATGAAGAAATCTAAAAGGGAAGAAGCCTTTTGAGAAGAAGAAAGCTCTCGATGAAATAGAAAAATTAAAGGAAGTAATTTGCTTTCACTGTAGGAAATGTGGACATATCAAGCCAAATTGTCCACTTTTGAAAAAGAAAATCAAATTTGAGAAAGCAAAGAAGGCATTAAAAGTAGAAACCTAGAGTGATACAGAGTGTGAAGTAGGGGTGAGCAACTTGGATTGCCCAAACCAGAACCGGACCAAACCGGACCGAACCGACAGGTTGGGTCCAGTTCTCGAGACTATTGGTCCGGTTCTTAGTTCCTAAAAGCGGAATCGATTTCCGGGCGGTTCGGTTCCTGGTTCCAAGGGAGAACCGGACCGATTATTTAATATATATTTTTGTTATTTTTTTCTTTAAAAAAATTAACAAAATGTGAACTAAACTCTAAGTAAACTTCATTATCATAAATTCATTGATAAAAATTAGTAAAATGTAAATTAAACCCTAAGTGAACTTCATTGACAAAAATTAGTAAAATGTGAACCAAACTTTAAGTGTGTAACCAAAAAAAAAAAAACTAAACTCTAAGTGACCGGTTTCATTAGATCGGACCGCACCAACGGTCCGGTCCGGTCCGCGATTTATAAATTGGGAACCGATTCTCTCGGTCCGATTCTTGATTCCACCTTAAAATCGAATCGGATCGGGAACCGATCACCCCTAGTGTGAAGACTCAGACTCATATTTAGATCTTGTTGCTAAAGTTGAGATTGAGGTAAAGAATCCTGAAATGCCAATTGAAGTGTCAAATTACATTAATGAATTATGCTTTGAATTTAAGGCTGCTCTTAAAAGAATTTCTTCTTTAAAAAAGGAAAATTCATCATTGAGGCAACGGGATGTTTCTCAAAAAGAAAAATCAATTTCCTTTAAAAGGAATTTTATCAAGTCAAGGAAAATCGAGATTTTCTTTCTAAAGAAAATGCTATTTTGAAAAAGGAATTTTCAGAAATTACTTCCAAGTTTTCAAAAAGTTCAAAAACCTTGAAGCATATTTTTTCTGTACAAATTCCTTACTACAACGAATCTGATCTTGGATTTGTGAAGGAAAGTGGCAATTTAATTGATTTTCCAAAAGTCAAGGAGAGATTAAAGTAAATACCTCCTCGACAAGTTTATAAAAATTATTTTAAAAGGAATTTGTAAAACCTGTTGGTCGAAGTGCACTCAAGTGCTCAAAATGTGGAGATCCACAACACTTTGAGAATGAATGTCCTAAGGTTTGAAAACAAATTCGAAGAGATTTTGTTAAGACATCCTATACTAATTTTCAAGGACCTAAACAAATTTGGGTACTAGAGAAAATTTGAGAGGTTGTGATTTTTGCAGGTTATTACAAAGAGAAAAAGAAAGTGATACCTAGACAGTGGGTGTTTTAGACACCTGACAAGAGATCCAAACATATTTGTTAAACTATAAAGCCTGAATAGTGGAAAAATTTCCTTTGGTGGAAATAACAAAGAAAAGATAGTTGGCAAAGGAACAGTTGAAATTGGAGGACTCACAATCAATGACGTGTCATTGGTAAAAGGACTCAACTATAACTTGATAAGCATAAGCCAATTATGTGATACAGATTTCAGAATCAATTTTTAAGAAGATACATGCTCAGGAACAAGCAAAGATTCTTTTCAAACATTCATAGGAAGAAGACATGACAATATTTATCTTCTAGATGCCAATTCAAACTCTACTCATTGCTTGATCTCAATCAAAAATGATGAAAATCTATGGCACAGAAGATTGGGGTATATTGATATAAAACAAATCTCAAAAATCTCAAACAAGAAATTGATTCAAGGTTTGCAAGATTTGAAGTATAAGAAAATAGAGTTATGCAATGCCTGCACTCTAGGAAAACAAATAAGAAGCTCTTTTAAGTCTATACATCATGTTTCCACTAATCGTACTTTACAGTTTCTTCATATGGATTTATTTGAACCAACTAGAATACAAAGTATTAGTAGTAAGAAATATTGTTTAGTTATTGTTGATGACTTCACAAGATTTACTTGAGTGTTCTTCCTTGCTCATAAACATGAAGCTTTTTCATATTTTTCAAGATTTGCAAGAAGAGTTCAGAATGAAAAGGGTTGTATCATTTCCTGCATTAAAACTGATCATGGGGGAGAGTTTGAAAATCAAAGTTTTTCAGATTTCCGTGAGGAAAATAGCTTTCAACACAATTTTTTTACTCATTATATACAAGAACAAAATGGTGTTGTTGAAAGGAAAAATCGTTCTTTACAAAAAAATGGCAAGAATTCTTTTGATTAAAAGCAAGATTCATTTTTATTTTTGGGCAGATGCAGTTTTTACAGCTTGTTATATCATTAACAGAGTTTTTCTCAGACCCATTTTTGAGAAAATCCCCTATGAGCTTTACAAAGGTAGAAAACCCAATATTTTACATTTTCATGTATTTGGTTGTAAATGCTTTATATTCAAAAATTCATATGACCGCTCTAGTAAGTTTGATGAAAAAGCAAATGGACGATTTTTCCTTGGATATTCTACTACAAGTAAAGCATACAGAGTCTTCAATAAGAATTCTCAGACTATGGAAGAAACAATGAATGTGAGGTTTGATGAAAATATTCAGACTCACAAACTCTACAAAAATCTCCAAAGATCGTTAAATCTGTAGAAGAAAAAAAGAAGATTCACTCTAGACTCAATCAGAACCTTCAAAACCTGATGATATTCAAAAGAAGAGATTTGACAGAAACTGGAAATATAAATCCAGTCATCCGAAGAACCTCATCATTGGAGAAATAGGAGATGACATTAAGACTAGATCTAAACACAAGGAAAACATCAACAACTTGGCGTTGATATCATAAATACAACCAAAAGAAGTTGGTGAAGTATTATCAGATGAAAGTTGGATCGAAACCATGCAGGAGAAACTTCAACAGTTCAGAATCAATAGAGTATGAGAACTTGTTCCAAAACCCAAAAATCATCCAGTAATTGGAACAAAATGGATATTCAGAAACAAACTAAATGACAAAGGGAAAGTCACAAGAAACAAAGCAAGACTTGTAGTAAAAGGTTATTCGCAAGAAGAAGGCATAGATTATGATAAAACTTATGTACCAGTTATCAGGTTAGAAACCATTAGGCTACTATTAGTTTATGCTTGTTTCCATAACTTTAAATTATTTTTAATGGACATGAAAAGTGCTTTCCTGAATGGTTATATCAAAGAAAAAGTATATGTGGAACAATAACTCGATTTTGAAGAACCAAAGAAGACTGATTATGTCTATAAACTCAAAAATGCCCTTTGTGGTCTAAAACAAGCATCTTGTGCATGGTATGAGAGGTTAAGTAACTTCCTTCTGCAAAATGACTTTACAAAAGGTAAGGTTGATACAACCTTGTTCATTAAGAAAAAAAGTAAGGATTTTTTACTTGTTCAAATTTATGTTTATGATATCATTTTTTGATCTTCTAACGAACTGTTTTGTAAAGAATTTTCTAAAGCTATGCAAAATGAGTTCGAGATGAGTATGATTGCTGAATTGACAATCTTTCTTAGACTACAAGTGAAACAAACCAATGATGAAACCTTCATTTGCCAAGAAAAATATGCAAAGGAGATTGTCAAGAAGTTTGGATTGCAGAATTGCAAGAAAACAAACATTTCTATGTCTCATTCATCCAAACTGGACAAAGATGAAAATGGTAAAAAGGTTGATCAGAAGATATATAGAAGCATGATAGGATCTTTGTTATATCTTACTACATTTAGACCTGACCTATTGTTTAGTATCTATATGTGTGCAAGATTTTAATCTAACCCAAAAGAATCACATCTTTCTGCAGTTAAAAGAATAATCAAATACATTGAAACTTATCTAATGTTAGGTCTTTGGTATTCCAAAGAATTAGATATTACTCTTACTGGTTATTTTGATGTTGATTTAGCTGGATGTAAAGTGGACAGGAAAAGTACTACAGGAACATGTCAGTTACTGGGAAATATGTTGGTATCCTGGTACTCAAAGAAACAAAACACAGTTGCACTTTCTACAGCAGAAGCAGAATATGTGGCCTTCAGAAGTTGTTGTGCACAAATTCTGTGGATGAAACAACAGTTGCAAGACTTTGCTATTGAAGATTCAAGTATTGCAATCAAATGGGACAACACAAGTGCTATCAATTTGACCAAGAACCCAATTCTTCATTCACAAACTAAGCACATTGAAATCAAACATCACTTTATTAGAGACCATGTTTATAATGGTGATGTGAATGTTCAATTAATTGATTCTAAGAATCAATTAGCTGATATATTCACAAAATCTCTTGATAAGTCTTCATTTGAGTATATCAGAAATAAACTATGCATTACTTACCTATTTTTTTGAAGTATTTGTTAAACAAGAATTTTTTTCAGACTTAAATGTTCTCTGTTTGAATGACCATTTCAGACTCAAAACAAAGGTACTCTCTTAATTCAAATTTTGGAGGGCATATTTTTGCTATTTATGGCAGGATATTTTCGTACATGTTACTTTTGAAAGCAAATCATGTATGTATTCTAATTTATCTGATTGATTGTTTGGGCTTAAGATATTTTTTCATTCCTATAAAATAGGATCACTTCTTATAACTAAAAGCGATTTTTCTTAGCAAAAACTGTCCTCTTCTTTTTATAAAACCCTAATAATACAAACCCTTTTACTCCCGACCATCACGATACTTAGTGTCTGCTTCTCCTCCTTCTCCAAGATCAAATCTTTTTGTCTTTGTGAATCACAATGCCTTTCAAAAAACGATCTTCGTGTATTCTCAACAAAAATTCAAAGTCTTCAGCACCAGCAGAATTCACAGAGATATCAGACGCAGAATCGGACCACCACTAAGACCTTTCAGAAGCGATACCACAAGAACCACAACCATCGTCTCCACCAAAAACCACTGGTTGGAATTGCATATGGTGTGCAAGGTCTGAAATCAAGCTTATTTGGGCCATTCTGAGTGGAAAGTCTTTCTCTCTTCCATACATCTTCATCTTCTACATATACAGAACTCACCAAAAGGACAAGGGACAACTTCCTTATGGTGCACTCATCTCTAGAATCTTTATCTTTTTAAACATAACTATTCCTGATGACTTATGCAAAACCTTTGTTCCTCTTATGTTTGTTAGAGAAAAGATGCTTACTAAGATGAATCTTAAGTAATTTGATGATAAAAAGGAAAGAGCAAGTACAGCAAGAGGAAAGGATGCTTAGCAGTCAGAAACAAAATCTGTTGGCAGAAAAGATGACAAAGACAAAGAAGAAAGAAAAAGCACAGGACAAGCAAAAAAGCAGATTGTCTCTTCAAGTCCTTTCAGGGTGTACAAGAAGAAGAGAAAAATTCTTCTCCAAGATGAAGATGATGAATCAAAACACCTTGAAACTAGACAAAATATCGGGTCCAGAACATGTGTTAGAACCTACTAAAAGGGTTTTAGAACCAGTATCTGGGGACTCACATTTGCATCAACAAGATGACATTCCATAGGGGATAGATGTAAGTCAACCTCCAATTCATCCTGAAGAGACGTTGAATGAAACTATTGCTGCAGAATATGCAGATTTTCAGGGGGAGACTCCAACAGGGACAGGGGATAAGTTCGAACAGCATGCACCAAAAAATGTTCAGGGACAAACTTCAGAAAACATTACCATTTTGACCCTTTTGCTAGAAATCAAAGAAAAACAAGTTGCACTTGACAAGGACGTGAAGAATCTTCAGAAAATTGTTGAGGAAAACAATCAGACTTAACGTCTTCAGGCAAAAAAAGACAAAGCAGAGATAAGGGAAGCTATTATTCTATGTTCAACAAATATGTAGAAAGCTATGGGTTAATGTTCCATCAAGATTGAGGAAGCTGTTTCTATCCTGGAGAACTTTCAACTTATTCGAACACCATCAAAGAAATAACATGTATTTTTTTACCCTCTTTTTACACCATTCTGGTTCTATTTTCCTAACATTTGCCTTTGTTGGATTGATTGGATGTTTTGTATCGGTGCATTATTATATTTTTTGCTGATAATAAAAAGGGGGAGAGATTATGCAAATATTGTTGTACTAACACTTCAATATGCAGATTATATAGGTTATACTTAAAGGAAGAGAAATACACAGATCTTATGAGTTTGCACATCTATATATCTGTGTTTCATGCGCTTAATATGATTATTTTCATTAAATTTATTTGACATTGATTGGATATGCATGGAAGTTTTGTCGCCATAAAAAAGGGGGAGATTGTTGAGGAAAACTCCTAATAAATTTTGAAACTGACAAAACTTTCTATATTTATCTTGTGAATTTGACATGCATTCCATTCCAGGTTAATATATTTTGGAAATTCAGAAGGAAATATCAGACTTTACAAGTTTTCAGAACTAAAAATTTAGATTCAAATATAAGATATTCGTACTTTACCATAAAAGTCATTCAGAAATATTCAGATTTTATTGAAGACCAACACTGAATCAAGTTCTGAATTAGAAATTCTTCAGACGCAGTAATTATGCAGATGCAGACGTTGAAATTTCTCAGACGATGAAATTTCTTAGAAGCTGAAGTTTTTCAAACACAGAAGCAAAACTCATTCAGAAGGAATCACAATAGCTAATGATCTGGCATGGATTTCACAAAATAAAAGTTTTGATTGTCTCAATCTCAGTCTAATTGATTGACAATCAAATATTATGACAAGTATGCATTACAACAGATAAAGCTCTACTTATGGAAATCAAGATTATGATTGTATGGGCGACTAGAATCAGCGGGATTCGGATTTTATCAATTAACGGCTACTCAATCCATTTTATATAAATCTGTCCAAGATGAAGATTAGAATATGATCCTCTGAAGACTATCTAACGATTAGTTTGGTAGTGGAGGAGTATGAAATGAGACCTACGAGAAGAAAAAGGAAGAATGAAATCGAGAATCAACAAGTTCAAAGTCTGAGCAAACTCTGATCATTTCTCTTGTCTTTCTTGATTTAAACATTAAAATCTTGAGGGATACCTTGTAAGAGTGATTATATGAAATAAAGAGTCCTATCATATACAAGAGTGCTGTCACTCAGAATTTGTAATTTCTCTTGATTAAATAGTGAAATCTAACTAGTAGGCTGTCAGCATGAGAGAGTGGATGTAGGCTTATTATAAGCTGAACCACTATAAATTTATGTGTAGTTTTTCTATATCTTATTCTTACTTTACATGCTGCACATCTAGAATACTGTATATTTAAATTGTTTTAAATCTAAATTTTATTTAGACTCAATCGTGGTCAATTATTTCCGCTTAAATTGATCAAAATTGTTTAAGATAACCTGTTCACTCCCTCTCTAGGTGATTCTTGCTAGCTACATCAAATTTGACCAAATATTAGAAATAAAGGTTTTATTCTATTACTTAAAATGATGAAGGACAATAGGAAGCACTAGAAAGATTGTTCATATCAAAACAGACTTATATAATATCCCAATAAAAACTAGTAGTATAGTGGGTCAGGTCGGGCTAGGTTTTCCATGCTACCCGATTGGAACAATAAGAGAAGCATGTTCATTCAGACTCGAGCTCCACCCAAATCACATATGACCCAAACTCAAAACTCGGGTCGGGTTTCGAGTGTTAATAACCCTATGGTTTTCTATTCCTTGTCCTTTGAGGTTGAAGGTGGGATTAAGATAAAATTCACCCTTTGATCATCGATAAATACACATTGCTAGTTGGGACTTGCAATGTCCGAAAAAATAGGGAGACGATAGGATACCATTGACAATACCTTCTTTGATTTATCATTTTTTTCCAAGTTCAAACTCAATAAGTGATAAAATCTTTATATGATGTTGCATTGTCTAAATCCAATAAGAAATATAAGCTAGCAGATGATAAATCGCTAAGCTTTAAATGTAGTGGTCATTGTGAGCATATGGTAATGACAAAGATAAAGTGCAGTGCTACGACACGGGCACTGAAACAAACACTCTCTCCGCTCTCGCTTCAACTATATACAATAGATAATTGATATATAAAGTCATTTTGAAAATTTTCACATTTTTTTTCATGAAAGTATTAGCTATCCCTTGAATAGTTGTTAAACCTTATTTAATGCGCTTTACTAGACGACTTTATTAAATCGTAATTCTTCAATTTTCAACATGTCTGAAAAATCGTTATTTTCTCCTTCAGTAAATTTAATTAGTGCACTATGGACATTTATTAACAAGACTTTTTTAAAAGAAAAATAATCTTCTTCCTATTACAATTTTTTTGGACGAAAACCAAAAAAAAGTAACAAAATTTTTATTTCTTATACATTATACAAACAAATCAAAGTGTTTGCTTTAAATGATGGCATTTTTTATTTTCACACATTAGACTTTGTTCAATAGCAAAAATGTTAATTATGACATTCCGAATTTCGACTCATTTTTTAGATTTATAAAACGTGTAATTCGTCAGTATGCTTATAATAAAATCTCGTCTGGGAACTGATTACTCCCGATTATTGTTTTTAAAATTGAGATTTTGCTAGAATCGTATTTGATCGAATTTGACCATTATTTAGAGCCCGAACTTTGGAGTCAAATTTTTTGGAGTTCCGTGAATAATTTAATTGGACGGTGTCGATATTATTGTGGCCAACCTTGATATTGCCCGGGATATGTGAAAAGTGAATTTTTAACCGGATGCGAATTTGGACTGGTAGACCACCCTCGCAGTGTATTTTTATTAATACCTTTTGGCCAAATCCTAAAATTATTAATTAAGATTTTTCATGACCGTCGAATCGTTTTCGAATTTAAATTGTGGTAATTAGATCGCAATTATTACGATTTAACTTCTTTTTTTTTTCTCTCTCCTCCCCTTTTCTCGCCAGCTGACTCTCACGCCTGACACACCCACCCAACCCCACCTACTCTTCTCTCTCTCTCTCTTCCTTTTCTCCTTTTTCTCTTTTTCTTTTCTATTCTTCTCTCTTCTTCTCCATGCTTCTGCCCGTGCGTCTGGCTTCCGGCTCCTGTTTCTGCTTCGCTTCTGTTCCGCCACGACCGCATCTCGCCTGCGACCAACCCAGCCGTTCGCACGTCGCCACCGCCCGCCTCGCGCAGCCGTGCCGTCCGCCAGCTGCTTTCTCCTCCTCCACCCCCCCGACGTCGACTGCTCTTGCTTTTGTTCTTGCCGACCGCTTGCTCACCGGAACTAGCGCTGCTGCGCCCGACCGCTCATCGCCTCTGCACCTTGCCCACCAGCCGCCGTCACGCCACCCCAGCCCCTTCCCGACCGAGCCTCGTCCGCCTCGTCCAGCCACCGCGGCCAAGCTCCGCTCGTCGCCGGAGCCAGCTCCGCCGCTCGCCGCCGCTATCCCAGAGATCGCCACCAGATGCCAACTCCGCTTGGAACCGCCCAGGCCGTGCTAGATCAGCCCCTACAGCGGTTGTTTCTTCCTCGTTCGCCGTCGTCCACCGGCCGCCGAGTCCGAACCGGAACCACCGTGGACCGCCCTCGTCGCCGCCGTCGTCCTCGCGCCTTCACCGACGTTAGTTGTGTAAATTAACCCATAATCTCGTGTTTAGGGTGTTAAACTTGTTTATGGTAGTTTAATTTATGTTTAGATTAGATTAATTATGGGCTAGTGATTAGTTAAGTATGATTAGGGAATAAGTTATCAATTATTTTATTGTTATTGATTATTATATTAAATCGATTATTTTGGAAATTTAAATGTTATTTTATTAGTTAATAAATTAATTTCGAATTAAATATTAATATTTTATTATTAAATAATTAAAATTTGAAAATTAAATATTATTATTTTCGAAAAATTTCTAACGTCAATTGTGATACCAATGTTGGATTTCGCCGTATGAGACTTTTGTCTCATTTGTTGCTGTTAACCCCTTTTTCAGGTCTTTAGCTTGTCGCTGCACCCAGTTTGGTTCAGGGTGTTTGGAAGCTGCCTTTTTGGGATCGATCTTTTTGGATGGAGTAGATTAACCCCGACTTTTGTCTTTTGTTGGCTTTTGGTGGAAGCGCCCGAAGCGAGCTTGTAAGAATATTCCCAAGGGTTGATCAAGTGAAAATCAAAATAGCGTTGTTTAACTGTTGTGTTTTGTTTTCCTAACTATCACTATTTGTTGTTGTCCGGGGATTGTTGTGTTCGCTTTTACATGCGTATTAAAAGATAAAAAGAAAAAAGGTCGGCGATAAGTCCTGGGTTGTCGCATCTCAATGATCGAAGCGGGGTATTGCGCGTCCGTAACATTCGGGGCGTGACATTAATATTACCAAAGGGTATTGCCTTTTTTTTTTTTTTTATCAATTTATAGAGTCTTGTTAACGACTGCCTGCTGACAATTGTTAATCGTATTCGTGGCAATTTTTTTTACGCAGGTGTTCAAACAAAATTCATATCTAAGTGACGTGAATCTTAGCATTCAAAAAAAATTATTTAGGAAAATTTTGGTATAATTCAGAAATTAAATTTTGGCGGGCGCTTAAACCCCCAAATGCGTTTAGGGTTCCCACGGACATATAAAATCAGATCGCGCCACAAAAAGATCCGTTGCAATTTGCGGAATAGCCAGCGGCGCTGTGTCAGCCATGTTGGAACTCGATGATGCGATGGAAGCGGAAGCCGATGGCGGCGCTGTTGAGGAGGACAAGGAGAGCCGCAAGAGGAAGCTACCGGCGAACGCGGAAGCCGACGGCTGCGGCGCCGGCTCCTCAGCGGTCGACGGTAGGCTGCTCAAGAGGATCATGCTTTCCTTGACGAAGCCGTCGTACGTCCTCGGGCTCGGCGGGGGGAACTTGCGGTCGGAGAACCGCCGGAGGTTGTATCGGCTCCTGCGCAGGCTCGCGAGGCGGCACGACTGGGCCGAGGCGAGCGGGGTTCTGAGCGTGCTCTTGAAGGGGACGCGCAAGGATAGGTGTCCCGAGCACAATCGGCTCAAGTATTCGGTGAGACATGAATTCATTTGTCTAAACTGTTTAGGTTGTTGGATTTGTATTTTTCTTTTGCGGTGATTGTTAGGACTGTGATTTAGTCACTGTTACGATCGGATTGGGAAAAATTAGTTTAAGAGTAAAGAAGGGTTCTGCCACATGGCGAGAGGCGCAAAAAGTTACCGTGTGCAAAGGGTAGAATCGCTGCTTCATGATTGCTTTCGGTTCAGGAATCGCAGCGAAGAAGTCACTCTCTGGCTGCGTGTTAATTTGGAGATGGAATTTCTGAGCATTGATTTGCAATCAGCTTCTCAAAGTACAAAAATGTGTTCATGTTTAGGCTAAACTTAGTGGTAGTGGTAGCCCCAGGTTTTTTTTACAGTAGTTTGACCTTGGTATTTGGAGTTGCTTCTCTCGCAAAAAAATTGGGTACAGGCGGAATGTGATGCCATGTTTTTCAGGTGCTAATGGAGGTCCTTGAGCATATAGAAACCAAGCGTATCAAGCGCATTTACGATATTTGGATGGCAAGGATGGGATCGAAAAGGAATTGCCCATCACAGGTATCTATTGAAATTCTTGTGTCTGAAGACATTATTTTGACCTTCTTTACTTGTTTTTATATGTATATAATTTGAAATGAAATGGTTATAAGTTCTTTGAGTGTTTCTATTTCTACTGTAGTCAGCAGACTCTTATTAATATGTGGTCGTTTCCGTGGGCAGGATAGGCTTGCAGTTCATTTGGAGTTCATCCTCTTTTGTCTTACTCAAGGGAATATTGAGAAAGCACATCAGAATGCTCAATCGTATGATTTTTTCTCTCTCCCGAACTGATGTGTTACTCATCCTTGACGACTGGCTTCTCTTTAAATATGGAAATAATCCTTTCATTAAAACTCAAATGCATTCAGGAATAATCATCCCTTGATTTATGCGCCTTGTGCCTTAGTTAATATTTTCTGAATGATGATATGTTGTGACAATACAAAGAAGGACAATTACATGCTTTTGGATTTGCAAGACTTGTTAGTATTGTGCATTGATAAAGACTTAGTTCGAAGGTGGTACCTCTTTAATGCACCTTTACTCAGCATAAAAAAAAGCTTTGCGAATCAAGGCGTAATGAATGCATATTGAAGGTCACATTAGATAAAAAAGATTGAAATCTTTATCTGTATTGACACTACACATGTGTTTTCTCAGGCTCACACAAGAACAAGAACTTGGGAGAGATTCTACTTCATACCTGATATTAGGTTTGACATTTTATCAAAGGTGGTATTCGAGTATCCCAAGAGACATGCAAATGATAGATTTGGAGCAAACTAATGCTTGTCAACGAACTGGGACGTTGGAGGAAAGATTTGACATTTCAGTTGGGAACTCAGAGGGATATCCTGCCGCTTATAGTTGCAAGCCCAGCACATCCTTACAATGCAATTCTGACACTTCTGTCATGAAGGATAAAAGGATATTGGTGGATACTAATCATGAAAGACCTACAAAAGTCCCTGTGGAGGTTGAGGCTAATTTGGAGCAGGAGCAATCACAACATAGTATCCAATCACACCGATTTTACATGAATTCCTCTGAAGATGAAGTCTCACGGTCTACTGATGTTGGAAATGTACATTGTGCTTCTTTTATATCTGATCTAGGTGAGTGGTGTCATTTTTCGACAATAGTTTTGCTGTTTTGGTCAGCTTAAACACTTGATTTCATGCTAGGCATTTAAGTTGTGGTGTAACAGAATGCTTCACTATTGTATATGGAGGTTATGCATTCTATTATTTAGCAAAGAATAAGTGGTATGTGTAATAACTAGTTTTTGAAATTGCTGCCGAAATGAGATGGCTGATTCTATCGGGTGTTGAATATGCTCCATTTGCTTATATATCGACTTGCATTCTGTCATATCACTTTGTAAACAACTTTGTAGACCAATCTTACTCGACTTTGTTTACCACTCACATTCTGTCATATCACTTTGTAGCGTTACTTTAATACAAATCGTTGAAATCTTTGTTTTCTATTGCTTTCACTTGCTGCACAGTCTATTAGGAGTTTCTGGATTCTTCATTGACTCCTGAGTGTTTCTCATGGTCTTTAAATAGTTGGCCTGGATTCATGGCTGTTGCCAATTAAACTGCCACAAAACATGAAGAATTCTGAGGACTTCATCCAGCAGTACCTGGAGATGCTTAATGGTGATTACAAGGACGCAGTAAAGTATTTGCGACTAGCTCTCGATTCATCACCCGCAAAATCAGATGCCCTACTTCCTCTGATTCAGGTTTAGCCAAAGTCTGTTTGATGTAGACTCTAGAAATATCTTGAGAAATACTTTTGAAAGAATCTTTCTTACCCCTATAGTGGTCATCCTGATCCTATCCATTGGTGCATTGCCTTATGTCAATGCTCATTTTATATTAGGGCTACAAAGTGCTTTTAACTTGTTGATCTAAAACAGAAGGAGTTCTTGAGTGTCTGCTTTCCTTGTACATTGCCTCTGCCTTGCGTGAACAAATTGATTACGGCATACCCTTTTTATCTGCAGCCAGAACTTTGTTGTGTATTATGAAATGGTTAGACTAAGTGAGCTTAATCCTGCAGAAATGCAGAAGACAAATCACTTATTGGGTTTCTCTCCTAACTGGTTAATTAGTTTTTGCATGTATGCACCATATCATTTGCTTCTTCATCATATTGCAAGAATCTCATATGATTTTTCCAATTTTTTGTTAGTTGCTGCTGATTGGCGGACAAGTAAATGAGGCATTGAATGTGCTCGAAGGGGTCTGTCATCATGTAGATACTGCCCTTCCTGCAAGGTACTACTGTCCTATCACAAGTTTAGGTTTGGATACAAGCGAACAAAGTTGGAAGTAACATATACAAGTTTCTGTGGAAACTAACATTTGAATTTGATTAGAGTGCGAGCTGCTCTGTTGGAACGTTTCGCTCGTGAAAATGTTGTTGAGCTCTCATCATGCTATGAAGAAATCTTAAAGAGGGATCCAACGTGCTGCCATTCAGTGGCAAGGCTTGTCACTATGCATCAAAGTGGTATGTCAATGAAGCCTCGCTGTTAATCCCCATCCCCCTAATTTTTCAACGAATTTAACCAAATGTAGGTAAAGAAAGAGGAAAAATTTCGCCATACTGCACATCTCTCTCATAAGGTGGGCAAAGGTTTTAGTGCACATGAAGGTCGGCAAATGGGCTAAGATCTTTGCAACCAAATTCAAGTTTGGATGGTTATTAGTTTCTGACAATGGGAACTTAAATTTTATCTAAGGATTTTGTCTTGGGACTCGACATTTTTCTGTTTTGTTTGCGAAACCATGTGTATTGTGAGAATTCCAGACAGATGTATTGTCCAGCTGCTTTCGTTTTTCTTCCTTCTGAAGCTATTATTGACATGGTTAGGGGTGGATTATTCCATTCATCGGAAGTTGCTGTGATGGCATCTGTTCAAAGCAGATGGCGCTTCTTGATAAGCTTTATAACTTTCCTAATGTTAATGTCCCATCATAACATGCAGGAGATTATCATCCTGGATCCATGCTGGAAATGATCTCTCTGCATCTGGATGCTATGTATGCTGAACACCAGATATGGAGGGAATTTGCAATGTGTTTCCTCAAGCTTGCTGGGCATGAAGATGATTGCATGTCAGTGCATCTGGATGGTAAAGAAGGTGGATTTAGGCAAAACTATTCTGTTCGTTTTAATAGGATCCCTGACCATTTCCTGAGGAGTGACGTGGGCAAGAATTGGAGGTTCCGGTGCAGGTGGTGGTCGACACGTCATTTCAGCTATAGTATCCTTGAAACAGAGATTGCAGCTGGTAATTCATCTGATTTATGTCTGAGATGTCTGTATGATTGGTCATGTCATGTCATGTATAATACCTTAAGTTGGCTTTGTTGACTGTGCAAATCAATGTCGAATGTGCCATTTAATGGTGTATATTCTCAACCACTTACCAAAAGGAGATTCAAAACCAGGTTTTGTAGGCATGATGAACTTTTTACTCACTCCTGTCTTGAAAAATTAAAGTTACTGCAGTGCATGATTAGCTGCTTATCAATGGGGATAGTTTTCTGAAAATAGGATGTTCACATGATAGACTGGTCAAGATGATGAATTGTGCAGCTCCATGAGATAGAGTGACAACTAATTAAAACTCAAGAAGTGTAATATTTGACTTCCTTTGAGTTTAATTATTTAGCCAGTGGTTGTTTTCGCTGCTCTTCAATTGATTTTAGTCTGTGTCAGGTTTTATCACTTTTCTGTGGTGCATTCTAGATTAATTTCATTTTTACATTTGCCTTTTCCCTGCAGGTAATATTCAGCTCCTAACTTATAAGGCTGCATGTGCTGCCCATATGTATGGGCAAGAGTTTGAATACGTTGTAAAGGTTTACAATAGTTTAGAAGACGGAACTAATGAGGACTTGTTTTTGTTCTTGCGAACGCACTTGCGAAATTCCGTCAGGCTCCAGTCAAGCTTTCAGCCAAAACAGGCATGACTTTCACCGTGTTGTTTTCTAACTGGTGAGTTTCATCAGCATTTTTTTGTGCCCGTGGCTGAGAAAGGTGAGGATGCACGGTCGGAAAATCTGATTTGCTCAAACGAAAAGGTTCATGTTCACATTCTGTATAGAATTGCTGGTTAGAGGAGAGAGTTGTCACTTGTTTGGGTAAAAGCATCTACAACGTGCATTCCAGGAAACGTGTCACAGATTTTGCTCCTCCTGTGCTAACATTCTCCTTGTATGATTCTGAATTCTGTCTCAGTTGTTTTTTTTTTTTCATTTTTAGGGAGGTTCCTTAGATATGACAGGCAAATTCTTTCATGCATTTTAGCCATGACCAGCAGTTGCATGTCCTGCATAAAAATTGAAAGAGAACGGTCCAAGGCTACTACTACCAAGGAATTGGGAGTTCACGATCTGCTGTGTCTAAAAAACACGCGGGCGTGAAAAGTGAATTCATGTCGTGCATACGCTATGCGAAGGAGACAAATTATGGGCTCAAAATCATGCGTGCCCGCAGGATTTTCTACTTTTTACTAAGGACCATCAAGTTGATAATCTCAAGAATAACTGCACCCAAACAAACCTTGCCAGCCTAACTGGAGTGTTTTGAAGGATGTTTCTGTTGTTGATACCTGTTTGTAGCATGTATCATGCTTGCCACGAGCAAATAAAGCTTGAGTTCACAAACGAGAGGAGTGTTTAGCCTTTTTAATTTCACTCTGAATGATATTAAGATGCTTCCGAGTGATATTTAATCTGATAAACCATACAAGCGAACACCTCACTTGGTAATTACATTGTTGGGAGCTCATCATCAATTTGTGAAACGCCTGCATTATCTGCGAGTGTGGTGCCCTAATACTATGTTTAGAAAGGAGGGATTATGATGGAAGGGAGAGGGATTCTGAAAGTTTACATTCTTATTTGGATAAAGGGAAAGCAATGGAGGGAAAGGACTAAAGGGGGATTGGTAAACTCAATTGCATGTGCGTTCTAAATCCCTCCAGATCCAATTAACGCTGTGTTTGTTAGGGAAGATTAGCTTGGGGGAAATGATAGATTTGAATAATTGTAAGAGAAAGAGGAGAAATGAACTGGAGATAGAATTATACTATTGTTTGCATGCAAACGAGGGAAAAGAAAGGGAAGAACTGCATTATCACATAAATATCTTTTTATGTACTTACAAAAATAGAGGTAATAAAAGCAAATACGAGAAAGAATTTCAAGTTTATTTGTTAATTATTGGAAAACCAGTCACTTTTTCCTTCTTCAACTGAGATAATCTCAATGTTTTGCTGCGTTGAGTCTTCATAAGCCTTTGAATAACCAGTAAGGCACCTTCATCTGAACCAGCTGAGTGTCGTACTTCATCATCAGGTTAGGCCAGCAATAGATCTAAGTAGACTGCTCGCGCTTCTGCAACAGTGGCCTTCTGAGAGCTTCCGAGGTAGGATTCATCAGTCTAGTGCATCTCATTTGATGTCGCTTTCATATATGCTTTTGATCTGGTAAACAAAAGACTCGAATGCGAACCACTGGTGATCCAGTCTCCAGTAAACAACTCCTGGTTCTGTTGCGCTTGCTGCCCGCACCGACATCCTAGTAAGCAGATTTCATCTTAGACGATCAACGACCCTATGAAGCTCCGGATGGACTTCACAGTATGGCAAAGTATAGTGACGAAATAGTGACGACTCAGGCCAGAGAGGTGAAGACTATCCAGAACAGATAATGGGCCACTCTGATTTAACCTCTTCTCTGTCAATCTGTTCTTGCTGTTTAACTTGTCCAGCTTCTGTTTAAGAGATGCAAATTCAGAGTCCTTGAGTTTCTGCAGCAATTCCATTTTCTTGCCCTTGTTTTCGTATGTTTTCAAAAGAGACTTTGGCTCTTGGATTTCAGCCAGAAGCATTATGGTTTCCGGCAAATATCAAATTGTCTCTTCACATGAAATCGCTTCAACTCGGACAACTCCATCAACTCGAAACAATCATTTGGCCGGTGGACTGAATCCCATCAGCATAATAAAGAGGACTGAGCAAACTGTAACTGGTTGGTGAATATCAAATTTTGCGTAGTAGAGGACTCATTGCTCTGTCTCATTTGAGAACCTACCGGTGCTATCACATGTATGAAAAGCAACTTATTCAGAACCACAATCGCAGAGGCCCACAATTGATCAGGTTATCGCTAAGTGACCAGACCACAAAGTAAAATATCAGGGAGCAACTGATGGAAGGAAGGGCGGGCCATCAACCTTAAGCAGTTGTAATTAGAAGCATCTGGTGATGCAAGGTGAATACTGCTCCGTGGACTTTAATTGGATGAGTTAAGAGGTTTTGCATGAGATATAAGAATTAATTGCAATATTTCCAGATTATGAAGTTATTAGACGATCTACAAGCTTGACACTGGAAAACTCATTGTTCTTACAAGCAAGCGAAATCATCCTTGGCCAGTAATCAGCCTTCACGGCCTTTCCTTTCCTAAGACTATTCAAAACCTTTAGCAACAATTCATGATTCCCTTCCTGGCATAAAAGATCCACCAATTTATCAATACTCGCATCATGAGGGGTGTATCCTTTAAATACCATTTCATCCAACAAAAATGCTGCTTCCTTAAGCTGCATCTTCTCGCACAGACCACTGAAGAGTATCCGATAGGACACGACATCCGGAGTGCACCCATGTCTCGGCATGTCCTCAAATAGATCAGTTGCTTCTTCAAGTTTTCCTTCCTTGCATAATTCGCCCATGAGCACATTATAGCTCGTCACATCAGGTTTGCACCCATTCTCCGTCATTGCATCCAGAAGTCCGTAAGCTTCATCGAAGTCCTTCTTCTTGCAGGACCCGCTGATTAGCACGTTATATGTCACGGTGTCCGGCTTACACCCATTTTCTCGCATCTCCTCCAAAAGTCCAGAAACTTCAGCCGTCCTCCCAACCTCGAAAAGAGCATGAATCAAGGTAGAATATATCGCAGCATCCAACTCAATTCTCTCCCTCAGCATCTCCTCTTTAAGCTCAAATGCCATGTTCACATCACCAACCTTGCAAGACCCCTTCATCAATGACGCATACAGACGCGCATCAGGCCGGATCCCATGAACTCTAACCATATCATCTTTCAACTTAAAAGCCTCCTCTAACATAGAATTCGAACACAACCCGCTGATCAACGTCAGGAAAGTCACCCCATCAGGCCGGATCCCCCTCAGGGGCATTTCGTCAAGCACCTCCCGCGCATCCTCCAACCTCCCACTCCCGCAGAGAGCTTTGATCAAGATGTTACAGGTGCACGCATCTGGGCTCGCGTGATTCCTAAACTCGCCCAAAACCTCATCCATCCTGTCATATTCCCCGCACTTCAGGAGCGCGTGCAGCACGGAATTCAAGGACCTCACGCTCCTGCGGCACCGGAAACTGGGGATCGAGCGGTAAGTCCGCAACGCGCGGTCGAAGAGCCTCGCACGCGCATAGAAGGAGATGACCCGGCAGAAGATGGGCTCGGGGACGGAGAACCGGGTCTCTCGGCTGAGCCGGGCGAGGACCTGCTCCATTTCGTCGAACATCTTGGCGGCTCCGAGCTTGGTGACGATGAGGTCGTAGGAGAGGAGCGAGTAGCGAAAGGGCTTGGCGTCGGGGCTCCGGTCGACGGATACGAAGAGCCGGAGAGCGAGGGAAGGGTCCTTTTCGCCGCGCAGCAGGGAAGCGAGCCTGAAGGGAGACACCCGCTTCGCGCTCCGACCGAGCATCGCCATGTGAACTTGGGAGCGCGAGCTCGCTCGTCGTGAAAACCTTCAGAGCCGGAAATGGGCCGGCGCGGTGGCGACTGACCGGAGAGCGACCGCCGGTCAATGGTCGTTCCGCCGGAGAGGGAGAGGCGGCGGAGTTCGGCGGTCGTAAGGAGTCCCCGGACCGGCCGGTTCGTTGGTATTCGGTGCAACTTTAATGAAGCGCGTACTATAATCTAATGGAATTTTTATGGATGAATTGTAAATCTTACTCCCTGTATTAAATATTCTGATTGTTTTCTTAATCCGTGACCCTGAAGGTCTTGTTTCGAAAGTCGAGGTCGACATAAAATTTTTTGTTTCGAGAATATTATTAAAATTTTAAGATTCGGTTTTACCTGGTCACAATAGTGCGTTTATTTGAGTTAAAAAATATTTTAATTTTTCTTTTAATAATGATAGATCGGATTGATATTGTCTACTACAAGATGAACTTAATGTGAGTCGCGCTCATTTATACTTAAAAGGATGGCTCATGACCAGAGATATACTCGAACGATCAGACGGGATGAACACATCATTTTCACTCGGATATCAACTCACATAACCCTTTGCATTTTTGCATTATTACAAGTGGTTCCTCCAATAAGAATCGAATTACACTAAGGCAGGCAATATATTAATACGGATTAAAATTATGTTATCCAAATCGATCTTTCGGTTTACCGGTCTAATTAAACGTCGAAATTACATTGGTAAGACTCGAAGAAGACAAGGGTAAAAAGACTTGGGCGAACTCATCCCCGTTTGATCATAAAAAAAAGGGTTCACGAACTTACGGCCTTCATCGTGTCAAAATCGTAGTCTAGGCTCTTTTTTTTTTCTTACTACAAATAACCTAAAACGACGCACCGGATCGGATGTAATGTTTGCCTTTTTATCTTTTCCCTATAAAAAGACAAAGAAAAGAAAAAGAACTTGCTGTTTTGATTACGAAAAATTTGGGAGGGAGGAGGTGAGATTCCGAGAGCGAGTGTGGTGCGTTTTACTTTTTCGGTAAAATTAAAGTTGAACCAAAACGAATTCACGATCATTCGCGGGGTCCCACACCCACCTTAATATATGAAAAGGAAGAATCTACGGACTAGATTGAAGCAAGCAGAGAAGAGAAGAGGGGCGGGGCGCGCACAAACCAAAACTATATAAAAAGAGATCTCTCCATATCATGCGATATCTCTGAGACCATCATCATTTTCGTGGCGCTTTTTTAATTCAAAAAAAAAGGCCAAGCGCCCCCCCTCCTCTTCTTCCCTTCGCATTCCCCATTTGCCCTCTTCACCCAAGGAAAAGTCGCTTCCTTTCTCGCTGCGCAGCAGATCTCGCACTCTCCCCTTCTCTCTCTGTCTCTCTCCCCAGAGGAAGGAAGGAAGGAAGGAAGGAAGGAAGGTCAAGGAGGGGACAGGGAGCGCAGCAATGGCGGGTTACAGAGCGGAGGACGACTACGACTACCTGTACAAGGTGGTGCTGATCGGGGACTCCGGGGTGGGCAAGTCCAACCTCCTCTCCCGCTTCACCAAGAACGAGTTCAACCTCGAGTCCAAGTCCACCATCGGCGTCGAGTTCGCCACTCGCACCCTCAGCGTCGACGGCAAGGTCGTCAAAGCTCAGATTTGGGACACCGCCGGTCAAGAAAGGTTCCTCCCCCTCTTTTTGAATCCTCGTGGGGCCTCTCTTTAGCTCTGCTCTGTCCCGGATTTGGGCTTCTGTGGATTTTTCTTGCGAGTTCCGTGCCGGGGTTAGGTGATATTGTTGGGCATGTGCGTATTCTCGAACCCCTTTTGAGGTCACTCTCTTGGGAAGAAGGGAAGGGGGGGGGATGTAGTTTTGATGATGAACCATTGCCTTCATTTTCTTGCTTTGTTTATTTGCTTTTTCGCAAAGTCACGTGGGAGCCTTTCGGGGTCCTTTGGGTTGCATTCCGCGGGCTTTCTACATTCTTGCTAGTTCACTTCTGCTCTGCATATGCTTGAGGAGTGGCCGCACGCATTGTTCTTGGTTCTGTGCGACCCGGATTTATTATGAAGAATATGTTGGACAGTGTTACTGTGTATCTCATGTACTCTAAGCAATCAATAGCCGATTGCTCCTATGACCGTGTAGTGGGGACGTATTCGTGCGAAATCATTCCTGTTCGAAGGACGGACCGGCTAAAGCTAAATTTAAGATGACTTGTCCTAAAATGGTTGGTCGGGACCGCGGATTTTAAATCCGCTTCTATGCCTCTTTAATATTTTAGACAAAAGAATTCACTTACTCCTGAACTTTTGCTGGCTGCCGATGATAATTTACTTTTCCTCAATAGTTCATTCATTGTAGCGAGATGATTGGATATTGTAAACTCAAAACTCATTCTTCCTCTGCCCTGCTGATGATAATGTAAACTCGAACATCTGATGTACACTAGATGACCCTGTAGGAAGCATGTTGAGAAACGCAGTTAATAATAGCATTTTTGGTACTATTGCCGGCTTACATGAGCATCTGGAGCTTTTTCAGATAAGCAAGCATTATCTACTGGTCATGCTTCCACCAGTAGAAATCAAAGTTTCCCTGAGGTTGATATGTAAATGCACTTCGTGAACTGACTATGCTGTTGTTATCCACTACTACTGTACCCTAAAGTTACCAAACTAAGTCGCCTCAAGTGAGGTGATGATACAATATTGTGTTTTTTTGGATGTTGGCACAGTCCTTTGATGCGGGGAGGTTCTTGGAGTTGCATGATACTCTATTTAAAGTTTATTTCTTAATGCGGCTGGCAAATTTTATTGCATTATCGCAGAGACCAGAAGAATGCATAGTTTTCTTCACTTCCTTCCTTGACTAGATCTCACCGCATGGATTTCATCAACAATCTTTCTGATAATGGGTACCTTGAGCTAAAGAAGGGAAAAGATGATGATGCTTTCCTGTGTAAAAGTTGTTGCTCCATTGGCATGGATCTTTAGATTAGACAATTTCTAGTCATCACTTACATGACGTTTAACATCGCACCATATAATTGTTGGCAAAAGGTTCGCTTTGTTACAATTTATTTATGTGCTCCCCTTTATATAGAAGTTCTGTAGATGTTTTTATACGCGAGGAAATTTGACATTGCAGGTACCGTGCCATCACTAGTGCTTACTATCGTGGAGCTGTAGGTGCACTCCTTGTGTATGATGTCACTCGCCATGCAACGTTTGAAAATGTGGATAGATGGCTGAAAGAGTTAAGGAACCACACAGATCCAAGCATTGTGGTGATGCTTGTTGGGAACAAATCTGACCTTCGTCATCTTATAGCAGTCTCAACAGAAGATGGGAAAACCTATGCCGAGAGGGAATCGCTGTACTACATGGAAACCTCCGCACTCGAGGCAACAAATGTAGAAAATGCCTTTGCAGAAGTTCTAACCCAGATCTACCGTACCACTAGTAAGAAGACAGTGGAAGGAGATGATGGATCTGCTGCCGCATTCCCTTCTCAAGGAGAAAAGATAAATATCAAGGATGACGTCTCTGCCTTGAAGAAAGTTGGCTGTTGCTCAACTTAAGGTCGGAGATGATTGTTGCTTGCATAGATTGATACTTTGATTTCAGTTGTATAACATCTTTCATTCCCAAAAGCTGAAGAAAAGTTAGCTAGAAGAAACGTATGAGATGCTAAAGTTGCGCAGCAAAAGCTTAGTACATCATGCCTTCGGTGTGGTGGTAGGGTAGCTGCATAAGTTAGTTATTTCTCTGTTCTGATTCACGCAAAGCCATTATTTGGGGAGTTTCATCTTTCTGAGAACTAACAAGATTTGTTGCTTTATGTACTCTTTCATACTGTTATTACAGTAATGATGGGCTGTATGGCTGCATCTCCAGGTTTCTGATGAAACGTTTTGATTTCTTTCACCATATAGACAAAACACAGCTCACTGCAACGATGCGCAGGCAGGAATGAGCTTGTTTTGTTGTATCAAGTATACAACACAAAGATAGGACTGCTGATGCTGAAGAAGGAGCTTTATTTTCTTGTTGAGAAGGGACATCCATTTTTAGTAGCTTTTAATGTCGCAGCAGCTTCGTCTTCTCTTTCACGTGCATCAGAGTTGGAGATTGGCTTGCCCTTCAGGAGCCCCCCAAAGAGTTCTGCTGGATCATAGTATATTTCAACTTCTTCGGCCCTCATAGATTCATCAACATGCGAACAATTTCATGTGTTACTGGAAATGAAATCAGGGTCTATATATAGTTTTTCAGTGTTTTCCTTTTCTCTATTTTCAGAACACTAAACAGATGAACAGTGGAGGCACCTTCATAATTCCAACGCCATAGAACTCAACCGTCTCTCCAGTGGCAGCATGCTCTTTGAAAGGACCCTCAAAATAACCCCAGTGCCTGAACTTGTAGGTAATCGCTGGAGGTCCAGAGTAAACACTAACCACTTCCCATGCAAATCCCCTGGGCAATGCTAATCTGAACGCGTCATGGGAAGATTCGAAACTCTCTTTATCTGCTTTGTAATATCGAAATTCCTCTGGTGGTGAATTCTGCAGAAAGGCATGGTAGCTACCTAGCCTGAGTGTCTCTCCTCCCGACAATCCCTCTCTGCCTGTTTTATTGCGAAAACCGAATAGCTGAAAAATGATATCAAATATGCTGCTGCAATAGAAGAGAGAAAAATAAATTCACGGGTTTGACTTGATGTTTCTTTGCCCCTCTTACCATTCACGATGAGCTTAACTTGATTGTTGGATTTGAGCGCCTCGGTGCTACTCAAAGAAACCCTCGATTCATGGTAGGCGCCTCAAGAAGGACGAAAATGCAAGCGTATAATAAAGAAGAGGTATCGAAGCACGAAAACAGAAAGAAATCAATAGACGAGATTTATGGTGGGTGTGTCAACTCAAGAACGAAAACCTCCATGTGATGACCTCGTTAAATGCCAGTGACCGCGTGGAAAGGAAAAGATTGAGGGCACCTAGAAGAATTTCTTTTCCATTAAAATGTTACGTTTGTCATGGAGCAAATAGGGACAGGGTTCAACAGTTTTTTGAATAGTAAAATTTTAGCCATAAATAAAGCACTTGTGAAGCTGACGGGTATTGTGTATTGGGCCACCCATGATGGCTAACCCAGCCCATGAAAGAGAATAACCGCATTTGGCAGTTATTCTCTGAAAAACAAAAGGTGAGAATTGAAGAACATACGAAGGTGTGTTTATGTGTGTTTGTGTGTGCAAAGAACAAAACATTAGAAACTCTCATTCTCACAAAATGACAAAAAGGAAAGGAATTTTGTTCAAGATTATTCTCTCTCAAGGCTGCAGTGGGAGCATTTAATCTGTGAAAAAAGAGGTATGTTCGTTTTTGTAACATACTTCGTACGATCGGTGATTCAAGTGTAAAATGGGCTCATTTCTTCCGCGTTTTTGTATTATATTCAGGAATTTTGTTTTCTTCATTGGTATCAGAGCATGTGTTCTTATTTCCTAATCTTTTGATATGTTCATAAAATGGATTTTTTGGCTGGAATTCGTGAAACGGCGCCGACGAATGCTCGGGTACGAAAAACCGACATCTGGTCGTACTGTTCGAAGTGGTTTCTCGATTTTTGTGCGTTAAAATTTATTTTTGAAAGTGTAGGGTCGTAGTACTCGTCGAGATGAGTAAAATGACGGGTGGCACGCCGCCAGGGGACGCCGCACGCGCCCCCACGTGCCGCCATAAACGGCGGCTCCGTCGGCACGTGCGTCGCACGTGCGCAGCAGTTGCCACACACACGTGTGACGCACGCGCCACGTGAGCGCGTGCGTGACGTGGCTGACGTTAGCCACGTGGTTTCCGACCTGTTTGACTCGACCCGACTCGGATTTTTGACCGCTCCGACCCGTCTGACCCGTTGTCCTGACCCGGTAATCCGTTGACTGTTAACCACCGTTGACCACCGTTGACCGGCGAAAAAAAAAAACTGAAGTGGGGGGGCAGAATGTGTTTCTTGCAAGTATCATGTTTTATTAATAATAGTCATTTGATTTTTTTTCTGCATTTGTTGCAGGAAACATGGTAAGAAGATATCGAACCCCTATTATGGCTAGGACGCCTGAACAAAAAGAAAGACTTGCAACATTGAGAGTTGAGTTAGTTGCTTATCGATGGGAAAATGGTGATTTGGCTAATCACGTGGTTAAGGTCAATAAGATGATACAAGACATCATCTGGAAAGGTTATTATATGCTGGACTTTGAAAAGGTGAATGCTCTTATTAACACCCTTCCATTTGAATGGAGAAAGGTGTTGCATCATCTGTGGGAGGTCAACGTAGTCCCAGACTATAAGAAACTTGTTGTGGCTTTTGTGAGAGAACATTATAGGATTGATACAACAAAGACTTCGACCCTAGGGATGAATATGACTTGGCGTAGATTGAATGCACCATGGAGAAAGCCTAAGAGATACCCGACAGTCTTTTCTTGATTGCCAAAGAAGGAGATTGATTTTTCTGAGGATTTTTATGAATCTTTCCCTTTCTATAGGAAATTGATAGACGGTTGATTATTTTTTTTAATTGTGTCATTTTAGTTTGGATTTAGATATCCTAGGTGAATTCCTTTTATGTTGGTATTCTTGTTTCTTTCCTTTGATGGATTTGTTCCTCATGTAAATAGTTTTAATAAATAGATGTCGTTGGATCCTTTTTAATGTTATGAATAGTTTATGGTGCTATTATTTTATAATATTTGTCTTATTAATATCATGTGGTTGAGTGGGAGTTCTAAAAGTTTTTTAGTAACTCTAAAGAATGTAAATTTTACCTTAATGATTATATTAACGATAATTTCACATAAGAATTTTAGATGATGATTGGGAACATAGTGAACTTTCGAATCTAAAAACTATGTGAAATTACTCTTTAATATATTCAGTTCGTGTAAAATTGATGCATAAATGAGTGGCATTAATAATTCGTGTTAAATGTCTGAAATGTTCAGATACCATGACTTCAGCCACTAAGAACATTGTAGCTGAACTGAACAAAGGAGAGAAATTGAACGGCGAAAATTATGAAATATGGAACATGAAAATCCAATATGTGTTAGAAGAACAAGAAGCACTAGAAGCTCTTAACCAACTTATGGAAGAACCTGAGGATGGGAACACTGCACAGCATAAGCGAGACAAAGATGCATTTGCTGCATGGAAGAAGAAGAACTCGATTGCTCGCATCACGTTGCTGAGTAGCATGGAGAATGATATCATGCGAAAGGTCAGGCGGTTTGAGAATGCCAAGGAAATGTGGGAAGCATTGGCAGCAAGATTTGGTCATATATAGGTGACCAAGCTGAGACAGCTCACTATCAGGTTTGACTCATACAAGAAACCTCATGGTCAGTCCATGAAACAACACTTGAGAAAGATGTCAGACATGATTATTGAGTTGAAGGATGCTGGACACATTCTGACTGATGAATAGCAAGTGCAAGTAGTGATCCGTTCCTTGCCTCAAAGCTGGGAGCACATGAAGGTGCACTTGACCCATAATGAAAACATCAAGACCTTTGAAGATGCCATGCGCCATCTTGAGTTAGAAGAGGATCGCCTCTTGGCGGCGAAACCAGAAACCGATATCTATTATGCTGGATCTAGCTCACATGGGGTTTCCGGCTCCAAGCGCAAGCGCATCGAAAGGTTCATGAAGTAGAAAGGCAAGGGAACCAATTCTTCGGGCAAGAAACCAAAATTTAATCAACATGACAAAGGAAAGCGTCCTTTTGGTAAGAAGATGTCAATGGTGAAATGCTACAACTGTAGCAAGAAATGTCACTTCGCTCGCGATTGCGGCGAGCTAAAGAAGGTAAACTCCCCTTACATTTTTGAGAACTTTGTCTATGTGTCAAGTTCTGTATTTTTAACTGAGTTTAATCCTTTGTGGACTGTAGATTCGGGAGCAACAGACCATGTAGCGAAGGACAGAGATGCCTTCGTGGAGTTCCGACGGGTTCCGACTGGGACAAAATGGATCTATGTAGGAAACAACTCTAAAGATGAAGTTAAAGGGATTGGCACTTACTAGTTGATGATGCGTGGTGGACGCACTTTGTTCCTACATGACATACTATATGCACCGGAGATTCGTCGGAATTTGGTGTCTGTTTTAGTGTTGATCAAACTTGGTTTTAATTCGAATTTCCATAATAGTGGTGTTGATTTATATTTGAATATAAACTTCTACGGTTGTGGATACTTTTTAGATGGTTTTATTGTTTTAAATGTTAACTGTGGTGATGTTAACGTTTGTTATTCCCTATTTGCATCTTCCAATTCTTGTGAAAATGATGTGAATGTGTGGCATGCTAGACTTGGTCATGTTAGCCAACAACGAATGCAAAGATTAGCCAAAGAGGGCTTATTAGGCAATATTGAAAAAGTTGACTTGCCTATTTGCGAGCATTGCCTGGTAGGGAAAACAACAAGAAAACCATTCGGAAGAGGTATAAGAACTGATTTTCCTTTGTAACTAATCCATTCTGACATCTGTGGTCCAATGAATGTAAAAGCAAGGCATGGGGCTATGTATTTCATCACATTCATAGATGATTATACTCGATTTGGATATGTCTATTTGATTTCCCATAAATCCGAGGCATTAAGTTGCTTCAAGAAATTTATGAACTTGGTAGAAAATCAATTAGATAAGAAAATAAAAACGTTTAGATCCGATCGAGGTCGAGAATATTTATCTGATGAGTTCAGAAATTTATGTGATGAAAAAGGAATAGAAAGACAGTTATCTATTCTATATACTTCGCAACAAAATGGTGTTGCCGAGAGGAGAAATAGAACCCTATTGAAAATGGTTAGGTCTATGATGGCACAAGCCAAGTTACCTATCACCTTCTGGGGTGATGCTTTGTTAACTGCTGCCTATATACTTAACCGTGTGCCTTCTAAATCAGTTGTTTCCACTCCATATGAGTTATAGACAGGAAGAAAACCCGATTTAAATTTTCATAAATCTTGGGGTTGTGTTGTCTATACTTACGAGCCCTCTCATAAATATGGGAAACTGGGTCCCAGAGGTAAGAAGAGTATTTTCATAAGATACTCAGAGCACTCAAAAGGGTATGTGTTTATAGGTGAGCAAGAAAGTGAGAGTATAACTGAATTTGAATCACGAGATGTCACATTCTTAGAGAATGAGTTTCCTAAAAAGGGCGAAATAGGTAAGGACTACTCACTATTTGAAACCTTGGATTCTGATAATGAAATCGATAAAGTTCGATTAAGTGGAAGCAATGAGAGTAATGATGAATTAAATTCGACTCAATCTCAATTGCAACCGTTTGATGAGATAATACCATCATTATCTAAGCCAAGTGGGAGCGTAATGGAAAATAATATGCCACGTGTACAATCTCCCGTACGGCGAACAAGTCGCAAAAGTGTTCCCCGACGACGTTTTGACATTGAAAGGAAAACTTTTATGGTTATTCCACAAGATGAAAATGAGCCAAGGAATTTAAATAAGGCTCTAAGTTGCCCTAATAAGGATAAATGGATGAATGCAATGGAAGAAGAATTGGAATCAATGAAGTCAACCATGTTTGGGAACTGGTTGATTTTCCAAAAGGACGCAAAGCTATTGGAAACAAATGGGTTCTCAAAATAAAGCGAAAAACTGATGGCTCAATAGAAAGATATAAGGCTCACCTCATGGCGAGAGGGTATAATCAGCAGGAATGAATTGATTATGAGGAAACTTTTTTTCCTGTAGTAAGATTTACCTCAATTCGCCTTATTTTGGCAATAGTGGCAAGTATGGATCTTGAATTACATCAAATGGATGTAAAGACTGCATTTATAAATGGAGAATTAGAAGAAGAAATTTACATGGAGCAACTCGTTGGCTTCATTGTGAAAGGCCAAGAACAAAAAGTATGTCAACTTTTGAGATCGATATATGGCCTTAAGCAGTCTTTAAGATAATGGTATACACGTTTTCATAATGCCATAGTGGCTTATGATTTTACAATGATTAATGAAGATCATTGCGTATATGTCAAAGGATCCAAATATCAATTTGTGATATTATTATTATATGTTGATGATATACTGATTATTGGAAGCAATATGGAGTTGGTTAATACTGTTAAGAATTGGTTATCGTTCAGTTTTAAGATGAAAGACATGGGTGAAGCTGCATATATTCTTGGAGTTAAGATTTCAAGAGATCGTTCCAAGAGATTATTATCTCTTTCACAAGAGACTTATATCAACAAAGTTCTTGAACGATTTTGTATGCATGATTGTAAACCCATGGATACTCCTATTGCAAAAGGTGAATGATTGAGCCGTAGGATGTGTCCTAAGACTTCACAAGAGAATGAACAAATGAAACGTGTTGCTTATGCTAGTGCTGTTAGGAGTTTAATATACGCTATGATGTGTATAAGACCTGACATATGTTTTGCAATTGGGATGGTAAGTAGATACCAATCCAATCCAGGTCAAGTATATTGGAAAGCCGTCAAAAGAATCATGAGGTATCTAAAGGGTACTGCTAATTATTCTCTGAGTTATCAAGGAAAGGATCTGCGACTTGAAAGCTACTTAGATGCTAACTGGGGAGGATATTTAGACGAAAAGAAATCTACCTCATGATTTACATTCTTATTGAATAATGGCGTCTTATCTTGGAGCAGTAAGAAACAAACATGTATAGCATTATCCACCATGGAAGTTGAGTTCGTGGCATTGTCAGCAACGGTACAAGAAGGAGTTTGGCTTAAGAGATTTTTGGATCATTTAGGTGTTGTTGAGCATGCTGCAAGCTCATTGTTAGTCAATTGTAATAGCCAAGCAGCGATAGCATACACCAAGGATCAGAAATATCATGGCAAGACCAAACATATAAATACCAAGTATAATTTTGTTAAAGATATGGTAGCACGAAAAGATGTGAACTTACAGTACATATCTACGCATAAAATGATAGCAGATCCTATGACGAAGCCAATTCCTAGAGATGTTTTCATTGGTCATGTAAAATCTCTAGGACCGCGTAGATATTAATGTACTGAATAATGTATTTTTCCTGAATGTTCACATTTAAATGAAATTATTATTTCATTGTTAATGTCTGTGAATTTGTTCTTGATATTTATGCATCTTAATACTTAATGTATTATATTAAGCAAGTATGTCGGACAGATAAGATTAACTCACTCACACGAGTAATCGCCTCTATTTGCTATGTGATAAGTAGAGATGAAACAATTTTTAGGCTTATTATCTAGGTGATAATCGAGAGCTCAAGCTTAAAATATAAATGTCGCCTTAACTAAGTGCTAAGATGAGGACAAAATATTTACTTTGTCCGAAAGTAAAATAATTTACATATTTTACTTTATCTGTTTTTAATGCTAGATATGAGTTCTAACGGATTCTTTAGAAGAGTAAATACGTGAACTCAAGTTTGGACATTGAGTATGTCTAAACTATCATCTGTACGGTATTGCATAAAAAGATATACGCTCCATAGAAAAGGAGTTAATACTGTAATACGTATTTCATACTACGTATGCATGAGACGACCGATAAGAGTGGCAAAAGTTTTGATCTCAACTTTATGCCATGTGAGACTTTTGAGATGATGAGTTCCTCATTTAGTGCCCTCACGACTCTGACTTATTCTCAAAATTTTTATTCAGTGTTCGCTATCTTAGAGTGTTGCCAATGGTTATGAACGATTCGATCTAATGGGACATTTCTAGAAAAGCGTGCTGGATTGAAATAGAGAGGTTTAAGAAAGAGGAAGATCAACTTATTGATGATGTCACATCCTATTTTTTGTATTCACAGGTCGACCAATTATGATTTTGAGTAAATCATAGTTGTAAATACAATATACGAGATACTAAAAGAGATCGAATGAAATATAAATGTGACTGATTGATCTAGGGTACTGCATACTATATCTATTTAAAAATGTAATGCCCAATTTGAGCTGCTATGTATTCCTAACAAATGCATGGCAACGAGCTCTCGAAGTATGCTGGTCGCACGGATTATTTACTAGTATGAACATTGCAAAGAAGAGAGAGTTAAGCTCACCATGTGCGAGTGGGAGATGATGGGTATTGTGTATTGGGCCGCCCATAATGGGCTAACCCAGCCCATAAAAGAGAATAACCGTATTTGGCAGTTATTCTTTGAAAAACAAAAGGTGAGAATTGAAGAACATACGAAGGTGTGTTTATGTGTGTTTGTGTGTGCAAAGAACAAAACATCAGAAACTCTCATTCTCACAAAATGACAAAAAGGAAAGGAATTTTGTTCAAGATTATTCTCTCTCAAGGCTGCAGTGGGAGCATTTAATGTGTGAAAAAAGAGGTATGTTCGTTTTTGTAACATACTTCGTATGATCGGTGATTCAAGTGTAGAATGGGCTCGTTTCTTCAGCATTTTTGTATTATATTCAGGAATTTTGTTTCCTTTAGAAGCATTGTAAGCAAGCCACAGAATCAGAGTGATATTCATAAATAGAAAGATGTAGCACGAGCATTTGCATTTCAATAGCAAGTTCTCCATCCGGTCCTTATTTGTGCTTTTGTTCCAACTCGCCAAAGTTACCATTATTCTTTTGGTTCCAACAGCATTTTCACATTTAACCATGTGGTCCGCATAATTCAGCAAGTAGCGGTGAGTTCTCATGTAAAAAGTATGAAATGAGGCCTATGTCAGGCTATTAGATAATAGAGTTATTCTTTTCACCATAAATAAATTGTCAAATGTACCAATTAAGAAGATAATTTTCAATTTAGAAATCAGGCGATAGGAATTGCTAATATAGAAGTAGCTCTCATCACTTTAATGCTTTTATTTGACTTAACATTCAGTATAAACAAAACTAAAAAGAAATGCTGAGGAAAATTTTTTTTTACCATGTCATAACATATTTTAACAACCATTTTACACTAATGCTCGCATTTTTTTTAACTTTTCTTGTAAATTAGTTGACAATGCACGACATATCTAATAAATGCAAGAGAAACTGACACAAATAATTCATGAATTTTTGTTCGATATACATTATGATTTTTGAACTTTAACTCAATGTGTAATGTGGTCCTTAATTTTTAATTTATTCAATATAATCCCTCAATTCAATTCAGTCCCTGTACTATATGAAAATGTTTAATGTTGTCCCCGATCTTAAATTAATGAAATGATTATATAGAATATTTTCAAATAGTTCAGGGACCATATTAAAGATGTACCAAAGGTTTATGAATCATATTGAATAAATTAAAAATTTAAGAATCACATTAAATATTAAGCTAAATTTCAAGGATTATATTAAATAAATTAAAATTTTAGCGATTGTCAAAGTTTAATGATTATTAGTGTTATTAACCTAAATGCAAATAAGCGAATCTGTTCTGTCAAGTATTGAAGGGTTCGCCAGCCAAGTCGCCATCTTCCAAAGCCTTTTGCTCTTTCTAAGGGGAGACGGAGATGACCGGAGAAGAGGTGTCGGGTCCCCCCGGGCCGAAGGCCCTTCGTCTCCTGTACTTCGTCGGCGCCGGATGTGAGTCAACCCCCTGCTCTCCCTTCCCCTTACGACTGTTTCGAGTTCGATTTCCGTGGTTGTAGAGACGTATTGCTGCTCAATCGAATCCTCTGTATTTGATTACTGGTTTGTTCCAGTCATTTGCGTTGCTGCGATCAACAGGTGGCGTGAGCTGGAGCGGAAGTCCCTTGAACAGCAGCAACACGGGTTGAAGGATCAATCGCCCCATGACCCTTCTGCCAAAGCTGTGCCCAAAGCCATCGATTGACTGGTTCTTCAGGTTCTTTTCTGGGATTAAGAGTGCTCGCTTTTTCTTCCTAATGTAATTTTGCTAATTTGGTTTGGCTGTAATTTTTGTTCTTTTTGGGTTCATGTTCTGGAGTTTGGACTTGGGTTTTTTTTTTGTTAATTTGATTCAGCTGGAAGAACATGATAGAATTGAGCTTGTCGAAGAGACTCTGATTTGCGGTGGCTGATGTGATAACTATTGTTGTTAGACATCATTACTTGAGAGTTGGGACCGAAATGTGAAAGCATACAATGATACCCCCTTACTTCCATTTAGTGTTTATTGTGTATCGACGTGATGATAGCTTAATATGCTGCACCTATGGTGCTTGTTTGGCAGTTGTTTCCACACATTAGAGCTCCTTGGACTCGGTGCTTGAATTGTTGATTAGTCTTCCTTTGGACTGGGAAACAGCCAACCGGATCTGTGGCATTGGATATGCAAGTTTTTAACTTTAAGCTCATTACTGATCATCAATTCGGTGACACCGCATGCTCAATGTCAATGATCTAAGTCCTTTCATTCGCCAATTCACCTAGCTGGTTGATACTCAAGGGCAAGTGCCCGTAACTAGTATACCTCCATCTTCCACTTTGATTAACCTTATCACCTAGCGCACACACCTTGCTAGCTTCTGAAGCTAGTTCCTCTTGTAAATTGTGACATAGCTATGCCCATTGTTTTCTTTGATGACAAGCAACTTCACTTTAGGTTGGTATTTTTTGTCCCATTAGAATCAAATACTCCCACTTGACGCATAAAACACTGCTTTAAGAATTTTGAGCACGTGACTTGTCAGGGTGCTTCAGAAATTGGAAACCAATTAACAGAGTCAACTCTTGAAAGAGTAATTCGTAGTTACTTATGATACATAGAGCATAAGCTGAGTCTGGAAATGCTGTTTATGACGAAAAAATTGAAAGAGAAGCTGTGTTTATTACAAACAACAGTTGCTCTGGTTTTCCTACAAATTTATGTACTGTTTACACAGAAATATTATGCCTCTCTTCTCTTTTTATGTTCTGACTTCTTATAGTCCATGAAAAATGTCTCTCGTCTATCAGAAAATTAATACTGTTTGTTAATCCTCTGTCAACCTTTGCTCCCGTCTTCAAGGAGGTCGCCTTTGTGTGTGAAGGTTTTTCAGAAACTATAAAAGCTATTGATCTAATGATAGAGAAAAAAAGTATTGTGATTGTTCAGAGTGCGAGATGTGACTATTGCTTGCAGTGAGTCCATAGATCATCCCACTTTTTCAGTCTCATGGCTGATTGACCTGAATCTTGGTCTTCTCATCATCTTGCAAGTTGGGATGACCAGCACTAATAGTTAGCAACTTCGCATGCTGTTTTCTGTTAATGAATGAAAGCTGGAAGGTAGAGATTATTGTGTAACTACTGAGAGCTTTTAGCATGGTAAAATATCTTGTATAAGCTGAAGGCATGTGAACTAGCTTTGATCTTCTGTCTGTTTTGAACGTTTTGTCACAACTGCCCTGTTTGCTCTTTGGCAATTCAGTATCTTGGTTGATGAACAATTTTTACGCGTTTTTCAAGGAAAGTCTGAATAAACAAGTTTGAGAGGAGATAAATAGCCATGTATAAATCCAGCATGCTGATCATACCCTGCAAATGATCCCTTGGTCTAGCCCTCTTGCCTTTCTGTGGATGTGCCAGGAATAGACCAACCACTGAAAGGGGTTGCACCAGCACCTCGAAGCCTTGAGATCAGGAGCCAAACTCTAGAAGCCAGTGAACAATTTCCGGATGAATGGTTGTAATTATTTTTCCTTTCTATGGTCATACCGATCACGAGCCTTCTTTTTAACTTCACATGAGAGGTCACAGTACCGCACTGATGATGGAGTATTGGTATGATAATTCTTGCTTGAAGTAGTGATAAATGAATTCAACATTTGATCTTTCGGCAATAACCCATATCTCTTCTGAACAAAATTGGTTTATCCGGTGACGGGCCGGGTAAAAGGCTTCAAGTCCTTTTGCAAAAAGACATTATATTAGCTTCTCCACAGTCAGTTGATAAGATCAAGTATGCTTTATCCGCTGTGTTATGCAGCTCATCAAGGGACAGTGCTTTGGTCCAAAAATCAGTATCTCCTAGTAAAAGGAAACAGATCGACGAAACACCCTCTATCAATTTCCTATTGCACTGACCGGAAAATATAGAAATGTGACAACAAATTCTTCTTTGACATTTTCAACGGACATTATGATAGAGTATCGAGCATTCTCGAGCAAATTCCCTTTAACTTGTAATTGGGTTGGATAACAACTGAAGTATATGCCGTCTTCTTCCGAGTACACTGAGGCATATATGCCATGACTAACTTTAGTGACTGTTTAAGTTAGGATCCTTGATTGGCGGGTCATAAGTTATAGACTATCACCAGCATTCGAAATTCAAGCAAATTGGAATGTGGATAATGTCAATACACGTAATCTCCCAATCAAAGATGAAGGAAAACATGACCCTCGGTAATTTTAAGAGAGAGATCCGAAAGAAATCATCATGGCGTTCTAAAATCACCAAAAATGACGGAACGGGTATTGAACAGCCCTTCTAGCATATGAAGAACCTAACTTATCATCTGAAACGGTGGGCAAGACAAGAACGATGACCCAACCTCGTGATATGAAGCGCCAGACTCACAGGGAGGGCGCATGCGGCTCGGACTTTATGGCTGAGCAGACAACTGCACTGCAATTAATGAAACGATGAACTTCGTGGGCTTTTCTCGCGGTTTTATGTATCAAGACCGCTGTGACTTCACCACCGCACTTTGTCAGCGCTTTCTATCACTGAATCTCATGCAAAATCTCCCTCCACATGCTCCGCAGGATTGTTTATTTACAGGAAAATTATCAAATCAGTTCTAAACTTATTGTACGGCGGTCAATTCAATCCTAAACTTTTTAAGTTTGTCAATTCAGTCCTAAACCTTTTAAATTCCTGTCAATTCAGTCATTTCGGCTAATTTTGGCCAGTCGGCGCTGACGTGGCCGCCGACCGACGTCGGCCGTCCGATCAACGCTGATGTGGCAATTTATTATTATTATTATTATTATTATTATTTTCCTGCTTTCTCCCCTCTGGCCAGTCCGGTGACCAGCGACCGGCGGCCAGCCAGAGAGGAGGGTCGGCGAGGCCTTTGGCGAAGCTCGCCCCGCCGGCTACCGGAGAGGGCGAGGCGAGGTTGGCCTCGCCTCGCCGTCGTGACCCAAGCGTCGGCGAAGCTCGACCTCGCGTCACTGTCGCGACCTAGGCAACGGCGAGGCGAGGTCAAGCCTGGCCGTCGCTTGGGTTGTGACGGCGAGGTCGAGCCTCGCCAGATCTGGGCGACGGCGAGGCTCGACCTTGCGTCGCCGTCACGGCCCAGGCGACGGCGAGGCTCGGCGAGGCTCGGTCGGCCTCACCTCGCCGTTGCGAGCCAAGCGACGGCGTGGCTCGACCTCGCCTGGCCGTCACGACCCAGGCGACGGCGAGGTCGAGTCTCGCCCAAATCTGGTGAGGCTCGACCTCGCGTCGCTGTCGCTGCCCAGGCGACGGTGAGGGTCGGCGAGGCGAGGTCGGCCTCGCCTCGCCGTCGCGAGCCAAGCGACGGTGAGGCTCGACCTCGCCTCACCGTCGCGACCCAGGCGACGGTGAGGCTCGACGTCGCGACCCAGGCGACGGCGAGGTCGACCTCGCCGTCGCCTGGGTCGCGACGGCGACGCGAGGTCGAGCCTCGCCGTTGCTTGGGTCGCGACGGCGATGCGAGGCCGACCTCGCCTCGCCCAGCTAGGGGCCAGCGAGGCTCGTCCTCGCCAGTGGCTAGCGAGGCGAGCTTCGCCAGAGGCCTCGTCGGCCCTCCCCTCTGGCCGGCCGCCGGTTGCCGGTCGCTGGACTGGCCAGAGGGGAGAAAGTAGAAAAAAAAAAAGAAGAAAAATTAAAAAATAATAAAAAATTGCCACGTCAGCATTGATCGGATGGCTGGCGCCGGTCGGCGGCCACGTTACCGTCGGTCGGCGGCTACGTCAGTGCCAATCAGTCAAAATTGGTTGGAAGGACTGAATTGACAGGAATTTGAAAGGTTTAGGACTGAATTGGCCGCCGACCAATAGATTTAGGACTGATTCGACAATTTTCCCGTTTATTTACTATTCAGCCGTGGGACTCTAGCGAAATGGCGCAAATCTTTTGTATTTTAATAGGTTTTTAGACTAGAAACAAACCCGCAATCATCGTATCGTGTAACCATCGTCTGTAGGTACGATTGAATCGAATTACGGAACCGGAATCTAGGCAAAGTATTTCGTAGTAGTCATGAATTTTTCGCGAAAATTGGATCTTATGAGATTTCAAATGATCTGGCAACTATGGAAGAGGGGGTTGGTCGGAGCTTGAGGAGAAATGGAAAGCTCACTCCCTAAGTGAGTGTTAAACTGGATCACTTGTCATCGTAATTGAAATCCTTTAACTAAACCAAGCCGATCACCGTCTTTAAATAATATTTCACAATGATTTTCACAAAAAAAAAAAGAACTGATAACTCGATCACCGTCTTTAAATCATGTATTGTGATTGGTTCCGCTTAATAGACCTTATACAATTTTTTTTTTCTCGAAAGGAGATGTGTGTGGTCTTTGATGAAAAGCTACCAAGATAAAAGTACGGAATCATGTGAACTCCACATGTGCATGTTCAAGGAAGAGACGTAATTTAAGATTGAACCCATCATATTTGGGTTGCTATTACTGGTTTATTTGTTTTTGATTTAGAGATACCTCAGCTTATATCCCGAGTGCAAGCAAAGATGATTCAAGGGTCTAACTTCAGCTTCGCATGCTATTCAGAGACGTTATTGCTATAATGTTATTGTCGTTTTGCCAAATTCAGTCCTCGTTTTTGGCCTTTTCTGTACCTTTTGGAACTGCAGCCCAAGTGCACTGCATTGCACTTCAATAAATTCCCATTCCACACCCTCTCATCACTATTCCTCCCATGCCTCTCTCTTAATGGAGTCTCACTCCTCTGCCGCCGCCGCCCCCTACATGCGAGACCGCTTTGGGTGCTGCTTCCACAACTGGATAGCGCAGCAACACCGCGTCCTCGAGGAGCTCCTGGTGGCGGTCTCCACCGAATCCGGCGATGCCCAGAAGCACAGGTCCCTCGCCGGGAAGAACATTCAGCACTTCCGGGACTACCTCGAGGTCCGGTCGCAACTCGCCCAGCACGACGCGCCTGTTAGAAATTAAACCAAATTTGTTGATACTTGTTTCCTTTTTTGAGTCTGTTCGTATTTTCATATTTTGATTTTTCATAGATATTGTGAGATATTATTTCTAGTTATATTTTAGGAAAGTTTCTTAAGTCAAGTAGGTTTCCTAATTAGAATAGGTTTCCTAGAAAGAGGTTTCATATTTCGAATCAAACTATGGTCTATATATAGTCTATTTCTCTTGTAATTATGACATGCAATACAAAGGCGCAAATTGCAATTGTTTCATCCTCAAAAAATTTCTTCCATCAAATCAAGTTGTTGCAGCGTCTCTGACGCTCAACAAATTGGTATCAAAGCTTACGGTTCGTGATCATGGCCTCAACGAACAATCAGCTTCCTCTTCAATACCCCCGTCTTACCAAAGAAAATTATGGTAACTAGGCTGTTAGAATGAAAGCTCTACTCGGCGCCTACGGTGTGTGGGAACTTGTTAACACTGGCTATGATGAGCCAGAGGATGAAGCCACGTTAAACCAAAACCAGAGGAATGCCTTGGAGAAGGTTCGATCGAAAGATCAATATGCCCTGTCAATCATCTATCAAGCGTTAGATGATTCTATGTTTGAAAAAGTTTCGAACGCCACTACCGCCAAAGAAGCATGGGAGATTCTTCTAAACACACATCAAGGAGTTCAGAAAGTTAAGAAGATTCGTCTTCAAACCTTGAGAGGCGAATTCGAGGTAATTCATATGAAAGAATTTGAATCGATTGCTGATTATTTCACGAGAATTTTGGCAATTGTTAATCAGATGAAAAGAAACGGAGAAGATGTTTCCGATGTTCGTGTTGTTGAGAAAATACTTCGGTCCTTAGACAAGAAGTATGATCATATTGCGGTTGCAATTGAAGAATCCAAAGACTTGGATGCCATGACGGTTGATGAACTTATGGGTTCATTACAAACCCATGAAGAAAGGTTTAGAAAGAAAAAGATTGAACCGGTGGAGGAAGTTCTCCAAACGCAATTGACCATTCGAGATGAAAAGGAGCAAAGAAGAGATCCTGTACAAAATCGCGGGACAAGTCAAGATCGTGATCGAGGTCGTGGCCGGGGTCACTTTCGAGGAAGAGGTCGTGGACGAAGCAGAGGAGATCCTGCTCGAAGTGATGGAGGATACCAACATCAAAGAGGTGCTCGTGGAAGAGGAAAGAACTCGACAAGCCAATGGTATGATAAATCTAAAATCCGATGTTATCATTGCAATAAACTTGGTCATTATGCTTCTAACTGCTGGAACAAAGAAAGTAGCAGAGCAGAAGAAAAGGCGAACTTGGTGAATGATGCTGATCAAGTTCTTTTATTGGCATTCAAAGAATATGAAGAAGGTCAAAGTGATATGTGGTATTTGGATACTGGCGCAAGCAATCACATGTGCGGGAGAAAGGAGATGTTTACCGAGTTAGATGAGACAATTAAAGGGACTGTCTCATTCGGTGATAACTCTAAAATTCTTGTTGAAGGAAAAGGTACAATTTTGATTCGCTTAAAGAATGGTGCACGTCAGTTTATTACCAATGTTAGTTATGTTCCAAAAATGTCAAGTAATATCTTGAGTTTGGGACAACTTCTAGAGAAAGGTTATACTGTTCATATGAGAGATCTTAATCTTATGTTGAGAGATCGAAATAATAAATTGATTGCAAATGTGAAGATGTCGAAGAACAGGATGTTTATTCTCAATATAAAGAGTGAGATGTCTCGATGTCTAAAGGCGTGCGTAGATGATCCTTCATGGTTGTGGCATTTGAGGTTCGGCCATCTCAATTTTGGTGGACTCAATTTGCTTTCTTGCAAGAAGATGGTTTATGGCTTACCACGTATTGATCATCCCGATCAATTATGTGAAGGGTGTGTTATCGGCAAGCATTCCAGATCTAGCTTTCCAAAGGAGGCGACTTATCGAGCAAAAAAGCCACTTGAATTGATTCATTCTGATTTATGTGGCCCGATCAATCCTCACTCATATGGTAATCATCGATATTTTGTTACTTTTATTGATGATTTTACTCGGAAAACTTGGGTATATTTTTTAAAAGAAAAGACAGAAGTATTTGATACTTTCAAAAAATTCAAGAACCTGGTTGAAAAGGAAAGCGGCTATTTTATCAAGGCTTTAAGGACTGATCGTGGTGGAGAATTTACCTCAGCCTTATTTAACAAATTCTGTGAAAATCATGGTATTCGGCGTTTCTTGACGGCCCCGTATTCACCTCAGCAAAACGGTGTGGCTGAACGGAAAAATAGAACTATTCTTGATATGGTTCGAAGCATGTTGAAGAGCAAAAATTTGTCCAAAGAACTTTGGGCTGAAGCTGTTTCGTGTGCCGTCTATCTTCAAAATAGATGTCCCACATATGGACTTGAAGGCGTAACTCCACAAGAGGCATGGACCGGGAGAACACCAAGTGTTTTACACTTAAGAATTTTCGGGAGCATTGCCTATGCTCATGTCCCGGACCAAAAAAGATCGAAACTTGAAGACAAGAGCAAAAAGCTCATCTTTATCGGGTATGACTCATCATCCAAAGCCTATCGATTATTTGACCCTAACACTTTGAAAGTGTATGTAAGTAGAGATGTCAAGTTCGATGAAGATGGAATGTGGGAAGAAAATCTAAAAGAAGAAGCGAATGTTCGTGGTGATTCTAATCAAACGGAGTTGAAGGATCAACCTTCACCTTCTTCTCCAACATCTTCCTCAAGTTCATCAACACCATCCCCTTCAAATAATGTCGATGAACCGTTAGTGCCAAGATCAAGAAGATTGTCTGAAATTTATGAAGCTACCGAAGAGCTTCATCTTATATGTCTTCTTGCAGATTATGAACCACTTACTTATGATGATGCGGCCAAAGAAGAAAAGTGGAAAAAAGCCATGAATGAAGAAATTGAAGCCATCAAGAAAAATCAAACATGGGAGCTTGCTAATCTTCCGAAGGACAAGAAATCAATTGGTGTTAAATGGGTGTACAAGGCCAAGAAGAATGAGAAAGGTGAAGTGACAAGGTACAAAGCTAGATTAGTCGCGAAAGGATACAAGCAAAAAGCTGGAATCGATTATGATGAAGTTTTTGCCCCTGTCATCCGCATGGAAACTATTAGATTGATTATTTCCATTGCTGCTCAAAATAATTGGCGGATTTATCAAATGGATGTCAAATCAGCATTCTTGAATGGCATCCTTGAAGAAGAAATTTATGTTGAACAACCCAAGGGGTTTGTAGTGAAAGGTCATGAAGACAAAGTATTGAGGTTGAAGAAAGCTCTATATGGGCTTAAACAAGCACCGAGAGCATGGAATTCCAGAATTGATGCATATTTCAAGGCGAATAAATTCTCTCAATGTCCATACGAGCATGCACTCTATTTGAAGCAAGAAAAAGGTGATATTTTGCTCGCCTGTTTATACGTTGATGATCTTGTTTTTACAGGAAATAATTCAGCGATGATTGATGCTTTTAAGGCATCAATGGTGAAAGAATTTGAGATGACTGATAATGGTCTCATGAATTATTTTCTTGGTATTGAAGTAAAGCAAAGTGTTGATGGGATTTTTATTTCCCAAAAAGGATATGCAGAAAATATCCTTGAAAAATTCAACATGAAAAATTGTATGCTGGTCAATACACCAATGGAGTGCGGAACCAAGCTTTCGAAGTTTGATGATGGTGCCGATGTTGATTCGACATATTATAGAAGCTTAATTGGGAGTTTGAGATACTTGACATGCACGAAACCGGATATTATGTATAGTGTTGAAATTGTGAGTCGATACATGGAGAAACCAAAATCATCTCATCTTAAAGCTGCAAAGAGAATACTTCGGTACATCAAATGTACTATTTCTCATGGCTTACACTATTATTGCTCTGAATCTTTCAAACTTAGAGCTTATTCGGATAGTGATTATGGTGGAGATATCGACGATCGAAAAAACACCACGGGATTTGTATTTTTCTTGTGCGACACTGCTTTCACATGGTCATCAAAGAAGCAATCAAGTGTTACTCTGTCGACATGTGAAGCTGAATATGTAGCTGCATCTTCATGTGTTTGTCATGCAATATGGTTGAGAAAACTACTCAAAGATATTCTTATGGAGCAGAAGAAAGCAACGGAGATTTTTGTTGATAATGTTTCTGCTATTGCTTTGGCGAAAAATCCAGTTTTTCATGAACGAAGTAAACATATCGATGTTCGATATCACTTCATCCGAGAACAGGTTAAAGAGAATAAAGTTGAAGTGTTGCATGTGAAGACCGGAGATCAAGTAGTAGATATTTTTACTAAACCTCTCAAGATCGATGCTTTTCGAAAGTTCAAGAGCCTGCTTGGAATGATCGATGGAAGAGAATTTGGTTTAAGGGGGAGTGTTAGAAATTAAACCAAATTTGTTGATACTTGTTTCCTTTTTTGAGTCTGTTCGTATTTTCATATTTTGATTTTTCATAGATATTGTGAGATATTGTTTCTAGTTATATTTTAGGAAAGTTTCTTAAGTCAAGTAGGTTTCCTAATTAGAATAGGTTTCCTAGAAAGAGGTTTCCTATTTCGAATCAAACTATGGTCTATATATAGTCTATTTCTCTTGTAATTATGACATGCAATACAAAGGCGCAAATTGCAATTGTTTCATCCTCAAAAAATTTCTTCCATCAAATCAAGTTGTTGCAGCGTCTCTGACGCTCAACAGCGCCTTCCTTCTTCTGCCCCTCCTGGTGCACCTCCTTGGAGAACTCCTTCCTCTGGATCGGTGGTTGCAGTTGTGATTCCTCACTTCCTAAATGCAGATGTGCAATCGCGATTATCTGATTCGGTCCCGTCCGTTTTGGTCCCGTTTTTGCAACGACGAGTTGCTTGAGATGTCGAGTGATTTTGATCGAGAAAGGTGATTTTAAGCGATCACTGTCTCGCAGGCCGACTCTGGCTATCAGGCTCGTGAACTCGATCTCTGGATCGGACCTAGAGGCCTGGCTCACTAGCGGAGGGAGACGAGACGATGATAATAGCAATGGCAGCGGCGACAATCTCAGCGCGATATCGGCATAGCAGCTGAAATCAATCAACGAACTGCACATGAAGACATTGAGGATGGAGGAGAAGCTGTCGAGCCGGATGGCGAGCATGCAGGAGGAGATCGCGGATGACCCACTGGCGCTGATAGCGAGGCGGAGAGGCCGGGTTGGGGAGGAGAGCGAGTCGGTGGAGAGGATGATGAAGGGGCATATCCTGTCGCTGGCGCGGGTGCTGACGGAGGCGGACGAGCTGAGGCTGGCGACGCTGAGGGAGCTCGTGGAGGAGATCCTGACGCCATTGCAGGCGGTGGAGTTCCTGGTGAACATGAAGAAGCTTCACCTCTCGATCCACGAGTGGGGGAAACGGAGGGACTCTGTTCTCGGAAAGGTCTGAGTCGAACATCCATTTTCCCTTTTCAACTTCTTGTGTTCTCAAGCTCCGTGCATGGCACGAGCATGTGCGATTGTACATGATGTATATACACACTACACAGTACGGATCGGCTGGGGCTCTCCTTTCTGTATTATATGCAGTTAAGAAAGTTGAAGTTTACATTGTCGAGTGCACCTGAACAAATTTGTTGGGCTAGTCCGTGTCAGAGAAGATGTTCAGGATCGATTGTTTAAGGAACTTAGTGCATGTGCTAAATTGAATCTGGATCACCAAATTTGATGGGACTTGCATATGATATGATCAACGTGGTCCTTTCATTGTCGATGGTCCAAATTCAATTTAGTACATATACATTGCTTATGTGATATGTATATAGACGATGTTAGTGGGCCTTGACTTTTCTAATTTAGTGGTGTAGAAATTTTCAATATCCATATCAAGAAAATATTAGGTATGTCTGTTTTGCCACGTAAGCGGTATGACACTCCATTCAGTGCTTGTCACGTGTCTATGTGAACTCTATTGATTAGTCTCTGTCTTTTTCACCATTTCTTCCTCTATTTTTTTCCTTTCATTTTTCTTGTTTTCTTTCTTTCCCTTTGGCCTGTGCCGGTACTCTGCCATGGTCAGTCACAAGCAAGGGTCGTCTCGCTAGATCTGGTGAGGACTTGACCCTCACGACCTAGGTGAGAGTCACTCTTGCCAAATCTAGCGGGGCTTGCCCTCAAGGCCAGTGGTGAGGGCTCGACTCTCGCGACTTGGGCGAGGGTGAGGATGAAAAATCAACGAGTGGACTAATGATGGAGGAGGAGCTGTCAGTGAAGAAGCGACCAAATAGCCATGGGTGTTGAAGGCATCGGTGGAGTTGGTGGTGGGCTTGCAGTCTGTTGAATTTATGTCTCGAGTTTGAATCGTTTACGGAATGTGACTCGCTTAGATAAATTTCATATTTATTGTGAAGATATATATATTTTCTTTTGGAGAAAATATTCAAAATTGCCTATAAAAGAAATCTTTCTGATGGCAAGTAAAGTGAAGGTTCAACAGAGAAGGAAAACTGGTGGGCCCTGATCAAAGTTATTCTTTGTTGACTCTTGGAATTAAATAATAAAATAAAAGAGAAAGAAGGGGCACACATATAAAACGCATGGTATTTTCTGCGAGGGTTTGAAGCCGCACACGTACAGAACCGCACAAGCCGAGAACGCCCACGAAGCTCTCAGGGAAGGACGCCGCGCGAGAACAAATAGAAATTACGTACGACGTTCTTGATTTTGATCATACGAGAGCGTTTCACTTTGAACTTCAACACGCGAAGATTTGTGCAGTGAGTTTATTTTGTCCAATTGATTTGTTTATTCGTAAACACTTTCACTTTGAGCTTAAATCTAGGTATGAGAAACACTCAAGCGTTTGAACGATTTGTAACTCTGATTCTCCAATTATAGTGGATTATTTGTTGCTGGCTCTTCCTGTGGATGTAGGTATCGATATTCAAACTGAACCCTTTAAATTTCTAGTGTCTTTTATTGTTGTTCGTTTATTTCTTTGGTATTTTCGCATTGACTTAATTTATAAGATCCTGTCGTTTCCGCGTTATATTTCCAACACAATCCATGTGGAAGAAGAAGCATATAGGAGGGGGAGGAGGCAACAAGGAGAGAGAAGGAGAAGGAGGAGAGAGATGAAGAGACAAAATCTAAAATGTGAGCCTCACTCGAACTTACGTGACGAAACCGGCCCGCCGAATATTTTCCATGTGGTGGGATTTTCCCAAATTATTGGGCCATGTCTTTGGACACGTGTCTCTAATCGAGTTAAAATAATTGGGTATTCCCCCCTGGACATTGAAAAAGTCTTGCGTGCTCAAGATGCATGTGAGCTCAGCCCAATGAAACCCATCGATCTAGCGGTGCGCTTGAATTGGGAATTCTCATTCACTTGGAGCATGCGATAATTGCTCTTGGACATCACTTTAGTACTTGAAACTCTATTTTAATTAGAATATTACCCGCTCGTTTTCGCAGTTGACACAAAATGTATATCGACCAAATGCCATCATAATTGTCGATTAAAGATAACATATAATGAAAAACTATGCATTTGTATTGATCATGCTGTTGTTTAGAGCTTAGGGGGACAAACTTGTGTGTGGTTTATGCTCACGAGACAAGTTTTATTTCCTATACCATTAAATACAAATGGATTAGTGGACGGACTTATGTTTTGCGTAGCGAGGGCTCCTGCCTTACTTCTTCGGACCTTCGAATTGAGTTTTGCCACCTTAGGTATACATAAGTCATACCTAGGGCAAATTGCCCTGTTCATGATATTTCCAATGAGAATTATATATCTCGCTCTCTCCCAAGTCCATGCTTCTTAGGCCGACAATTTTGAGCAAATGTCATGCTTTCTCTTAACATTACGAATGTACGAACTGGAAAGGATGTCGCACATCACGTAATCGTCTTTGAATGCATAACAATCCATAGCATTCTCTACAGTTGCCCAATTAAATACGCTAGGTATCCTTCCCTATTGCACAATCATCCGTAGCATTCTCTATACTTTAGAATGGTTCGAAGACCTTTCAGGGTTTCACCCTTTCATAAAAACTAGGGTTACTGCTCGTAACCATGCCGCTCTCTTCTCTTCTCCGTATAACCCGCTTCAAAAGCAAAAGCTCAGCCCCGGATCATGCAAGCGATCTCCTCCGGATCGAAACTTTAACAAGCAGACGAAATCAAGATCGGATCGACCCCATCAAATCCCGGCGCCACCTGTAACACACTCACCTCATATTTCGCCACGTACACCAGACTCGCATGCCAACTGTTAACCCTACACGGCGCTACAGAAGACCCGCAACCCCCGCGCATGCATTGCACACCTTGCATCGCACAGGCACACGCATAACCCTCCGCTTCCCTCTCTCTCTCTCTCTCTCTCTCTCTTCCTCTCTTCATAGCTATATTCCAAAAGAGACGAGGATGAACAGCTTCGACAGGTTCTACGGCGGCTGGCTGGAGCAGCTCCGCCACCTCTTGGACCAGCTGGCCGCCGCGCCCAGGCCCCCGACCACCGCCGACCATCACCACCAGCTCCACCACCTGGTGAGGAAGTTCATGAGCCACTACACGGAGTACTACCGGATGAAGGCCCTCGCGGTGGACTGCGACGTCCTCTCCGTCCTCGGGGCCCCGTGGATCACCGCCCTCGAGCGGTCGCTCCACTGGATCGGCGAGTGGCGGCCCACCACGGTATTCCACCTGGTCTACACCGAGTCGAGCATTCTGTTCATGTCCCACATCATCGACATCCTCCGTGGGTTCAAGACCGGTGACCTGGGGGATCTGTCTCCGAGCCAGTTCAGGCGAGTTCGCAAACTTAATGAACAATTTTCTCTCTGCCCCTCTAAGGCTAGGATTTGAGTTTCTCCTAACTTAGGAAATCATGCGAACTTTTTGTCAAGATTATTATGGAAAATTTAGGTAGAATTACTTCCTTCGGACCTATTGAGTCATTTTAGGAATTACCAAATAAGACACAAAAATTGTAAGTGCATGTAATCCTTTTTTCATTAATATTCAAGATACCTACTATAGTGCAATTGATTGGGCGCACTGGGAGAATTTTAGCTTAGAAACAGGACAGTTCACCTGTTCGATGCCCTAGTGCGTGCAACACCTCTTACGTGTCTCATAAGTGCAGGCAACGGGTCTGACCAATGTTATGAAATTATTATACGAAGGAGCTCGGTTGGTGCATATTCTAGTTTTCGCATTTAATGGGATTGACTCGATGATGACGACCCATTAGCATTTACAAATGTTCTGTGATTCTTGACAATATTCTTAGAAAGTTTCTGGGTTGTATACGTATACGTATATTTCTATTTCAATGAAATGCAATTGGATTGGATCTAAAATAGTGTAATTATATATAGACTCCTTATAAGTTTGGCGATCTAACGGATGTATATGCTCTAAAGTTTCTGACAATATCTAGATTATCAATTCCGTCAGTTTCTATGTTGTGAAATCTGCCAATTGCTATCTAACGGAATGAAAAGTATCATGGCATTCTTAATTGATTGAGATACTAGATTATTGTCTAACGGAAGGATTTTTATTTACGATATTTTGAGCGAATCAACACATATATATGATATTCTTAACCGATTGATGTACTAGGTTGATTATCGGATGACTGATCGACACGTAGATTCTATATTCATAACCGATATATATACTAGATTGATGACCGGACGATTGACATGTAAATCAATGTCTTGATAGGGGAGTGAGCGAGCTGCAATGCGACACGGTGAGGGAAGAGAACGCGATAACGGCGGAGCTGTCGGAGTGGCAAGATGGCGTGAGTGACCTGATGGCGGCGAGCTCGAGCATGGAGGGGAAGATAGGGAAGCTGGGGGCGATCGTGAAAAAAGCGGACGACCTGAGGCTGAAGACGGTGAGGCGAGTGGTGGAGCTGCTGACGCCGCAGCAAGCCGTGGAGTTCTTAATTTCCACGTCCGAGCTTCAGTTGGGGATCCGCAGCTGGGGCTTGAATCTCAGTAATGGTCCTCACTAACCTAAACAACAGAACCGTGGGGTTCGTGGAGCTTGTCATAGCATCGTACTTGGATATTCATCACTTTTGCATGGTTGATGAATGTGGGGGTGTTGCTTGCTGGTGCTTTGCTGTGGATTCAGCCAAGAAAACTCGACTGTGTGTTTGTCCTCCATGTGAATATGCCTTCGGGGGTGCCTCATTCATCGAGTTTTAGCTTTCAATGGGAGTTGTTTTTTCCATTTTGTAACCTAATCTTGGTTAATCTGACAAAATTTTCTTTTATAGTATCCTTTTCCTTTTTCTCAAACCAGAATGCATTCCGACTCGGCGTCATCTGGGCAAGGATGACTTAGCAAAAGAACAAACCAAATTGCTATGATCGAAGCAAAAGGCACGGCCCAGCTTTGCCGAGGAAAAACGAAAAAGACAACCGAAAATAGGGAAACGAAAGGTAAAACAAACGGCGGCTTGTGCTTAGGGTTGCGACTGAGGTTGACGTGTTGGGATCGTAAGGGACAAGCGACATGCAAGGCGACACTTGTTGCTGAATGTCCCACCTACGTGTTCCGCAACTGCACTCGACAAAGCAACAAATGTAATGCATGGCCAGACTCACCTTTTTGCTGGTTTTCTTCTCCCCGCGGGTCTCGAGATGCTTAACCCCTCCACGTGTCCTCTAAAACCTAATCCTTTCCCTCCAGGTTTGAGCACGGTTCGAAACCCACCGTGGAATTGAACAGTACTTCGTGAGAAGAAAACTGGGCCGTTGCTGTCTTATCGCGAATCTCTGTTTTCTTTGACCTGGCCCGCGTAGTTCCTAGCTCGAGCCCATCACTTTCAAGAAGAGAATTCATAGTTATTTTCTTCGGCCGTGTTCTGAATCTCAACCCAAAAGTAGAAGTTCGTCTCTCATGAGACATCAACCTTTTTAGGCCCATCTTTATCTTCGCTTGCTGTTGCCCCTCTTGTGCACCATTTTCTCTTCCTCTTTTCACTTTGCTTTTTCCTTTTTCCCCCTCTCAGATTCGGCTCTCCCATCTCTCTTTATTTTTGCAAGTTGATGATCTGTCTCTTATGAAGTTCTCATGGCGATAGTAGATTTTTAATGGCATACCAAATTGAATTGAAAAATGATGGAGAGTAAAGGAATGCATATTGAAAAAGGAATGCACAGTGGGTTCGTTCAGAATTAGGAGAAGCAAAGAAACTGGAAACAGCTTCAGAAGATGAAGATGAACAGGAATCAATCATTTGGCCTAGTCTAATCCTGTGCACAGTGCATGCCCAATGGATCCAAAGACATGGCCATGACATGAGAACCTCCTCGTTGACTCAAAACTCTTCAATGGGCACTCATAGATCCTCCATTCAAACTCACTGGCCTAGTCTCAACTGTTCTTGTACCGCGTAAGGATAACTATCAAGTTAAGAATAATAACACGCAATCATTTTCTTATGCATCCTAGCATTATGCGAGAGGTGTCAAAAGAAGGAGAACATCTAAGGAAAGGCACTTCGGGGAGGGAGCCCTGATTGCATGACCCCATTTGGTGTCACTGACCCCCTTTATTGGCTATCACGACCAGCATTAATTCGTCATTGATTCCGCTGGTGGTCACGCTTGGCTCGCCAATGGAGGCCGAGGGTTGCCAAGGGTCTAGGTTCGCTCATCTGGATCGACGATTGTCCGGATACATGCGGGTCTGGGTCACCGAGGTCATGTGACCCTCACCATCGCCTCTTTTATAATCTCTCCAACGCTCGCATTGCTTCTTATTTATGTTGGATTAGAGATAAGTTTAGTTTGTGTAGGTCTTCCTCTTCATCTTCCCAACGAAAATGGTTTTTTGGGATCGTGTTTTTTCCTCTGTTGCACCTTCTTTAACATGTGAATTTGACACGACCCTTAAAGTTTGCGATCAACTGTTTTTTATTTGTGATTTACTTCATGAGAGTTATGCCAATGTTTGCACTGTTTCCCATTAAATTTTTTTTTTTGGTCAAAGTGTTTTCCATTGATTGAATAGGCATTAAAGTTAAACCAGATAAGCCTTATACTCAGAAGCCAAATGGGTTGAGACTTTACTCTCCCAGGTAAACTTCTCTGTTCGTTGATTTCGGTATGAAAAAGCCCAAATTTTCATTGGTTCTCCTTTTCATTTAATGAGTTTGACGAATTGGGTTTGAACGATTTGGTGAAACGTGTATGTGGTGGTGTGAGTTGTATGAAGGCTAGTGAACTAGTGGCAAGGAAGAGTGATGCTAGTGCTAATGATTGAGTTCTTGATCTTGTCGGTTCAATGAGAACATTTTGGTTGTGGCAATAGAGGTTTCAATTTTGAGTGCCGGAATGTGATTGTGCAGAGGTGAGAGATCTTTGGAGCAGAAGTCGTTGTCGAGAGATTTCTTAATCTCAGAGTCACCTCCCCTAGCCTCTTAGATGGTTTGATCCCAGGCGGCGATTGATTTGCTTTACCAGGTTTGCTTCCACAATGGAGATGATGAACATTAGCCATGCCCTCTGTTTTCTTTTTAAATACACAAAGTCACTTAAGCAGAGGGCATTTGCTCTGAGCAAATGTACCTTGAATCAAAGATTTTTGAAGAAATGACTTTGCATTTCCCCAACACTCTCCCAACCGTACCCATTATCATTTTCAATCATCTCTAAGTTCGTGATTGGGCAGGTCTCTATTCTCCTCAGTATCACCGTCCTGCAGGGTTCAATTCCCGACAGTTAGCAGGGTTCCATCACGTAAACAAACGATACTTGAATGCTACAGCGTTTTTCGTTCTTACGAAGTGATGTCCGCAAGCACAGGAAAAGCTGCCATTACAAGGTTGCAGGGATGCGACTTCCAAGTTTAACGTCCAAATTGCACAGGTAAAGGTTGCGTTTGCCATCCAAAGTGGATGGAACAGCAAAGTGTGAACCCTTACATGCCACCCTGTGTGCCATATCAATTGGAGGATAAACCATCGAGATCTAAACAGTCGACTGTCAAGGTCTTGAATTCTCAAGGAAGTCTCGACTCTTGAGCAAAGTGTAACGGGGAAAATCACTCGTGTGGTGTGTTACTTTGCACTTCCCAAATTGAAAATTAGTAATCTAAATTTGGCCTAGACCACATGTAAGTTGTGCATATTCATAGCTTAATTACGCGAATGTCGGCGAGGATAATACCCACAAAGCCAAGACTGATATCCAAAGATGAATGAAATTACGGGACTCCACATTTCGGTGATCCTTCTCTAAAAGCATCCATATATCACATATCCCCCACTGCAACTCTTCCTTTTTTCAGCCAATCCTACTACAGACGGCCTTCAGATAACAAAAAAGAAACAAGCAAATTTATACTATGTTGCTCAGGCCATTCACTACTGACTATTCACAGTAACACCTAATTGCCTTTCAATGTTGTGATAGTTGCTAACCTCTCAGAGCACCTGTGCACCGATATCTTGACAGGCAGTAGCAGTATCTATTGTAGGTGTGTCAGTACCATTATCCTGCAAAAATCAAATCAAATCACTGGACTTTCAAGTATCCTAAAGAAATAAGACAGGGCAAGCCAAAAACAGAGATACAAAATATTTACCAGCGTATCAGCTGGTTGAACTGAAGATTGATTAAGAGCTTCCAGATCATTCGCAATGGATGGAAATTTATTAATATCCCAACCAAGAAGCTTGCATATAGCTCTTCCATAAGCCCTGTGAGCCCTCTTCTTCGTCTTGACTATTGTTGTGGAATGCTGAAGTAGCCCAGTGCACCCCTTGAACCTCTTCCAAGGCTTCTTTCCAACACCAGCACAAACCAAACAACCAAAATCGCCATCTCTATATTTACCATTGTAATAAATCCTCAGTTCAGCATTCTCTGTGAACAGCACAGTAAAGAACTTAACAATTTCACATTCCCCATTGTCATCCCCATGCAACACATCTTCGCTTTTATCGCCCTCATCTTCTTCCTCATCATCAGCCTCCTCATCACCGTCAGTATCTGAACCAGACATGCAATTGAAAAAAGCTTGGCAACCGTCAAGGACCTTTTGATGCCAAGTTTCGGGTTCTGCTTTTTCCTCAGCCGAAACCAAGTGAGACTTAAAAGGAGGCCACTCAGATGCTGCCATGCCAGCACGGTCTACAGGACTTTCACAGGGCCATTTGATGCTGGACACTGGTGACGATACAGAATCCTGCACAACAGTCATTTCATACTTAAGATCATGATGAAGAGCTTGTCCATAATATGAATTTACCAGAAGAAGAATAGACCGGAGTATATCCATTCAGATGATAAAAAAAAAAAAAGGGAATTAGATATGAGCATCTTAACGACAAAATATTTGTTGGAGGTACTATCATCTGTTTGTACATCGGCGTCCAGACAGTTTATGGACATCAAAAATTCATCTGTACCGCCACCCTGTAGTGTTAAATTTAAGCAGATTAGAGAACTTCATCAAGCATCTCAAAGAAATAAGACAGGAAAAGCACCCGACTGAGCCAAATAAATACCTGCATATCACCTGACTGAACTAAAGAGTGACCAAGAGCTTCTGAAGTATTCTTAATTGGGCGTAAACAATCGAAATCCCAATTGAGAACCTTGCAAATAGCCCTAGCATAGGCCTTGTGAGCCAGCTTTTTTATCTTCCATATAGTAGTGCAGTGCTGAAGAAGCCCATTACACCCCTTGAACCTCTTCCAAGGCTTCTTTCCAACACCGGCGCAAACCAAACAACAGAAATCGCCATCACCAGATTTACTCTCATAATATCTCTTTAATTCAGCATTCTCCATAAACAGCTTCATAAAGAACTTAATGACTTCACATTCCCCATCGACATCTCCATCCAAGAGATCATCTTCATCTTCATCATCATCAGCCTCCTCATCACCATCACTTTCTGAACCAGATCTGCATCGGAAAAAAACATGACAAGCCTGGAAAACCTTCTGATGCCACATCTCGGATTCCTCTTTCGCCTCGGTCAAAACTGAGTGACTTGATAGAGATTTAAAGGGACGCCATCCCGATTCTGCTGTGGCAGAACTGTCAACAAGGTTTCCACAGGGCCATTCAGCACTGGAGGTTGCCAACAGTACAGAATCCTGCACACGATGGTTATCATATATTTCAAGGATATGGCGAAGAACTTGTTCTGATAGGAATTCACCCTAAAAAAGAGGAATTTAGAAAATTACCTAACAGAGGTATAGTAGCCTTATCATATTTCGCTCAAAGTATTTATAGACAATATCCAAGCATCTTGAGGAGAAAAATAGCTAATTGTCGGATTATTAGTTTGCTCTTCCAGATCTTGAGTTGTAAATTCTTATAGAGACCTAAAGCAGAAATTACCACGTATTTTCATCCCACCATTGTGGTTCTTGCTGCTGCTAAATGAAAAATGCAAGTCACATTTCGATTGTTATGTACATTTAATCAGTAACGCAGGTAAATGGATTTCAGTAGACAGCAATGTCATTGCCCCTAATAATATCTAAATTCTTAGTTTTGTCACAATCATCTTACAGAAAACTGTAGCAATTTCTCTTCATCAGCTCTGGCATCTATGCTTTCCCTGTTTAGATTTTTTATGCCCAGGGGATCATCTTCTTTGGCAGCAGTCCGCCAATTTATGGAAATTCTTCAATACACATCAGACACTTAAAATGGGCAAGTCGTGTGAGAGGACTTCCATAACCAAAAACAAAACCTTCTCTCTTACCGGGCCATCTGCCTTCCCTTCTCCATTGATCCCTGGTATTGAAATTTCCTTGTCATAATTTTCTACAGACTTTGTAGCAGTATCTTCCTCACAAACTGTCTGCTATCCATAACAAAGGACACATTAGCAAATATAGCATCAGAGTAATATCAACAATAACCAGCCTCAAGGAACATCGAGTTCAATGACATTCTCAAGGTGAGTAATCGTTATGTGTAACCAATGACCGCACGAATCATCAACTCATTGACATTCTGAATTACATCATTGCTTGTTTTCCGCCCAAATTGACCATTTTTTGTCCCCCCCACAAGCTACATTGTCCGCATCTTCCTTATTAACACCCGCATTTTCCTTAATCTCATTCTCACCCTACATATACCGTAGATACTCAAACAACATAGCTCCCAAGCATCCAAAAACCAAAATAACACAAGAATTAGCCCAGTACCTGCAATAAACTCGGACCGGGCAAAGATCGACTCAGCCGCTTGCCCTTCTTTACAATAAGAGGCAATCTCCCAACATCCCAACCCATGACTCTACAAATGACCAAGCCAAAAGCCCTATGAGCCCGCCTCTTCTTCGTCTTGGATATATTAATCGAATGCTGCAAAACCCCACAACAGTTCTTAAACTTCCTCCCACTCATCTTACCCCATTGCGCGCCACACACAATGCACCAAAAGTCCCCACTCTCGTGATTCCTCTCGTAATACTCCCTCAACTCCTCATCCTTCACAAACACGTCCAACAGAAACTTGTACTCCTCACTCTCCTGTAACCCGCCATTATCGCCCTCCGCACGATCATCCTCCATTTCATCTCCGTCTCCATCGTCCTCCCCCTCCTCGCCATCCGAATCGCCGGCTCTCGCAAACAATCCGCGGCACCTCTCCATAGCCCTCTGCTGCGTCACCCGCCCGGCGATCTCGGCTTGCTCCTCGGCGGAGGCGGGCCGGGACGTTTGGCCGGAATCGGGCTCCTTCTGCTTCGTCGCGGGCCACGCGGGACAGGGCTGAGAGATGGGTTTTTCTCGGCACGGCCATTCGTTCTCCGGCTGCTTCGGTTCTTCGCCATCCTTGCGCTTCTTGCGCTGCCTCTTCTTCTTCTTCTTCTTCTCCTGGGCAGCGTCCGAGTTCGGTTTCTCGAAAGGCGCGGGGCTCGAAACGGGAATGGCCCGCGACGGAGGGTGGTCGGAGAGCGGTGGGTTCGGAGGAGGAGGGCCCTGGTGCCACAGGGAGTGGAGGTAGACAACCCCGTCCCTCAGTCGCCGCTCGAAGGGATCATCCATCGTCGGAGGAGGAGACCACGAAAGGCGTGATTTTTTATTTTTTTTTCCGTTTCCTTCGACGTCGGCGAGAGGTTCTTCAAGGAATTCCTCCTCGTCCGGTCGGGACTCGTGCGCGTCGCACCTGGGAAACGGGAAACTCCATGGCTTCCAACGACGAATGACACAACGGAGATCGATAAAGTCCGGAAATTTAAAGCTTAAAATTTGCATTGGCAGTGTTGGGCGTGACATCCCTCGTCTGTATGTACAAGTCACTGTATGCCTAGCTAGCACGAGCATATCTATAGTATTGAGCTTTATAGATGTGCTTGCCAGTTGCGTGCTAACACCCGTAACGCGTGGGGTGTGTGGAACTCTTTTGGCATTCTTCAAAATTAGTCTCCTTTGCTTAGTTGTCCTCTATGAGTCTATGTGACTAATTCCTTGGCATCGCGATCCCCCGGGACGGGCGTGTGAAACTTTATGGGATTGTGAGGATTGGGCGAGGATCGGCTTGCTTCGGTAGGGAGCTAGGAAAAAGAAAATGGAAGAAACCCTAATGGGAATTCGATTTGGGGATTTCATGCATTTTTCACCCAATTGCAAATCTCGTACAAAATTATCCCCATTTTAGTCGTCGGAGGAGAAGATTTGGTTGGCCGGCGAATTCAAACCCTTATTTGAGACTAGCTTAACTGTTTCGGGCCTTTATCTTAGACATGATCCACTTTGATCGTTTTTTTTTTTTTTTTTTAAATTACTCTCATTTCTGGCTTTTATTTGAAATTTTCCCTCATGAATTTTAATAGCGAGGATATTTGCTTATAAAATATTCGATTTGTTAGGTAATCTTTGAAGATATCGAATTTTAGTTATCGACGATATATAACGTGCAATTTTATTTTATTTCTATACTAAAATGAGGTAATGGTGTTTTTTTTTACTGAAGGTGGACATCAGATTGAAAAATTGGCTATATATATAGTATAAGATAAATATAGATAGCGTCGACTGTTATATTCAATCCCAATTAATTGACTCCAGGAGCATGTCATCTAGCTCCCTAGCAATTCATTTTAGTGCTTACTCTTAGAATCCTGAAGATTCGGAAACAAATAGATAAATGTATGGGTGAGCTAAAAGAATTGCTCGGACTGAGAACTATTTGGATTGGATTAGACTGAACCAATCCTGAAGTGAGTCATTGTATTCCAATTGACCCCCTTGCTCTTTGCTAGTGCTAAAAATGGCCGTTTTATTGAATACTTAACAATCGCGTGCTCACAAGTTAAATTTGTGCGAAATTTCCATTTCCCCCGCATAAGATCTTCACGTGACTAACAAGTAAGCCAAAAGAGCTCGATCTTTTTTAGTTCCACCGAAAAGGTTGAGTCTCATAAAGGACGCCACTCAACGAGTAAGATTCTATTTTGGGGTTGGTGTGACTTAGGGACGTCGTTGAATACATTTTGACCTCATTCTGCACTTCTGTTGCTTAAACTTGGAGGCGAAGGACAAAGAGAATGGATTGGGAATTGGAAATGGAGTATCAAAGATCAGACCGAGAGAATAGAAATAGAGAAAGAAATTGGCTTGAGAGAGAGCCCAGGTTTCGAATTTAAGGCTTTGAAAGTACGGATGCAGAAGAAGGAGGAAGGCTCGACTAAGGGCATCATGGATTGAGACGACCCTAAGGAGGCGATTATTGCACACAAGTACTCGGAAATGAGATTTGTGTACTTTTTCAGGATTTTAAGGTTTTACATCGAGATTACTTTAGGAAGGACTCGACTAAGGATATTGTGGATCGAGAGAAACTTGAAATGGCTAACATAATCTTAAATAAGAGCCCGGCTCATCAGTCAACTAAATCTTCGCCGGTGCATAACACACGCATCTCACCTTTCACTTTCCAAGCCATGGTCGGGGGCATTTTTTCTTTCTTTTTGTTTGTCTTTCTTATTTTCAATGTTCATCTTCATTTTCATCCTTCGTCTGTCCTTCCGCACCAATGCAGAGCCCCTTCCGGTGCCCGATCTAGTTCGACGTTTAATGGTCCCAAACAGGTATAAGCTGGACTTTCTGCCCTAAAGATGCTTTCGTAGCAGGGTTTGAAGACTGCAAGGTAATGAATAGAATAATAAGTGTCACGGTTTGCTGAGCTTCGACAAAAGAATCTTCCTAATGTAATTACATTTGAACAAATCCAGGTTTGAAAATTTGAGAAGGTCCTAGGAATTCAATTCCCTTCCTGAAAAGGTTCGACGAACGAATCCTTTGTCAATGAGAACACCATCAATGCCATCAAATCCTTTACAATGTCGCTTATAATTGCACATGTTACCATGTCGTCCTCAATGGCCACTCGTACATGCGAACACCCCAATCCCTCCCTTCGATTCAATCTTCCATCTTCACTGAGAAAAAACCATGCTGCACACAGAGCACTGCTCGGATGCACAGGCTCGATGAGCCGTCGAGCCCCAACCGGCACACCACAGCAGTGCCGTAGAAGAGGACGGCCATTTTGATCACCGGTGATGAGTAGGTGGGGTCTATTGGAATCCGGTGACTCGTTTCCCGGAGGTATTTTGACGGACGTCACGGTCTGAGCTAATCTATTTCAATTTGTCTATCACTTAGGTAACAAATGAAAGAAATTCCGCCTTTTTTAGATTCCTCGCGGATCCCGTTATTGATTTCCTCTATTGCTGAACTTTCCACGGTGACCAGATTTGCTTCCTCTTTTGATGAACTTTCTTCGTTTGCATCACCTTTCCGTTCCGCTCCTAGCGATGAGTTTGCTTTGTTTTCCACTCCACCGGACGAAGTCTCCAAGAGAAAGTCCAACTTTGAAGCAAAAGCAATCCCTCAACCACCACCACCATCCATGGCTTCCTCTCTCTTCTTCTTCCTCCTCATCATTTTCCTCTCTCTCTCCTCTCCCTCCGCCACGAACGTCCGCCGGACCAAGCTCCTCCGGTCGTCCCTCATCTCCGAACCCGGGCTTCACGCCAACTCCACCCCCTCGCCCACTCGCTACTTCGAAGTCACCAGGCCCATCAAGCTCCCCGACACCAAGCCTTGCTCGTACCTGATCTTACAACACGACTTCGCGCACACCTATGGCAAGCCCCCGGTTCTCGCCAATTACACCCCTCCATCGAGTTGTTATTCACAGAAATTCGCAAAGGTCGTGCTGGAATGGAGCGCCACTTGCAAAGGCAGGCAATTTGACCGGATTTTCGGGGTTTGGCTTGACGGGGTCGAGCTTCTCAGGAGCTGCACTGCCGAGCCAAGAGCTACGGGAATGTTTTGGAGTGTCAAGAAGGACATTACCAGGTACTATTCGTTGCTCACGAAGAACGGTACTCTTGCCGTTTCTCTTCGCAATGTTGTGGATGACACCTATACAGGGGTTTACCATGTCAAGTTAAAGTTTCATTTTTACCCTGTTGATGACGAGCATTTGGCGGGGGATGTGGGAAATTCGAGGAATTCGGTACCTGGGTATGGTTCGAATGCGGATTTGATCTTGCCCATTTCGAGAAAGCTGCCGCTGAATGATGGGTTGTGGTTTGAAATCGAGAATGCTACGGATACTGAGACGAAGGAGTTCAGAGTTCCCCTGAATGTTTACAGGGCAGTGCTGGAGGTTTATGTGTCTTTTCATGAGAATGATGAGTTTTGGTATGGGAATCTCCCCAATGAGTATATTGAGGCCAATAATCTTACCGGAGTAGCCGGGAATGGCCCTTTTAGGGAGGTTCTCGTGAGTCTCGACGGTGTGGTAGTCGGTGCGGTTTGGCCTTTCACGGTGGTATACACCGGAGGGATCAATCCTCTTTTGTGGAGACCCATCACTGCCATTGGGTCGTTTAATCTCCCTACATACGATATCGAGATCACACCCCTTCTAGGGAAGATATTAGACGGAAAGCTCCATGAATTTGGCTTCAGTGTCACGAACGCTTTGAATGTGTGGTACATTGACGCGAATCTGCATCTTTGGCTGGATGATAAGAGCACCAAAACTGCAGGGAAGCTTCTGACTTACAATTGCATGCCTCTAGCTGTCTCTTCGGTGGTGGATTTTAAGGGCTTTGATGGGAAGTTTTCGACCGGGGTCAGCCGGTCCATATCGTCCCGGGGATGGGTGAAGTCATCTTATGGGAAAATCAAGACCACTTGGAAGCAAGAATTCAATTACAGTAACGTGATGGTCATGGGGAATCATGCGAATCTGCAAATTATCAACCAGCTGATCCATTTCAACGACCGCCTTCATGCTAAGAAGCGGTCCTCCACCCTTGCATCCATTCGAGTGTGCAGAGATTTCCCGTTCTATCTATACTCCGACAGTGTGGATCAGGGAAACGGCACTTCCTTATCGGTCGCGAACTTTTCAGTGGCTTTTAATGAGAAAAGGCATAAGGATTCCGGCTTCAAGCTCTCGAGGAGTTCGCTGAGCAATGTGCAGACCGGGCAGGGCAACATGACCGTGAAGAATAACTTGGTGGCCAGCGGGTTCGGCAGTACTCAGCAAGTGTACAAGTATCGCGGCGGCGAACTCTGCTACTACAGAAATGTGAGCAGTTCAAATTACACTATTCTTCACGACCACACTGTCAAGAACTGTAAGAAAGGAGCAGAGCCTCGTTATGCATCCAGAACGAACCGACGGTGGCCTTCTCGCATTCAGGGGTTTATCTGATTTAACCACACGGGGATGTTTCAGAACTTCGTGTCATCTCATCTTTCAGCTTCCTTATGTACCCGAAATAAAGACCACTGAAAATCAGTACATATGTCCGTCAAGCACTTTTGTGGGTGTTCTTTGAAGCTCTCGTCAACATCCCAAGCTTTCATTTTCTTTTCCTTAATAGAGTCACTATGTGGAGTAGTTTCATTTCTGTGGCCCCGGCATTGCTGTATAATATCCAGCTCGGAGCCGATTTCAAACGTCGAAGTTGTAGTCATGCTTTTCCCATGTCATGAAAGTTTTAATGACGGTCTCGTTGATGGATTGATGGAATTTTGATGGAAGGTAAGTGTGTTGCATGCACAAGTTTGAAAATTTTTGGTGCCACACAAAAGTTTAAGATAAATGTGTCATAGTTAATATAATTTGGATTTTTTGGTGGCTTTTGCCTCTAGTTTAATGTTCATTTTCAATGGATTTGTTTGGGTATTTAAGGAGGAGAACGGAGGAATTAATTATCTAAGAAAAGTGGGAACCTCTTTCTTTTATTTAGCTAATTCCTTTGCATAGCCATCTGAATGATTTTTTTTTCCAAAAATTGACATGAATTTTAAAAGCGAGGATATACCCTTGTAAAATAGGAGATTTGTTAGGTAATCGATCCGAGATATCTGATTTTGGCCATCAATAATATGTATGTGCTATTTTTTTTTCCATATTGAAATGAGGTAATTGGCGTTTTTGTTGCATGGAAGGTGGACATCAAATCGAAAAATTGGCTATATATATTATAAAATAATATAGATAGTGTCGATGATTATATTCAATCCCAATTAATTGACTACAGGAGCATGTCATCTAGCTCCCCAGTAATTCATTTCAGTGTTTATTCTTAAACTCGTAAAAATAAAGGAAACAAATAGATGCATGGGAAGTTTCCGGCACGGAATGAAGGAGCTTATATGTCAAGTGCTACTTTTCAGGCCATGATCTGGAGCATTTTTTTTTCTGTCTTTCCTATTTCCTATGTATTGATAAGTTTCATTTCCTCGATTAATAAACTTTCTTCGAATTTCAATCAACCGAAAAGTCTTTTTCTTTCCCTCTCTCTTCTCTTTGTCGGTTTCTTCAACCTTCAGTCATGGGGAGGGTCTCAATCTCCCCTCTCATTTTTTTTCTTGATTTTGTTTGAGGTTTCTTGTTTTTTTTTTTCCTTATTTTCTCTTCCCTCCTAATCTAGATTTGGGAGCTTTATTTACCGGGTTAGTTTTAAATTCGGGAGTTTGAAATTTAATCAGTTCTAAATATAAAAGCTATTCTGTCCGAATTTAAATTTAAGAGTTTAATAATGTTTTCGGAATTCAATACCCATGCTCTATATGTGTACAGGGTTTATATCTATGATGATGATCGCAGGAGGTCTGGCATCTCGCTGAACTACGAATATTTGCTATTTCAAAATTTAGATCTAATATCATCTTCGCACGACGATAGTGTAGAAAAGTTAGATCTAATAATGCTGTAGTTATTGGAGAAAAATTTTCGATGTGTGCTTATCACCAATGATCATACAAGATCCATTGGCCAGTTAGTTTGCTTAACAGATCCATTATTGTAGAAGAAGTGTGTGCTTAACTATGCTGGTATTCTGTCGATCCTTCTTGTTTTTTATCTGCTTCGATTTTCTTTGCTATGAAAATCTATGTAATTTTTTTTATCGGTGAAATCTATATACTTTTCATATATCATTTTGAGCGAGCAATGAATATAATTTCCTTATGACAAAAATCAAAGCCTTCTTCGACTTTGGCCCTGTTTGGATAAGCATTTAAATACTGCTTTGGGGCTGTAAAATCCCTTAGACAAACGCAAAATTGTTTGTCAAGTTTTGAGGAGATGCAATTGCATCTCCAAAACTCTTCAAGAGCCTTTGGCTGAATGGAGGAGCCTTGGGGAAGTTGCATTTTCAGGATGCAACTTCACTGTTTATCGAGCGACTACTGTTCATCTCTTTCAAGCTTTGGGTCTAGAGTCCGGCAGCCGGTGACCGCTAACCGCCTCTTGAGGGGTAGCGCAACCCTGGTGACCATCGCTTGGGGTCGCCGGACCTTCGGCGTTGCCTGGGTCGTGAGACCTAGGCCAGTTGTTCGACCCAAGGTGTTGCCCGAGATCCGGCGACCCAAGACGGTAGCTGCTGGGGTCGCACGAAAATCCTTATAGCTTGCTAAAGATATTCCCTCAAAACTGAATCAAACGGGCCTTCATCACCTTCCTTTCCACCCCATGTGTTTGATTTTTGATTCCATTACTTGTACAAGTACAACGCATACTCTGAGAAAACGTTCCATACGCAAAAGCAATCCTTCAACCACCATCCATGCCTTCCTCTCTCTTCTTCCACCTCCTCGTTCTCCTCTCTCTATCCTCTCTCTCCACCGCGAACGTCCACCGGACCAAGCTCCTCCGATCGTCCCTCGTCTCCGAACCCGCACTTCACGCCAACTCCACCCGCTCGCCCGCTCGCTACTTTGAAGTCACCAAGCCCATCAAGCTCCCCAACACCAAGCCTTGCTCGTACCACATTTTAAAACACGAATTCGCATACACGTATGGCAAGCCCCCGGTTCTCGCCAATTACACCCCTCCATCAACTTGTTATTCACAGACATTCGCAAAGATTGTGCTTGAATGGAGTGCCACTTGCAAAGGCAGGCAATATGACCGAATTTTCGGGGTTTGGCTTGGTGGTGTTGAGCTTCTCAGGAGCTGCACTGCCGAGCCGAGAGCTACAGGGATTTTTTGGAGGGTCGAGAAGGACATTACCAGGTACTATTCGCTGCTCATGAAGAACGGTACTCTTGCCGTTTATCTTGGCAATGTTGTGGATAGGACCTATACAGGGGTTTACCATGTCCAGATAAAGTTTCATTTTTACCCTGCCGATGACGAGCATTTTGGGGGGGATGTGGGAAATTCGAGGGATTCGGTACCTGGGTATGGTTCGAATGCGGATTTGATCTTGCCCATTTCGAGAAACCTGCCGCTGAATGATGGGTTGTGGTTTGAAGTCGAGAATGCTATGGATATTGAGACGAAGGAGTTTCGTGTTCCCCTGAATGTTTACAGGGCGGTGCTGGAGGTTTATGTGTCTTTTCATGAGAATGATGAGTTTTGGTATGGGAATCTCCCCAATGAGTATATCGAGGCCAATAATCTTACCGGAGTAGCCGGGAATGGCCCTTTTAGGGAGGTTCTCGTGAGTCTCGACGGTGAGGTAGTTAGTGCCGTTTGGCCTTTCACGGTGGTATACACAGGAGGGATCAATCCTCTTTTGTGGAGACCCATCACTGCCATTGGGTCGTTTAATCTCCCTACATATGATATCGAGATCACGCCCTTTCTAGCGAAGATATTAGATGGAAAGCTCCACGAATTTGGCTTCAGTGTCACGAATGCTTTGAATGTGTGGTACATTGATGCGAATCTGCATCTTTGGCTGGATGATCCGAGCACAGAAACTGCAGGGAAGCTTCTGGCCTACCAGTGTATGCCTCTAGTTGTTTCTTCGGTGTTGGATTTTAAGGGCTTAGACGGTAAGTTTTTGACTGGGGTCAGCCGGTCCATATCGTCCAGTGGATGGGTGAAGTCATCTTATGGGAAAATCATGACCACTTGGAAGCAAGAATTTAATTACAGTAATGTGATGGTCATGGGAAATGACGGGAATCTGCAAATTATTAATCAGCTGATCCATTTCAATGACAGTGTTGATGCTACGAGCCCGTCCTCCACCCTTGCATCCATCCGAGTAGACAGAGATTTCCCCTTCTATCTATACTCCGACTATGTGGATCAAGGAAATGGCACTTCCTTATCTGTTGCAAACCTTACGTTTGCTTTTAATGAGCAAAGGCATAAGGATTCTGGCTTCAAGCTCTCAAGTGGTTCACTGAGTAATGTGCTGAAGGGGCAGGGTTACATAACTGTGAAGAACAACTTGGTAGTCAGTGGGTTAGGCAGTACTCAGCAAGTGTACAGGTATGATGGCAGCGAACTCTGCTACTTCAGAAATGTGAGTAGCTCAAATTACACAATTCTTCATGACGACATTGTCAAGAAATGTAATAAAGGAGCATGAGTCTCGTTATGCATCCAGAATCGACAGATGGTGGCCTACTCGTACTCTTATCTGATTTAACCACGTGGGGGTGCTTCAGAACTTCTTGTCATCTCATCTTTCAGCTTCTTTATGTGCCCGAAATAAAGGCTATTGAAAATCAGTATCTATGGATCGCGACCTCCCTTCGCTTTTAATTAGGCAATTAAAATTTAGGTGTCAATAATATATTGTCAAGCACTTTTGTGAGTATTCTTTGAAGCTCTCATCAACATCCCAAGCTTTTATTTTCTTTTCCTTCATAGAGTCACTATATGGAGTAGTTTCGATTATGTGGCCCCGGCATTGCTGTATGGTATCTAGCTCAAAGCCGAATTCGAAAGTTGAAGTTGATCAGTAGTTGTGCTCTTCCCATAGCGTGAAAATTTTAATTGAGCAAGCTTTTTACCGTCCTTATTGACGGAGCTTTAACAGAGGGTAAATATATCACATAAATACAAGTTTTAGATATTTATTATCACAGAGAAAAAAAGTTTAGGATAATTATGTCATTGTTGGTATAGTTTGGGATTTTCGGTGGGTTTTGCCCCTATTTTAATGTTCGTTTTCAATAGATTTGTTTGGGTATTTAAGGAAGAAAAAGGAAGAATTAATTATCTAAAAATGTAGGAACCCTTTTTCTTTTATTTAACTAATATCTTTGCATAGCCATCCCAATGATTTTTTTCCCAAAAATCAACATGAATTTTAAAAGCGAGGAATATGCGCTTGTAAAATAGGAGATTTGTTAGATAATCATTGGATATCTGATTTTAGTCATTAACAATATATATGTGCTATTTATTTTTTATATGTATTAAATGAGGTAATGGTGTTTTTGTTGCACGGATGGTGGCCATAAAATTGAAAAATTGGCTATATATATTATAAGATAAATATAGATAGTGTCGATTATTATATTCAATATATTAAGATAAATATAATTAATGTCGATTATTATATTCAATACCATCTAATTAACTACAGAAGCATGTCATCTAGCCCCATTGTAATTCATTTTATTGTTTATTTTTAAACTCGTAGAAAAAAACGAAACTAATAAATAAATGGGAAGTTTCCGGCACGGAACGAAGGAGCGTGTATCTGACGTGCTACTTTTCATGATCGGGAGCATTTCTTTTTTCTTTCTTTCTAATTGTATTTCTTATTTTCTAGGGAAAATATCACCAAAAATCTCAAATCATGTCACTTGTGATAAATTTATCCTGAACTTTTGTTTTGTGACACGAAAAACCTCAAACTATACCACTTGTGACAAATTTATCCTGAACTTTTTTTTATGATATTAAAAACTCTAAACTATACAATTTGTAACACATTTACCCTACAATACTTTCGCTCGAGAGCATTTTCGTCTTTTTCTATTTTTTTTTTTCCTTTCTTCTCTCTCATCTTTGTTGGCCATGGCGGAGGGAAGCCGACAAGGGTAATCCTCGTCGGCGTTAGGGTTGGACGAGGGTCGCCCTCGCTAGATACGACAAGGGCAACAGTCGCCTGAGTCAGGCAAGGGATGCCCTCGCCGGATCTGGGCGAGAGTTGCCCTTGTCCAATGCCAGCGAGGGTCGCCCTCGCCAGATCCAGCAAAGGCAACCCTCACCTAACCCCAACGCCGGTGAAGACTGCCCTCGCCAGCTTCCCTCTGCCATGGCCGGTGGAGAGTTGAGAGAAGAAAGGAAAAAAAAACAGAAAAAGGACAAAAACAAAAATATTCTTGGGCCAAAATATCGTGGGGCAAATGTATCACAAGCGGTATAGTTTATAATTTTTTGTGTCACAAAAAAAGTTAAGAATAAATTTATCACAAATGATATAGTTTGGAATTTTTTGTATCACAAAAAAAATTGAGGGCAAATTTATTATAAGAGACATAATTTGAAATTTTTTATGGTATTTCCCTATTTTCTATGTATCAATGAGCTTCATTTCCTCTATTAGTAAGCTTTCTTCGACTTGCAAGCAACCGAAAAGCCTATTTCTCTCCCTCTCTCTTCTCTTTCCCGGCTTCTTCAAACCTTCAGTCATGGGGATTCGAGCTTGTCTCAATCTCCCCTCTCTATTTTGTTGATTTTGTTGGAATTTTCATATTCCTTTTTCTTATTTTCTTTTTCTTCCTGATCTAGATTTGGCTACTTTTATTTATTGGTCTAGTTCTACATCTAAGAGTCTGAAATTTAATCGATTCTAAATATGGAAGCTATTTTCTTCCGATTTAAATTTAGGAGTTTAATAATGTTTTTGGAATTCGATACCCTATGCTCTATCCGTGTAGATGGCCTATATCTTTAGTTTCAATGGTGGTCGTAGGAGTTCTGACATCTCGTCAAATTACGAATATTTGCTCTTCCAAAATTTAAATTTAATATTATCTCCGTACGATGATGGTGTAGAGAAAGTTGTCAACTAGTAATCATGTAGTTATTAGAGAAAAATTTTCGACATGTGCTTATCACTAACGATTATACGAGATCTATTGATCAATCAGCCAATTAGTTTGTTTAGTGGATCCAATATTATAAAATGAGTGTATGTCTAACTATGCGGATGCTCTATTGATCCTCTTTGTTTTTTGAATTTGATATTGTTTTATAGTATTCTGGGCTGCTTCAATTTTCGTTCTTTGTATCAATCTTTGCAATGAAAATTTATGTACTTCTTCTATGTATTATTTTGAGCGAGCAATGAATACAATTTTCTTTCGACCGAAAACACAACCATCTTCGACTTCATCGCCTTCCCTTCCACTCCCAGTCATGGGCTTGACTTTTGATTCCGTCACTTGGACAACGCATTGTTTTCTACTCGACCAGACAAAGACTCCAAGGAAGAGTTCAATATTGAAGCAACAGCAATCCCTCAACCCCCATTCATGGCTTCCTCTCTCTTCTTCCTCCTCCTCCTCCTCTCCCTCTCCTCCCTCTCCACCGCGAACTTCCACCGGACCAAGCTCCTCCGATCATCCCTCACCTCCGAACCCGAACTCCACACCAACTCCACCGACTCGCCCACTCGCTACTTCGAAGTCACCAAGCCCATCGAGCTCCCCGACACCAAACCTTGCTCATACCTGATCTTACAACACGACTTCGCATACACGTATGGCAAGCCCCCGGTTCTCGCCAGTTACACCCCTCCATCGACTTGTTATTCACAGACATTCGCAAAGATTGTGCTTGAGTGGAGTGCCACATGCAAAGGCAGGCAATATGACCGAATTTTCGGGGTTTGGCTTGGTGGGGTTGAGCTTCTCAGGAGCTGCACTGCCGAGCCGAGAGCTATAGGGATTTTTTGGAGTGTCAAGAAGGACATTACCAGGTACTATTCGCTGCTCATGAAGAGCGGTACTCTTGCCGTTTATCTTGGCAATGTTGTGGATAGGACCTATACAGGGGTTTACCATGTCCAGATAAAGTTTCATTTTTACCCTGCTGATGACGAGCATTTGGTGGGTGATGTGGGAAATTCGAGGGATTCGGTACCTGGGTATGGTTCGAATGCGGATTTGATCTTGCCCATTTCGAGAAACTTGCCGTTGAATGATGGGTTGTGGTTTGCAATCGAGAATGCTACTGATATTGAGACGAAGGAGTTTCGTGTTCCCCTGAATGCTTACAGGGCGGTGCTGGAGGTTTATGCGTCTTTTCATGAGGATGATGAGTTTTGGTATGGGAATCTCCCCAATGAGTATATCGAGGCTAATAATCTTACTGGGGCAGATGGGAATGGCCCTTTTAGGGAGGTTCTTGTGAGTCTCGACGGTGTGGTAGTCGGTGCGATTTGGCCTTTCACAGTGGTATACACGGGAGGGATCAATCCTCTTTTGTGGAGACCCATCACTGGCATTGGGTCGTTTAATCTCCCTACATACGATATCGAGATTACGCCCTTTTTAGCGAAGATATTAGGTGGAAAGCTCCATGAATTTGGCTTCAGTGTCACGAATGCTTTGAATGTGTGGTACATTGATGCGAATCTGCATCTTTGGCTGGATGATAAGAGCACAGAAACTGCAGGGAAGCTTCTGACCTACCAGTGTATGCCTCTAGTTGTTTCTTCGATGTTGGATTTTAAGGGCTTAGATGGTAAGTTTTTGACTGGGGTCGGCCGGTCCATATCGTCCAGTGGATGGGTGAAGTCATCTTATGGGAAAATCATGACCACTTGGAAGCAAGAATTTAATTACAGTAATGTGATGGTCATGGGGAATGACGGGAATCTGCAAATTATTAATCAGCTGATCCATTTCAATGACAGTGTTGATGCTACGAGCCCGTCCTCCACCCTTGCATCCATCCGAGTAGACAGAGATTTCCCCTTCTATCTATACTCCGACTATGTGGATCAAGGAAATGGCACTTCCTTATCTGTTGCGAACCTTACGTTTGCTTTTAATGAGAAAAGGCATAAGGATTCTGGCTTCAAGCTCTCAAGTGATTCACTGAGCAATGTGCAGAAGGGGCAGGGTTACATGACTGTGAAGAATAACTTGGTAGTCAGTGGGTTAGGCAGTACTCAGCAAGTGTACAAGTATGATGGCAGCGAACTCTGCTACTTCAGAAATGTGAGTAGCTCAAATTACACAATTCTTTATGATGACATTGTCAAGAAATGTAAGAAAGGAGCAGAGTCTCGTTATGCATCCAGAATCAACAGATGGTGGCCTTCTCGCACTCAGAGGGTTTATCTGGTATAACCACATGGGGATGCTTTAAAATTTCTTGTCATCTTATCTTTCATCTTCTTCATGTGCCCAAAACAAAGACCATTAATCAGTGTATATGTCATGAAGCCCTTTTGTGGGTATTTATTCCAAAATTTATTTTCTTTTCCTTAGCAGAGAAACTGTATGGAGTAGTTTCATTTCTGTGGCCCCGGCATTGCTGGATGGTATTCAGCTCAAACCGATTTCAAATGTTGAAGTTGATCGGTAGTCATGCTCTTCCCATGTCGTGAATTTTTTCACTGAAGCAGGTATGATGATCTATGTTAGCTCAAAAATGCAATTTCCATGCCAATCGGCCTACATGGTATATATGGTCCTATCTGGTGTATGTTGATGCCTCCTTTATTCATCTAAATTCAAGCAAGCAAAAAGGGGAAACATAAGTATGCTAGTAAAAAAACAAGATGATGAAATCATATGATGGTCCTCGAAGTTTCTGTAATGTCTATCTGATTCGAGGCAAAAACTGGTATAGTTACTCTATATTCTTCGTATCTTCATTTTGATTGTTCTCTGAATGTTCTTTGTCAATCAAATAACACGCCAACTGAAAGTAGTTCTTTGAGAGTTCTATTATGAACATGTAGGTTCTGCGCATTTAAAGTCTCTGCACGGTGGCATGTGCTGAAATAGAAAGTTTTTAAATTCCAAAGAGAAGTTCTGAACAATTCTGTGCAGAATGTGTTATTTTCTCCTTGTTAATGTTATTTTGATTTTTGCAGTATTGAAGCTCCACAAATGTGTTGTTGAATCTTGCAATTTCTGTTCTGCACATTGAAAGTTTGTAGTTTATTGCCTTCAGATATTAGACTTCTTGTTACTCCGCACTCAGCAACTGTATCTCCAAAATCAGTTCATCTTTTACTTGCTACAATTATAACAGAAACGTGTGAAACAATTTGCCGATTTCCAATGTTCTTAATTGAATAAATAACCCACCGATTGGTGTTTGAATACTATCCCGTTAGGAAATCTGAATCGTGCAGGAGTATTTATGCTTCGGTGTTGCATAAAGTAGGGATGTCATTCATCGGTCATGGGTTTCTCTTTATTTTGATCACTAAATAAATCTTCTGGGTTGAGGCTCTCAGATTCATCTGTTCTCACTGAAGAAGAGAGAACTATGGTCTGTCATGGGCTGAAATAAAAGTGACATGAGATGTACACCAATTCTTGCTTGGTCGGAGATGTCGACCGTGCGGCTTAGAGACAAAAGGGTGCGCTGGCGTAGGTGTGGACTGAGTGGGGACAGGTGAGGGGCCATGGGGTCTTTACAGGTTCTCCTAGACATTGGAACCTAAACATTCTATTATGCGCAGCTATAATCGAAGTTTTCGCATTTCGCCACGGTACTAATATTAACCCGGCTTACTTGTGTTTGCAAAGAATATATCCGTCTGGATTGCCTTCTCAATTCCCAGCTTCTGACTGTGGGCACAAAAGATCAAATACTAGGAATCGAAGCATATTTTTATCAATAGAAGCTTCATCGCTCCCGTTGTGTTTCAGCCATTACATGCACGAGACCGTTGATGCACTATTATTGAGCACTTTATTTTCTAAATTTAAAGGTTGAAATGCATTATTAGGCATGCTTAGGATTCTTAGCTAAGGAAAAACCATTGACTTTAAGGCTCTGTTCGTTTGGTGGAAAATATTGTATTTTTAGAAAATGTTTTTTCGGAAGTCATTTTCTTGGAAAATGTTTTCCCGGAACATAATTTTCCGGTGTTCGGCAACTAATATGAAAAAGTTTCGGAAAATATTTTTGCCGGCGCAGCGGCGGCGGCGGCCGCTGGCGATCGGAGGGGGGAAGGAGGAGTTTGGCGGAAAATGATTTTTATTTTTCAGAAGCGAAAGTCATTTTTCATAGACTTAGATTATTTTGTGAGAGGGGGAAGGAAAATGTTTTCCCACGGAAAATGTTTTCCGCCCCCGAACATCGAAAAACCCGAAAAATATTTTCTGGGAGAATATTTTCCGCCAAACAAACGGAGCCTTAAAACTCTCCTGTCCTGCCAATCATAGCATTATATTGCAGGGTGGGATGTGACAATGTTGTTCATCCTAAATATTTAGATTATATTAATCCCATCCAAGTAAATACCAATTTAGTGGAAAGAAGTCACAAAAATCTTATCTTAGGGTAATATTTTCCTTAACTGGCAAATAATAAACTAGAATTGAAATAAAGATTTGTTATTCCTTTTCTCTGGACCCCCTAGAATCAAGCGTTTTATCCCAAGATTGCGATCCGCATTGACTTTGTTTCCAAATGAGGCTCAGTCCAAGCCTACTCTAGTCAAGTAGCTAGCCTTACCAATTATATTGCCAAAACTTTTAGTGATGTTGACAATTCCATATTTAGTACTAAATAATCGATATTACAAATGAATTCCAGTGACTTGTTACTTCTAATTTCACTAATCAAACTCGCCAGCACTTATTATTCGTTTCTTGAATTTTTGCGACTTATATTTTAATTTTATCAGTTGAGTTTGATGTTTACCCAAACACTAATGTTTAAACCAAAGAGGAAAATCTATAGCTTTGAGAGCAGCAGAAGACAACTCAGACCATGTTCGCATTCTGGAGATACGAAGTACATACGTGTGTGCTACATTCCTCGTTTGGGAGGAATTGATAGAAAGGTAGATTGCATTAGTGTTGTCACCCTTTAATGTGCTATATCATACTGATCAGAGTACAGGACTGACTCTCTCAACTCCTTAGCCGGGTGGCGTACAGCTTTTCCTCTCCCTAGCTCCCCTTCTCTCTCTCTCTCTCTCGCATTTCGTCCGTTCTTCGTCTCTTCGACTTCAGCAGGGGAGGGATTTGACCTGGATCTCTCCCTCCCCTCCCTCGTTGTTCTTTCGTTTAATTTCTTCTTGTTTCTTTCCTTGCTCTCCTGATCTAATTTTAGATCCGGGAGTTTTGCTCTCCCGATATTAGATTTGAGAGCTTTTCTCTCTTATCTAATTTTAGATTTAGGAGTTTTAATGAATAGTATTCCGTCTCCAATTTCAATGGTGTTTACAGCAGCTTTGGTATCAAATTTGTACTTGTTCAACAGATTTTTGTTAAAAGCTTCGGAGTTTCATGCTTGCTAAAGGGCTTGTTTTCACAGATGTTAGATCTGAGCTTGTTTAACATGTTGTTTTTTTTTTGGTAAAGAGCTTGTTCAACATGTTTATGTTGTCTCTATACGATAATGGTGTTGGGGACGCCGAACTTTGGTGCACACCACCGAAAGGTAAAATCGTAATTACAGATGGAGATCTCGGCGTGTGCTCATCACTAATGAAGATGTGTGATTCGGTGATTGGCCGCTGATCCTTTTGCTTGGATGCAGTCACATATATGTTCTCGAAGGATGAGCGTACAATTATCTTTGTCAACTATGCTTTGAAGTTGTACCTTGATTTATGATTTATGATTTGTTTTGGAGTTTTAAAAGCATGTTTTGTTATGGTGACTTTTGAGACTTCTTATGTATCGTTTCACGTATCATTTTGATAATGAATAGAAATATCTTTTGACCAAAAAAAAAAAAAGTACAGGATTGAGCCCACCCCTCTTTGGTTTCTCTTTTCTCTTCCACCCCAAGCTCCTTCGATGAGAAATTACTCTTGATCGAGGGAGGCTCCATCTTCTCAATTCGAATTGAGATTTTCACTCTGGATCTGATTTGGAAGCATTTATTATTTTTATTTATTTTTTGTTTTTTCTTTGCTCGATGTTGATGCTCTTCTCTGCTTGCTGGCTGATCTTCCGCTTCCATCATTAAAAATTAACCCACTTCAGATCCTCCAAAGAGGACTTATATTGCACTAGAAGCCTTTATATGACTACTCCGAGTTTTGGAAGCTCTCATCTCCCGATCTAGATCCGAAAGTTCTTCCCTCTCGATTTAAATTTAGATCTGGAGTTCCTTAGAAGCGTTTTTGTGCTCGTTCAATCTCTCCCGATCTAGTTTTAGATTTGAGAGCTGATTTGGTGATAATGTTGAGGACATTGAATCTAGGTGTGCATCATCCATTGGGCAAGCCATAGCTTTAGGAAAAGGAGAATACGGTATGTGCTCATCACTTATGATGCAAGATTCAATAATTGGCTGCCGTTTCTTATGCTTTGATGCCAAAACAAATCAGATCTCGTAGGATGAAAGTTGATTATAAGAGCAGATTGTGCTTTATTGTTTTACTTTGTTGTTTGTTTTGTTGTGGACCTCTCGTATGTCATCTTGAGATCTTCAAATATTAATGAAATATTTACCTTCAACCCAAAATAAAAAGTACAGGATTGCATGGTCTTCTCTTAGTCAAAGACAGTCCATCGAACAGACAAATTCAAATGGATGCAATGGACTGATAGACGTATAATGCAGGTGTGAGACTTTCAAGATTTTTATGTTGTATACAGCTTGTGAAAATGTTTATTCGTAAATAATTTTTGTTGGATGAGTGCCTTCTGTACTGTGCATTTGATTTTCGTCTGGATTTGGAGTGGAATATGATAGGATAAATGGGAATTTGAAATCCTCCACATATCCTCGGACTGTAAAAATATCCTATCATATATCTGGTGCAACCTAAGATAGGAATTGGAATCTTTGAAAATTTTCAAAAATCCGCAACCTAAGATAAAATTGAAAAACTTTGATAATCCTTCTCATTTGAAAATCTTTGAAAATCCCATCTCTAACTTTACTCTTCCTATATGTGAGACTCAAACCCTCTCGACCATGACTCTGGTCAGAAGCACATTTCTCAACCAACACAAGTTCACGTAATTTTGGGACGGTCTCGCAAACAGCAGGAGGCACTTCCTATGGATCATACAACCGAACTCCATTTCTGAAGAAAGCGGTAAGAAAGGCGACATTGGAGAAGGTGTACGTTATAGGATGGGCTCGTAGGAGGAGGTTTTGCACCACAGTGCCATTGTAGCGTTCTTGATACACAAGAGGTGGAACTGGCCGCCAAGGAGCTTATGGTTGCTAGTTGTTCTTTGTCGATTAGCACGTAAATAGTCGGCTCACGAGTCATGCGTGAAAAGTCGGGCTCGACATGAAGGATGTAGGCAATGGGGTGGAAAGAATGATATATGCAAACCCGGCATGACGATCGTCTTTAGGCCCCTTTTCATCCTCATTTGTCCTAACATGATCGTTGGCTAACTATGTTGGTCGGAGGCAACGGTGGTCGGAAGTGATGATGATCGGTAATCTTGATGGTGATCCTTGTGCGAGTGACGTTGGCGAAACAATATTTGTTGGGTCATTTTATCACTCCATTAAAAGATAAAATATTAATTTTTTACTTATTTTTTGAATTTTATATTCAATACGGGTTTATCCCACCCCCTTAGCCAGATTTCTTATCCGGATGTATCCAAGTTTATTCAGTCCATCACCAAACACCAGATAGGATAATTTGTTATCCGGTCCTATCCAGACTCAAATCCGGGCCATGGTAAATGGGTACATGGGTTCTTTTGAATCCAAGAGAAGTTAAATCTCATGAATTGGAGTTAATTATGGGTCGGAGCTTGTTCTTTTTGCTAGATATAATCAAGAATCAAACACGCTCAATCTCAAATGCCACCTCACCTCATATAAGGGTTTATCATATGGACATTTGGAACCAAGACATTAGTGGAAGATTAGCTGTGAAAAGATTCTGCCTAAGCCCTAAAAAACATACGAGGGAGGACTATATTTATAGCTTTATTTGATGCAAAACAGATTGCAATCTATTTAAAGCTCTAATTAGGTCAAAATGAATTTGTTGTCTGAAAAGACTAAAAGAATCCAAGATCCGATTGCATGATGAAAATGTGGGGTATGACGTAATCAAGTGGGGGAACATCTGGGATATGTCCAAACCATGTCTATTTTGGTTACCTCTTCTGGGAAATTAAGGTAATTTCCCGGGACAAGAAGAATCTGTTCAAAGATTGTTAATGATCAACCATGAATGCAAAGAACTGTACGCCAATCTATATGTTGGGAGCATTTTTTTTTTTTTTGCGTCAAATAACAACATAGATCAGAGATGGGATAGTAAAAATTATTGCTGAAAAATGTTAAAAACAAGCAGGTTAACCATGAAAAGAGACGGAGAAATAAAAATTCATTCTAATTGTTGCCCTTGACACTCGCATTTAAACAAAGGCAATAGAAGCCAATATCATAGAACATGGTCTTGTTTAAGAAGAAATGTTAACAGACCGAAAAAAAAGCAAACAGATAGATTTCGATGCGGTAGAGCTTTCCTATCATAAAGGGAAATTGGCACTTCAAAATGCTTCGATTCACCTTCCCCTGCAAAAGAGAATTCATGATACAATTTTATCAAAAAAGATGTGTAGATAATATCAATATGCAATTAGTATACTGCAATCGTGATTGATATAAAGGTGTTAAGCTCAAAGATAATACGGTCATATAGTTTGGGCAGGTAAATTGGCATCCTCTTCTCAGATGCCTAGATTATGCTTATGCACCTAATGCAAATTAAACAGAATGATAGCTATGCTAACAAGAACAACCACAACAACAAAAAATTAAAATGATACTTCATTCATGAACTAGAAAGCTAAAATTGCTGCTAGATGATGCTGTGCTCATCCTTGGCAATTGGCAAGCAAAAGATACAGTGACCATCAGCTGGGACTAGATAGCGAGGTAATAGAAAACCCAAATCAGACCTGGCATACCTCGCGCACAGAGAGAAGAGAGAGAGTAGTCGATGTGGTTTCCCATGTCTTCACTCCCAGAAGCAATTAAAAAACAGAATAGTGCTTAGAAGTGTAGTAATGTCCTTCTCAAGCCTAATACTAGGCAGATTAGGGTTTTAAAGAACCTAGCTACTTGCTAGGGTTTCTTCAAATGGAGATCAGTGCTCTCGAGCTTAGCTGTAATTAAACTTCTAAAGCCAAAAGTTTGGCTTCTCAAAAATCAGTGACATCACGCTCTTACTCGTCGTCGCGTTATACCTATATCATTTCAATTGGAAACAATTTCATGCTACAGCAAGTTTCGCTTTCAAAGAAATGCCTTATCAATTAGGGAAATAGAATTAGGGAACTAGAGACTTTACCAAACTCAAGTGGTAGCTAGATCTTCAAGATTCACTGATAGGGATGTTATTGTAGCCATCAGTTTTGGCCTTCGTTGCACCTCTTCTCCTGCTCTTCTTCTTGTAAGGGATTCCTCGAGCCTTAGCTTGAGAGTCCTTAACTTCGCGAAGGTAAATCCGGATCGACCCGCTAGCGAACGGGTTTACTTCCGGTAACCCACCATTCTCTTCATAAGCAGCTCTCAGCCTTCCGATGAGTGCATCGAGGCTTCCCCAAGCTTGTCTCAGGGGACACGTGCAAGGGCCCGGCGGCTCGGGCTGCCCGAAATAGATGCAGCCGTGCAAGTGAACCTTAGTCTTCCCGAACTGATCGAGGTAGCGAAGGAACTCAAGAACATGGTTCGAATTGAACTGTGAAATTGCGATGGGGGGCCTTTGATTCCTTAAGTACTGTCCAAAGGTATTCCAATCTCTCCTTTTCTGCGACTCATAACGACTCAACGGTAGCGCCCTTTGCTGGTGGTGCTGATCATTCGTGGAAGCCGTAGATCTTGAGGATCCTTCAGCCATGCCTTTCCCTTTTTCGATTGACATGTTGTGGCTCTAGGGTTTTCGTTTTTTTTCTTGAAAGTTTTCAGTAGTAGGTATAACACGGATCGATTTATCCCTACTTGCTATTCAAGAGAACTAAGAAAGATGGAGGAGGAAGGAATATGAGAGAGGAGAGGGGAGGAGAGGAGATAAAATAAAATGGAGAGAAAAATGTTCGCATCAATGGGCAACATGAGGAGACATGCTATGGTCCCCATGAAAGTGCTTTAGCTCTTTTTTCTTCCTCATTCTTGTTATTTTCTTCCTTTAATTAATGTCTAGATGCATTATTAACCATCGAGGCGTTACCGTGTAATCTTGTACACTTCCATTTCCGTCACCCCAGCAATCATTGTTATTTAGGGCCTGTTTAGTAGCATTTATATTTATCTGTTTTTCCTCTTTTTTTTTGTTTTTCAAAATAGAAAAAGAACATAAATTAATTTACTAACGTCAGTTAGTTTTTTTGCTTCTCGAAACAGAAAAATGGTCGGGGATTAGATTTAGAACAGAAATAAGAAGTAAAAAAAACATGCTTTTTTGTTTCTGGAACAAAAAAAGAAACAATAAAGAAACAAGATCAACTTTCTCTCTTTCACAGGATATTCTCATACTAAACCTTAAATCAACATTAACCCTAAAGCCCTAAACCTCAAAACCTTAAACTTCAATACCCAAACCTTAAAAACCATAACACTAAAATAAAAAAACCCTAAACCCTAAAACCAAAATCCCTAAGACCCTAAACCTCAAATCTTAAACCCTAAAATCCCAAACCTGAAACACTAAATCCTAAACTCCAAAACTCCAAACTCCAAACCTAAAATCTTAAAACCTAAATCCTAAAATCGTAATTCCAAACCCTAAGTCCTAAAACGCAAAACTCCAAACCCTATACCCTAAATCCCAAACCCCAATACCCAAAACCCGAATCCTTAAAACTCTAAACCTAAACCCTAAAACCCCAAACCTAAAACTCGAAACACTAAACCCGGAATCCAAAACCCAAAACTCTAAAACTTAAACCCCAAACCTTAAACCTCAAAATCGAAATCCTAAAACCCCTAACCCCAAATCCAAAAATCCTATACCCTAAATTGCAATTTCCTCGACCATCGCCTTGTATTTACTTTGTTTATAAGGAGTAATTTTTTTTTATGATTATATTAAGGTCATCTAATTCTATATCATAATATATTATTATTCTACTTTTAGTCCAATTTTATCCAAACATGAATTGTTAAGTCCCCTAAACTACAATTTTCTCAACCACCACTCGGTATTTTCTTTGTTTATAAAGAGTAATTTTCTTTATGATTGTATTAAGGTCATCCAATTCTATATCATAATATATTCTTATTCTATTTCCAATACAATTTTATCCAAACATAAATCGTTAAGTCTCCACCAATAATTTTATAATTAAATGAAAAAATTAGAAGAAGAACTTTTTAGTGTTCTACCAAACACATTTATGTTCTTTTTCTACTCTAAGAATAAAAATTTTGTGCAGTTACTAAACACGTTTTTTTTTTCTCAAAAACTCATCTAGGGAAAGAAATAGAATATTTCTGAACAGAAATTGTTTCTAGGAACATAAACGTTACTATACAGATCCTTAAAGTTTCTAGACGTATCTTCTAGAGTAACCTTTTCTTTTAGCTTTTTTGACTTTTTTGTTATGAATTTCACGGAAATTACGTTTTTCACTTTTACGGAAATGCGAAATACATGAAACCTATAGTCGAATATTGACATGCAGAATTGTACATATCGTTTTTGCAAGTTTTTCAAAATTTAGTTAATTTTTTTTATTTCCACATTTTAGAAGGAATTAAAGTCACAAGTGTAAATCAGATGTCTAGCTGGTAAGTGTCGGCAAACAAGCAAGTTTGATTGATCACCATGCCAAAGAACGAGCTGTGTTTAGCTTGTTTGTCATGAAATATGCATATACTTTTTCCCTTTTCATACTTGTATACGCACCAATTTCGGGTGATACGAGTACAAATGCATGGGGACTACAGCTATGAACACTTATGTGGCAAATCATTTTCACATGTAGTTCACTCCGGTAAAAGTAGATACGTATTATACTCATAACAAGTGCAAATAAAGGGATTATGAGCAACCCGGATATTATATGTACTCCAATTGAAAGTCAAAAAGACCGACTCGAAAGGTAACATGTTAATTGTGGTTTGATGAGTTTAGACCTATTTACAACCCGCTCTGAAAATATTAAGCGTGATCCGAATTCAGATTTTTTTATTTCTTAAATCCTAGTTAGATAAACTAAATATCCCTTTGCAAAGTATAATCATTTCTCCCAAAATTGAAGATATACAAAAAATTCAAGTGTAACTTAGGAGGTAACTAGGGTTTTGAGATGGTTTTTGAACCTGGTTGTGTTTAGTTCTAACTTGATATAGCTATTGGGTCTCTACTCCTTCGGTCGTTGATGTGCGTTAATGGAGAATGGCATCTTTACGTTGTTTCTCTCTAACACGAAACAAATGAAGATGTCGTAGTATTCAAGGGTGGTTTTCTAGTTATAATAGGATGGTTCCCATCTTAATTTCCCCATTCTCCTTTTAGCTTTCACCACATGAACAGGAGAATGTTTTACAGATTAAAAGTTAATTAGAGAACCTGGATGATATTCTTTCACTATGTATATCATGTACTAGTTAGCAGAAATCTTGCAAAATCTTTCATCAAAAGCACATTATCCCCACCAGCTTTTTCCGGTCCTTAACTTCCTTTAAGTCATATCCATGATTTCTCATATTCCACATATGTTCCAGCTCATTTTAACTTATGCGTACAGTTCTCGCATCCATACTTATCTAATCAAATTTGTGTAACCGTATCATACGAGACAGGTCATGTTAATATTGATATTGAGATTAACTGGTGTCACATCATGAAAAAGTATTATTGTCCTCATTTATGAGGTAAGTTGGCTTCATTAGTTTACCCCATTAAAATGAATGACACATTAGTCAATTGAGATCTAATGGGTTTAATTGGTAAAACAAATCATCAAGCACAAACCCTCTCTCTTATCCCACATATACACACAAATAATTAAACGTATAATTTCCTTTTTGTCAAGCAACATCATATTAGTTATATTATTTATTGTGAAAATTGAACCGTGATATAATCAAGCATCTAAATTTTTTTTCGCAACTTGCAGTGAGTTTGATCAACAGATAATTAAGCTTAATGCATCAATAATGCAACGTGCTTCAAGTAGCTTTCCAATCAAACAAACTGAAAATGACAGAACTCATGATACAGATGCCTCCCAAAGTCAAAAATATACCCTAAGATTGTGACTGATATATGCAGACTAGAAATGATGTTACCCTCTGGTTAGGACTTTCTCATTGATTCTCGAATCAGCCTATAAAATATCCGGCGAGCGCATTTGTTGGAATGCACTAATCAAGAAAATGAGGTTGATTAGACGCCCATTTTTTGTAATTAAAAAATTCCTCATTTCATTTTACAAGAATAAAAGGGACTAATCTCATCATTTTCATATGAGAAAAACAGATATTTCTTTTTTTTCTTTTTTCTTTTTTGAATTTGAATAACTTGTAAGTGGATACAATTTAGCCCCTCTGCCCAAAACACAAATAAATAAAAGAGTAGTTATTAATTCCCTTTCGAAATGGGAAAATTGCAAATATGAGAAAATTTTAAAAAAAATTATTTTCCTCAAGGTTTATAAAGAATTATTCTTGTCCTCTAATTTGGCGAGTATATAGCCCTTCTACCAACAAATCAGATCGATTATTTCCCAGATAAATACCATAATTAAGCTTATATATATATATATATATATATATATATATATATATATATATATATATATATAGATATATATATGTTTCCTCTCTTTTTGGGGTTGGAAAAGTCAGATTCTTGAAGATTTATCATTTTTGCACACATGGCGATGATCTGTTGTACGGAATATTAATAATTAATTAACACAAAACGCCATTGGTGACTCGGATTGATGAATGGTTTTAGCTTTTCGTTTCTTTTTCTCTCTATTTTTTTTTTCCACCTTAGGGACATGAAATAACAGTAGAATTAGCACTCGCAACATCACATCATTTTCCAATGTTATCGCAAGTCGACAAGTGGCAGTGAAAAGCCACGGCGACTGTATGTGATTTGCAACCTTTTTTATTTTTTATTTGAATTTGCACCAATAAAAGGACAAAAAATAGAAAAAGAAGGAAAGTTCGACACTAAGGACTCAAGCAAAACTTGGTACGATTTGCCCGTTTGGATTCTTTTGAAAGAAATAGGGTTTAATCATACTTGATAGTAAACTCCAAGATCTTAGAGATGACTTCAAAAGAATAAGTATACTGTAATTCGAACCTATTTGACGTCCTCCCAATTCTTCTTTTTTTTGTCCTCCCAATTCATGTTTACAATTTGGTTTGATTCTAATTTGAAAAACAAAATATTTAGTTATATGTACTTAGTTTCCACCCTGGCACCTTGGAACCCGTGATTTCTTATTCTCTTTTTTTTTTGTTTCTTCTATTCCCTATAAGTGGGAGTTTTTCAACATTAAAATAAAATAATTTACTAATTATAGTTTGCTTCAGAATAAAAAATAAAAATTTGAGAAGTGTTGGCCAGTCCGTATGTCCAGTTCCTTATGTGGAACCAAGAACCGGAATGGTTATTCCTGATTCCAATCAATCCCCTTGGGAACCACCCAAATACGGTCGGTTTGGTCCGATCTGGTTTCCTAATTGAACTGGGATTGATGCACACCATTAATTGCACTTATGATTATTCCAAGGACTTAAAAGGGCCTAATCCCGTAAAATAAAATAAAAAACCTTAACTTTAAGTCCAATCCCAATTCTTTGGAAAATTTTAAAGTAAAAGTTGATGGCCACAACTTCATTCTAAAAGAAGATTTTCCAATTATATATAAGAAAGTTTGGCTCCATCGTGGTTTTTAGAGCTTCCAAGGCATCTAATTCACTTAGAATTTTGTTTATTTTGATTCTATTAGTAATTGGGAAAGTTTAGAATACAAGTTGAGGGCCATAGAATACCCTGAACTTTATTTTTGTAAACAAAACATCACAACGTTAACTCTACTTCCAAATCTGCACTAATTAGGTCTTTGTCAGAAAATCGAAGTTGTCCCTAATTTCCCTAATTTTCACATTAAAAACGATTTCGTTTGATAATTTTTCATGTCACCTTGCTAACGTGAATTTGTTACCGACGTGGAAATGTCATGTCAAACAACTAATAATGTTTCTTCTATGCCACGTAAATTTGAGATTAGATTAATAGTTTGTGATTTTTTTTAGGCAAAATTTTTTTGGGGCAAATGGGACTAAGGTTAAAGTTGGCAATCTTTTTTCGGACAAACAAATATCCGGGACAAATTTAGGACTTGACCTCAAAAGATTTGGGATATGATTGGGACTTAACCCAAAGTTTGGGATAAATTAGGAAATTAGGCAAGCTCAAAAGTGAACCTAAGACCACATTGATGATAGTTAACAATTTAAAATTCGGTAAAAGCCACCAAAAATTCTAAAATGTGCCAACTATGATACATTTACTATAAAAATTTTTTTGTGACACAAAAAATCTCAAACCTGTACTTATATGATATATTTATCCTAAACTTGTACAGCATGACATATTTACCACAAACTTCTTCTTGTGACATGAAAAATCCCAAACTTGTAACCGCGTGACACATTTATCCTAACATTTTGGTGTTACTTAAAAAAAATGAGGTTTTTGATGTCACAAGAAAATTTCCGGTAAATGTGTCACACAAATATAAATTTGAGGTTTTTGGTATCACTGAAAAATATTTTGGGGGTAAATGTGTCACACTAATATATTTTTGGGGTTTTTGGTGTTACAAAAATTAGTTTTAGGTAAATGTGTCGCAGTGAACAAAATTTGAGATTTTTTTGTGGCTTTTTTCCCTTTAAAATTAGATTAATGCAGCGAAGAAAAAGGTAATAAGTACTAAGCTTACCATTATGATGATATCCAAGAGAGATTTGGGTCGGGTACGACTATATAATAAAAAAATTACATAAAGCAATTTATGCGACGAATTATTGTTGTTTTGAAAGCGCCATTGCTGTCCTCTTTAGCGTGGCCAACCTCACTAAAGTCATTTCTAATTTTTCGAATTGTCATACGTTACATCGCAGAGCACTTTACTCCTCCAAATGTTTGCTCTTTTCTTCTGTCAAACCTCCATTTATGTTGAAAAAGAAACTTGATACGTCCTCCATTTTTGTTCATCTTGTTTTGAATCAACTTGGCAACTTTTCCTGAATTTTTTATATGCTATGCATTCCGCGTGGCTAATTTGTTACACGATCCGTGTCCATCGTCAATTGGCTCTCCAAACACGTTGAAAATTTGGCCTAGAGTCGCTCCGCTAATTGGAACACTTTAAAGAGCTCCTATGTCAAACACTTCCATTCCTTGCATCAGACCATCCGTAGCACTCATAGCTACAACTCTAACTCGATTATTTCCTAATAATTGTTGTACTTCACAAGTCATACAAGCACCGGGGTTCATTCATCTTATCGTAAACAGAGCTACTTTAGATTCTGCAATATACTATTAAAAATTAATCGTTCTTTTTATTTTTTATATTGTGGAGTGTGGAACACGTCTCACCATAGTTGGTACAAAAAATGGCTAAAGTTGAATACAAAAATTAATGAATACATTTTACTATTCATATTTTGTCACTTAATAATACATGTAGTAACCGTCTAAGAGGAGGCAATGGAAATTTATGTGCATTATGAACTCAAAGTGAGATCTCAAGTAGGGCCAGCATTATCAATCACGAGGTCGACTAATAAGATTAATGATGGCATGGCTTGTGTGCAAAAGTGAATAAACCCAAGTCCGTCACCGCATTCGTCTTTGAATAAACCCCCAGCACCTGATCTAACCTTTAGCCGGTCTCTAATGCTTATGAATGTACTTGTATAATTAATTCGTGTACATGTTAGGAAAACCCACCTAACAAGTTGAGATTTCATTCAGAATTTTCAACTATAGGTCAAACATTTGACCAATTAGCTAGCTTGGTTGGATCTACTCTTTTAATCTTTTCATGGGTACGTGAGGATGCAATTGCAGTATAATCGTACAAATAGTTATTGACAAAAATACCAATATCAGGAAGATCGTTTGTTTTCAGTCCTTGGTCTCAAATAATTCATCAAATGTTCATCATCACACCACTAAATGCAGATAATCTTTGTTTAAGCTGTCAATTCTGGATTTTTGTTTGCATATTGCATAGTCATAAGATTAGTGGAGAATTGTTTGGAATTTGCTACTTGGATGAGATCCTTGATCATAGAAAATAATAATAATAACGTTCTAAGCCGCCCGTTCTTATATCAAATTATCGATTTTAACTTCACTAATTTACCAACCTTTTTTTACCAATTACATTATGACTCTCATCAGAATAGCATACTGCATTTTATTTTATATGATCGTTTCCAAATTACCGACTTTCATAGCGATCTACCAGCTTTTCTTTGTGTATCTTGCGACGCATTGATACGTGTAAATCTTCCGTCTCTTCTAAATTCACATGAGTAGAGAGGGAGTTTTGCATCTATTTGATTTGATGGCTACTATCCTTTTAACTAAATTTAGATGTAATTAGCTGTTTCATGATCCTAAAAGAAAGGTGGCCTTATTTGTCACCTTGAATGGAGAGCGAGTTTTGCTCTTCTTCCCCCTTAATTCAAGCTCTAACGCAAGAACAACACCCTCCTCTCTTCCTCAACATGTATAAAAAGCTTTCTTCGCCAATCGATCAAGCGCAAGCCCTCCTCTAGCATCTCAAGAAGCCAAATCCATAAGGAGACTCATAATAATGGCGAGAACTTTGGAGGCCGCCGTGCTCGTTGTCGCCGCCGCCCTCTGCCTCTCGTCCCTCCTCGGCTTCGCCTATGGCCATGAAAAGTTCACCGTCATCGGCAAAGTCTACTGCGATACCTGCCGCGTAGACTTCGAAACCAAAGTCAGCTACGGTCTACCAGGTACTGTGCTTGTTAATATATTCTCGTCATCGAACAAACGATATGCACGTCGGGCATATTCCCTAAACGAAATATAACGAGAGCTATGTCGTCGATTGTGCAGATTCCAAGGTACTCTTGGAATGCCACAACCGTACCTCCAGGACCCTCACTCTGTCGGCCGAGGCAGTCACGGACAAGAGCGGCAAGTACACACTAACCGTCGAGGGGGACCACGAGGAGGAGATATGCGAGCTGCGAGTGGTCGAGAGCAGCGACCCCGAGTGCAGCACCCTCTTGGAAGGCGCCGTGCACAATGCTAGAGTGGCTCTCACCAATAAGAACGGCATCATGCAGGCGGTCCGCTTCGCCAACCCGCTCGCCTTCACCAAGAAGGTGTCTCTGGCCAACTGCGCACAAGTCCTCAAGGAAATGGGTGTCTTGCCTATAGGCCTGGACTTCTGATTAAACAAAGGATGAGGACCAAATTGTGGCGGTGGCGGGCCACTCTTGCCAATATTCTAAAATAACTAAAAGTTGGGGGAGAGAATTTTAATTTTCAATTTGTGGGCAATTAGGCCGTGACATTGTATGCGACGTCCATGAATTTATGAAAAGAAAAAAAAGTTTTTCCTATTAACGTCTCAAGTTCTGTATATTAATGCCTGATCATTGCTTCATAGACCCAACTTCACGAGCTTACGATCAGGGCAATGCCATGATGCAAATCCACTCTCACTATACGTATGGAATACGATTACGATATCCGGGTCAAGCCGGAAGGAACAATGACATCGATAATCACCAACACAAATTCCCGGGAAAGAACCGTGATTCGACGCAAGCCGCAGCAATGAGGATGGATCGCAGGTGGCAAAGGCCTCGACGGGGTAGATGTTGGTGAGGCAGCCAATGGCTTTAAACTGGATCCTCCTGGTGGGCGGATCATCGACCACGATCTCGCCGCAAGGGGTCCAAATCATGAGGTTCTTGGCTTTTACGCCCTCGAGATTCCTGATCCTCTTCCTCTCCAAGAAACCAGACATCTCGGCGTCATAACTAACGAGCCCCCTATCTTCATTTCCTTAAAAAGCAAAAGCCCAACCGGGAATTCATCATGTTGTTCGTAGAGAGAGAGAGAGAGAGAGAGAGAGAGAGAGAGAGAGAGAGAGAGAGAGAGAGAGAGAGAGAGAGAGAGTATCCATTGGAGAGCTTCTTTACCCTTCTTGATGGTTGCTCCTTCTCTCTCTGCCATGGCGTTCAGAGATGTGTCTTGTCCCAAGCTCCGTGACTTAAAATCTACTGGTAGGCATTTTAGAAGTAATCGCAGAACTTACAAGAACAATGCAAGGCATGAGAGAAGACAAACAGATGCTACTTAGCTTAACCCGCTGCAGAATACTGGCCAAAAAGAAAAAGAATGCTTGGAGAATAAGAACAGCTGCGAAAGTTGTGATACTCACGAGCATCAGTACATTGGAATGATCATCCCATGAACATTATATTTATTAATAGCTGTCGAAGTTCTCCTAATGCAATCGATCATGTGTGGAATAAATTGGTGACGGGACATCCTCATCGGAAAGACACGGCAGATTGCATTTTTGCAGTTGCTTGAAGAACATCGCCGTTAGAAGCAATATTGGGAAGGAGGAGGAGGAGATCGAGATTTGATTCCTGTCCACCATGGGATACCGTCCTGCTGCAGTTTAACATAAGCTTTGAAATGTACATTACTAATGGCTTAAACACTCAGCTTGCTACGGTGTCCCGAGATGCAACATTTGATGCTACAAGAAAACTCTAGTGTTTCTTTCACCCGAATTGAGGTTTTGTGCACCAGATCAAAAGTAATTTTTGGTACAAGCCCTGGACAACAAAGCTGTTGGAGAGTCTGAGACGGATACAACTACTAGAAGCTGAAAATATACACATCAAGAGGAAAAAGACGTCTATGTTATCATCCTAATGGATGACAACTACCTGATATTCAGTCCAATCCAATGATAAGGTAATTAAAAAGAAAGATAAAGCTGCCATTATCCAGCATGAGGAACAGGGAACTCAATAATTGACACATCAATTCTCCGTATGTATATATAAGAATATCCAACATCAAATGGTCATAGCATTTCCTCTCATTTCCATCCGACGTACATAGTGAATAAGATTACACTAGGTGAAAAATCATTCAATTGGGAGAAGTTTTTCCTCCACTTTGTCACGCACCACTAGCGTACGATCTTGTCCATTCCTTTGCTGCAGGGTCAAATTAGAGAGGGCACATCAAATATAAAGGATCAGGACAGATATATTAACTTTTGGCATTTCACTGGACTGTAGCAAGTGATTATTTGCGCAAGCATAAAGAAAAGAAAAAGATAAGATGGGCGAAATGTGTTAAATATGTCACGTGAATCTTAATCATTCAAAGTGCCACAGGATCGGAGAACCGATTAATGAGGCCCCCTAAAGCTACAAAAGACATAGCATTACCTGTTTCAACAGCTTCAGCCTCATTTGTCTTACAATGCTTAGCAATATTTTCAAAAAGTGGATCATCGGGGCAAAAGAGTTTGAATGCTGCAGAACAGTCCATCAGAAAATGCTTCCATCGGCTATTGTATGAAAAATTCAAAACAAAAATGCTGAACCTCAAATCCCAAATTCAGTAAGCTTACCAGTTTGGACAACAAACTCAAATGCTGTTGCATTAGCCTTGATAAGAAAAGCACAAGATAAACGGAGAGTGAATGACGTGAACCAGCAAAGCAAAGATCTACGTCCATAACAATTTGGTAGAATTTTTCTGATCCTTAGCCATTTAGATTGTTAAAGAGACAATGTAGCCTCTTCAGTCCATTTCCAGAAGTCTCAAATATGCAAGGAAATTCATTAAGAGTTCCTTTGAAGAACAGTTCGAATCTGCAGTGCAGGACTCCACTTGTCTTTCATGATGTCGAGGCATATCCTACCAAGCTGATTGGAAGAAAATCACATAAAAAAAATCAGATGGAAATTCCAACCAAGAAAAAGAAAAGGAAATTGCAGTAGCACCTTGCCAATGTTGGGATGACATTTCTATGAGAAACGTAACCTGCTGCACAAGTGACGGTCACCACTATTTTCTGATAAAGCAGTTGAAAAACTCATGACAAATAACTACTTAAAAAGTACTTCAGTGAAGACCGAGGAGTCAGCAATGCTGGTAATGTCCAACTTCCTCAGAAAGAGTTTCATAAGCAACTATGCGCCTGTGTTCGCATCTTCAATGAAATCAGTCAGGATGGCTAATAGATGAATTGTAAAGAGTTGCACAGACAAGTAACACGTAGACTGGAGGGAACCACTCGGCAGTCAGCATGAAGAGGAATCCTATACGAACTACTGCAGTAAGCCAATCATTTTATGCCTGCCAAAGTCAGCTATGCTCTAGCAGGTACCATACATTGTCCTATGTTGCTTGGTTTCCGTTATCAAACAAACAATATGTATGCCAGTAGACCAAATATAAAGAGAGCTATGTCCATCGTGCAGATTCTGAGGTAGCGCTTGGAATGCCACAACCATACCTCAAGGGTCCTCACCATCACGGCCAAGGCAGTAGCCGGCAAGAATGGGGAGTACAAATTGGTTGCCGATGGGGACCACGAGGAGGAGATATGCCAGCTGCAATTGGTCGAGAGCAGCAACCCCGAGGGTGATGTGCACTTGGAAGGTGCCGTGCACAATGGTAGAGTGCCTCTCACCAAAAAGAATGGTCTGCGCACAAGTCCTCCTTGACACAGGGGCCTTGCCACCTGGCGTGGAGTCGTATTAGCCAAGATGAGGACCAAATTGTGGCGGTGGCGGGCCACTTTTGAGAATATTGTAAAATAGCTTAAAGTAGGGGGAGAGAATTTTTATTTTCAATTTGTGGGCAATTCTGAGGCTGTGACATTGTATGCGACATAGGAATTTCTGAAAAAAGAAGTACTTTCTATTAACGTCTCTACTTCTATCTATATAGATTCCTTGTCATCCTGTCGAATTGAATTATTGCTTCATTCACCAAGCTTCATGAGCTTTCATTCAGGGCAATGCCATGGAGCAAATTCAGTTTCACTACATAAATACATTCAAGCCAGACGGAACAATGACATCATAATCACCAAAACAAAATCCAAAAAAGAACCACAATTAGATGCAAGCCACAGCAGTTGCAATCAATCACGGTGGCAAAGGCCTCGATGGGGAAGGCAACGGTGAGGCCGCCAATGGCTTTGAACCAGAGCTTCCCAGTGGGCAGGTCGTCGAAGAAGATCTCGCATCTATGCCTAGCTCAAGGGCATGCTCCCTGGCCTTCATGCCCTTGAGCTTCCTGATCTTCTTCTTCTCCAAGAAACCGGACATCTCGGCATTGTAAATGGCGAGCTTCCCTATCATCTTGAACTTGTGCTCGATCCTCTTCTCTTGGACAACCCACATGTACCCGGTTCTCTCCACAAATCCCACCTCAATCAATTCCTGGAAGGGCAAAAGCCCAACCGGGAGTCCATACTGCTCGTAGAGCGAGATTATCCATTTGAGAGCTTCTTTGCCCTTCTTGACGATTGCTCCTTCCCTCTCCACCATGTCCTTCGGAAGACGCATCTATGCCCAGCTCCGCGACCTATATATCTACTTGTAGGGACTTTAGAAGCTATCGGAGAACTTACAAGAACAATGCAAAGCATGAGAGAAAGACAAACAGAGATGTGGCTTAGTTTAGAATGCTGTCGAACACTGGCCCAAAAAATAAAAACAAGGAAGTGTTGGAGAACAAGCTCAACTGTGAAAATTGTGATATTCAGACGCATCAATAGATTGGAATGGTCATCCCGTTAGTCTTCTATTTCTCATAGCCGTCAAAGTTCCCCTAATGCAGTCGATCATATGTGGATTGCATTCTGTAGTTGCTTGGAGAACGTTGCCCGTTGGCAGTGTTATCAAGAACTAGTTAGGAGGAGACCATGATTTAATTCCTGTCCACTTGCACTACTACAGTTTAACATTATCTTTGAAATGCACATCAAACACTCAGCTTGCCACACTATCCCGAGATGCAACTTCGGATGCTTCAAGAAAACGCTAAATTTTTTTTATTTTATTGGGAAGTAATTAGGTGTGAAATCCTCCTTTTTAAAGCCATTTAAAATATCGACTGGCCTGGCGCCCGTTGAGATCACTCCATAGTTTTTCACCCAACTCAAGGTCATCTTTTACCCGCGTAGAGGGTTAGTGCATCAAATTCAAAGTCATTCGTGGTACAAGTCCTGGACAGCAAAGCTGTTTGAAAGTCCCGAGAGCTTCCACTACTAGAGGCTGAAAGTCTAAACATCAAGTCCTCGTTTTCAGAAAAGAAAAGGACGACTAATGTGATCTTCCAAAAGGATAACTACCCGATATTCAGTCTAATCCATGATAACATACTTAAAAAGTAATGATAAAGCTGCAATTATCCAGCATAAGGAGCAGGGAACACAGCAATTAACACAGTTAATTCTCCGTATAAATATACAAGAATATCCAAACATCAAATGGGCATAGCATTTCTTCCCATTTCCATCTTTAGTCCAAAGTGAATAAGATTACACTAGGTGAAAATCATTTCAATTCGGGGAAGTTTTTCCTCCAACGTCATCATGCACCACTAGCGTACAATCTGGTCCATTCCTTCGCTGCAAGGTCAAATTAAAGAGGGTACATCAAATAACAAGGATAGAACAGAAAATTAAATTTTGGCCTTCCACTGGACCATAGAAAGTGATTATTTACGCAAGCATAAGAAGCAAAAACAATCAAATCAGCTAATAAAAATTTGTCATCTGAATCTCAATCATTCAAAGTACCGCATGATCGGAGAACCAGTTACCTAGACCCAGTAAAACCACGAAAGACTTAGCATTACCTGTTTCCACAGCTTCAGCCTCATTTGTCTTCCAATGCTTAGCAATATTCTCAGAAAGCGGATCATCGGGGTTTGGAGCACTCAAAAGGGCCTGAATGCTGCAGAACAGTACATCAGAAAACAGTTCCATTGGCCATTGTACGAAAAATCCAACATAAACACGCCAAACCTCAATTCCAAATACAGTAAACTTACCATTTTGCATGACAAACTCAAACAAATGCTATTGCATTAGCCTCCATAATAAAAGCACAAGATAAAGGGAGAGGGATCCCGTGAGCCAGCAAAACTAAGATCTACATCTATAACAATTTGGAAGAACTTTTGTGCTCCTTAGCTATTTAGATTGTTAGAGTGCCAATGGAGCCTCTTCAGTCCCTTTCCAGATGTCTCAGCTATGCAAAGGGAAATCATTAATATACCTAAGAAGTACAGTTCGAATCTGTAGTGCAGGACTCCACTTGTCTTTCAGGATGTCGAGGCATATCCTACCAAGCTGATTGAAAGAAAAATCACATTAAGAATCGGATGGATATTCCAACCAAAAAAAGAAGAAGAAAATTGTAATAGTACCTTGTCAATGTTGGGATGGTATATTTTTGTGAGAAACCTAACCTGTTGCACAAGCAATGATTAGAAGCTAAAACCCCACGAGTCACCACTATTTTTGGATAAAGCAATTGAAAACCTCAGGACTAATAAAAACATCAAAAGTACTTAAGTGAAGACCCAGGAGTCAGCAACGCTGGTAATGTGCAACTTCATCTGAGAGTTATCTAAGCAACCATATGCAAATGTTTGCACAACCAATCAAATCAATCAGAATAGCTAACAGATGAACCGGAAAAAGAGTTAATTAGACAAGTAACATGCAGTCTGGAGGGAGCCACTCGGCAGTCAGAATGAAGAGAAATCCAATATGACCTACTGCAGTAAGCCAATCAATTTTTTGGCATGCCACCTGAGGCAAATCCTACTCCACTTTAAACATGGTTCACTGTGGACAACTAAAGCTGCCCAAAAATCAACAAACCCTTGGAACCATCTAAGGAAGACCAAAACGATTCATAAAAATTGACTGTGATTGCTAAACTTTCTAGATAGTAGAAGCGAGCAAAGAGTCAAGACACGGTTCTGACAGAAATGCAAAGGCTCTAGAAACAAGAGGAAAGCCATTACCCCACCATGAACCCAAGAAAAAAAGAGAGAGTTTGAAAAAATTACAAAGGGAAAGATGAATCAATTTCCTATTCATCTATTTTTTTTTTTGGTAAGCAAGTTACTATCTTTAATCTAGCATGTCACTTTCATTGTCAACACCAAGGCATAATCGATCATGTAGCTTTCACAACCCATATACAGAGCACTTGCAACCTAGCACCTCTACGTGATTGAGATTCTGTGCTGGAAAGAACCAAGCAGCAGATACCATGATGATAGAAGTTACTATATATTGGAAGAAAAGACCGTGCTTAACTGAAAATTACCTTAGGAGCAGCCATAGGATATTCTTCAGGCAAAAACAACTCTAGTTTGAAAACTCCTCCTGCAAAAAGATTGCAAAAGGACAAGCAAACAAGTTAACTACGAAATTAGTTATGACAGAACAAATTTTTCGAAGCTGTAGTCAGGAGATTCGAAAGCTAAATGGAGGTATACTAAGATATATCATGGAAAGCTAGATTATCAAGGACAAGCATGCACTGCAGAAATGGGTTAAACGAAAATGGGCAGATGCGACATGAACAGACTGATGCTTTTTCCTGCCAACGGAAAAAAACAGACAACCTATCTAGGACAAAATGATGACGACAGACTCCACCTATGAGAAGTTATTTCCAATATAACACAGGTCAGGAATCGATCTTTTGCATTATCCAGGTGAACAAATGTGTGTAAAACTAAGCGTCTGCTGTCTCTCGGATTTTAGCGAGCAAATCAATTTGTCAATAACAACCACCAACAGCTCTCCCCACTCCTTAAACACCAAAAAAAAAAAAAAAATGTGCACAGCTAAATAACCCTATGCAGACAGGTGAGTTCAACTGATTAAATTCGGTAACATCTTCCATGAACGTCTGTATGCGTCACGGGAAGGTGTGCATAGTTACATCAGGTTAACCGAATACCTTCATAAGGAGATTGCGTAGGGCCAAGGATCATCACGTTAAAGTACCGCATATTGTCCTCCGAAGGTGAAGCACTGATGCCAGGAGCTGTACCACAGACCTCAGAAATCAGTTGCTTAAACGACACATCTAACAATTCGACCGAATTACGGGACTCTCCTAACGTCTCTAAATGGACAATTAAAGGGGAGGAGCATAAAACGGGCGCCCAACAGGGGAGAGTCTCCTCGAATGGAGAAAGACACGAAGCTCGCGGCATAAATTAGAAACACCAAAACAAAATAGATCAAAGTACAAGACGGCCTTTTTAAGATTCCAAGACAGAAGAGACTACTGGACGAAGGACAGGACGGCGAAACGAAGAAGCAGTCTGTCTGATGAATAGGAGCTTACCGGGTTCGCTGAGGAGACGCTGCGTTTCCTGCTCGGCCCGCAACAACGGAGCGATGCCAAAAAGAGAGAGAGAGAGAGAGAGAGAAAAGGGAAAAGAAAATCACGTTAGCGCCCGACTCACTAGTAATGCTCGCATTAAAATGGTCCAATCATCCGACACCGCCATTCACTTTTCCTTACCCTAGGCACGAATCGATCGAGACACAGGCGAATCCCGCAGCAAAAAAAAAAAAAAAATGAAGAAAAAAACCGAATTCGGAATCGATCCGCAACAGAGCCGGGAGCCGCAAACCGATCAAGCCGGAAACCCTAACACACGCGCACGCGGCACTCGGCTAGCGCACCAGCTGAACCGAATCGCGCGGCGCGACCTGTTCAGCCGAATTTGGACATCGACGGCAACACGGCCGATCGAAGCGGACGGGCTCGTTCCGACGAAGGAAGGAGCGAGCGAGCCAACGAACGAACGACGACGGTAGGCAGGTCGTGAAAAGTACGGTTTCTCTCGAGAACGAAGAAGACGTGAATTCGCGCAGCGATCGGGATGGAGGCCGAAGGAAGGAAGTGAAAAGCGAGAGAGAACGGAAGAGCACGGAGTACCTTTATGATCCTCCGGGGGAGATTACTGCTCGCCATTGCAGAGAGGGAGGTCGACGGCAGAAAGAGAGAGAGAGGGAGGGAGAGAGAGAGAGAAGAGGAGAGAGAGAAATGAGTTAGTAGCGTCGACACGTGACGGTTCAGCCCCGCGGATATTTAAGCGGCATTTTCCGATTTTTGGTGTAATTTTTGCTACTGGAGTCCTCAACAGGTTTTTCTATTTTAATTTTTTTTTGGATAAGGGCATTTTTTTTCTTTTGAAATGAGATAAGTGTATTAGAAGTCTTGAAACTTATCCCGAAATTTCAATTGAGTTTTAGAACTTTCAAAAAGGTAAAATTTAATCCCAAAACTTGCTATGAGATATAATTAAGTTCTAAAACTTGTCATATTCGTCCAAACAGATCCTTCTGTTGGTTGAACTTTTTGAAAATTATAAAAACTCAATTGCACTTTGCGATAACCTTTAGGGCTTGATTGCACTTTTTGAAAATTTTAATATTTGATTGCACTTTTATAATAAATTTTAAGATTTTATTGAGCTTTTTTGATAATTTTAAAACTCAATTGTACTTTCGTGATAAGTTTAAAAACTTCTAATCTAATGCACTTTTCTCTCTTTTTTCCTTATTTTTTTTTTCATTTGTTTAAGCTCGAGGTCTACTAAAATGTTAGAAACGGGGGAAGCTCTTGAAATTACTGATTTTAATGCCAGTTATGGAGCTGAAAGTCAACTTAATCATTTTTCGTCCAGTCAACAATTGAGAGACAAAAACCGAACCTGATTTTTATAATTTCTGTCGTCGGATTTCCCGACATGTTGCGTTAGCTTAACAAAGAGTAGGAGATTGTCGATTTGACCTCCGCAAAAATGTTCGCTCCGTTCCACCATCCACGTGTACAAAAAGATTAAGAAGGGGGCAAAAAGATCTTTCTAGCTATTAGATTTCATCTGCATGCTGAGTAGGGGAGTCAAAGAGTAGGAACACAACAGATCATCAGCGAGTTAATCATTGAAAAAGAACAGAACCAGGCTGGTAATGAACTCCCGTTTGCTGAACCGATTCATCCCTTACCTTTACTTAGACTTTAAACAGAGTTCTAATCATGGAACTGGGCCTACTAGACCTTGTATTCAAAGGGAGCCTGCTTCTGTTTTGCATCACCAGAAGAGAAAACTGGTACCGATCTGGTTTTGCCTTGTCAATGAAAGAATCGACAAGGAAAGAATCGTCGGACCCCAGCGTCGCACCTCGCTAATATTGTCAGAGGCAAACAATCGAAAAGTTGCACTGGTGCAGATAAGCTAATCTTGCCAAATGCACACAAAATCACTATTAATCCTCTTACTTCAAGTTTTTTTTTCCTGTTCTCCATAAAACATCAAGCTCTTCTTGAAAAGATGTACAATTTGAAGCGAACTCGTCTAATTATTTGGCCAGACGGAGAAAACTTGGAGAGAGCTCCTACAGGGAGCAGTTTCGGACGTGCCCTTCACTTGGAGACATCAGTATGAGAAATAATAATGCTTCATATTCAAATGTGTATAATGAAGAATACATTCAATTTTAAAAGTTTCAACAAAGGTCTAAAAGAATGGTAGAAAAAGAAGACTGAGAAGCTAAAAAGTACTGCTCCTTGGCCTTTTCTAATTCTGGAGGTGTCTGTCTAGTGACCACTAGGTATCAATGTATCTGTTCAACTTTCTACACTAGTTAAAGGAAAAAAGGAGATGAATTTAATGAGGATCCACAAATTAGAAGACGTGGAGGCAACAATACTGATTCACAAGCGAGCGGCCAAAGAACCTGGCTATTCATATTAAGGGGTCTGGGAAGATGGAAAGAGGGAAGCTAATCATCGTCAGATGGCATAGTAGGGCTTCTTGAGCATCTTTCCTTCTGATGAAGTTCCACCAACCGCTTTTCTGGATCACAGAGCCCTGAATGACATTTAAAACTGACTGTTAGGCATACCTCTAGTAGATCTATTCCCAAATACTTATTTACACATCCATTTACCCCTACGATCGAAAGAACTTAGTGAAAACCAAAAGTCATTGTATGCTTTGGAACCACTATCAATATATAGAGTTGGTTGTCGAGTTTGACTTAAACAGAAATAAGCTACCATGTTGGACCTCAATTGAGATTAGTGTTTGTAAGAGCTGCTCACCTGAACACTTTGGAATATCCCAAACAGCAATAAAGGATGGGGTGCAATCTGATTCACAAAGCAATTGATTGTTCTCATGATTGACATTCATGGCAAGCATCCATGACCCAATTGTAACATCCTCATTGCTGAACATCCGGAAACTGGAATAATGAAGAAGACATTTAAGAGATACAAAGGTAGTAATTTCGCAGAACAGAATAGTGTCGCACTGCGGACAATTGTGGATAACATAAGTAGTGATGCAGGGCCTTCAAAAGAAATGCAACATGCCAAGTAGCAATTTTTGACATATGGAAACATGTTCACAGGTATCAGGGCTTTGCTTTTTTAACACTCTTCCTGCATAGCAAAATAAAGTTTATCTTACCGTGCTCTCTTATTCCGTACATCCACACGCATTCCACCCTTGGCAGTTCTACTTCCCATTCCTTTATGCTACCCTCAATAATGGGCAAAATTGTCCTGAGATCTATTTCTCTATTGCTAAACCAAAAACTTATTTTCTCATGCTTACCTTGTTAAGCTTCCTAAAATTAATTTACTAAGAAAACATCATGTAAAGCTCAGTAATAACAATATAACAAACTAAGCCTCGTTCTGCTAAGTGTGTTCGGCTATGTGAATCCTTTCAGATCACTGTCCTCAATTCTTTATCAAGTCTTCTGTATGATCTAAAATCTCCATCAGTAGCTTTTCTCATCATCTTCTTTGATGTCTCGTTAAATTTTTCTCTACCGGTTTTAACCTTAGTCTCCATTTAATGATTGCATCTTCTGACTAGAGCATTGAAGACCTCCATTAGACAGAGTATTAAAAGCACAGATTCAATAGAACTTTTTTTTCCTTTTTTTAAGAGTGCAAACGGGGTAGGCCTTTGTTTTTTGGGATTTAAGAATTTGTAGGAGAAATCTAAGCTAGGCAAGCTCTACCTTAGCAATTACTACTGATGCGGTGCCAACTATTGATAACCATGCAAACAATTAATTCTTCGTGCTTACTAGATTTAAATAATGCACATGTGATGGATCAATCTCATGCTGCTTAGGGGCAATGAAGGGCGGAGATTCACAGTGCAATCAGCAAGTTGCTAAACAAGATATATTGAACAATGCCCCCCACAAGTGAGAATTGTAAATGCAGGTAATCAAACATTATATATCAGGTCGATTCGGGATCTTGCCTATTGTTTCGAAGAGCAACCAAGCTTGCAACAACATCAGCTGAAAGAGCATATAATGGACCATATGCATGGAGGAAGTACTCGCTGCCAAGCAAATAGTGCAACGGCTCATACCTGCATCAGTTAAATACAGAATGAAACCCTGGAGAAAGGGGAAGACAGAAGAAATTTGTCATGAAGAAACTCACACTAACTACATAAATGCACCTATGAACCACATGGCCTTGGAAATCATCGATACTTTCTCTTTCCAATGACTCGATCAACAAGAAACATCAGATAGCTGTCATCTCTCTTTTCATTAACACCATGGGAAACATAAAACAAAAAACTACAGCATGGACGAACAAGAAAATTGTCACCTCTGCTAAAAATGGGGCATTGTCACTATAAATCTTTATTTTCAATTGATCATTCGACCATAAGCATCAAATAGCTGTCATCTCTCTTTTCATCAAGACAATAGGAAGTAAAAATGGGAAAGTACGCCATGCACGGTTAAGAAAATTGTCCTGTGATCATATAGGCAAGACTAACCATTTAAGCTTTGGGTTAGCGAAAACTTGCCCCTTTTTCATGCACCCAATGTAAGTTTGAGTATGACTCCTTTCTTTTGCCAAGAGCAATGAGAGCCGATCTGACGAATTTCAAGAACAAAATAATATTGTAGGGTGATCAGAAAAATATCAACAGAAAAAAAAACAGTCACTGAGTCTGACATAAGCTTCACTACCAGGTCTTAGATATATGTCATCGTCGGCCTTGACATAAAACTCGGAATCATAAAGTGCATATGCAACTTTAAAGAAAGCTAGCCTGCAATTACAAACAGACAATGAGATTCAGAAAATCCATTAAGGAGATTAAAAAGAAAATCCATAACCTCCATACTAACGTTTTATAAGGAAGCATACTGTATTCCTCTTCAATGTCCAGTAACAAGAAGTCGGCATACTCCGCCACTTCCCTCTTAAGCTCCAACATCTTCGACTGATCTTTAGTTCTGCCAATCACAAACCTGAATGCCAAGCCAGTGGCTTCCTCCAACCTGCAATCAATCTTACAACTCAATCTATGAATTCCGCCATTGCTTCTCAGAACCTCCATTTGAAGTCAAAGGAAAATCAGAAACTACCGACTCTGGAATGATTCGAAACACATTACGCAGCAAACTACCTGTCTTCTACAGTTACATGCACCGGCCATTGAACCTAAGTAGGTCATTTCGAATCTAAGCGATATTGCTATTTTTACCAAATGAGCTTGAATCAGCACGATCTCATCCTATATGGTCCCAAAGCGAGACTGAACATGGTTTTTAAAGTTCTCGGAGCAAATCGGTACCGTTGGAGCCCCTGCCGATCGGACGGCATCCAAGTCTGGCGCAGGGATCTCCGGCGACCGGCCGATCCGAAACCGGTCTGAATCCCCACAAAGCCCATCACTTTATGACGGCTAGCACTTCGAGCTCCATCTCCACCGGAACCCGAGCCGCCCCCGCCGCCGCCCTCCCTCTCCCAGACGACTCGAACCGATCGCGGCTCGTGGACGGGGCACTTGCCCGGCCGGAGGATGGCGATGAGGCCGAACACGAACCCGGAGAGCCCGATCAGGAGGCAGCAGCCCAGGATCAGGACGGTAGATCTGCGCGGCGAAGGGCGGCCCTGGTGGAAGAGCTTGGGAGACGAGGGCATGGCGAGAGCCCGACGGGGGGGAGAGGGCCTAGTTCATCGAAGCGGGGGAGGAAGTCGCGGCTGGAGTATCGATCTCTCGCGCGCGGAGACGAGCCGGAACGGTTGTGGCGCCGGCGGAGAGGCGTCGGCCTCCAGCTCGAGCTCCTTTGCGGAGGACGAAGGCGGAGGCGTAACGGCTGAGCTTTGACTACGACGGGAGAGGAAAGCGAAGTTGCAGTTGCGCGGAAACAACAGGAGGAGGAGGAGGAGGAGGAGGAAGGCAAGTCATTTTCTTTTTCTTGCTAAATTTTGTGAATTTAAGAAGATCTTTTTAAACGATTTAGATCTAATGTATCCATTAGCTGATTTTTGCATTTAGAATCATGAAATATGTTTACTAGAAGTATTAAAACTTGTCAAGAAAGTACAATCGAATCTTAAAACTTGCAAAAATGTGCAATTGAGTTGCAGAACTTATAAAATTGATTCGATTGAATCTTAAAATTAACACCATCTAATTTACGTGATGTTGACGCAGCTTATTGTAATATTTTCTCTCTCTTACACGACGATAACTTGAATTTAGAGAAAATATTGAAACACATTATCCAGCAAGCTACCCATCTTCTACGATTTCTCCCCGCCACTGCCCCAGCCTCACCGGGCCGTCCTCGCAATGGTGGGGTGGTAGTGGCGGTGGCGGCAGTGAGGGCTTCTAGCCCTTCCCGCTGGACTTTAGCTCCCTCTTCTCCTTTTAAAAAAAAAATGTAAACAATTAGTTTATTTTTAAAATTTAATTTAAAATTTTTATATCAAAATAATATAAAAAGTCATGTAATCACCACATATGATGGAAAAAATAAAAAAAAAAATTCACATCGATATTTTTGTTAATTAGTTAAACAATGTTAACTTTATAACTTAATTAAATCAATTTGATAAGTTTTAGGATTTAATTGCACTTTTAGCAAGTTTTAGGACTCAAATACACTTTGATAATAAATTTTAAGACTTCTAACGAACATATCCTTATAATTTAACTTCCACTTTTTATTGGGCTTAATTCCCTAAAAAATCACTAACCTTAGATTCGGAACTAATTCTGTCTTGAATTTTTTTTGTCTAAAAAAATTTACCAAACTTTAGGTGGAGTGCAATTTTGCCCTGAACTTTTCTTTATCTAAAGAAAACCCAAAGTTGAAGTCTAATTCTAAATCTACCCCGAACTTTTTTTGTCTAAGAGAAAAATCTCCGATTTTTACACTAGTTCCACATCTGCCCCATTAGCCCCTTGTCCAATAATTGCCGTTACTCATTTCTAATTTTCATGTCGCAGAACAATTTCATTTTAGAGATAATTTTTCATGTCACCTTGCCGATGTAAATTTGTTATCAATGAGGAAAAGCCACGTCAAGTTGGGACTGGACCATAATGGTAGATTTAAGAATAAATTGAAAGTTTGTGATTTTTTTTAAAGAAAAAAATTTTGGGGTAGAATTGGAAATAGATCTAAAATTTTGGGTTTCTTCTAAGATAAAAAATAAATTTGAACGGATTTGGGACTAGACTTAAAGTTTAGGGTTTTTTTCGAAATAAAAAAAAGTTCGGGACATGATTAAAATTAAACTTAAAATTGGTGGGTTTTTTTTTTTTTTTTGAGAATTTGGCCCATTTACCGTCAATTTTAAAAATCTGATTTTAGTATTAAATTCATTAAGTTCATCACCTGCCATGAGTACATTTGTTAATCAAAAATTTAAAATTATGGTTCGCGTTACGCGTATTAATCCATCCCAATATATAATGACTACCTCATCATAGCATCATCGCGTCAGTTACCGTCGATCACCACATTCATCTCCATCGCCACAACGTTCTCTCCAAAGCTTCTCTTTTTAGACTTTTTCTTTCTACGATTTAGATATGCGAGTGAGTGATCGAGAAAAAGCTTAGCTTAGGTGCTCCAACGATCCAAAGAGGCCTGAGAAACTGCACGGATTCAAATTCCAAACAACCGACTTGTAACACATGCGTAACAGTTAAGACTTTCAAAATAATCGGTAGCAAGATAATGTCGGAGCGTGTGTGGTGTTCGGGTTTTCTCTTTTTTCACGGTCTTATTGATGGGTCGGGTCCGACACTCGTCTAGATCGAATCCGCATGGATTTTTCCTTCTTTGGCCCTCGGAAGAGCACATCGCAAAGCGACGAGCGGGCCTCGAGAACACTAGTAGATGATTCCGATCTCGGTCCAAGTCAGCCCACTCCGGCGAGCAAGGGTCGGAGCGGACCGCAACCGTGGATTTGGAATGTCCACACGGAAATCGACGGTGCACGGTGAATTGCGATTTCGAAAGCAACGTGCACCGGATATGTGCTCCCGCTCAACGTAAGCCATCCTATCAAACCGACAGAAATTGGAAAATGGTAGGGGATTTGATTAGGAAAGGATCAAATGCTTGCTCGGGTCCATCGGCTCGGAGGGTGCCGTTGACGAAGACGGAGTTGTGGCGGAAAATCAAAGCACCCTCCGCGAACGATGGATGGTGCGCAAATGATTCGGAGATTTTTTTCAGTTTGTACATATGAATTGATGGGTCAAGCGCGAGCAATTCGTACGTGGGATGCTGGCTGCCGGTCACGAATGTGATCTGCCGCAGTTACGTGACTCGTTGAAAGAGAAATAGTTGAGGGACAGGTCCATGGGAACGCGTCCATGTGAGCTGTCGCGCGCGCGTTAAATGCATGTGTCGCCTGAACTTTTAGGCTTTAGACTTTGTCTAATTTTCGACCAAAACAAAAAAAAACAGACCTGTCCAGATTCTTCTTTGGGTGCTGTGGGCGTTGACCGTTGATTTTTATGGTGGGCGTCGATCTGGAAATGGCACGGCTTGCAATTATTGATCTTGCCGATGATAGAATGGGGTTATTAAAAAAGCGGGACTTTTCCAGCTCTTGTCCTTCTGTACTGGCTTGGAGGTCAACTCCGGAATTTTCTTTCCCCGACTTTAAAAGAATTATCAAAAGCCGTACAAAGCCATCGCAGAAAATGCACACGTGAGCATTGGTCGCGCAATTTCTAGGGGGTTTCATATTTTTTTAGTATTAAGCAAACGTCACATAAAATTTACACAAAATAAAGGGTGTCAAATAAATGTTATGTCAAGCGCACCAAGTAATTCGGGTTCCGTTTACTTTGCAGAAAACAAATAATTTGAAGAAAATATTTTTCTAAAAATTGTGGCTTGCATCTATTACAAAAATAAATAAAAAAAATATTTTAATCGTTTACAGAAATAATAAAAATATCTTTCATCAATCAATTATCTTAAGTAATATAAGCATCATGAAAATATTATTTAATTTTTTTTTTCGTGAAACAATCAGGTATTTAGGTCAAAAACCTTGTTGTCCATAGTTTAGGACAAAATCACTGTCACTTTTTAACTATTTTTGTTTATCCAAACGAAGAGAAGCTCGTGTTCACACGATGTCGATAGTGAGATGGAATCAGACGGGTCGTCTTCAAGCCGGGAAGTGGTCCAGAGTTTACACATTCATTACGTTCAGCTGAAAGCTTGGACCAATCTCCAGCCCCTAAAATAGTAGACCAGTCACCTTCCCCTGAAACATCCTTCCAACGCTTGCGTCCTCTCCCTCTACGTCTCCCTCTCTCTCTCTATCCAGCGTTCTTTAGCCGTCTTTCAGGAGGATATAGCAGCTAAGGTTTGATTCTTCTTCTTCTTCGTGGCAACTAGTCGTGCTTCAATGGAGTTTAGCATGCGCTTCTTTCATAGCTTCTGAGGTTTTTAGCAAAAGGGTAGTTCCCATTTTTTGAATCTTCTTGTCTGTGTTCGGTTTAGCTTGGCTCCACATTAAGGAGGAGGGCATCAGCAGAATTGAGCCTAATCTTGTTGGTTGTGAGTTAGACAAACTGAACACAGTATCTGAGCTTGTGCTTTCCTTTCTGTTGCTTCCTTGTTCTTCAGCTTTGAACATTCCTTAGGGATGAAATGATATGCAAAACCGTAGGCTGGAGGGTTGGGGATCACTTAGAATTCATCCTGAAGGAACTTTCATAATGAGCAATTTGTCCTTTTGTTTTGATAAGTTACGATTGATGATGGTAATGATGAGGGATTAAGGGTAGATCAGATGCTGGGGAATTGATATTTACATTAACAGAGTCGTAAATTCTTCATTGTTGCTGTGTTAGGCTGATGTATGCGTGTTGGCTTTGTTTTCACCTTTTTATCAGGTTTCAGTGTGGAAGACTACTCATCTTAATGCACGGTGGGTCTCACAATAAGACGTCTCTGAAGATCTTGGCTTAATTTTTCGGTGGAAATATTGATTTGCATAGGACAAGCCAGTCTGATGCCTTGGTTTTCTTTATTTTTCAAGTGCTACAGAGCTTCCTCTTTAAACAGAGAGGTCGATGACGGTATGTCTTCCCCCTGTTATACCTGATGCCACAAGTATTCCTAGTCTATGCTATGGATTTGTGAAATAAAATAAAAGAAAATTCGTTTCTGTTGGATTTCCTATGTGAGATGCAATGATGTAAATCTTGGTTAGACCCATAATAGGCTTGTCAGATCTTAGAACTATTATCCTGCAGCATCAGTCGGTTCCTTTATCCATCCTGTCAACCTTCCAATTCACGAGAAAGCTTCTGATTGATTCTCTCATATGTACAGAGGTTTCAGGAATTCAAGATACAAAATTGTACAAGTATCAAGAGTTAGTCAAAGCAACCGCAGATTTTAGTCGATCCAACAAAATCGGTCATGGGGGTTTTGGTTCTGTCTACAAGGTAGAGGAGCCATATTTTTGGTGTCTTTTTCGATAGTTTCTCTTTCATGGATAAGAGTAACATAATCGGGCAATAATTGGAAATTTCTCAACTTTTGTGAACAGGGTGTACTTGAAGATGGCACCTTGGTCGCCGTGAAGGTGTTATCTGCCGAGTCGAGTCAAGGAGTGCGGGAGTTCTTGACAGAGATAAACATGATTGCAAATATAGAGCATCCTAACCTAGTTAAGTTGCATGGTTGCTGTGTGGAAGGAGAGCACAGGATTCTGGTATATGGTTATCTCGAGAATAACAGCCTCTCACAAACACTTCTTGGTGAGTTTACTTTTGCATATTTAGTTCTGCCATTAGCCACGGTGGTGTGAGATTTTTCTCTCCTTTATAGGCGGTTCCCACAGTAGCATCCAATTTCAATGGCCTACACGACATAAGATTGCCGTAGGCGTGGCGATGGGGCTAGCATTCCTCCATGAGGAAGTCCAACCACCAATTATCCATAGAGATATAAAAGCAAGCAATATCCTGCTAGATCGTCACCTGGAGCCGATAATTTCAGATTTTGGTCTTGCGAAACTTTTTCCGAGCAACATGACTCACATCAGCACCCGTGTTGCTGGAACAGTGTAAATCACAAACTTCTCAATTCCTCCTGTCAATATATAGTTGAATCTTTCAGAAAATTTTCGTAACTTATTTGCCCCAGTTTAGAACTGCCGCTTCATCTGCTGAATAAGCATTCAAATTCTGCTGTCACTTGAGTATCTTCTTTGTTCGTTTGACCTGAATACGTTGGTGAGATTGCACTGGAGATGTTGGCTTGTGTAGTAAAGCTGGGTATTTGGGCCCAAAGAAAGTAGTTTTGGAAACTCCAATCAAGCTTCTGGAAATATGTTTTCAAATCATGACTGAATGCATTAAAACCGGTAAAAGATGTGATATTCTTCAACATTTGTTCCTGACTTCTTTCTCTTTCTGCAACTCCTCCTGTTTCTGTCGATATCTTAGCTCTTGGTCAATAACATGGTTCTGCCTATGTTGTTGATGCAGGGGTTATCTGGCACCAGAGTATGCAATGCGAGGTCAGTTGACAATTAAAGCAGATATATACAGTTTTGGGGTACTGCTTCTGGAAATCGTTAGCGGGAGATGTAACACAAACCGTAAATTACCAGCTGAAGAACGATATCTTCTTGAAATGGTAACTTCTCATCCTGTAGATTCCTATTACTAGAAGCTTATTTATATCCCTGAATCACGAGGATTCCCCTTTTGTTAATCTCTGAAAATCAGTAGAAAGCATAGAAAATTTGCCGCTCATTATCTTCCAATCCTGGCCAAGTCCTTCACGGAAACTGCCCATGTCCTGTACCGAGTCATACAGCACAATACAGACTTTTAATCTAACGAAGCTGCTGGTTAGAGGGACAAATTCCATCTCTGTGATAATTTAGTTGTCTTACTTTCATTGATGCTGGTTTGTGCTAACTTGTATAAACCAACTACATTGTTTGGTTAAACAATCATTTACCTAGGACTGATTGCAATACTTTAATTATAGGCATGTATGTTGCGCGTGAATCTTTCTTTTCTTCGTTTTGTTCTGCTCTTCTTCTTTTTTTTGTTCTCATGTTATTTTCCCAGTCTTCTGTACTCTCTCTGGTGAATTTCCACAATTTTGAGCTATCATTGTACTTAGGAGAGAAATCTCTCGCCCATTCACATTACCAGCATGTTTATCTGAAGATAGAGCTCAGTACTATGAAAACCTAGCATTACTACATGTACACTGTGTTATAGGCATGGAAGCTGCACGAAAAAGGGGAGCTAATGAGCTTAGTGGACGCATCTCTGGATGGGGAACATCATAGGGAAGAGGCGTGCCTATTCATGAAGATCGGTCTTCTCTGTGCACAGGGTCTACCGAGGCTTCGACCATCCATGTCGACTGTTGTGAAGATGCTAATGGGCTTGGCTAAGGTTAATGACAATGAGATATCAAGACCTGGGTCAATTTCAGATTTCACGAGTCTAACTGCTGAGGAAGGCCTGAAAGCTCACTCGAAGGATTCATCTTCCCCTGCATCTGGGGAGTCAAGCGGGCCAGACAAATCATCTTTGTGGTCGAAAGACATACCCAGCTCATGTGCTACAATGACCTTCAATTCTATTTATGATAGGAGCATTTGAACTGCGATGTAAGTTTTGCATGTAAAGAGAGAATAGATATTTGAGTAACTTTGCTGTATTAAGATTCGTTGTGCAAAGTATTCTGGCTTGGTTGAGTATTCAGGTTGCCTTTTCTTTTTCGGAACTTCTGCGCTTCCTTTCTTAAATGGGCTTCGTTTGTGAGCACAGTCTGACAAGTTATAATTATCTAACTTCAGAAATGAGCAGTCGAGCATCAATGTCGAAGAAGGGGAAGCGTTGGAAACAGTATTTTTCCTGATCTCCAAGTATGGGACGTCGACAATATGGATATCCTATGCATCTCTAATAGAATTGAGGTCACAGCTCAGCTCCAATGTCAGAGGTTTTCACTTAAAGATTTGTATTGCTAAGATCATCAATAGGGTTCTTTCTGTGTGGTGTGCTAAAATCTCAGAGTGAAATTGTATAGGATATATAGTAATTAGCCATACCTCAATCATCACATCCCAAATTTTGGCGAGTTCATTGCATGCTTAGCTGTGTACTTGTGCCAACTTACCGTGGTGCACGATTGAAGATGGAATAATTTGCCTGAAGAATAACTCAATTCAAGTTTATGCACTAATTTGAATCATACAAGGCAAGCTTCTACTAATGTCAAGTTTATCGAACATCTCAACATGTGGGTGCAAATATAATATCATGAACAATTTGACACGTTTAGAATTGTAACAACAAAGAATGGCTAGAAAACAATCTCTTCTTAATTTAACTAGTTTCTTGTCCTATAGCATCTATACCACAAAATGGTAAGACAAAGGACTCTGTAGCCGACAATGAAACCGCACATCACAGCTATGTTGGTCCACTTCTCTGATTGCTTTAATCCTTGCTCTCTCAAGAACCCACTTCCATATAAGCTGCATTCCCCATTCTCAAACTCCAAGCACATGCTTTTCCCTTCCAGATCTCCATATTCATTCAGGATGAAACACTCAAATGGGTACTTGAACAAGCTCATGTAATGCATGAAAATCCAGTATCTGGGGATTTTCTCCTTCGATATGAAATAACCGGAGAAGAGGAAGAAAGATCCCATCAGTCCAGCGATAATCGAATTCCCCATGATGAAATTTGGCACGAGAGCGCTGAAACAAGCTACGAAAGAATTGGACATCAAGAGAACCAACCAAACCACAAGTGCGAAGTAGAAAAATGCATCTGTGCTTCTCCGAAATCCGACCAGCCAATAAACTGGGATCGAGTAGAGGAAACCCACCATCAAAAGAAATGGGAGGAAGACGATGACATTTGCGACAACGTAAGAGGATACCCTGTAAGCTCCTCTTGAAGTCTCCCTCGTCAGAATTCTTCTTTCCTGCAGGTAAATGGGTAGGCCTTCTGTTGTGGAAGAGAGCAAGAAGGTTAGGCTGAAGGCGAAAAACCCGAGCCGAGTTTGTAGAGCAAGTTCTCCTAGATTGTCTCCGACATTAAGGAAAATGGTGCCGAGCACAAACCCTGCCACAAGGGCCTGTATTACCCTTGTGGCAAAGAGCTGCTTAGTCCTGAAAATGTTTCTGCAAAATCTTTGCCCCAGTATTAGAATCTCTTTGAACCAAGAGTTCGGATGCGAGAATAGCTTCTCTTTTCCTTTATAGGGCCACACAATCCCGGTTCCTGGTGCCTCGTTTTCATTACCGTCTGGAGCGTTTCCTTGGAGAAAATGCTGGTGGTTGTGAGGTTCTACACCCAAGCCTTCAATACCATCAATGGCATATTCAAGCACATTGACATGGCACGGTATGTTCAAACCAGCGAATCTAAGCTTCTCTTCCAGAAGAGACAGTGGACCATTATGAATAACAAATCCACCCGAAAGCAAAACAACTCGATCAAACAGCTCGAGGATTCGATACCCAGGTTGGTGAATGGTCAATATGATTGTCTTACCTTGATAAAGTGCCATGAACTTGAGCATCTTCACAATATGGAGAGCCGAGGCTGAATCCAGTCCTGATGTTGGTTCATCGATCAAGATCACCGCTGGGTCATGGACTAGTTCCACCCCAATTGACACCCTACGCTTTTCCCCGCCCGAGATCCCCCTGTTCGATGACTTAGCACCTATTCTCGCTCTTGCAACATGATCCAAGCCAAGCTCCTTCATTAGCGCTCTCACTCTGGCGATGGCCTCTTTTCTGCCTCCGTGAAGCCTGAAAAGCGCGCTATACATGAGCGTTTCCTCCACAGTCAGTGAAGGAAACAGCGCATCATCTTGGGGAACGTAACCAGATAGCCTCTGAAAGCTCTTGGGATCGATCGGCTGATTGTTAACTAGAACTTCCCCGGACACTTGGCCCTGGAAAATTTTCCCGGCTAGGACTTCAAGCAAGGTGGTTTTGCCAGCTCCACTAGGGCCAGCAATGGCAGTGATCTGCGCAGGCCTTGCCTCACAGTTCACGTCCTTCAAAACGAACTTTGCGCTCGAGCTTTGATTCTCGTTGCGAAAGAGCCAAGAGAAGTCATCAAACTTGGAGCACAGTTTGTAGGACAAACTCCTTGTCTCCAACTTGTATGAAACTGTCCGGCCACCGGAATCCGGCGCCGTCAACGGCAATGCCATCGAGATAGTCGGAAGATTTGGAGGGAGAGGCCAAAGACGAGGAATCTTAGGGAGATGCGAATAAGTGGGATAATGTAAGAGGATGAATAGAAGAAGATGAGCTAACACAACCAAATTGGTTGCTATTTGGCACACGTCAAGCCAAGTAGGGGGGTTGGCATGCAAAAATTAAAGGGGGGCATGCGGCTTGACTTGAGTTTGTATTATAATTTCTATGCAAAATATGGGACCTCTGGTTGGTCGGAAGGTGGCGGAGAGTTTGAGTGCGCGGGAAGAAGAAAAGGCAGAGCAACTCGGGGGGTGTCTTTTCAGGTGAACAAGAAGATTGACTGTGTAGTGTTGGCGTTAGTTGTCGAGCTATCTTCTTCAGTGGCGTGTGGTGCATAAGTTTGCGTAACATAAAAAACATATATAGAAGCCAAAAAATCATCAGCCTAAGTACTTGCAAAAGGATTGAAGTTCTTGTGAAGATGTGAGGCACAATGACTGGGGACGGGACCCCGTGCATCATATCTAATCACTGAGGCAATGATGGGGCCGTGTACCACCGGGGAAATCAGGACACAAAAATCTAGGAACATCTTTCAGCTACATAATTTTAGGAACCATTCACAAAAAGAGGATGGATGCAAAAAAAAAAAAAAATTTCAAATAAGGGCACGAAGTGTCCTTATTTTCTAAAATAAAGAATTTAGGTGGTTATAACAATTTCAAATAAAAGCTTACCCTCACTGACAACCAGAGGTGCTGGCCCTCATCAGAATTGGGAGAGGGAGGTGACCCTTGCCTAGGTTTGGGGAAGGGCCACCGGACCTGTGTGAAGGTCGAGAGCCCTCCCCTAGACCTAGGCAAGGACCGGCGACCCTTGCCTAGATCAGGCAAGGGCTGGCGACTCTCTTCCAGATCTGGGGGAGGGTTGCTGCCCTCTCTCCATTCAAGCTAAGGTGCCAGCGACCCCTCGGCCCCACCGGCAATGGGGCAACAGCCATAGGCGGGAGGGCTGGCCTAGCTTGTTTGTTTCTTTTCTTTTTTTAACTTTAGCCTTTTTCCTTTTTTGAATTTGTTTTTTTGTGGAAAGATAAAAACAAAAAAGGAAAAAATTAAAAAAGAATTAAAAGACAAAAATACCCTTGATCCTAGTGAAGTCAGGCCTTTTTGTCAGACTAACATAACCACTTTATATTATTATTTAAAACAAGATTCATATCATGTTCTTATTTGAAAAAATGAAGACACTTCAAATCATTATTTAACACAAGGTCTATTTCAGACCTTTATTTAAGAAAATGAAAGTATTTCATGCCCCTAATTAGAATTTTCCCCCACAAATTTTGTACAATTATTGTGTGTTTGAAATTGCGTGGACATAGCCATTCATAGTATAAAGATATGCAGTGAAGGGGTCTTAAAAATATGAAGGAATCGGACAACCGATCGATCTCCATGAAGCACATTCTCACCAAGGAAGAAAACTTGTGTCCCTGCAAGGATCGCGCTCCCATGAGCTCATAACTAATGAGATCACGAGAGGTTAGAAATGGATCAAATCAAAATGGGTCATAAACACATTTCTTAATTCATGTTTGATGGGTTGAGTTATTATATAGGTTAATTATATTTAGTAAGTGAGTCATAAATGAATTTAAACTCAACTCTATGGATCATAAATAAATTTAATATGGATGCTAAATGTGTTCATAAGTACTTATTTAGACATTTATGACTCTCTCTTCACTCTTTCTTGTCATTATTTAATTTTGAGCTCGCTTACTTCATGCTTTTACCTTAATTTGGATATGCATAATGTTTTAGTAATATGAGCTAAGTCAAGTATGAGTTGCTAGAATTGTATTGTATGAAAATTGATCAATTTAGATCAAACCATTGTCGACCTGATTTAATTCCGACTCGACTCACCTGTTTAACAAATTTACTCTTTCTCTCGCAATCTGACAAGCGATCATAACAAGATCAACTCGTCAAATGAACAGTCCGCATCAGCGTGGTTACAAACGTAACTGCGTGCATCATTCTACTCGGATTGTGCAAAGCCTACACCGCGGATGCACACGTTCGGAGAATTCTCATTTACTTCTGAATTCTACTTGTACTTACGATCTTTTCTTTTAAAGCCAAGAATACAAAATCCAAGTCTTACTTATCGATAATTGAATATCCAAAAAGTGTTAGTACTCCGAAATTCCCATAAAAGATCAATCAGAAGGTAAAAGCAAATGTCACCTTAAAGAGGCCTAATTGCAGATTTTTTTCCCTAATAGTAGTGCCACACTGCATTTTCAAAAAAAATTTGTTAACTAGAGCTAGTCCATCTATAACATTAATATACAAAATTGAAAAAATTGATGTGGATTATAGAGATACTAATCATCATATCGACAAGTTGCTTTGTCCTGAATTGCTTGCGCTTTCTGACATTTAATTTATAAGAGCCATAAGCACAAACAAGTTTTGAATGAATTCTGAAGTAAACTCAGCTTCACCAGCCGGTTCTATTTCCAGCTCCGCGCCAAGGCTGCTGCATCTTACTGCAAACACAGTGTAACGCCCAGGGATGCAGAGAGAGAGAGAGAGAGAGAGAGAGAGAGATGACAAGATAATTCCCTAGTGCACATGATAGATGACAAAAACACCAGGAACAGAGCCAAGCAACCAAATGTGCGCCGGTAATCTAAGAAGCTCGCCTTTGTTTGCTGAGAAGACATTCAGATAGTGATGATGTCGAACAAATCCCTGTCGCCTGAGTAAAAAATGCAAACCAAATTAGTGACAAAATGTAAAAGTACTTGAAAACCCAAAGGCAACTTCCTTTTATGGATAAATGAACGATGTAACCAATCCTTTCCAAGATCCAAAAGTACAACTGATAAGAAAGACACTAAATGCTAGCCGCAAGTAATGACATCTAGTCTAGCTTGCGACTTGCCAAGGAATGTAGGCATAATAAAAGAATCAGAACAATTGAAATTAAGCGAGACCCAATCAGCTGAGGCATGAGCAAGTTTGTTTACATCTCGATTCTTAGGTCACCCGATCGAGTGTCCAGCTCAAGTGTTGGCTGGTAAAATCAGTGACAATAATAAATAACACTTAGCACAAAGTGATTGCATTATGCAGCATAATATATAGCTATGAATAGGCAGATTCTCATTATTGAGAAAATGATCACCTTCCCTTTCATAATCACATTTTTCAGTGAGACAGGACACGCGGCAACTTTGCATGCATAGCTCACAGACTTCCCTTCTCACTGGATGAATGAACAGAAGATGGCATGAGAAAAGCCTCTAAGTTGTGAACTTTGCTTTGATTTTTGGCCGCTTGTATCTGATCAGCCAGTGAAAGTTTCCTTTGTGCCTTTTCTCTCTTGATATGCTCTAAATCCAGTTTCTCCCAGACTGGAATATGAGCAAGAACTGCATCCCCTTGACCAGTGACTTGGACAACTTTTAAGGGTCTCTTTCGGTTAATCTAGAAATAAAACATAAAAATGCAATCAGCCTAATACAGTTTTGAGGAGGAACAAAAAGATTGGTACATCTAAAAGGAAATATTTGTCAAAGAAAAGCATAGGACCAATAGACACATTAATGTTGAGAATGAACTGCGGAGCTACAAAAGTTATGGTCGCAGCTGACATAAAGAGGAGGTCCAAAGCATCAAATGCAGGATGATTCTCTTAGACAAGACATGAAACTGCACTTACCCTCAGCAATCTCTTCTTAAGCTTCATCGCTCGAGCAACTGCTAAGTCATCTTTCTTCTTCTTTGTTTTTCTGCACGATACTCTTTTCATCTTTTTTCGTTCCTTTGCTTTTTCCTCCTTTTCTTTTCTCTTCTGAGCAAACCTAGCCATCTTTGCTGCTTTTGCCTCTGCTGCTTTATGAGCCCTCCTCATCTTTGCCATATCTTTAGCTCTTTCCTTTTCAGTAAGCCGATGAAGATGTTGGAGATCGATTTCATGCTTTATTTTGTCATAGCTATCCCAGTCCAGTTCTCTCTGATAACTCCATCCTGTCTTAGCTGCCTCTGCTATGTTATCTACCCATGATGAGAAAAATTTCTCTTTCAACCTTTTACGCTTTAAACGCTCTTTCCAAATGCGCCGAAGTGAAGAGCCAATCTTTGCTTTGATCAAATCACTGTAAAATAATTAGACCAATTCTGAGCTGATTTTCCCCACAAAGAGTCAGTAACGACTCTTAGACATTTGAAAATAAGAATAAGGTCCTTCAATCAAAATAATATTATCAGTCGCGCAAAATACTTTTTTGCCACTGGCATAAGCAATGACAGATTGCAAAACTCAAAGCTAGTTTCGGCTAGTAATTATTACTTCCGTGTTAAAATTGCCACAATCTTTCTTTGGAGCCCTCCCTTCTTTAACTTTCTTCCGGCTTAATATGTGCAAGAATTTTTTGGCAACTTAAAACGTGTTTGGGGTATTTGAGGTCCCAGCTATATGTTGCTCATACTTTGACAAGCTAAGATAGCAAGTTCCAGAATTGCAAAGCAACCATCTTCCTAAATAACCAGGGGGACAGATACAAGTCAAAGCATTTGAGGAAAGAAATCTTGAGAGATGCTACTATTTGAAAAAATATATCTATGTTTCTAATATATTATGGATCTGTAGATCTAAATAACCATCGATGTCAAGTGATTTTAATTATTTATCAGATACAGATACACTGCAATTCTGAACAAAATGAAACCATCGATGTCAAGTGATTCTGATTATTTATCAGATACACTGCAATTCTGAACAAAATTATGTTATTTTTTGGGGAAGTTATTCTCACGTTTGGTCACCGTGGACTTTATACAAGTAATAAATGCTGCGCTCTGCACCAAGATTTATCAGTAAGATGATTCAATTACTGCAGAACATCATATTTTTGAAATTCTGGAATATGGATCTACTCACTAATCTCCTTCTGTAACTTACAAAGGCAAGCCAAACTCATTTTAGGTTCAATGGAATATGCGTTCAGTTGAGTCCATGTACTCCACTCTCAGCATCTTGGCCCGTGAAATGACTTATAAAGAGCACACTCACTAGTTTTTCTGATAAAGTGAAATTTGCTTCATTTAGAGAGTTAGATCATTGGAAAGACTGTTCAAGCACTGAAGACACAAATTACCTGTGAGTACGGGGATGTTCAGACATCTTCTGCCTGATCTGGAAATAGAAACTGGAAAAAGAGTTAGATGAAAAGGAAGTAATCCAGGCAGAATTAAGTCTTGCGAGGTTTTCAATATTAACAACAAATGGTGAATTAAGAAAAAGGACAAGTAGGTGCGTAGATGCTTGTCTCCAGCAACAGAGCACGTGCAGCTCTATAACAAAGTCTACAAGAATGCATAGCAGTAATGCAGGAGTCACTATGTAAAATTACTCCAATCATCTTTCGGTCATTCAAAACAAAAAATTGCTTGCCGGCAAATTCCAACAATGCTAAGAAAAACATGCACCCAAATCAATCTCACATGACTTCACCTTGGGGTCTCTCAATGCTTCGATTGTTCTCTGCTTGATTCGCTTTCGAGTCTCTGCACAGTGTAAGAGATATTAAACTCCAAATAGTCCATTATATGAAGGTTTGGGATTCCTAAAGAAGAGATTTACCTTCACTATGTTTCCTGCCAACATTCCATGGCATTTTCCCTTTGTTGGCTTCTCCAATTTTTCTCCTTCTCTCACTTTCCTTATAGCTCTCGTCATTCAAACATCCCAAGGGGACAATTGTGCTATTTAGTTTTACTTCCTCACAGTCAATATCAGGAACACCTGCCATGACTTCTGACCAGCCACATTCCCGCGATCCGGATGTGTCTCCCGGATCGACCCTCACCTTAGCTGATCTAAGGGGGTCAAGTATGGTGGCGGAACAGATCGCGGCAAAGGAAGGTGAAATGCTCTGCTTTGGACAGACGAACCGCATGAATTTGATGTCCGCAACACGCCCAACAAGTGGGCACAGAAGATTGTTCGGATCCCAGTTGAGGGCCGGGCACGGGACTGCCAATTTTCTGTAGGTTTCGCAAAGCCACATTAAACACAGCAGAATCCGATTACCAGATAAAAGGCCAAAAAAAAGTTCAGTCCATTGCATGAATTCGACGTAGAAAACCTAAAGCCCCGTCCATCAACGAGATCTTCCATTCTTCCTCAGCGTCGGACGAGGCGATGATCCCATCGCAGACGAAGCCAGCACAACGACCGATCAAACTCAGCTACGAATGCGACGCTAATCTTCGGATGAAGTGAAACATGACCGCAAAAAGGCGAGCTTTGGCGAGCGAAATGCAGCTCGGTTTCGACCTTCTCCGAGCGCGCCGCGCCGCCGCGATGCGTACGCTCGCGTCGAGGAAAACCGCCCGATTGGATCGGCTCGGCAACACGAATTCGATCGGCGGAGAGTGAATCCCACGCTCGCTCGGCGGAATGGCGGACGGATTATGCTCCCGACTCCAAGCTCAAACTGTACTCTCTTCGAATCGAAACTCTACGGAAGGCGAGGCAGCGCACAGAGAGAGAGAGAGAGAGAGAGAGAGAGAGAGAGGCTTACGACGAGTGGAGAAGCGGCATTGGCGCAGAGGAGAGAGTTCCGGCGACGTTGATTCGATGCGAGCTCGGAGACGAAAGCGCTGATGAGAATGGCTTCTTTCCTCTGTCGCGCGGCGCGAGATCCCACCCAGATAAGAGGAGGGCGAGGGTCACCCAACGCCGGCGAGGGTCACTGACATTTGGCGAGGGTCGCCCTCGCTAGATTCGGCGAAGACAGCCTTTGATGGCTTCTCTCCGCCGTAGCAGAGAGGAGAGAGAAAAAAAGAAAAAAAAAGGAAAAAAATGAAAATATTTAGGGATCAAAGTATTGTGGAGTAAATATATTACAGGTGATATGGTTTCGGGTTTTTCGTGTTACAAAAAAAAGGTCAAAATAAATTTGTCACAAGTAGCATAGTTTGTGATTTTTCGTGGTAATTTTCCTTAGATTAATACTATGAAAAACTGCAAATCAATATACTTGTGATAAGCAGAGGGTGAAATCCCAAACTGATATCTCGTCAATTGCCACGTGTTGTTCCGCTCAGCAATTTGAAAGTAAAATTTAACGGAAACTACTCACAGGTGAACCACTTTGAATTTTGGGTAAATTTATTTCGGATGTACCAGTTTGAGATTTTTTATGATATTAACTATTACTTGAAATTCAGAATTATCCCTTTTCATTTTGACCAAAAAAAAAAAAGATTAACCCTTTTCAAGATTTTCTTATCTCAGTTCTATTGTTAATCACATTGTTGAAAATACTTGCTGTGCACGCGCTCGTTTTTTTTTTTTTTTTTTTTGTTTTTTTCACGTAAATGTCGATGTAGCTTCTGTGATATCAAGTGGTGCAGTATCGCCAATAGGGAGTAGAGACATCTTTTAGGAAAGATTCGTAGAGCAATGTTTGCTCACTTAATGAAAGAAAGATTCGTAGAGCAATGTTTGCTCACTTAATGACGCCGGTCACGGTACACAACGAGTGTTGGTGAAGGTTCTCAGATCTTAGATTTGGGAGAGATAGAATTCGGGAGGAGATCCGCCATTACTCAGTTTAGGGTTCAAACGAGAGCCGGCCGCGATGCTCACGGCAACAGCGACAGCAATGTTGCTTGTGGTGGTCTGTCGTCTCGTTCGCCTGAGGCCGCGAGAGCCACCATGACCATCACAACCGGTGTTGATTGGGCGGTGACTGAAGATGTCGTATGAATTCAAGGGAGGGGAGGGAGTCCAAGTTATAGTGGCCCCGAAAAGACAACCTAATTATGCATTTCTTAAGGGCGCCAAAATTACATTTAATGTTCATTATTGCAAAGATCCAAGAACAGATTCCTTCTTTTTCGAAAAGGTAAATGGGCCAGATAAAGGAACAATTCTTTATTGAGACGATAATACATAAATTGCTAGTGGCATTACATTGTCGTCTTATGCAAAAGTAAATGTTTACGTATTATACTTTTGCCAACTCAATCATAAACTTTTTAGTTGTGCCAATTGAATTTTAAATTTTTTCACGTTTTGCCAATTGAGTCCATTCGATCAATTTTAATTGAAAATCACTGACATAAACGTTAGTCGTCCTACGTGACACGGCAGATGCTGATAGAAGACATCCGGCGTCCACATCAATGATTTCCCGTCAAAATTGATTGAATAGATTTACTTGACAAAATGTAAAATGATTTAGGACTTAATTGATAAAATGTGAAAATGCTTATGACTCAATTGATATAAGTGCAGTAGGTTTAGAACTTTTTTTAGTAATTTTCCCCTTCCGATTAGTTTATGTATGGATTTTCTTTCTGTAGAATGTATATATGCTTAAAATTTCCATCGCATCTATAAAGGGGAGTAACAAGATATTATATACAAAATTTGTCGATTTTGATATGTATAGATGAGTATGGCCTTTGAAGATTTTTAGAAATTGGTAAGATAAACTCTTTTGATATATATATATATTCATTAATGGCCTAGGATATGGGATTATAAACTGAGATAGATATCAATATAAAAGAAAAACGAATATTCTAACGAATAATCTATTTCTGATTGGTCCTGGGAAATTCTGGAAATATGAAACAAAGAAGGACAAAGAAGTAAGTCCTAAGCAAATCAAATTCTAAATAATCAAAATATTGAATATATTGATTAAAAAAGTATGGAATTCTATGAAGATCTCTATTATACAAAGCCAAGGCTGAAGCGAAGATATATTCTAATATAAAGATGCAGATTTCTACACAGAAGATTATTAAATAAACAAAATTAATTAAAATGACGAGCATTATAAATAATAAAGATACCGTAAGCAAGATATAGAATAAGAAGAATAACAACAAGTATTTCTAAACCAACCATGTAGGTGGTATACAATATATAAGAACAATATATAAGGGCAAAACAGTAAAAAGAAGTAAGGATATATAATAATTGCAGAAATTTGTTGTTAAATAAAATTACAAACCATCCACAGGCGATTCGATCTGCCGTTTGTGGGGTATGTAAATGTAAATGCAGGGATTTAAATGCGAGATATGAAAGGAAGATTAATATATAAACAATATTAAAGATTACAAAAACAGTATTGAAGATTACAACTAAAATAGAAGTACAAGTGCAAAATGAAACTTTAGGATCCTCAGATCATAGACGAGATCTGGAATCTAAAGTGTTGCAGAAATCAGAAAGGTATAGAAGGAGGTAGATCTTATGAAGTTCAGGATGGAACTTTGTGTTTCCCGAGAATAGTACTAGCAGATGTTTGCCGACTATACTTCTCTAAGAGAAACTAAGATCTAGGAAAAGGTATGAAACTGAGAAAGATGTAAGATGAACTTACTTTATTAAAGTGGTGTTGAAATGGTTTGAGATTGGTGATCTGAAGAGGGGATTTCGGGATGAAGAAAGGTTGGAGAGAAACATGGAGATTTCTGAAGGATTGTGGTGCCCTTCCCTTCGAAAGATGAGGCTTGCTTATATAAGCAAATGGGGTTCCTGTAGAAATTGTTCACGGGTGATACTGTAGCGATAAGTGTACAGTGTTACAATGAACAGTGAACAGACAAAATTATGAGAAGAAAAGCCTGGAGTATAGGTTCATAATGACGGTATAGAAAGATGGGAGTCTTTCGATGCCTCCTATCATGGCTTGGATAGATCTTCTACATATTCGTCCTCTTCTTTCTCTTCTTTGTCTGCTGCATCTCCCCATGGGATCCTAGGTAGGATTCCATAACAGTCATCTTCATTTGAATTCCCATCATGGTGGGAATGGGAAGAACCTGTTTCTTCAATATCAGAAAGGGCTTGTTTAAGCAATTCCGTTAGCTGTTGCTGTGATTGAGCAGATGCTAACCTAGAAAGGACAAACCCTTTATCATGTAGAAATGGGGTGATTTCCCCAAGAGGAGGAGGAGACATCAAAAGCCGTTCATTAAGCCATTTGGTTACGGTTTTGGTAGAAACTCTATCAAAAAATTTAAATCCACCCTACCATTTTGTTTTGAATCTCCTGATAAGTATGGGGATGCCAGTGTCAGGGAATTTTCGGTAATCAAAATACCAACCAATGACTCAAGATACTCCGAAGTAGTAGAAAAAGAGCATAAGCTTAGTAAAGTTTTTCTCGTGTGGAAGAGGGTGGAATTTTTCCAGGAAAAGTTCATAACTGGGTTGGATTTTTGGGTAGATGATTTCATCAGTTGGTCCCACAAATTTCTACCATCGCAGAAACCAGTATGAGACGGCTTTAATGTCAAAGTTTTCAAAAAAGAATAGCCAAGTATAGGTGTTATTGGCATTCTTTCTCCAGAAAGTATTCCACCAAGCTTGCTGGTAGTCAAAATACGAATAGGAAGGTCTGTAGGGAAGGGCTTCATTCGTTTTGACTTTGACTTTATTCAAGGATAGTAGACTAGGTTGCCACTGCGAAGGGTAAAGTACCTTGTGAATTTTGGCTGTAGAGTAATTCACATGGCCTTTGTCAGAAAAATGTCTGAAGGTAACAGACTGGGTTTCTTCCAAAATTCTTTCATAAAACTCAGGAGTTTTATAAGTATCATGAGGAGTATATAAAATTTTTTCAGAAAACATATTTTTTGCAAAAACATAAGGGTTTTGATCATAAAATCCATTTTTCACATTGCAAATATTTTGGTAAATGGTTTTATGGAAAAATTTTGATTTAGGAGGGGCTGCTTGTGATGACTGAATTACCACCTCACTAGAAATTGCTTTTCCTTTTGCTTTTTGAGAAGCTAAAGGAGAAGGGTCAAGTTCAACTACTATGTTGGAGGGTTGTGATTTAATATTGAAGGCTTGTCGAAAGAGTTGTAGAGCTCTTTCTCTTTGTGGGCTAGTATCAAGGGCATTTTGAAAGTATTTAAAGGCTTTTTCTTGAGGAAGTTTGGCTAGTTCACTAGGTCATTGTGAAATAGGTTTAAAAGCTTACAAAAGCCATTTTAGGGCTTTTTCTCTGTCTTCATCAGAAATAGCTGGTTCTTCCTTTGCTGGACTGGAACAAATATTTAATGGTTGATTTGAAGAAATATCTAAAGGCTGGCTGGAAGAAATATTTAAAGGTTGTTGGGCAGCTTGGAGTTAGGTCCTGATGTTGGTTAATCCTAGGGATTTTTTCCCAGAAGAGGGTTCTACAACTTGCTTGCCTTTGTCTCTTCTGGTTGGCTTGTTGGGAGGTTTCAGAGGTATTTTCCTTGCAAAAATTCTTTTGTGAGAAAATCTAGGAGAGAATTTGTGAAACCATTTATAAATTCTATATCAAAATCAAAAACAAATAGAATGGCTTGCCATCTAGCAAAAATTTGTTTAGAAACAATATTTTGGACATCTTTTTGTAAAACATCTTTTGCAGACTTGCAATCAACTTTTAATAAAAACTTTTGATTAAAAAAATCTCCTTGAAACTTAAAAATAGAAAGTACAATAGCAAGAATTTCTTTTTTGATAGTGGAGTAATTCCTTTGACAATCATTTCAATGTTTGGAGACAAACTGAACTATTTGTTCTTTGTTGTCTTTGGATTGTTTAAGGATTCCTCCATATCCAATATCAGAGGCATCAGTTTTAACAATTTTGAAAGCAAATGGATCCGTAAGGTGTAGACAAGGAATTTCTTTGACAGTGCGTTTGATCTGTCTGATGATATCAGTATGGACCTGGGTCCATGGTGGAGGATCTTTTTTAAGTCTCTGGTGGAGCAGTTTGCAAATTATATTAATGCGAGGAAAGAATTCAATAATGTAATTCAAACTTCCAAGAAATCTTTGTAATTGTGTCTTATCTTGAATTTCATTAGGAAATTTCTTAGAAAAGATAATCGATCTTTCGATGGGAATGATTGTTCCCTGGTGTATGTAATGTCCAAGAAAACGAATTCGGGTTTTAAAAAGAGATATTTTGGTAGGTGAAACTACTAAACCATTCTTTTTTACAATATGTATAAAATGGTTGATATGCTTGAAATGTTTTTCTATCGAAGTAGAAATATCAAAACATCATCTACATAGACAACGATATAATTGGAACAATGATTAAAAATATCATTCATTATTCTCTGGAATTCATAGGGAGCATTTTTTAAACCAAAAGACATGACATTCCATTCATATTGGTCAAAAGAACAGTGAAAGCTGTCTTATATCTGTCCTTTTCACTAATTTGAATTTGCCAAAAGCCTGATTTCATATCGAATTTTGAAAAGATTTTGGCATCATAAAGTCTATTTAACAAATCCTTTTTATTAGGAATTGGATATCTAATCCATTTTAAAACAGTATTCAAAGGTTTATAATTAATAACTAATCTTGGAACTCCTTTTTCTAGTTCTGCATTCTTGTTGACATAGAAGACAGAGCAACTCCAAGATGATTGGCTTTTCTTAATAAGTTTCTTCTCAAGAAGTTCTTGTATTTCCTTTTGACATAAATTGAGAACTTCATGATTCATTTGAGAAGGTCTAGCTTTAGTACGAATATTTTTCTCAGAAAATTCTGATTCATAAGGTAAATCAACAATATGGCTTTTACGAGACCAGAATGCATTGGGAATACTAGAACATATTGAATTTTTGATTTGATTTTCAAGAAGGGAAATCTTTTTCTGAAGACTTGGTTCAGAAAGATTTTTGTCAATTCTTTTGTATTCAAGATCTTCTTTAAGAAATTGAAGATGAGTTTCCTTGTCATGAATGATGTAATTAATCTTAGAAATTGAATAATCTTGGAGAGAGTTTAGGTTTTTAATTTGGGGTTTAGAGATGAAATTAAACCATATCCTTTTTCCTAAGGTTTCTGTTTCGATGCCCTTTTCAATAACTTTGAAAGGTAAAAGTAAATTAATAAAAGGAGATCTTAGAATAACGCTTTGTCTCATATCTTTTACGAGTAGAAAAAGAGTTTTGAAAGAGACTTGGTCATTGATAACTTCTGCCTTAGGAATCTTGAAATTAATATTCAATTTATTTCCAGATGCAGATTTGAGAGATTGGGAAGTTTTTTCAAAATATTTGGTTGGAATAAGACCTTCTTTGATACAATTAAGATATGCTCCTGTATCAAAAAGGGCTGTAGTATTTAAAACAAATTGATTTTGCACTCTTATGGAAACATTAATAATCCATTTTCTTGTGATTATTTCAGAAAGTGTTAAAAGAAAATCTGTATTTGAGGGAGAAGAAGTTTGTGAAATATTTTCTTCAAAATCGTCTTCCTTTTGAATTTTTTGATTTGATATCAAAAATGTCTTTTGCATAATAATCTGGGTAACTTTAAGCTCTTGTTTTTCTTGTTTTTGTTTATTGATCTCTTGAGTGAGATCATTTATAGAAATGGGTTTAAAACTTGTCTTTTTGGCTTTTCCGAGTATAATAGAAATATTATAAGGATTATCTGTTTGAAAAGTGGATTTAGAAATTGGTTTTGAATTTTGGAAATTATTCAGATATTTTATCTTTGTTTCGGGATCAGAAATTTGGTCAAAGGTTTGCAAAAGAATTTCTTCTTCTTTTATTAAAACATTTATTTCAAACTGGGTTTCATCTTCATTTTCACTTTCTGAAGTGGATGATGAAGAAGTTTCCAAATCACAAATCTGTAAGCCTTTTTCAAAACCAGATTCATTAGAAGAACTATTGTCAGTTTCAACCATTAATTGATTGAGCTAATGTAAAGTTTCTTCATCTAAATCTAATTCATTAATTTTTTTACTAATTTTGCAAAAACAAGAAGTATGGCCTTTCTTACCACAGTTATAGCAAGTAATATTTCTAAAATCCTTTTTCTTCGATTTTTTGGATTTTTCAAAATTATCCTTTTCTTTCTTTTCAAAAGAGTTTTTATGAAATTTTTTCTTATAAGGTTTTTTATAAAATTTCTTTTTCTCTTTCTTTTTAGAAGAACAATCACCGGAACATTTTCTTTTATGAAAGGATTCAAAAGACGGATAATATTGGGAACAAAATTCTCCTAATCCTTTTTTAGTGAGTTTTTGTTCCTTTTTGATCTGTTTTTGAAGACAAATATTGGTACACAGCTGTGTTCCAATTTTGTAAATATAAGAGATTAATTCTCTGTAAGAAAGATGGTCATATGGAATTTGATTTCCATATTCTTCTCTTATCTTACTTCGAACTTGTTCCCCTATAAGTTTTGGTAAACCGGCAAGAAGTTTTTCTTTCCAAAAAGATTGATTGCAATATGTTCTTTGAAGAACTCTTTGCAAAAATATTTCTTTGTATTCTCTGAATTCTCCTAGGGAACGACGCTTCATTTTCGATAAAAGATCTTGATTTTTATTAAGAATGTGAGAAGAGTCTCCTGGAAAATGTTGATATATGGAGAATATCAAGGTATTAACAGCAACTTGAATGGGTTGGTTATCATCATTAAGAATGTTTTGACCAAAAGGGTCGAGTTTGTAAGCATTTATGATTTGAGACATTTGCTCTTCATTCAGATAGTTATTCCATCATTTATTGAGCTGGCCCGTAAAACCGGCTATTAAAAGATATGCAACTGAATGATCAGAAATATCAATAGTGGTTTTATAAGTGTTTGCAAGCATAACTATTTGAGTCAAAATATTTATGAGATTTTGCTCAGAAACACCATATATGTTCCATTCATAGATAGCATTAGAAGAGTATTTATTCTGGGTCTTATAAAAAGTTTCTTCTGTGAGAATGTCTGGAGGAGTAGCTCTAGAATAGTAAAGCTTCTGAGGCTCTGTTTGGGAACAGCTTTGCAAAGCCCTTTGGACCTCTAAAGATCCTTAGACAAAGGCTAGTGTGTTTGGTATTCATTTTTTGGAACCCATTTCCCAAATGCTAGCATTTCCAAGGCCCTTAAAAGGCCTTAAGCTCAATGCTCCTGAAGACCTGCTTTGGCTTTGTGGCTTTCTCGGCATGCAACAGTGCCAATTTAAGTGAAAATTTTTTTCCGAAACTACCCTCATCTATTTTTTGTTTTTCCGATTTTGGCTCGGTCTTTCACTGTTCATCGTCTTCTTCGATGACCTCTACCGGCATGACTGTGAGGGGACGACGACGGGCTGGAGAGGGGCCGGTGTGGTCGCGCAACCCGGCGACCGTCGCCTCGGGTCACACGACCGTCGGGACGGGCCACTCGACCCAGGCAAGGGCCGGTTGAGGTCGTGCAACGCAAACAACCCTCGAGGACCGCCGACGACCTAGATCTGGCGTCGACGGTCATCGGCTGAGGTGGAAACCCAGGCGGTGGCCTTCGTCGGTGGTTGCCGGGGATGCCCTCGTCGTCCGGCCTCAGACGAGGGCCGCGTGGCGTCAGATCTGGGTCGCCAGCGGCCCTCGCCTGGATTTGCGACCATCATCGGGGATCGCTCGAACCCAGGCAGCCTTCGTCGGTGGTCGCCGGGGGCAGCCCGAGGCCGTTCCGCCTCAACCAACGGCCGCCGGCGCCAGATCTAGGTTGCCGGCGGCCGCCCGTCCTTCGCCGGCCGGCGAAGGGTTTCAACTTTTTATGATAAAAAATGAAAATTTTGCTTTGTAAGTATAATTTTTCCAAACACTATTTTACCCAAAGTTATTTTACAATGGACTTTTAAGTTATAACTTACCAAACACAATTTGCATTTTGAAAGACTCCTTTAACTTAAAGTCCTTTGCATTTTTTCAAAGACTTTCCCCCAAAGTGTTTCCAAACGTAGCCTGAGAGTCTTTCCAAGTAATGCGATTTACCTCAGGAGTTGACTCAATATCGGATTTATCTAAAAGGTTAAGATGATCGAAAGATTCAATTCGATCAGGAGTGTCTTTGATACTCAGGTTTTGTATCAAAGGAGTATCTAAAATTATAGGATTTTTAGGAATTAAAGTTGATTTTCCTTTGAAAAGTTTTTTACGATCCTTAAGGGCCTTAGCAAATTCAAGGCTGGGATTCTTTGGAATTTCAAAATTCCTAAAGAGTAGGGGTTTTAATTCTCTTTTTTGAATAGATATTGAAAGAGATGAAAAATTATTTTGGACTAAAATCTCTATTCGGTCTAGCTGCTTTCCTATGGTATGAAGATGTTGGTTAGAAAAGTTGTTTTGTTCAACAATCTTCTTGATGCCTATGCCGTCTATTTCGGAAGCAGTTTTGAAAGGAGAAGCTACTATCTCAACTTCTCTGTGTTCAATTTTAATTTTTTGGAGATGAGGATGATTAGACTCGATGACGTGTCCATCATCAAGTTTCCATTTATAAAACTAATCAAGAACAAAAATTTGTTTTTCTTTTAGGAATATATTTTCAAACCAATTAAAGAAGAATAATTGAGTTTCATGTCAGTACATGTACTCATAATATTCTTTTTTGATATCTAGGGCTTGGGTTTGGAAATTTTCAAAAAACCATTTTCTAATTTGCTTGTTTTCAAAAGAATTAAATTCTTTATTTAAAAGTATTTTATCAGGTTCAAAAACTAATTTTAAAACATTGATTTCTGTATCTTCCATTTCGGAAGGAGTTGGATAAGGGAAATCCGAAGTATTTTGATAAACTGGTCTAGAAATTCCTGACATGTTATCTATGCCACTGATGTTTGGAGGAGGAGGAGCACTTGCAAATGCTTTCTCTGGATGAAAAGGAGTATTAGGAACATTATTGAAGGGAATATTAGAAAGATTATCAACTGACCTTCGGGAAGAAGTGGAGTGCCAAGAAGGAATAGACCTAATATCACAGGATCTTATGGGGATATCGACAGACTTTCTGGAAAATTGAATTGTTACTTTTCCTTTAGGATGTTGAATGATATTTGTGGGTTTAGAATTTTGAACAATTTGTTGGGGAATCCTGTTTTCTAATTCCTATTGATCAGGAAGAGTTATCTGATACCAAGGAATGGTTCTTGGAATAGTAACATTGGCTTTAGAAATGTCTGTTTGCAAAAGTAGAGTTTCTCTGTTGTAATTCAATTTGAAAGCTTTACTGCCAAATGCAAAGTTCATAACTTTGTAATAAACTCTGTATACGAGAGCTATAGGAATAGAACCTTCAGCTACTGAATAATTATGAGTTTTCATCTGAAGAGTTAAGGATTTCAAAATGTTCCTATCTTTAAGGAAGACAGTGAGACAGGATGACTATCAAAATGAATTGGTCCACTGCAAAGAGTTGTTTCTACGGCTTCAAGAATGGATTCATTGTATTTTAAAAGTATAGCGTCTCTTAAAACAAGAAGCAAAGAGGTGTCTAAACCTTCTTTGGTAAGAGGTTTTGCACATATTTGGACTAAATCTATATGCATGTAATTCCATTTTTGGGAATGTTTCTTTATAGAATCTTTATTCAAAAGTTGAATTGAAGCAAAAGAATTAGAAAGCGGGATATCTCTTTCTTCAGTAACAATGACATAGTCATTGTGTCCAAAGAGCTTAAACTTGGAATGTTCATTAATTTTATCAAGTTTAACTTTTGGAATAAACCAATTTTCAATAGATTTATTGAAATCTTCTATATTAATTTCTTCTCTGTTTATTGGTCTTTGATAAGAGGACATTTGTGATAAAGAACTGGAAGAAGACTCAGATCTTCTTAACAAATTCATTGCAAAAGACTACTTTTTCTTTTTAATAGATATTGGCGATGCTTACCAACGGTCTTACTACCCCACTGAACTTTAGTGCCTGGAACACATCTAGATATCACAAGAAAAGATACCATGAAGGAAATCGTCTTTACTGCAGATGAATTTATAAAGATTAGCTCTGATACCATTAATGGCCTAGGATCTGAGATTATAAACTGAGATAGATATCAATATAAAAGAAAAACGAATATTCTAATGAATTGGTATATATATATATATACACGAACCTTAGATAATATTTTTAGGGCTACGCTTTTTTCTCCCTTACACCCCTCTACAGTACTGTTTATATTCCGAAAAAAAAACATTGACTATAATTCCCTCCATTATTAGCATTCCTCGACCACTATTCTAAGAAAACATTTTTTTAATGATTTCCTACTTTTTTATGTGTTACACATTCACTTTCCTTCGTGATCAAGCTTGGAAGTTTCCATTTCTTTTCCGCTCTATTGCTCTCGGTGGTTACACGAGGGAGAAGGAAGAAGACGAAAGAAGGTGGACGTGGGATTCGCGAGAAAAGAAAAAGAAAATCAATGAAAAGGCACAAATATTTCTTTTCTCATGGGATCCACACGAACGGACGATGGGATGATGCACGCCCCTATTCCACGGCAGGTTTCAGAGTCTAATAAATTTTTATTTATTTATTTTATTTGTAGTTAAACAAAACGAAATTGAACGTAATAATACTGAATGGGCTTATCATTTAATAAAAAGAATATAAAAGACTAATTTTTCTTACATCACGATTCAAATAAATATAATTAAAATAAAAAGTCATTATATGAATCGATATTAGGAGTTAGTGGTTCTATGTTCCGTATAGGTTTCATCTGAAACCTACTCATGATAATAGTTTCCTTATTTTTTGGAACATAAAACTTGCCCTGTCACAGATTCCAACTTGATTTTAGAGTCTATCCAAGTTTCACATGTATTATTAATTGAATAATTGCAGTGAATCATGATCTTTAATGACGATCACTTGTTACTATGATCTACTGACTACAACTTATATGAAACATTAACATGTCATAAAATGAAAATTCAGATTAATAATTCTAGATTATACACTCATCATTTAACGCCATGAAATATTACAGGATCACGTGAAGATTTAGATCAAGAAAAAACACAAAAAACTTATTTGTATTTCAAGTTTTAGATTTCACCTACTTAGAATTTAGAACTTACCCATCGAAATAGGTTTCTCAATTTTTAGAACCTAGAACTTGGAATTAGAAACCTATAAATTCTCACATGTTGAGGTTCTCTGGTTCCAAATTCTCACGGGTCGAGGATCTCTGGTTCCGGATTTTGCTCTCAAATCATGCTCACTCTTGCTACCGACTTATTCCTCCAAAGGACCGCAATGGGGAGGAACCTGATTTCCTTCTTGAGAAACACCCTCCTCTCTTCCTCTCACCTTCCTCTCTCTCCCTCTCTCTCTCTCTCTCTCTCTCTCGTTCTCCACTTCCTCCCTAGAAAAGTTCATATTTAGAGTGGAACATCATCGTTCACCGATCTCCAACACAGTCCGTCGCGCAGAGCAACCTGGAACACCTACCTATCGCCATGAGTCGTCTCGGTTTCAATGGACACTGTCATTCGACCCCTACGTGCCATAGCCACGACGTGTTCCTCAGCTTCCGGGGCGAAGACACGCGCCACACGTTCATCTGCCACCTCAGCCACGCCCTGAGCCAGAAGGGAGTTGACAAAGTCTTCGTCGGCGATGACGGCCTCAGGAAGGGGAGCGAGATCTCGCCCGCTCTCGAGAGAGCCATCGAGGAGTCCAGGGTCTTCGTTGTTGTGCTCACGGAGAACTATGCCGGTTCCACTTGGTGCTTGGACGAGCTCGCGAAGATCATCCAGTGCAGCAGCCGCCACTGGACGATGATCAAGCCGGTGTTCTACGGAGTGGACCCTTCACACGTCAGGAACCAGAAAGGCGCCATCGGCGTGGTGTTTGAGAAGCATGAGCGCAGGTTCGGCGGCAACGCCAGGGTGGTGGAGAGATGGAGGGAGGCGATGACGAGCGTCGGTAATCTTTCCGGGTGGACATGGAAGAAGAATGAGTAATCTCAATCCTGACTTTTTCTTTAACTCTGGCATGATTATTCTATCGTGTAAGAATTATTCAAAACGAGTGATCAATCGGCGACACTTGTTGCTCTGTATTATGTACTGCCTCCCAGCATCTTTCTCACCCCACGTGGGCGTCGGGCATGTTGTATATATTTCGCTTGAGAACGTGAACTTTGGGTCATTTTCGACGAACTGAGATTGAAAAAATTCGGGACAGCTACTATTTGATATGAACTTAATTACTCACGTGCATATGAAAGCTTTCATAGTCGTTTCAATCATGGCTGTGTTAATGTTTACGATTCTTTTGTGTGCCTTCTTTCCATCTTTGCTCTATTGTTCAGAGTTTTCCTGTCTACTCTGCTTTCTAAATTTCTTTTTACATGCTTATCTTAGTAAGAAGTATGCTTAAACTACTATCTGTGTCCGCTCCAACCAAAAGATTTTCGACAAATAACCAAGTAGCATAATGACAGACAATTGTATGCTGGAGTAAGATGATATATTCCTTGTATAAAATTCAACTCACCTGGATGGCTTTGGCAGGTGTCAATCGACATTGATTCAGTCACTCGTCAAAGATGTATTGGGTAAGCTGAAACGCAAATCTCTGCATGTTGCTGACTATCCAGTTGGTTTGAAACAGTTGTCCAAAGTGCCATATACATACATCCGAACGGTTTAGTTCGAAATGTCACACTTCATTTTACATTCCCGCGAGATATTTTCCCAACGCACTCGAGACATTTTTCACTTCATCATTATCATTTTGTGCGATTATTCTGCGAAATTGCATTTGAAGGAGTTCTCTTAATACATACCACTTCGGAGGAATGAGATCCGTTTTATCCTGGGAGATGATTGTCCAATATCCTCGGGTACTGATTGAGGGGTCAAATTTGTTTTAAGGACACGACGTTATTTCGTTGGGCTCGGATCAATATTCTGCTTATTTATTTGTACTGCTTTCAAGTTAGTTTTCCCAATATTTGATTTTAATTTCTGATATATGAACTTAGCCGACAACAGGATCAATAGAGAAAACTAGTGGGTGGACCCAACTGGTTCGGTCCAGGAAGTAGAATCATTGTCACAACCAGAGATGGGCATTTATTAGTAGCTCACAATGTTCCTTGGACACATAAAATCAATTGTTTACATGATCAGGATGCTCTTCAGCTCTTCTGTTGGAATGCCTTTAAGGACATCCATCCTCAAATTGGTTATGAGAACCTCTCGTATATGTTGATAAATTATGCTAAGGGACTTCCGTTAGCCCTCATAGTATTAGGTTCTCTTTTGCGAGGTAGAAACATATCTGAATGGAAGAGCACACTGGATAAATTGAAAAGAATTCCCAATGAAGAGATCTTCAACATGCTTAAAATTAGTTTTGATGGACTAGAGGAACAGGAGAAGTCCATTTTCCTTGATATTGCTTGTTTCTTGCGGGGGAAGAGTAAAGACTACAGAATGGATTTTTTAGATGCGTGCATATTCGATTTGGTAATTGGGATACAGATTCTCATAGAGAGGTCTCTTGTTAGTATTGAGTACGGTGTGATACAGATGCATGATTTGCTTCAGCAGATGAGATGGGAAATCGTTCGCCAAGAGTCTATTAGGGAGCCTGGACAACGCAGTAGGTTGTGGTCAACTGATGGTGTGCTCTATCTTCTGAGTAACAGTATGGTGGGTTCCTATATACGTCATTACGTGAAACATATATTTTCCGGAGACATTGATGGTTCCACTTTTCTTCTTAGATTTAGTACTGGCCTTGTTACTTAAAAACAGTGATTTCTTTTGGGTCTGGGTGTCAAAAGTCTGATGAGTGAATGAATTTAACTTTGCTTTTTCAGGGAACAAATGCAGTTAAAGGCATAGTTATAGATTTACCAGGACCCGAAGAGGTGCACTTCGGTGACAATGCCTTTGCAAATATGCTGAGTCTTAGACTGCTTGTAATGCATGGTGCACACTTTTCTGGTGCTCCTCTCGGAATTCCTTCCGGGTTAAGGTGGATTGAGTTGATTGGATGTTCTATTCCATCACTTGAATTTAATTTTGGGCTGAAGAAACTTAAGAAAATTAATCTGAGGGGCAGCAACATCGAAGGGCTGGCAGCAACATCACTTGAATTCACTAACTTTTCTCCTTTTTTTGGCAGAATTTCAAGCATCTGAAATCCATAAATTTTGCAGATTGTGGACGATTAATTGAAATCCTTGATTTGTCAACTGTAGAAAATCTTGAGACATTAATTCTTAGTGGCTGTAATGCCCTAACTAAAGTTCACGAGTTGGTTGGATTTCTTCTGAAGCACGTCACTTTGGACCTACATTCTTGCTCTAGCCTCAGCAGTTTCCCTTCCATCATCAAATTAAAATCTCTTAAAACTTTTGTCTTAAGTGGGTGTACCAAGCTAAAAACATTTCCATGTGTTGGCGAAAACATGCCATGTCTGTCCGATCGTTGCCTGGAAAAGTCCGGTATAGAGGAGCTGCCTTCATCTCTTGAACATCTGGTCAATCTTGACGCCATATTCTTGGATGGATGCAAAAACCTTACCTGTCTTCCCCTAAGCATGTATAAGTTGCATTGCCTTCGCCTGCTTTATATGAGTAATTGCTCAAAACTTGGTCAATTTCCTGAGTTCATTGAAGATGTAGACTCAATATGTTTACCTTGTCGCTGCTCTTCGTTGAGGTCTGCCTCATGGAGCTTGTTCTCAGAAATTGCAATTTAAGAGAGATGTAGATAACCTATTGGCTCCACAAAGCTTCACTACTTTGAGAGGCTTAGATCTTTCTGAGAACCCTTTTGTTTGCCTTCCGCGAGCATTGGGAGACTCTTTCACTTGGACTGGCTTTGCTTAGAGCGTTGTGGACAACTTCAAGAAATATCACAGTTGCCACCAAACATTCAGTATCTGTATGTAAGTGGATGCAAGTCTCTAAGAAAGTTTTTGTGGTTGTCAAGAGTGTCTGTATCTGACATGAAGCAGTTACCACTCCTTGAATTTATCGACTTCTCTAATTGCCATAACATGACTCGGTTTGATGACGGACCATCAGCTGAGGTATCTCTCTCTCTCTCTCTCTCTCTCTCTCTCTCTCTCTCTCTCTCTTGCGCACATGAAGTGAGAATGGTGCATTGACAGATTAAAGTTGGTTTGCAGGACTTGTGAACGACCTCAGTTGACATATATTTTCCAGGAAGTGAAATTCCCGAGTGGTTTAGCCATCAAAGCGAGGGGGGTTCAATATGTTTCCAAGTGCCATTGGATAGGTTTTTGAATTGCAAGTCCTTCACGCTTTGTGTCTTCTTCGGATTGGAGGAAGGTCTCACCCAAGAACGCAGGATGACGGACGGTACCATAGACTATAATTGCTCTCTCACTGTCGATGGTCAATGCATTATGAATGACCGAAATGACATGAAGTGCATTGACTCAGATCACTTGTGGCTCTTTTATGGTTCGCAAGCTTTGTGTTGGTCCCATCAGGTGGTCCAGTATCAGCTCCATGGTTCAGTGTGCTTGATGTTTTCAGTCGTAGTTAACAGAGCGTCCTCCAATGTAGTCTTGAAGAGTTGTAGGGTACATCTAGCACAACGCAAGATGAAAATCAATAAGCATGCTCTCCTTCACCGGACACATCTGATGATAAAATGGTCAGACCGTCTATATATTTATTTAAGAGTGAGAAGTCCTCCAGATGATGATAATGGAAGTGGTGATTGGAGCATCAAGCGAAAGAGCATCTGTGAAAGTCCCTCTCCCTGATCTAGTTGCAGTTTTCAAAGACCATCGGTTTGTCTTCTACAATTGAATTGATGCTGCAGCTACATCGGAGCCTGCTCCATTTTCTGCCCTCTGATGTAGGTTGAGCTTGATCCTTCTCAAAGATCATATGCTCATCATTTTTCCCATGTCATTCCGAGTACTGAACCGTTTTGCCGATCTACTCTGAGCTTTTGAAGTCATGGTGTACAATCGAAGTGTGAACATTCCAAGATTAGGAAACTGAAGTTCCAATCGTGCTAGAGCTCTCAAGTACTGCGTTGATAGTAGAATATTCGGCTTGTTGGCTACCAGTGAATTAAAACACTGTATTTCTGGCAGCCTCGCTCTGGTTGCAGATTCTTGCCATGTGAGTCTGTGACCATGACCATGACCATGAATTTCAGGTCAATCAAAACTTTAAGTATTATTTAAACTTTAAAAAGCAATAATGGATTTATGTACTTGGAAAAAGTTTCATGTATTCTATATCATATGAAAGTCCAATTGCATGAGGTAGTAAACATTGAAAGGTGAAAATTCAAGAGCTAATAAATCTGTGAAAATTTTGCTTAACTTGGACAAGTGACTCCAATTTTAGTCTCCAAGATCCAGGGTTCGAAATCTAGAATGCAACTCTCGTTGTAATGTTTGTTTGTTTGAAACTATATGTAGCGTGTAATGAAAATCCAATATTCAAAATCTCAAACAACAAATGGAGGATTATATTTTGACCCCGTGTTTTGGCAAATGTGACAAGTTGCACCTTAACTTTTCAATTATTTTCAATATTTCCCTGAAGTATTGAAAAGAGCTTCAAAGGCACCTGGACGTTGATCTACACCACGCCCCTTCCCCGTCTCTCTCTCTTTCTCTCTCTCTTCCTTCTTTTATTTTTCGTTGATAATAGAAATTATAAAATCATTCATTTTGATTTATAAATGCATTTCCCATGCAAGAACTAATTGAAGTAAAATTATTTTAATGATTTGATGATTTTAATGATAAAACATGCTACATCGTCATGCCGCATCAGTACCTGATATTCGTACCATGTTTATTATAAAGTGACATTAGCACAAAAGCAGAATGAACATGTTAGTTTGTGCCAATAAATAAAATGTGCATACGGTATCGATCGTGTCTTTGTAATGTTTGGGTTTTTCTCTGCATCTAATCTCCTTTGTGTCTTACCATGTATTGCAAGCCCTAAGAAGTCACTTTTTGAAAATTATGTTCAAATTTTGGTTGATTACATTGATAACTTTGAAAGTTTGGATGGGATTTGGAGGCGATAATTAAAACGAGATGCATAATGTGGTTATTTAAATGATTAAAGTATGGTTTAGATCATGAGCATTCAGTAACAGCGTAGGTCTTTTACGGATATCGGCAAAAGCCAATGTTTGGGGAGACATCACAATCGATTTCAAAACTTTACAGGAAAATTACAAAAAATTAAAAGTTAGGGAGCAACTTACAACACGCGCCAAAACTCAAGGGTAAAATACAATTCACTTTTATTGTTGCATAAATCTATTCTCTGTAAAAGGAGCTTAATAGTCACGTGACAAGCAAATGACCAAAGCCGTGATTGAAAATTGGCCTTAGAGGGACGTTACAACTAACTTTAAGATTTCAGGGACACATTGCATAAATTGAAAAGTTAGGGGACAATTTACAATAATTGACAAACTTTGGGGGTAAAATGTAATTCACAGTATGTAATGCAAGGTTTCCCAACAAGGCCTTCTGAAACAGGTTAATATCCCACATGTGTGGTTTGCAAACTTTTACCATCACCAATTATGACTTCTTCTAGACCATCGTACTCATAATGCAATTAAGGGGTTGTTCAGATCAACGGTGACACGATGAGAGGCCTCGGAATGGATGACTTAATTCCTGTTGATGGGAGCAATAGAGGCAGGATAGTAAACTTCAGGATCTCCATGGTGCTGGAATTGCCTCCACATTTTAGCCATCAAAGTTGAATGCCACAATAAGTGCACAGGTAGCGAATGCGGATGCAACTTTGATTCGAGACACCGCCACGATGAGAGGCCGGTTGATTTAAGTGGTGAATTTGCTGCTGTGGTCTCTAGTTGCAAGGTGACTGCTTGGTCGAGTTTGACCACTTGTTGATTTGGGAGGACCTTCGCATAAAATTGGCGGTTGCAACGTGGAGATTGGTAGCGGTGTCCTCACGCTTGAGGAATTCTTTAGAGGCACCTAATTAATTTGTCACGGAGCACTTCAAATGTCAAAGGGGTGACGTGTGCAAATGAACGTCGATATCTTGCGAAAACTCAAATCCAAGACAATTGATGACATGCAAGGCGAGATCCTTCATTGACGCTAGGCTATCAATAAGTGGGAACTCATCATCAATCGATTGGAGGCAGTGGAGAAGTTCAAAAATAAATTTCAAGCCACGAATTGACAGTTGGAGCTATTTCCTCGAGAGTAATCACTCGAGCACGGAAATCATTGGCGGACAGATTTTCCACGATGCGCCATGCTTCCCGTGAGGTTTTAGCATCGGCGACGAGCGCGATTACAGTTTCAGAGACTGACGTGCAAACAGCGTGGCGAAGAAGCTGGTTTCAAGGATTCCAAAGAGCACACGTAGGATTGGGATCGAAAGCTTTCCTGTCAGTAATTGTGACTTTTTGAATGATTATGGGAGTTAAGCCGTTGATGACTCGATATAAGCCCGAGAGATTTATACCGCACGAGCGAGGACATGAACTGGGTACGCTATGAAGAGTAGCTGGACGGCGAGAGCTTGACGGGGAGTTGGGCGGCTGCATTGATGGCAATTAGGGTTGTGGTTTTGGCATTAGGGGATGTAGGAGTCAAGATAGGTGCCTCGGTAATATTTTTGGCCATGATGGGATGGTTACTCGCTTGAGTATTTTTGAGGCTCCGATGCCAGAACTGTAGAGTCAACAGGATGAGTTTCAGTGAGTTGTTATACAATATATATATACATGCACGAACGTTTGTTTACAGAATCAAAGAACAATATGTATATAGTAGGTTGTTAGCTCAATTTTGGGAATTACAATTTGAGTTTTGGATAGGGAATTCAATCTCTGTATTACCGCCATCGCCATCGCCATCGCCATGGACGGAGTCACCATGGACCTCGCCTTCAATGCTCGTGGCCATGGACGAGCCTCAGATCGAGAAGTTCGCAGTCTTTGTGCTCGGCTCCGTCAAAGCTCTTCGCCAAATTTGGAAGTTCGCGGTGGCTCATCCACGGCCGTTGGGGTGGCTTCCATAAAGCTAAGCCACTCCCTTTGTTCTTCTTTTAGCTCCTCTTGGTGGCTCGTCCATGGTCGTTAGGATCTCGACCTCGCGGTCAAGGTTCGCGCGGCCATGGACGGATCTGAAAATTTGTAGTCTTTGTACTCTTTTCTGCCGAGAATCTTTGCCAAATCTGGAAATTCGCGGTCAAGGCTCCATAAAAGCCGAGCCACTCCCTCTACTTTTTCTTTTTGCTCGTCGGGGTTGCTCGTCCATGGCCTTCGGGATCTCTACCTTGTCGTCAAGGACCGTGGCCATGGATGAGCGCCGCGCGCGCCATTGCTAGATCTAGAGGCACAAGGGAGGTGCGGCAAAGCTACATTGGACTTGGTGGCACAACAAGGTGAAGACGGAGGGAGGGAACTCGCTGCGGCAGGCCACGCCAGGAGTGGTTGTAGAAGATACGAGTCGTTGCGGCCCAGGCGGTGGGTGGAGACGGCCGTGGCCGTGGCCGTGGCCGTGGACGGAGGACGAAGAGGGAGAAAAGTTTCAGATTTAAAATTTTTTATTTATTTGAGATCACGTGTCAATTTATAATTGGACTTACTCGTGCTCGCCACCTGCTTCCGTGGTAGTCGCTTACCGCGGAGTCTTCTCTGCTTTCTTTCCCTCGGTTTACGACCACTGCATGCTTCCATTCTTCCTCGTCGAAAGGAGCGCAAAGAAGAACGAATCTGATTTCCATTTTGAGAAAGACCCTCGTCTCTTCCTCTCACCTTCTTCTCTCTTTCGCTCTCTCTCATTCTCCACTTCCACGCTCGGTTTATATTAGAGTGGAACATGGTTCACCACAGTTCATTGCACTGAGCAACCTGGAACACCTACAATCGCCATGAGGCGTCTCGGTTTCAATGGACACTGTCATTCGACCCATAGGCGCTACAGCCACGACGTCTTCCTCAGCTTCAGGGGCGAAGACGCGCGCCACACTTTCACCAGCCACCTCCGCCATGCCCTGCGCCAGAAGGGAGTCGACGTCTTCGTCGACGACGATGGCCTCAGGAAGGGGGATGAGATCTCGCCCGCTCTCGAGCGAGCCATCGAGGAGTCCAGGATCTCCATCGTCGTGCTCTCGGAGAACTATGCCGGTTCCGCCTGGTGCTTGAACGAGCTTGCAAAGATCATCGAGGAAAGGAAAGTGACTGGGCCGGTGTTCTTCCTCGTGGAGCCTTGGCAAGTGAGGTACCAGCAAGGCGCCTTTGGCACGGCGTTCGAGAAGCAGGAGCGCAGATCCAGCGAGAACGCCGAGCTGGTCATGAAATGGAGGGAGGCGATGAAAAGCGTTGCTAACCTTTCCAGGTGGACATTGAAGAAGAATGAGTAATCAGAATCCCGACTTTTAAAAATCTGCCATGATTATTCACATTTTTTGCGTGCCTGCTTCCGATTTTTACAGTTTACTCTACTTTCTGAGCATGCTTCTCTTAGTAAGAAGTATGCTTAAACTACTATATGTGTCCGTTCCAACCACCAAAAGATTTTCGACAAATAACCGAGCAGCATTGAAACGACAGACAATCATCTGCTGTAGTAGGATGATATAGTCCCTCAAAATATTGAACTCATGTAGATGGCTTTGGCAGGTGTGAGTCGACATTCATTCAGTCAATTGTCAAAGATGTATTGGGCAAGCTGCATCGCAAATCTCTGCATGTTGCTGACTTTCCAGTTAGTTTGCAACCTCATGTCGATCTGACTAATTCAGTGTTAGAGTGGAACAGTGTCGTGGGGCTCTATGGGATTGGTGGAGTAGGTAAGACAACTGTTGCTAAAGCCGTAGATAACCTCATTGCTGATCAATTTGAAGGCAGTTGCTTCCTTGCCAATGTTCGAGAGAATTCCAAGCTGGGGGGTCTAACTCGATTACAAGAAGCTCTTCTTCATGAAACACTGAGGGATGTCAACTTGAAGATTGACAATGTTGATCAAGGAATTCGCACCGTAAGGGATAGGCTTAGCCGGAAAAAGGTTCTTGTTATAGTTGATGATGTGGATCACTTGGATCAACTCAGAAAACTAGCGGGTGGACCCAACTGGTTCGGTCGGGGAAGTAGAATCATTGTAACAACCAGAGATAAGCATTTATTAGTAGCTCATGATGTTGATTGTAAACACACAATCAATTGTTTACATAATCAGGATGCTCTTCAGCTCTTCTGTTGGAATGCTTTTAAGGAAATCCGTCCTGGAATCGGTTATGAGAACCTCTCATATGTGTTGATAAATTATGCTAAGGGACTTCTGTTGGCCCTCATAGTATTAGGTTCCTTTTTGCGAGGTAGAAGCATATCTGAATGGCAAAGCACACTGGATAAATTGGAAAGAATTCCCCATGAAGAGATCTACAACGTACTCAAAATTAGTTTTGATGGATTGGAGGGACAGGAGAAGTCCATTTTCCTTGACGTTGCTTGTTTCTTAAGGGGGAAGAGTAAAGACTACATCATGGAAATTTTAGATGTGTGCCGATTCAATTCGTTGATTGGGATACAGATTCTCAGAGAGAGGTCTCTTGTAAGCATTGAGCATGATGTGATACAGATGCATGATTTGCTGCGGCTGATGGGATGGGAAATCGTTTGCCAAGAGTCTATTAGGGTGCCTGGACAATGCAGTAGGTTGTGGTCAAAAGAAGATGTGCTTTATGTTCTGAGCAACAGTTTGGTGGGGTCCTATATACGCCATAACGTAAAACATGTATTTTCTTGGGAAATTGATGGTTCCACTTTTATTCTTAGGTTCAGGAGAGGCCATGTTACTTAAAAAGTGATTTTCTTTTTAGTCTGGGTGTCAAAAGTTAAATGATTTAGTTAATTTAACTTTGCTTTTCAGGGGACAAATGCAGTTGAAGGCATAGTTATAGATCTACCTGAACCTGAAGAGGTGCACTTGGGTGAAAACGCCTTCACAAATATGACGACTCTTAGGCTGCTTGTAATGCGTGGTGCACATTTTGCTGTTACTCCTCTGTGACTTCCTTCTGGGCTAAGGTGGATTGAGTTGCCTGGATGTTCTTTTCCATCCCTTGACTTTAATCTTGGCCTGAAGAAACTTAAAGAAGTTAATCTGAGGGGCAGCAACTTCAAAAGGCTGGGAGAGAGATTCCAGGTACAATTAGCCTTTGCTTTTACACAATTATTCTATTCCTTTTCCTATCAATCAAGCAATGTCACTCACTCACTGACTCACTTTTCTCCATTTTTGGCAGAATTTCAAGCACATGACATCCATAAATTTTGCAGATAGTGGACAATTAATTGAAATCCCTGATTTTTCAACTACAAAAAATCTGGAAACATTGATTCTTAGCTGCTGTAATGCCCTAATTAAAGTTCATGAGTCTGTTGGATTTCTTACTAAGCTTGTCACCTTGGACCTACATTCTTGCTCTAACCTCAGCAGTTTTCCTTCCACCGTCAAATTAAAATCTCTTCAAACTTTAGTCCTAAGTGGGTGTACCAAGCTAAAAACATTTCCTCATGTTAGTGAATACATGACATGTCTGGTTGATCTTTGCCTAGAAAACTCAGGTATAGAGGTACTGCCTTCATCTATCGAACATCTGGTCAATCTTCAATCTGCATTCTTGGATGGATGCAAAAACCTTACCTGTCTTCCACCAAGCTTGTATAAGTTGCATTACCTTCGCCTGCTTTATCTGAGTAATTGCTCAAAACTTGGTAAATTTCCTGAGCTCATTGAAGATGTAGGCTCAGTATGTTTACCTTGTTGCTGCTCTTCATTGAGGGGTGCAAATTTCAAGGAGCTTGTACTGAGAAACTGCAATGTAAGAGATGTAGATATCCTATTGGCTCCCCGAAGCTTCAGTACCTTGACTGGTTTAGATCTTTCTGAGAACCCTTTTGTTTGCCTTCCTGAGAGCATTGAGAGACTCTTTCACTTGGAATGGCTTTGCTTAGAGCGTTGTGGACAACTTCAAGAAATTTCACAGTCGCCACCAAACATCAAGTATCTGTATGTAAGTGGATGCAAGTCTCTGAGAAAGTTTTTGAGGTTGTCAAGAGTATCTGTATCCGAAATGAAGCAGTTGCCACTCCTTGAATTGGCCAACTTATCTAATTGCCATAACATGACTTGGTTTGCTGACAGATCACCAGCTGAGGTACTCTCTCTCTCTCTCTCTCATGCACACATGAAGTGAGATGGGCATTTAATTAGAATTGGGTTGCAGGACTTGAGGACGACCTCAGTTACCATATATTTTCCGGGAAGTGAAATTCCTGAGTGGTTTAGCCATCAAAGTTTGGATGGTACAATATGTTTTCAAGTGCCGTGGGATTGGTTTTTGAATTGCAAGTCCTTCATGCTTTGTGCCGTCTTTGGATTGGAGGAAAGTCTCACCCAAGAATGCGGGATGACGGATGGTACCATAGACTATAATTACTCCATCATCGTCAATGGTCGATGCATCATGAATGACCGATATGACATGCAGTGCATTGACTCAGATCACCTGTGGCTCTTTTATGGTTCACAAGCTTTGCGTTGGTCCCATCAGGTGGTAGAATGGCAGCCGCATGGTTCGGTGTCCTTGATGTTTTCAGTCGTAGTTAACAGAGCACCCGCCAATGTAGTCTTGAAGAGTTGTGGGGTACATCTAGCATAACACGAGATAAAAGATAATAGGCATGTTTGGCCTTCACTGGACACATCTGATGATAAAATGGTGAGACAGTCCATGGATTTATTCAAGAGTGAGAAGTCCTCCTGATGATGATAATGGAAGTGGTGATCGGCGCATCAAGCAAAAGAGCGAACAAGCGTCTGTGAAAGTCCCCCTCTCTGATCTAGTTGTGGTTCTCAAAGACCATCGGTGTGTCTTCTACAATTGAATTGATGGTGCGGGTCTGCTCCTTGTGCCCCCGGATGTAAGTTGAGCTTCATCCTCCTCAGCAACGTATATTCGAGTAAAAATCAAAGATCGTAAACCCATCATCTTTCCAATGTCATTTCTAGTACTAAATCCATTTGCCGATCTACTCTCGAGCTTTTGAAGTCATGGCGTACGATTGAAGTGTGACCATTTGGAGGTTTGGAAATTGAAGTTCCAGTCATGCTAGAGCTCTCAAGTACTGCGTTGACAGTAAAATTTCCAGCTTGTTGAAACTACCAGTGAATTAAAGCACTGTATTTCTGGCGGCCTCGCTCTGGTTGCAGATTCTTGCCAAGTGAGTCTGTGACCATGACCGTGGACCACGAATTTCAGTCCAATGCAGAACCATGATCCGATGGTTTGATAGTCTGTTTGAGTACGTGTGACTGAGCGCGCTTCCTGCTGTACAAGCGTGTGCACAGAAGGAAAGGATTTTCACGAACGAGTCGTCCTTAGTCGGGCTTGAATTTATTCTCAACAAATTCCAAGTTCCACCGGTTCGGATAGCGGAAAAGCTTCTTTTCTATTGTTTTCTCGTCGAAACTTTGAAGTATTTTTTCAACTTCAGAAAATAAGAATCGATTTATGCATTTTGAAAAAGTTTCGAGTATTTCATATTAAAGAAAGTCAAATTGCACGAAGTCGTAAATTTGAAAAGATAAAATTCAAGAGCTAATAAATTCACGAAAAGTTTAGTTTATATAGATACGTGACTCAAATCTTTAAGATTTCAAGTTATAACATGCGCCATAATTCGGGGTAAAATACAATTCACTTTTATTGCGGCGTATATCTATTCTCTGTAGAAGGAGCTAAATAGCCAAGTGACAAGCACATGGCCGGAGCTGCGATCGAAAAATGGCCGGAATCAACGCTAAAGGGACGTTACAACCGACTTTAAAGATTTCGGGGGGGAAATGCAGTAGATGCATAGATTGAAAAGTCAGGGGGCAATTTGCAATAATTGCCAAAATTCGGGGGCGAAATGTAATTCCCGGGATTCGATGCAAGGGTTTCCTGGCAAGGCCTCCTGAAACTCGTTAAAATCTCCGGTTCTCTCTCTTTCTCTCTCTCTCTCTCTCTCTGCCTCTCCCTCCCCATCTTTCTAGCAGTAGAACGCTGCGATGGATCTCGCGAAGAAGCGGAAGATGGACGACAACGGCGTCGCGCCGTCGGGCCCCTCCGATCCCGGCCCCGCCCTCACCCGCGGCGAGGGCCGCCGGATGCTCGAGAGCTTCTCCAAGGACCAGCTCCTCGACCTCCTCCAGGCGGCCCTGCTCCGCCACCCCGACGTCCTCTCCGCCGCCCGCTCCCTCGCCGACGGCGACGCCACCCGCCGCAAGCTCTTCATCCGGGGCCTCGGCTGGGACACCACCAACGACAGCCTCCGCGCGCTCTTCTCCGCCTACGGCGAGCTCGAGGAGGCCGTCGTCATCCTCGACAAGGTCACGGGGAAGAGCAAGGGCTATGGCTTCGTCACTTTCAAGCACGTGGACGGCGCTCTGGCCGCCCTGCGCGAGCCGAGCAAGAGGATCGACGGGCGCGTCACGGTCACGCAGCTCGCGGCGGCTGGCAATTCGGGCTCGAGCACGGGCAATTCGGCCGATGTGTCGGACCGGAAGATCTACGTGGCGAACGTGCCGATGGACATGCCCGCGGATAAGCTGTTATCTCACTTCCTGATGTACGGTGAAATCGAGGAAGGCCCGCTGGGGTTCGATAAGCAGACTGGGAAATCGAGAGGGTTTGCTCTGTTTGTTTATAAGACAGCCGAGGGAGCTCAGGCGGCTTTGGCCGAGCCAGTGAAGACCATTGACGGGAGGCAATTAAGTTGCAAGCTTGCAATTGATGGGAAGAGGAAGCCGGGTCCAGCTGGTAATGTTGGACCTGGTAATGGCCACGCTGATGCAGTGGGGATGAGTGGCCCGGGGTCGGTTCATGGGCAATACGGTGGACCCGGGGGAATGGGGTCCTACGGTGGGTTTCAGGGTCCGCCCGGACTGGTACACTTGAGTTCGGGCGGGCCTGGGATGTCGGCGGTGGGCAGTCAGGTTCATCCCAGTTTAGGTGGTACCGGCGGATACGGCGGTGGGATGGTTGCTCCATATGGTGGTTATGGGGGACCAGGAGCAACTGGATATGGCGGTGCAGGTGGTGCTTTAGGTGGTGTTGGGACTGGTCTTGGTGGTGCAGGTGGTGGTGTAGGCGGCACAAGCAGTGGATTAGGTACCGCTGGTGGCTCGTCTTTGTACAGGCCTTCCGGAGGGTATCCAGAAAGTGGACAATATGGCTTATCATCTGCGTCGGCATACCCGAGCCAGCAGCATCAACCAACAGGGACTTCTCCAGCGCCGAGGGTTCCACCAGGAGGAATGTATCCGAATGTGCCTTCCTATTACTGAGGTAATTTCATTTACGAGTATTGATGGTTCTAGTTGTCTATTTTCCTTTTCCAGATTGATATGTTATCTTATACCTGTTTAGATATGATTGCTTGACTTCCTTATTTGCTGGGGAGCTTGTTATTTTTTTTTTTTAATTTGTTTGTGGATGGACACTTTGTGATGAGTTCTTATGCTAGTGCTCTCAACGATGGCATGAAATGGTTTTTTCTTAGCAACGTGATTCACTTGGTTGTTCTTTTCCACATCCTGCATTATTTTCCTTTGTGCGTGTGCCCTGTCAATTTTATATATATATCCAATACTGCTCTATCTATGAAGTGCATGTGCTAATTCTTTTTTTTTTTTTTTTGGGATGCCTTTATCAGGAATGTCAATAAAGGAAGTTAAAGTGATCAATTTTTTGATTTGGTTGTCTTGAGTTGCATTGAATATTGTTGGTTGGTTCATGCTGTCCATGCTGATTATTCTTTTACTCTGTTTCCATGATGTTTCACTTCTCCTGCATTTTTCTGGTACGTTTGATTATCATGTCTCAATCTGCATTTAGATGCTTGTGGCGGTTTTTGCTTGTGGTTGTAGCTCATGGTTGGATGAGTTTTGGTTGCTGGGTGCTAAATTTATTGATTTTTTTTTTTTTGTGGTTGTCTTTCGGTAGCATTTCTTGTTGTCAATTGGTTAACGAGGTCCATGACAATTTCAATTTTTTTAACATTATTACAGTATTTGAGTTCTACACAAGTGCCTGGATGATTAGGCTATCATTTCTCAGTCTGTTATCTTCGTAGATGACAAATTACTCTTTGTGGTTGTATATCATGGAGGGGTTGTTTGACTGGATTTGGCTTGATAGTTAGGATGGCTTGACTTGCAGCCACTGCATGAATTCTTGTGGCTAAGGAAGTTTTGTTTGCTTTGCTTGTTTTATTATCTGCCATTACAGCTATAAGTAGAGGATTTTTGGTTTTGAATCTGAGTTCAACACCTTATTGCCTAGCTAGACAACCTAGCAAAACTATTAATCATTGACACTACAGAGTAGTGTCATTACATCGTAAATGTGTATGTTGTCAAAGGTTATTCTTTGCAAGTTGGGATCTTGCTAATGATAAAGATTTACATGATACAAGGATGCTTTTCCAAACTGTTTCAGCTTTCTGCATGTTTGGGGGCTGGATATGCTTTGCTTTGTGCTAGCTCTAAAGGTGTCGTTTGGTTGGATCAAAGGATAACGTTAAAGTGCTGTATTCTTTTATTGAGGCGCTTCAATCTTTCATTGATGCTCTTTATATTTAAGTTAACAATAGAAGGCAGAAATCCAGTCAGTATGCCAATACCTCATCCTCAGAGTTTTCCTTCCCAGGGGTTTTTGTCCTAATTGTAGGAATGAGACTTTGATATAGTTCTAAAAACCAAGGAGCAAGCCCCAAAAAATGAGGAAAAAAAAGTTTTATAATAAGATTACGTAAAGCTATTCACAATGGAAAGCACCATGTCGTATTTACCCTCTGGCTTCCACTTCTGGCTGTCTTAATACCATCTACAGCTTGGCCTATGGAAAAACCTTGACCAATTCTTGGTCCAAAGAAGCAAGCCTGGCGACTAAACCAACATCCACAGTGGAAGTGGATACATCAATTGATTCTTCACACGTAGAAAGAGAATAAAAAGAGAGAAAAATATGAGTTCTGGGTCTATTTCAATTTGGTTATGTGATGTGAATGCTCATTTACGACAGAGGACTTGTCCTTAGCCTTATTTTATTTTGTCCAATATAGTCAGCCTTATTCAACTCATGCAAGTGATGCTCCTTCTGCCTCTTGTACAGATCTTTCTTGCTATTGCTTTAGTAGGCTTTTGCTTTATTGACTATGTTTCTTTTCAAGTTTGACTGGACTTATGGGTTTTAATACATTAGATGAAGTCAAATGATAAGCATTAGCATTATAGTGTTCTGAATTAAAAAAAAATAAAATTTCTCAATCTATGATGAAGCTGTCAAATTAGAAAGTTTGCTGTCAAGGGTATGGCTCTAGAGAAAATATCTGGTGTTTTATACTTTTGTGTTTTGTTGTGAGCATTTCAATAAGCAGATGTGCTTTGCATGTCCAGAGTAAGTAATTGCTTGTCTTTGTGGGTCCCTTTTTATTTTCATGCCGGCTGTCTTTGTTTGTTTACTTAGATGGGTTAAGTGGATGCATACTAGTTGCTAGTTCGTTGTTTTTACACTTGCTTTCTTTTGAAATTTTTAAAAATAGAACATTTAACCTTTATAAGCATATCTGAATTGCTTCATGCTTGAATTTGCAATGGTTATTGTGTTAACAATGTCTGTTTTAGAAGAATTTCGGAAAGATCTGGAGTACTTTGATCTTACAAAACACTCGATATCTAATAGAATAGTGTACAATGGCATAAAAGATTTATAATCCCAATTAGCAGGATAAGGGGATTAGGTTTGATCACTTGCGTTGGTGGCGTCATTGTCGTCGTCGTATGTTTGGTTCTATTCTAACACTTGTGTTTGCTAGCATCTGTTCTCTTTAGTTAATAAGCTTGTTTCATTTTCACAGCAGAAAATTTAGATATCACTTTACCTGAATTTTATGTCAGAGAATACCAATCTTCTTCTCTTTGTAAACTATTTTTGGGACGACTGCTTCACCATTATATCTTTTACTGTTGGCATTGACATTGATGAATTTTTGCCTTAGCTTTATGTGCTTGCTTGAAGAAATTTGTGTTTGATTCTGTTGAATGATGTGACATGTGACTGGATGTTTGATTCAGGTGTATGAGAGCTTGTTGGACGCAGATGCTTTAATCATTCTGGTGATTGCGTAAATGAGGACAATATATTCTCTGGTTGATGAGTGATTACCTGTGCTTTAGCAGCCGATTGCTTCATCTGCTCCTTTATGCTGTGGATTATTGTGGTTGTCCTGGTTGAAGTTAATTTTAATTATGTTTAGTTTACTTAGTGAAGTTGGTACTTGTGCTTTGGGATCTTGCAGCGTGGAGGGTTGTTTCTGGTGCTTATAGCATCTATTTGCCTTTCCAATGCTAGTTCTGAACCTTTTGACAACTGTTATGGCACCCTTGTATTGGCTTCCTTTTTTTGGTGCTTTACAATAATTTTGCATATTTGCGATAAGATATTTTGCTTCTATCACTGTTGGGCATAGTGACTATGTTAGCCAATCATTACTATTGCATGTGGATAGAAAGCCATCATGGATCCCTCTATCTACCATCTTAAGTTGGAGTCTGATTGATGGAGGTCTCACATTACTTTGTGGTATTTTAGATCAAGTGATCATTTATTTGTCTTCATGGCCCTTATATATTTTTCTAAATAATATTTTGCGTGCTTGGAAGCATCACCTGCCTATGTCGAGCATTTGGGGACTGAGGGGAGGGGGACCACCAATTTATTTATGTTTTTGAAGCAAAAGTGTGAATAATTTTTGTATACGCTTAAAAATTTAGTTTGAACCCCACCCAAAAAGACGAAAACACACACACACACACAAAAGGAGAGAGAGAAGAAAATGACCAAAAAAAAAAGCTTAAAACTTTCGGGTCCAAAATTGGTGTGAATGGGAGATCAGCCACATCTGAGTATAAAAGATGCACCTTAATCTTGCTGTTTAATGCATTTGGCCAGGCCAGTCATAGTCTATGAGTACTGTTGTACTTGGACTTGCAGACGGTGTATCCATGAACCTCTTGTATGATGTTCTTCTCAATGCTCCCCGGTACAGTTTTGCAAGTGTGATTTTTGGTGAAACAATGAGAATGCCTAGTTGTTGGATGCGTTCATTGATTATTGATTTGCTCTAGACTGCTGCTGGTAAAAGATATTCTGGTCAAGCCTACCTTGTGATTCTGGTACCTTGCAGTTATTACTTGCTGACTCTGGCTCACATTGTAACTTAAGATTCTCCCTTGTCAAATAGTGTGAGTCGTAATCCTTCTATGGCCAATGTTCAGCATGGCACTTAAAGTTAAGGGATTTAGTCTCTTAACACTTAAAGGTGACATCCACTGCTATTGCTTTATTATCTGAATATGGATGTGGGGTTCACAACCACACATTCATGATGATTCTAGCTTCCTGCTAGATTGGGGCTGCTTTCTCATCTGTTATCTTTTGTACTAACTAGGTCATTCTGTGTCTTGTATTAGGTAGGTTATTCTGTGCATTTGTTTGAATTCATCCAGTTTATTTTTTGTCTATACTTGAGACTACCTTAACTTTGGATCCTGATCGGCAGTTTCCATTGTCTGAGCAATCCTGCTTACCAAACCGTTGTGTGTCCTTTCAGCATTTCTTTTGCAAGGGTGCTAGTATCCGGCACTTATTTCCTGTCCTGCAGCACCTCGGCCTTGGTGCTTCACATAAAAAGAGTCAATTAAACTTAGGTGCTTGTCATTGGGTTTGGATAATCCATTTGTCCGTGAATCTTCTCTTATATTTTTAACTGCTAGGATAGTATGTTCTAGAGTCCTTGATTTCCAAAGGATAGATATATTGAGGGAAGTGCGTTTAGAGGGAATTGCGTTTAGTTATTGACTTAATTTGAAGGAACTACCTTTGCCAAGGGTATAGGGCAAATCCCTAGTGCTGAATAATTCCGTTTAACTGTCATGATCTTGCCATTTCCTTCTACAGTTTGCGTAAGAAATTTTGATTCTTTTGTAGCATGTTTACCAAGTAGTGGTATTGCAACACGAGGGACTGGGTTATCGAATGTCCATTGCTACATTAATTTGCTAACAGTTTTGGCTTGTGACAAATTTTTGGGTTTTGGTTTGTGCCTTTATCCTTTTCTGGAGGGCATGATGTGGCAGGATTTGTAGCGGGAGGCTGATGCTACATGATTACATGAGAGAGAGAGAGAGAGAGAGAGAGAGAGAGAGAGAGAGAGATTTGTCGAGGAAAGCTTTCGAATTTTATTGCATCTCTGGAGACATTTGTCTAGGGAAATTTTGAAATGTATTGCCTAGCAATGTATCCGCTTGTGCATAATGACTATTGTGAAGGCGTGTCGTTTTATGTGACTTACATGATGGGCTTGGCAATCGGATATCTCCTTACATGCAGAGCAGGATTTCCCTCGGAATGAATGAACAACTCTTTATCTATTGGCAATGGGTTTTATCAGCAATGCTCGGAAAAGAGTTCGCTCTAATCTTTTTTTCTTTCTCACTGTGCCCGGTTTTGTTGAGAAACCTAAGAAATGAAGGGAAAGAGCACTCGTTCATGGCCATCGACATAAATATAATAATTATCGTATTGCCATGTCCGATGATTACAATAGTCGTTGTAAGATTGGAATATCCTCCGTTGAGCGAGTGCAATATTCTTCTTGGATTTTGTTTGGTGGGGGGCAGAAATTGGTTTTGGCCCAAAACTGACGATGGCGGTTGTACTTGTATCGATTACTGCTGTCTGTCGAGGCCCTGAGCAGTGGCGACGGACGGTTTTGTCGCCAACTCATTTGGTTTAGGAATGTTTTGAGTTTCTCTTGTTAGCGGAGCAAGTCGGGGGCGAGGACTCGGGTTACTTGGGATCCTCTCAAATTGGCCGACAGCTATTTAATTTTGGGCTAATTCCCTAAAATAATTCATGCACACGACCAGAAATCCTATTAATTTCTTCAAGATCATCAATAGCAGGAGGCTATTATTGATTTATACGAAGGTGAGGGTGTTAATGAAGCCGTATCTACTGATAATGAATCTCTTGAATCTCTAATTGGCTCTAATGTTAATAATTTTGAAGGAATTAGTAGCAATCTTTGGATACGTGGCTCATTTGATACTAGTGAAAGTTAGAGAATTTGGAAAAAAATATTCAGAACGAAATCAGGATTATACCGTAAGTTTTTTTTTTTTTTTTAAAGGAATTGAGTCTTTACTCTTACGCCTCGGTCACTAGGCTTGCACACACGAATGAGCACCTTTTGAAGGCCATTGTTTAGAACAAAAAAAAAACACTAAGGCGATTGCGGGCGGCGACTTGTCATGCCTCCCCAACTCGAAAGCCAAAACCATTTTGGACCTGCCTTCCTCGGACTAGCGACACCCATCATTTTCATTTTGTCCTTTTAAATTGGACCTTTTCTACTGGTAAAGAAAACAGTGTATTTTTTTTCGCTACCTCCATCCTTCTGAATTTTATTAATTTGTGCAATCTTTATATATTTAGATTAACTTCTGCTTTTTGTTTTTCTTATCAACTCTTTTTTTTATAAAAAAAAATTGCGACTTCTGCAATTTGAGCTTTGCTCAATGTCAAAATGTCCATGATCGTAAGCGCTACCTTAAGTTGGGGTTTTTTTAAAGGAATTAAGGGTGCATTTGTTTCAGGGAAAAATGCAAATTTTTTGGGAAATATTTTTTGGGAAATCATTTTTCAGGAAAATGGTTAGTTTTCCTTTGTTTGGTGATATGTGATCGAAAAAGTTTTCTAATGTTTGGATTTCATTTGGAAAATGATTTCAAAATGTGTTTGTTTCGTCAACATGCGCTTGTGGCCTGTCGCCGAGGCCAGTGACTGGTGGAGAGAGGAAGAAGGAAAAAGAAAAAGAAAGAAAAGAAAAAATAAAATAGTAATAGATTTGGGATTAGTAATTTCGGAAAGTGTTTTCACCTTTTTAGATTAGGGAATTCACTTTCCTAATTTTATACATGAATATTTTCCCTGATCGGAAAGTGTTTTCGGTTGAATTATTATTTTCGGCAAACCAAAAGGGTAAAAGTTCGGAAAATGGATTCTCGAAAAACACTTTCCCTGAAATAAATACACCCGTTAAGGAAAACATTAATGTATAAAATTAAGAAAGTGAATTTCTTAATTTAAGAAGGTGAAAACACTTTCCGGAATTACTTTCCTTGATTTTTTAAAATGTTTTATTCTTTCTTTTCTTTTTTTTAAATAAAAATATTAAAAAATTCGAAATTAGTTTTTTGCTTGAGATAAAATCATGGGATTGCAATCATTTTTTAAATGAGATCCAAACACCAGAAAATATTTTCGATCACATATCACCAAATAAAAAAAACTAATTTTTTTTTGAAAAATAATTTTTCAAAAAATAATTTTTAAAAATATTATGTTTTCCGTGAAATAAACTATCTGAGTCTTTGCTTTTACGCCTCTATCCCGGGGCGTGCACACGTGAATGAGCCCCTTTAGAAGGCAATCGTTTAGAAAAAAAAGGAAGAAAAAACACTAAGGCAATTGCGGGCGGCGACTTGTCATGCCTCTCCAACTCGAAAGCCGATACCATTCTGGGGACCAGCTCTCCTCCGGACAGCGACCCATCATTTTCATTTTTGTCCTTTTAAATTGGACCTTTTCTACTGGTAGAGAAAACAGTGTATTTTTTTTTTCCCTACCTCCATTCTTCTGAATTTTATTAATTTGTGTAATCTTTAAATATTTAGATTAACTTCTGCGTTTTGTTTTTCTTTTCAACTCTTTTTTTTTTATAAAAAAAATTGCGACTTCAGAAATTTGAGCTTTGCTTAATGTGAAAAAGCCCATGATCAGAAGCGCCACTCGGACAAGATAACGAAGTTAATTTCCTTCACATATGACCAAAGAAAAAAGATTAGGGCATAAGAATTAAAAACTTTAAGAGAGAAGGGAAATGCTAGTCAGCAATGTAATGTCAAATATCATTCAAAGGAGCGGTTCTTCTCAGATCATATTTACTGAAACCGATTAAATTTTCGGGTGGTAAGGCGGAACGGATTAGAGTAATAAAAATTATAAAAGGTAATTTGGGTATGTTCACTTTTCCTCGTCCCTTGCAAAATTCAATTTTTTGTTTTTCATTTTCGATTTCTGAAATAATAATGTGTTCATGAGAGTCAGCAAAGGCCAAAATCGCGATCGAAAAGGTTTTTTTTTTTTTTTGGTGTCCCGCGGGAGCTTTTCGTCAATTAACGTGATAAATATCATTATTAATTAAACACTTTACATGAAAATTACTTTTTTTTTTCCGACAGTAAAGCTCCATATATATATATATATATATATATATATATATATATATAAACTAAAAGCCTCCGCCTCGACCTTGCTTTTCGACCTCTCTCGCTCCACCATTTCTAAAACCCTCACTCTGTCTCTCTCTCTCTCTCTCCATTCTCCATTCTCCAGCTTCGTCAAAGATGAGGACTTCAATGTTGAGGCTGATCCGATCGAGGTCCTCCTCCGCCGCCCCTTCGCAGCCGCGCCTCCTCCGCCGACCCTACAGCTCGGAGTCGGTGCCGCAGCGGAAGGTGGCCGTGCTCGGCGCCGCCGGCGGGATCGGCCAGCCCCTCGCCATCCTCATGAAGCTCAACCCTCTCGTCTCCCAGCTCTCCCTCTACGATATCGCCGGCACTTCCGGTGTCGCCGCCGACGTCAGTCACGTCAACACCAGATCTGAGGTCTCTACACACTCCCTCTCTCGATCAGGTTTATTATATTGTGGTTGCAATCTCGGATTTTCTATACACGTTTGTTTGGGGTTCTGTATGTGATTAGCAACCTCTTTCTAGTCTGTACATGCCCTTGACCGCATGATTTTCCCCCAAAGCAAACGATTTTTTTGGCTAATTTGTTCCCGTGCCTCGTCTGCGTTTGCCTGGCCTGGTTGATTTGCTTATTATGATGATAGCCATTTCTATTGAATTAGACGTCGTTCAACCAGTACCCTCATGTTCAGGAATCATATTTATATGCTTCACAATCGCCATGGTATGAGCTACTTCGGTGAAGCATCTCCCCTATTAGTTGGATTTTGTTGCGTGATGGATAATCCATGATTAATTCTCCATCTTGGGCTTCTGATATCTGCGAAATAGCTGTCTTTTTAGGCAGACAGAGTTATTAGGATAGCTTCATTTGAACTCCTCGTTTCAATAGGGCTTTGAAATATGATGCGGTGACGTCAGCTCATATTGTTTTGTTCGATGATCATAGGTTGCCGGATATGTGGGTGAGGAACAGCTTGGGCAAGCTTTGGAGGGATCGGATGTTGTCATTATTCCGGCTGGTGTGCCAAGGAAGCCTGGGATGACCCGCGATGATCTCTTTAACATAAATGCTGGCATTGTCAAGTCCTTGTGTACTGCAATCGCAAAGTACTGCCCGCATGTGAGTATTCTATGTTCCGCCGATGAGAGTCTTGACAATTTGATTTTCCGTTCTCCTCTATAAATTTTACAACAATTTAAGTATATGTGACTATATATCTTTTTCTCTTTTGTTTGTCATTGGTCATTCTAATTTGGTCATCAATATCATGGAATCGCCTGTATTTTACCTAATTCGGGTAGTGTTATATGCTCTGTGTCTGAAGTGTCCTTTGACCTATCAAGATGCTGTAAAGCAGTGTCGTATATGCTATATAGTTAAGTATCCTTGGGAATTCTCTGAAACATATGTTTATTGGAGACTGTGTTCATGTGATCAGGCAATTGTGAACATGATTAGCAACCCTGTGAACTCAACAGTGCCAATTGCTGCTGAGGTCTTTAAGAAGGCAGGGACCTATGATGAGAAGAAGCTTTTTGGAGTGACAACCCTTGATGTTGTTAGGGCCAAAACTTTCTATGCTGGGAAGGCTAAAGTCCCTGTTGGAGGTACAATTGTAGAGCTTATTATCAGAAGTCACACTTATTTTTGGTTGCTATGTGCTATTGGTTTTTTTTCTTCATTTCAAATAAAATAAACTTATTGATTAATCTTCTTTGAGTTGCCCAGTCAATTTTTCTTTGCCATATTCCTTGCAGAGGTAAATGTGCCTGTTGTTGGTGGTCATGCGGGCATTACAATCCTCCCTCTGTTTTCTCAGGTACTTGCTTTTCCCTTCTTTTCATTCGTTTTAAAATATAAGATAGATATTTGTCTGCAAGACCTTAAGCGTATACATAGGTAATTTGATTACCATTTCTCACTTTATAGGCCGTACCCAAGGCCAATTTGGCGGACGAAGATATCAAGGCGCTTACCAAGCGTACACAAGACGGAGGGACAGAAGTTGTGGAAGCAAAGGCTGGAAAGGGATCTGCAACACTGTCCATGGCGTAAGTGTTGAATGAGGCCATGAGATATATTGTCTGAATATCTGAGTCATTTTTTTGCTTACACTAGAATTTTACTTCAAAAACATAGATGAGGGGTTCCATCAGCTCTAACTATGAGATGAAGGATCTCTCTCTCTCTCTCCATGTTCATCTGCGCAGATGCTGATGTTTTTGGCTGGTGGGTCCACCGCCACCTGGTCTTATATTTATTTGACAAAATCAAGAAGATTGCATCCCTGTATTTTGATTTTTTAACTTTGCTCCAGTCTTACAATTTATTTTGGTGGATTCAATTTGCATCTTTTGCAGGTATGCTGGAGCATTATTTGCAGATGCTTGCCTGAAGGGCCTAAATGGTGTCCCCGATGTGGTGGAATGTTCCTTTGTGCAGTCTAGCATTACTGAACTTCCTTTCTTTGCTTGTAAGGTGATTAATTCACTCTGGAAATTCTTAAAAGAGTTCTTTTTATGTCTGTGGGGTCTTTCATTTGGTTTGTATGCTTTATTTAGAATATGATTAGGGGCTTGGGATGGTCTGGTTTGTCATCTCTATCTCGCTATGCAAAGTAGGAAGTCAAGCCTGTTTGTATTCGAAAAAACAAGTTCATATATTATCTTAACATGACTAAATGCAAAAGGCTCGGTGTTGAAACTTGGTCTATGTTGGTTAATGTAATGATTTGTAGCCTTGAACTCTCATAAGGGCTGTATTCGAGATACGTCTATGGAGTCTTGTTGTTGGTGGAGCTTCATATTTAAGCACTAAAATACTTTGTATTGCACCCTGAAGTCGGCTAGGCTAGGCTAGTGCAAGTACATTATGTTCATATTTTTGTGCATATCCTTTCCCTTTTCGGAACCACATCAATTTTAGCTGATCATTCTAACTTTCATTAAAAGCATGCGCGGTGAGTTGACTATTTGGTTTTCTTTGTAGGTGAAACTTGGAAAGAATGGCGTGGAGGAAGTTTTGGAGTTGGGTCCTATGTCTGACTTTGAGAGGCAAGGGTTGGAAAGCCTGATTCCCGAGCTCAAGTCTTCTATTGAGAAGGGGATCAAGTTTGCCAATCAGTAACTGGGGAACGAAAGACTGATCTCCCCATTTTGTTTGGGAAGCAAGACAGAAATTTTGCATCATTTGTCAGTGTTGTATTTGTTTTTGTGGCCGATGGCACAGGCTTGAGGAGTAGGCTTCATATGAACATCTTCTTAAATAATTATTGATCTCACACATGGAGGGGCATTGACATTGAGCTTCATTCAATTTAAGACAACTTTCATTGATTGACGATCTTTGAATTGCTGGCATAGTCATTATCTTTGCGATTTCATTCATTTGCCGTGGTTTTGGTAGCTTATTCACATCATAGAAACTCCTGAATGTCAATGATGCAACATTGATACAAGGATTAGATGGGGATGAAGTGAAGTTCCACGCGTAGTTTAAGTCCTCTAAGCTGAGGTTTACATTTTTCAGTGACGACGTCGGCCTTCTTGCCATGGTCAAGTTCACGATCTCAGTTGAAGAATACAGACGAAAAGGTGACATGCTTCGTGTTAAGATTAGATAGAAAAACGGTTGTAATTTAAGGAGAGTTTTGTGAGATACCGTAAAAAGGAAAAAATGGGCATGTCATTTCTCAAAATGTAGATAAATCTTAGCGATAGCATCCACTAAAGTCAATCTTGATATTTGAAGTGACCTTATTTGAAGATTTTGATGAGCTTTCTAGGGATGTGACTAAGTTCTTGTGGCAGAAGTATGAAGAACGATCAACTAATTGGCCATTTCTTCGATGTCCTGGATCCTCACTTTCCTTTTGTCTTGACTTCGTTTGGTAAGATGCCTGGTCAATAAAAAATTCTAGGATCCAAACTTTCACATACTCTACGGAATATATAAATCATAAAATACATCCTAGAAGGTTCGAGCGTCAAAGTATATAAAAAAGTTGACAAATCCCCTTGCCACCACGTGCGGTTCCTTAAATGTTTTGCAAGCTCGAGGAGATCCGGCATCAACGGCCGAAAAAGGGTTAGTCTCAGATAGAACACGAGTTAAGATCGTTTCATCAATCTGGACAGAAGATATCGCTTTCTTTTTGGATTCTAGGAATGGGCTCGAAGCATCAGTCCTACAAAAACTCATCTTCATCTAAGCTGCTCTGCTTCAGACACTCTGCACTAGCTCTTGTCTTCACCTCCTTGTTTCTCTTCTTGGTGCCTTTTAGGCGCGGTCTGGAGCCACCCTTCGGTACGGACCATACCTGCTTTAATGGAGACCTTAGAGATGCCAGGTTCCCCTGGAACCACCTTTGTTTTGGACCAGCTCTCGAGAAGCTTAAGCTTGCTGTCTTCTCCAAGACATGGCCAGTTGACACTGCCCCTGGTGGCATGGAGCGGCACGCTGAGACTTTATATCGTGCTCTGGCTGCTAGAGGCCACGAGATCCACATATTCACCGTCCCTTCTGATAGAAAATCACACCATGATATCCACCAAGGGAGTCTCCATGTCCATTTCGCGGCCAACGATCATGGTTCGGTCAACTGTTCTTTGGCATTCGAGATATTCAATCAAGTGAATGCGAACGGACCATTTGATTATGTTCATACTGAGAGTGTCTCGCTCCCACACTGGCGTGCAAAAATGGTAGCAAACGTGGCTGTGACTTGGCACGGGATATGGTACGAGATCATGCACTCAAAGTTGTTTCAAGAACTTCTGTCCAACCCGGACAGCCTTCTGCCAGGGCCCATGACCGAGCTCCAGGAGGCGATTCCAAGGCTCCTGGATGAGATAAGGTTCTTCCCAAGCTATACACAGCACATATGTATAAGCAACAATGCCGCTGACGTTTTGGTCAAGATCTACCAACTTCCGCTTAGGAAAGTGCATGTAATTCTTAATGGGGTCGATGAAACAAAGTTCACGCATGATCTAGTAGCCGGGGCCCAGTTCAGGAGGAGGCATGGGGTCCCAGAAAATGCAACTATTGTTATGGGAGTGGCAGGCCGGTTGGTCCGCGACAAGGGACATCCGCTTCTCTACAAGGCCTTTGCGTCCTTCACAAGGCGCCATCCCGGCGTATTTCTGCTTGTTGCTGGATCTGGTCCTTGGGGAAGAAGATATGCTGAATTGGGCCACACCGTAAAGGTTTTAGGGGCATTGGATCCTTCAGAGCTGTCCGAGTTCTATAATGCCCTCGATGTGTTTGTAAACCCCACATTGAGGCCTCAAGGACTTGATCTGACACTGATCGAAGCAATGCAATGTGGAAAGCCGGTTTTGACGCCGAACTATCCTAGCATTGTTGGGACAGTAGTTGTCAGTGAGGAATTTGGTTACACATTTTCACCCAATGTGGAGTCATTTGTTGAAGCCTTGGAGTCGGTAGTGCAAGATGGAACGAAGAAGTTACGGATCAAAGGCAAGGTCTGTGAGCAGCGTGCAGTTTTGTTGTTTACAGCGAGTAAAATGGCATCTGCTTATGAGCGATTCTTCCTTTGCATGAAAAACTCCCAATACTGCCAGTATCCTCTTCCCACAGATTGTTAGGACTACTTCTGGTATATTGCAGAAGTACTCTCAGCCATCGAAAATTTATGCACTGTAATACAATGAACTTTATCCTTTATAGTTCATATGGTCCTTGAAAATTTCATGACTACTTTTTCAGTCTCCAGGTGAGTATTTGAAATCTCTAGGTTTCTACTGATGATTTCTATAGCTCAGACCTACTTTCTATGGGAACAACATATAGATAGTGGTTCCTTAGGAGAGACTATGCATAACATACCTCGCTAGGATCTGAAGAGTGTCCTGGAAACATGCGATTTTAACACAGTTCTATGTTTAAAACCCTCGTAATATAAAGATTTGTGCATCTGCTGATATTACTTTGCAGCTTGGACAATGAAATTGTCATGGCATGAAGAAAGAATGTTGAGGCATTATTCTGCTTTCTACTAGGTATTTTTCCACAAGCAAGAAGATCGAGTCACAGCCTTTTCTCTCCTAATCCCAATCCTCTATTCATGAATTGACAGTTCCCTACTGTTGAGGGCAAATTGGATTTACTCGCTAGCTTTGTAGGAATTCAATAAGGTGAAATGGCTTCCCTGGATTTGATTCACTCGACTTGTATTGGGATGAATTGCCCTGATGCATACGCTGCAACTAGGATGATGCAGAATCTAATTTGACAGGAACAGAACCATATGACTTAATTGACAGGAAGACTACGAAAACTAACAAAGGATTTTCTTTCTTGGAGCAGCATAAAACACTAAGCCGTTGCACTTTTACCAGTAAAAAGATTAGTTGGAAGGATCATGTCCGGAAAATTCTCTTGCCCAACTGCATATTACAGGACCGAGCATTAATGGGTTTTTTGCGAAAGGCCAAGTACTGTCCCGAATGTTTTAACTCGTCTGACATTGTTCTACCTTTCACAAAGCAACTATCATCACACGCTCAAGGACAGAAAACATCAACAATAACAAAGATCTTCCAACTTCATTTTTGCATTGGTGAAATATTAAGTGAATAATCTCGCACTCACTTTCTTTGCACTTCAAAAAGAAATTAAGAAGCAGGCGAGGTATTCTTTAGCAAAGAGAGTTTTTCTCTCTTCTTCGGGTGCTAATAGAAACTTTAGGCAGAAAGATTAAGTTATTGACAAATGATTGCTAGTGATGTTGAGGATCTGGTCCTCCTGGTGACGCTCTCTGTATCTCTGCTCCGATCTTCCTCCTACTGTACTCCAACTTCGAACCACTGTAGCCTAACTTATTCAAAATCTCCTGGCGATCAATCTTCTTCTCCGTCTTCGAGAACTCAAGAGTAAACCGGACCTCTGAGCTTACCACGAGCAAATTTACAAGTAGCAGCAGCAGCAAAATGTGTGCCTTATTAGACGAGCCATACGATAGGGTTATATCCGAACTGAATCAGAACAATCACACAGATAATAGAAAATTTGACACACAAATTTACTTAGATTCACCCTAGTATAGGACTATGTTCTGCAAATGGATTCCATTATGATATTTAAGGTTTACAACCACTATCACTCGTTATAATGATATTTCATACAAATATAATATATATAGGACTTAAAATGGGCCCAAAACTCAAGCCTATCCAAATTCCTTTGATCTCACAACAAACGGGTCAGCAAACTCAATATTGTTTCGGGGGCGCTGCCCCTGACCTCTTGCCGTCCGCTCACCAGAGAGCGGAACCCCCGCCCATTGTCCGGTCAGTGGGACTCCCATGTCGGGGCGTTACCCCCGAACCCTCACATTCCATGCGCAGGGATTACATATCGTCGGATCATACTTCGATTTCCTTAAGCTCACGTGGATGTACTCGGTATGAAAAATAAGAGTTCCCGAAGTATTCGCCAACTCTAACGATGTAGAGGATGAAGACTAGCGAGAATGCTAATGTAAAACAGCAAAACAAGCAAGCAAATGAAGGTGGTTGCAATCTGCATTAAGCAGCTCTAAGTACTTGCCTGCTGGAAGCTAAATTGGCCCCAGAATTTATAGGACTAAGGGCTTTAATATTTTCAATTCTACTGAACATCAAGACAGAATGATAATGAAATATCAGCATAAGCAGAATACTACTTTCTTATGGACCCAAGCCCCACGATACTGTCTTCATTGTAAAAGTTGGATTTTTCTATTTTCTTGAATCAGCACATAACTTTAGTGCGCGGAGCAATTGCCGTCATTCTGACGAGTAAGCCTATATGGATTGGGTGATAAATGCTCGGCCCAATGTCATTCAAGTCTGTTAGAAGTTTAAAGGATAAATTGGTCTTTAGGACTCTTAGGGTTATTTTGTTGCTAATTACTGATATACCTTTTTAAATTCCTTTCACATGGTATCAGAGCTTGGCTCTCAACCCTAATCCACTTGCCGCTGTCGAGTAGTCGCCGGAACCGTTGGCCATCATCGCCGTTGCCGCCACGGCGGGCTCCACCCTCACTCGAACCTCACTTGTGCAACCCTTGCGCTCTGCTTACGCGAACCTCGCTCTCGCGCGAACCTAGCTCTCGCGCGTGCTCTTCTGCTGCTTGTGCGACTCACGCAACCCTTGCACTGCTTGTACAACTTGTGCGATGTGCTCGCTATCTCTACTTGCGCTGCGTCACCATCGCTGACTGTGGTTACTAGGTTCGTTGTGTCCCCATGAATTAATCTGATCCATCTGTCACTAGCTCTGTAATCTTTTGGCCAACACATGAATACGTGAAGTCGCTTTTGTTAAAGTATTGCACCGGATGTCACTGGATGTTGTGGGTGTTGGATGTTGTGGTGCATTGAGGAAACTTGTCAGCAGTGATAGAGTTTGGAATTAAGAGGGTTTCTTCCTTTGTTTTTGAGATTCATGGGTAGTTGGGTATTAAGGGGTGTCAAAAAAATTTGCGCCAGTCTAACCCGACCCAGCCTGACCCTACCAAAAAATTTGGGGTATTTTGGGGTCGGATTTTAGTCTTCTTCGAATAGGGCCTTTCAGGATTGGGTATTGTTGGGGTCGGGCAGGTGCGGGTCTTTTGACACCGCTGCCCAAAAACACCGCTGTCCCATTTCGAGCCCTAATTTCCATTCCACCCTCGTTCTCTTCCGTTTCTTCTCGCCTCACTTGCTGTCGTCCTCTCTCCTCTTCCTCGTCCATTGCAGCATTCACTTAAACACCATCTCTGTATCCGGAGGCCGTCACCGATGTGGTTCCTCAGGGGGAGATCTTCGGCAAAGATGACGGCCACGATAGCCATGACGGAGACGCGGGCAGCGAGCTTCTAGAAGAAGACAAAGAAAAAGTGCCAAAACTGGCTTATTGACAGCCAAGGACGAGCGGGAAAGTGCCTGATCTGAGTGTGAAGGAGAAGAAAGAGCTTGCATCGTGGGTTTTCGAGGGGTAATTGTTGGGTAAGATCTTCAATAGTTGATGGGTTTTGGTTTTTTTAGTTCTAGGGAAGGGTTTCATCTGCAAAAATTAGACAATTATTTTGGCTAGTTTAGTTTAATCTGTGTCATCGACTGGGATTTACTTCTATGTCTGAGAGTGGAAGCATTGTCGGAGTGTGATTTCATGCATCTCCATGGTTTTTTGGTCTTAAAGCGTGATGTTCTTTGCTAAGTGTTTAATGCCTCGTGCAAGATTTGGTTGCCTCATATGGATTTGCTTAAGTGTAGATTTGACCCCTGCGGAGACACTACTTTCAGAACACCCAGAAACTTATCTTTGTGATCAATAGCAATGACAGAGAGAGGATATTGGAAGCTAGGGACGAGCTTCATTAGATGTTGAGTGAGGTTAAACTCATTTCTTTCTGGTCACTGGTTTGCCTTACTTCATGCTACTAATGGTTGCGAACTAAACATGGTAATCTTTCAATGTGAAACAACTGCAGGACGAGTTGCGTAATGCAACACTGCTTGTGTTTGCGAAGATTAGTTGTGTTTTGTGCTTTAGATTACTTGTTTTGCTTCCTAGATCAAATTACATAGCTGGAGTTGGTCACCGACTCACCGGATTAGTTGTTGTTGGTTAGATTGGTAGGACCATTATCATATCCACTGCTCTTGGTAAAATGAAAATCTTAGGATTCTCTTAGTTTACTCAAAAACAATATCCTTATTGCAATTTGTGGGAGCAATTTGAGAAGCTTCCTTAGCATTTCATGGTCAATTGCAGAAGAAAGGTCAACCATCAAGACTTGTAGGATGTGGTCATTGTGACAGCACTAGGGTCGGATTGATCGACTCGCCGCCTCAGCTAGATTTGTTGACCCTGTAATTAGGTAGGTCTCTTCTATCGAGACCATGGTTAAGTTCCATCTTCAAAATGAATCCAAAGCTAGAATTGGTTACCTGGCAAAAAAATATCTCTTGCCATCTATGTCTATTAGCTAGAAGCCTAGAAATAGCTAAAGTTGTATTTGGTTTCATATTTTACATTTTGAATTAACTAGTTGTGCAATTGTGAAGGCCCTTAATCAACACTTTTCCTGCTAAGATGAAGTACGAGTGGAAGCGGTTTTTAGAGGCTTGGAGATACAGATGTGGTTTAGACTATGAGCTATGAGGATAGATAGCCACATGACAAGATCTTTGTCAAACGGGTTGCTGAACATACTAAGATGAAGTGCTGTAGAGAACTTGGTGGCACTTCAACAATGTATCTTTTTCTTTGTAATTGTCCATTTTAGTGGAGGAATTGTTGGAAATGCTAGTAGGAGGATTACCTTGCTAACATTCAACTCCAATCTTTTCCACCATTAGTACAGAGGTTAAGTGCACATCCACCTATCCAAGTTAGCGGCCATCGATGGTAGTCACTAGCTACAAGTTTGCGGGTCGGTTCGGGTACCCTAAATATTTTCTTTATTATTGTGTTGTTGCAACAGTATGCTCTGCAAATACTTAACATCACCTAGCCCATACCACACATGACACATTCAACTTTGCGAGTTCAGTTGAGCAGCTGGTGTTTTCAGTTAATCACGCAAGGAAATGAATTTAAGCACTCATTTCCATTCTATCTGTAATAAGAATAAATGGGGAAATGCGAAGGTGAGGGTGGTGATTTCATAACTATTTGCTATTTGGGTTCACACACATTTCCAACCTATTTGCCACAAAAAAAGAGAAGAGAACTCAAAACCTGACCCGACTTGGGCCGACTCGACCCGACCTGTTGTAGGTCTCGGGACTAGTTGGGTCGAGTCAAGCGCGTCACTATGGGGTTCGGGTTGGGTCGGATATCATGGAGACTCGACCCGACCCGACCCGTTGACACTCCTATTTGGTATTGTGCTGAAGTGAATTTTAACTAATGGTTGGTCTTTTAATTGGTGGTGTTTGGGGGTCGTGGAGACTTACAATTGTATTGGGTTATTGAATTGTTGGAGTTGAGTTGCCTAAAAAAAATATATTGTGAGAATCTTTTATTATTATTGGAGAATGGGCGATCTTAGAAAGAGTACAGATGAGGGTGATCCTAAGAAGAATAATGCTGCGATGACTGAGGTGATTTCCTCTTCATCTGATCGAATTACTAATAAGAAACTTGAGGGTAATGCTTACTTTCATCAATGGAAGAAAGTCGTGAAGCTTACTTTGATGGGTAGAAATCAACATAAACACTTAACTGAGTCTAAGCACAAATATGATGTAAATTATGATGTTGTTGATGTACATTTCCTTGGAGGTATTGGTCCAGAATATGAAACTGTTAGGTCTCAGATTAGTGGTGGAAAGACCATTACATCACTCATAGATACATCTGTTCGGATTCTTCGGGTGTCTCGTGAGACTTCTCAAGATACCACATCTGTAGTAGATAGTTTAGCTCGTGTCCCAATCTAGAATTGATAGTGGAAGTAGGAGTGATGGAGGAAACCATGGAGGTTATAATGGACGTGGAAGTTGAGGGGGAGGCTGATGCACAGGAACAAGGAGACATCATGGCCAACAAAATATTTATGGACAATCCCACCTGTCTACTGATAGCTCAAGGGCTACACGAACTTGTCATTACTGTGGCAAACCTGGTCATGTACAAAAATTTTGCTACAAGTTACATGGGAGACTAAGACAGCAATAATAGTTTGCAAATACTGCATTGGGTACTGACTCTTCTTCACAATTTTTCGATGGAAAGTTAGCGGTTATGTTCGATGAAGAATTTGCGTTGTACAATCAATTTCAGACTTCACAGCCTGCTTCTTCCACTGCTACTTTGGTACAGACAGGTAATGCCGTTGCATGCCTTTCAGCTACTTCTCATGCTTGGATCATTGATTCAGGGGCTTTGATCACATGTTAGGTCTTTCAGGTATATTCTCCTCGCTCACTCCATCTTCATCCATAGTTACTATAGCTAATGGTTAATCTACACATGTTAAAGGGATTGGCATTGTTCATCCCACTTCTTCGTTGCCGTTATCTTCATTGCTTTATCTTTCACAATTTCTATTTAATCTCATGTCTTTTAGTAAACTTACTAAAAACTTTCAGTGTTAAGTAAATTTCTATCCCGATTCTTGTATTTTCCAGGATCTGGCTATGAAGAGGACGATTGGTAAAGGACATGAGGTATGGGGGCTATATGTACTTGAATATGCTCCTTCCATTGCGTGCTCTAGTGTTACATCTCCACATCAAATCCGTTGTCGTCTTGGTCATCCTTCTTTACATAGTTTTCAAAAGTTAGATTCCATCTTCCACTCCATTTCTAGTTTAGAGTGTGATTCATGTCAGCTTGGCAAATTATATCGTGCCAGTTATCCATCTTGAGTCATTAAATGGGTAGTGTCTCCTTTTTTGTTAGTTCATTCAGATATTTAGGGCCATGTCATGTGGCTTCCAATTGAGGTTTTAGATATTTTGTTACCTTTGTTGATGACTATTCCAGAGTCACTTGGTTATATTTAATGAAAAGTTGTTCAGAGTTGTTTTCTATATTTTGTGCATTTATATCTGAAATTTATACTTAGTTTGGTGTGCATGTTAAAATTTTGCGTTCTGATAACGCTAATGTGTACTTTTTTGCACCCTTTTTGGACTTCATGACTCAACATGGTATGATTCAGAAATCTTCCTGTTCTAATACACCACAACATAATGGTATTGCTGAAAGGAAGAATAGACATTTGTTGGAAGTTACTAGATCTATGTTATTTGAAATGAAGGTCCCTAAAACTTTTTTGGTCTGAGATTGTCTTGACTGCATGTTATCTTATTAATTGCATGCCTTCTTTTGTTTTGCGAGATGGTATACCCTTTTCTACTTTGTTTCCAAATCAGTCACTGTTTGACTTACCATCTCGTATTTTTTGTTGCATCTGTTTTGTTCGGGATCATTGACCTGGAGTATCAAAACTCGATTCCAGGGCTATCAAGTGTATGTTTATGGGTTACTCTCGTATTCAAAAGGGATATCGGTGTTATTCCTCATCACTGAGAAAATACTTTATAACTGTTGATGTTTCATGCTTTGAATCCACTCCTTATCATGATGTTCTAATTACTGCTTCTAAGTTGGATGAAGATTTACATGTGACTAAGATTCGATCAACTTCTCTAGTTGTTGAATCAGTACCTACACAAGAACCACCTTCTTTGTAAGTTTGTACTTGGCGCCCTCGAGTAGCTACTGCCCCCCCTCTTCCTCTTGTCACTATTACGTCATCTTTTGTGCCGAATCCACCATTAGTTGATCCTTCTCCTGTGTCTGATCTCGATCTTCCTATTGCTCATCACAAAGGTACACGTACTTGTACTCAACATTCTATTGCAAATTTTATTTCATACTCTTCTGTGTCTCCTTTCTTTTGGTACTGTTGAACAACATCCTATCCCTAAGTTAGTAGCTAAGGCATTACAAAGTTCTGGCTGGAGGACAGCTATGGAAGAAGAATTAAAGGATCTATAAGTTAATCAAACTTGGGAATTTGTACCTCTTCCCTTAGGCAAAACTGTTATTGGTTGTTGCTGGGTGTATGTTGTGTAAGTCAATCTTGATGATTCTCTTGCTCGCTTAAAAGCACAACTTGTTGCAAAAGGTTATGCTCAAGTGTATGAGGTTGACTATTTTGATACTTTTTCTCTTGTTGCCAGGCTTACTTATGTTCATGTTTTGATCCGTCTTGTTGCAACACATAACTAGCCCTTGTTTCAACTTGATGTCAAGAATGCTTTCTTGCATGGTAATCTTCATGAAGAAGTTATATGGAGCAACCTCTGGGGTTTGTTGCTCAAGGGGAGTCTCGAGGACTGGTTTGCAAATTAAAAAGTCTTTGTATGGTTTGAAGCAATCTCTACGAGCGTGGTTTGGAAGATTTTCTGAGGCTATACTTTCTTTTGGACTATCTAGATATGACAATGATCACTCCTTTTATAAGCAATCAGGGGGAGGCAAGCTGTTCTTGACTGTGTATGTTGATGATATTATCATCACCGGAGATGATTTAATTGGTATAGTTGAACTAAAATTCTTTCTTCATTAACAGTTTCAAACTAAAGACTTAGGGAAATTGAAATATTTCCTAAGGATTGAGGTGGCACAGTCACAAAAAGACATTGTTCTGTCACGGCGAAAATATGTCCTGGATTTGCTCACTAAGACAGGTATGTTGGGATCACAGCCACTTGATTCACCCATGGAACAAAGGGTTAAACTGGTTGTTGAGGGAGGAGAGATTTTTGATGATCTCGAGAGATATAAAAGACTGGTAGGTAAGTTGAATTATCTCACAATTACTCGATTGGACATTGCCTTTCCAGTTAGTGTAGTAAGCCAGTTTTTCTCTTCTACTCGTACATCTCGTTGGGATGCAATCGTTCGGATTTTGAGGTACTTGAAGAAAGCTCCTGGGAAAGGAATTATTTATCAAAATCATGGTCATGGCAAAGCTGAAAGATTTTTTGATGCAGATTGGGCAGGATCTCCAGATGATAGAAAATCAACCATTGACTATTGTACCTTGGTTGGAGGAAATCTTGTGTCATGGAAGAGTAAGAAATAGAGTGTTGTTGTCCACTCCAGTGATGAGTTAGAATATAGAGTCATGGCACATGTGACGTGAATTAGTGTGGATTCAGTAATTGTTAACCGAGTTAGGCTTTAAAGCTTTAGTTCCTTTGTCTCTATGGTGTGATAATAAAGCTGCAGTCTATATAGCTTCCAAACCTGTGTTTCATGAGAGAACAAAACACATTGAAGTTGACGGTCATTTTATGCGAGAAAATCTGCAGAGTGGAGTAATTCTTTCTGGTCATATTAGAAATGGTGAACAACTTGCAGACATTTTTACTAAACCTTTGGGTAATTGAAGGATAGAATATATTTGTAACAAGTTGGGCATGATTAATATCTATGCTCCAACTTGAGGGGGAGTGTTAGAAGTATGTTGACACCTGAGGGCGGTCGCAACAAAGTATAAAGGATAAATTGGTCTTTAGGACTCTTAGGGTTATTTTGTTGCTAATCACTTATGTATATATAACTTTTCTGAATAATAAAATATTAAGAATTCCTTTCACATAGTCAAATACTTTCAGCCGCCAAATGGATCCCGCTTCTGCTTTCTCATCTACACCTAAAAGCTCAAACTCTCGTTGGAGAAACTAGATCACCATCCTATTTATTCTTTTGTTCTGTTGCGACCATACAGCAAAGTGACTCTCTGGAACAAGTAAGGACAGTGCAACCTTTCAACCACAGCCAAGCCGTCGTAACCACAATCAATACTTAATGATTTCTCGGGCACCTGGAAGGCTGGAAAGGTTTTTGGTCCATGAGAAACTACAAAATAACCCATCGTGAGCTTTGCTGACTTGTCCTTTTGCATGTCTATGCTACTTGTTTTGAACTATTTATGCAAAGGCAACTAACTTTGGTGAGTCCAGCGTTACAAGACGAAAAAATTCAAGACGTTCCATTTGCTTCTTTAGTGCAAAAGAAGGCAAAAAGAAAAGGCGAGGCGCATCGTCAAGAAACGATGTAATTTTCACTAATATTTGGCTAAAGCTCCAGGTAAAGTAACTTTCCCTGAGCCACACATGATGGAGAACATATGAATTTAATCAGATGTTACTACTTTACACGGTGAATTACTTGACTTGACAAGCCCTTTCTCTTGATCAAATGCATGCATGTAGAGCCTATGGATCTCCAACAGACCACTGATCTATTAACTACACTTTTGTTTTTGGCGTTAAAGTTCTCTGCAACATGTGCATGTTGAATAGGCTTTGACACTGACCATATATTTCGCTAACTGTCTAGTAGGTATAGTTTACATGGGACTGTAACCACCCTCGCATCATCACTACTCAAGATAATATTATAGCTTCAAAGGAGATTGTAATTGGCGATTCCTCTTGTAAAACAATGGCCACTGCCACAAAAGTACCACAAAAGAAGAGCAACCGGCCATGATGATCCCCTCGCTGGAACCGATGCTTGTGCTCGGACAAAAGCTCCAACGATAAAAGTTTGGGCTGGTGAGGCCCATTGCGCAAGATGCTGTGAGAGCTCAACCCAATACAGTATAAATGCTGTTAGAGTGAGGCCACTGTGGTTCTGATCCTCGAGTAGTTACAAATTGTCGAAACTATGTGTGGGACTGTACTGTAGCGCTAATACTCTTCATCGTTGTGGTACTAAGTTTCCAAAGTGACCGTAGAAAACTCTCTTAACTCTCTCATGGTGAATCACGCGCATTTTTATCATCAACGTGGATGTCTGCTAGCACCCAAAACACCACAAGCCGTGCGATTGGTTGTTACTAAGTCCGTTGTTCATAAGTTCAAATTTCCAAGTTTCACTGTGGTAATTAGATACGTCTTCAAATTTCTAAATTTCGTTGTGGTAATTAGATGCGCGTTACTAATTGAGAAAAAAGAAGATTGATAGGCCTTTGTTAGCACAACGTCGATCATCGATTCTGTGAACCAAATGCCTTCTAATTTTACGTTTTAGGGTGTGCTGGGTAGAGCATTTTCAAAGTTCTTTGGCTGCGTTTGGTCGTCCAGATAAAATTCAGGATATGATATATTTTATCCTATCCTGTATTTGGTAGCTGTCTAGGACTGGATAAGGTCGGATATAAGAAGGATATAACCCGGATAAAAAAATCCGAAAGGGGGTGGGATAGAGTCGGATAGGATTTCTCTTATCCATAATATAAAAGTTTTTTTTCCAGAAACCCTACGCTCTCCTTTTTCTTATCATTCGTTCACCCATGCGACTCCTCTGTAACTAAAGCAGTGAAGTCGAAGCCTGGTTCACATCGAAGCTTTGCGAAATTAGCGAAAGAGTTGAAGCATCATATTTTTCCGATTCACAAAGGTAAATAATCATGCTCTCTCTCTCTCTCTCTCTCTCTCTCTCTCTCTCTCTCTCACTAAGACTCATGCACGATGGCTAGGTATCGGGATTGAATAAGCGTTGTTGCAGGCGTTAAGAACGATTTGAGGGCAGATTTCTTTTGATACAAACTTAACTTATATTAAGTCTTCGAATAGAAATCAAAATTTTAGCGAAGGCACTTCTTTTATTTTGGTTGTAGCAAAATTTTGATTACTGTGAACTAATCAAAATTAAGTCTTTGAATAGAAATCAAAATTTTAGTGAATACGCTTCTTTTATTTTGGTTGTAGCAGAATTTTGATTACTGTGAACTAATCAAAATTAAGTCTTCGAATAGAAACATCAAGTGTGAATTTCTAGTGGCCAAGTATGCATGTTTTTGGGTGGACATGTTTGTTGCACCTGGTTTGCTAGTTACAGAACCACCGGGTTCAAAAGTATTCGGCTTAAATCAGCTGTTACAGTTTTGGTTTTGTAGAACATATCGATCCCAAATCACCGAATGTTCTTGTGATACTCTGAACTTGATCTTGAACAGGAATTATGTCATGGATACTCTGAGTATGGACTTGTAACTATCTACTTGGGTTTATTTTTTTGTTTCTATGTTATATGCTAGTCAATGACTTGGATTTGTTTTAAGTCGTCGATGGTGTGTCTCCTCTATTGCAACGTTGTGGTGGTCTCAGTAGTTAGGCTCCTTGACAAGAATCTTGCTAGATAAATTTTTTCTTTCCTGGGCATGTATTCGTAACAATTGTTTATGTTGTAACAAATGCTTTTTATTGCTTATTTTTCGCCCACCGTATCATTTTCATCAACACTTTGAATGTGGGTGTAGGAGAGAGAATGTTGTGGAAGAGAGAGATTGTATGAAGAGTGAGTTAATAAGTTGAGAGGAATGAAGAAATGAGTTTAACCAAAATTGTCAGTTCGTATAAGTACATGGTTATTTAAGTTTTGGTACTTTTGTCATTGTTTAACATATTTAAATTTACAAAATGGGTAATCAGTGGACAATAATGAAGGATGCAAATTCTAAGATTCTGTGAAAATATATTGATGTGAAAAATATATTGTTTTGGATGATTTTTCTATTATCTAACTTGTCAATTTGCACTTGCCTAATGTTAGTTTTTTTTCCTCATTAGAAATGGATCACAATGATAGTGAGGAAATTTTTAGCATTCTGATGTTGGAGGAGATGACCCTACAGATGTTTTTGTGTATGATGTCTATGATTGTGGTGTCCACTGCTACTGAAAGGCACTACCGTAAGCATATATTGAAAGATCGAACATTTGTTAGAAGCCAAGCTCGTTTAGATCACCTTGATCGCCTTATAAATAGCAGTGACTTGAATTGTGTGGAACAACTTAGGATGGATAAACGTACATTTACTCTACTATGTGAGTTGGCATGTACAATTGGTGGGTTAAAAGAAGATGGACTTGTAACTATAGAAGAACAAATGACAATGTTTCTACATATACTTGCCCATCATGTGAAAAACCATGTCATCAAGTTCAAATTTATGAGGTCCGGGGAGACAATAAGTAGGTATTTTAACTTAATTTTGAGTGCGATGATAAGAATGCATAGTGTGCTTCTTGTCTCACCTGAATCAGTTCCAGAGGAATGTACTGACGAGAGATGAAAATGGTTTAAGATATGTTTGCTATGCTATTGTATGGATTAATTTATTACTTTAAAGATAAGTTATTTCATTGATTTCATGTTTCTTGGGTTGCGTAGGAGCATTAGATGGCACATACATTAGGGTACGTGTTCCGGAGGTTGATAAACCAAGGTACCGAAATAGAAAGGGTGAGGTATCGACCAATGTGTTAGGAGTTTGCTCACGTGATGTGAGATTCGTTTATGTTTTACCTAGATGGGAAGGCTCAGCGGCGGATTCTAGAGTGCTTCGAGATGCTTTAGTTAAACCCAATGGTTTGAAGATTCTCATTGGTACGATAAGCCTTTATCAATATGTTGCATTCTTTGTCATGTAGGTTTGGATGATTCTAAAACAATTAATATTGTTATCATTTGTTATTAGGTAATTATTATCTTGTAGATGCCGGATACACAAATGGCGAGGGCTTTCATGCTCCTTATAGAGGTACTCGATACCACCTATCCGAGTGGACAGAAGGTTGTACACCAAATTCCTCTGAGGAGTACTTTAACATGAAGCATTCTTAAGCTAGAAATGTCATAGAAAGATGCTTTGGTCTACTTAAGTTACGATGGGCTATTCTTAGGAGTCCATCTTTTTATCCAATTAGAACGCAAGGTAGAATAATCATAGCTTGTTGCCTTATACACAACTTGATAAGAAGAGAAATAGCTATTGATCCAATTGAAGCGCACTTAGATGAAGTTGCTAACACAATTGAAGATGTGGAAACAATTGATGTTGTTGAGCCATCGGATCATTGGACAACATGGAGGCAAAATTTGGCGGTAGAGATGTTTAATGAGTGGAATGCAAGTCGAGGACATGGATGAGTTGTATGATTTGACATTATTTTTAAAAATCATTTGTCCCCCGTTGTTGCAAGACTTGAGTTGTAAGATGTTTTTTTTTTTTTCATTTATGTTAGACATGTGTAATATGTTGTTGGTTTGTCATTATTGTGACATATTTCTTATGCAATGTTTGAATTATGGCTTTATCATTTTAAATTTTTACTTCTATGTTGTCTCTATCATTAAATTTTTCTCTACCGCGTTATCCTCTATCATTAAATTTTCTAAAATTTAAATGAGATGTTTAGGAATGGAAGGTAGCAATTTCAATCAAACTCAAGGAAGGGGAACAAAGAGAGACCGATGTGTATGGACAATAGATGAAGAAAATGTTTATGATCCTTCAAAAAGAAAGAGGGCTAAAGCAAGTGATAAATAGGCTGCTGGGTTAGTTGAGATTACAGACACTTTTGGCTCTTTCTTGGAAAAAGCTAATGAGAGGATGGAGATAATTGCTAGCTGTATTGGACATGCTAAAGATTTGGATAATGACAAGAGAAAAGTTAATGAGGAGCTTCTTTAAATGTCTCTAGGTACTATGGATAGAATAAAATTATGCAAAAAAATTGTGAAGGATCCTGAGAATGTTCATCTTTTTTTTTTTTTTATTTCAAGGAGATGACAGGAAAACATTTGTGGAACTACTTCTCTAAGAGATGATAGAAGAGAATGACTAATGTTTTTGGAGTGATCAGTCATAGTTGATTTATGCGAGTTGGAAGGAGAAAGTTGCACCTAATTTTGTTTATAAATAATAGGTCTATTGTGAAGTCCCTTTGTTGTTTTATGACAATTAGTAAATTGAACAATGTTCTTTTTGCTATTTATTGGAATCATAAGTTTTTTGAAGACATTATTTCTTGGGTAGTTCTCTGTAGTCATATTGAGTCTTGTTCAAGACCTTCAAGTACATGATATATCCTTAACTTAAGAGTGTGTTGCATTTCTTCTTCTGAAGTTTGTCTTAGATGGTGGTCAAATTCAATTCGATAATGTATTGTTCATTGACATGTTTGTTGACAGAGTGCTCTCTCAATGGTTATTCCTCTAAAAATTTTCTAGTGATGCTTCTGCTGCTTTTCAGATTAGACTTTTCGTCCACAAAACATTATGAACATATCTCATGACTATACTCAAAACTTTTAGGTACTTTTCCGAATGCAACTTACTGTGAACATTACATGTATAATCTAAATGTCAAATCTTTTTCACATCTCTAATGCTCTCGTGTTAGTCTTAATTGACTCGTCTCATATTAGTATGCGCGATGTCACTTTTTGAAAGGAAAAAGAGACTGATTTACATAATTCAATAAAGTTGAGTTGATTACTGTGATGATGAATAAAATATTAGGCTTGCAGATATTTCCTATGTCAATCATGACATGATTGTTTCACTTGTATAGAAAGTCTGTGGGGAAATTTTGAAGCTATCTTGATTTAAATTTTGGCATATGCAAATTTTTGGAAGTATATATTTGGGTTCAAAAAATTTCTTTTTTCTTTTTCTTTGCATTGATAAACTAAACATGAGCGTGAGATTGCTTTGGTTCTTTATGCATATTTCATATAATGCATAATCATGGATTGATTCAGTTAGATTTTGTGAGAATCTTTTGATTTGAAAAAAAATATTGTTTTGAATGATTTTGCTATTATCTAACTCGTCAGTTTGTACTTACCTAATGTTATTGTTTTTTTAAGTATAATTATGCATGAGAATATCCAAACTTAAATCCGCAGTTTACCAAACGGTAGATAGGATATGATATAAGAATATCCGACTTTAAATCCGTAGTCCATCAAACAGTGGACAGGATATGAAGAAATCCCATGATTTCTTATCCTATCATATCCGGTCCTATTCTGTTTAGAAATCCGGATGACCAAACGCAACCTTTGAGTTTTCAAAGGTCCTTGTGCCAAAGAGGAGATGTTTGGCAATTAAATTTTAAAGGCCCTTGAGCCAAAGGTGAGCTTTACAAATGTTGGAAGTATAATGCAACTCCAAACCAGCTTTCCCTTTCAGTATTCTGAAAATTCTACTTCAGGGCTTTAGTGAATTTTTTCCTTCCAATCTTGCCCTCACTAATATTTTTGTATTCCTATCTTGCTGTCAATAAATTAGTTGTATTCCAGTGTCACCCTCACCTCAAGCACGCTCTTTCTCCTTCCCCTCTCTCCTCCGCCTCGCCACTGCTCGACCTCACCACGTCCAACTAGTCCAATACTGGACTCCACCCGCAATCACCGGCGCACCAACGAGCCCTTTTAGCCTCTATCTTCTACCTCCTGCATCGCTCATGGCTTGGGTCCATGAGCCCGCTCCACCTAGGGTTGGTGACAGCCTTGGACCTTAAAAAAGGCCACTTACCTTGCCACCGACCCAATCAACCTCGAATCGACCTCGCTCCAACATCGAGTGAGCCCAAGATTCAAGATTTAGTGCTCGAGCAACCCTAGATCCAAGATTAGATTTCGATTGAGCATGGCAATTTCGAGACTAAGGCTCATGCTCAATTTCAAGCCCTAGTTGAGTGCAACCGAGTTGGAGACTTGAGGCTTGTTGCCCTTGTCAACGGCTGTGGCAACACGAAGCAGGACAAAGGGGAAGAATGATGGTAGATGTAGAGATAGAGAGAATGATTGATGGTCGGGTCAAGATGTAGAGCCAGGGGAACAAAGGGCGTTGGCGTGTTGGGCCGACGGTTGGGGCGGTGAGGTTGTCCTCGGTGGGGCTTTCGCTTTTATGATCAAAAGCAAATCTCTTTATTTTACTCTACCAAACACCATTTGTTTTGAGCAAATACACCTCCAAAGTTCTCCCTAACACACGCTGCGTCCCTAGTTGTGCTATTACTTCTCGGCCTTCCTGGTTAGGAACATGTAGGTTTTCTTCTTAAATTACAGTGCTAATAGGATTTCCGAAATGTGATTGATTTGGTCCAGGAGAAATTAATTAAGGACGCAAGTATTTCTCCATAAGTACCCCGATTACCAATTAATTCTTTATCGGAGAGCAAGCAAGGAACTTTTTTTTTGGTCGTTAGCAAGCAAGGTGCTTGATTGGGATCATTGTCTGTCGTTTGTGCAAAAGCAATAGCTCTCCATGATTCAAATGCCTAGTGGAAAAGTACACCCACTAATCACGAGTTGAAGAGCAAGATCACAAGAAACTTAATCTGCATTCTAGTGGAGCACCCATGTAACAATCATTAATCTTGATGTTGTATGGAGATTAACCGTATAAAGACCAATATGCACCATCAATATAGTGGTGGAACCTTATTTCTTAATGCTTGTTCTTTTTTAAACTCAAGCCCTTTCTGTTAAAAACAACTAGTTCCCGCCAACGTCAAGCTAACAATCAATCATCGAAATGATGCAAAGACTTGCCGAGGCGCAGTGCCGAATTGGCATTTATTCTTGTAAAAGAGGACAGGCAGTGCAATTTCACTCTAAAAAAGAGAAATAGCGACATGCAAAGTACAAATTTGCATCCTAAGTATGCCATATAAACCGTAAAGCTCGCCAATTAAATCTCCCTTCTTGAGTGGAACGTCCCAACCGGGGTTCAGTGATGCTGCGGATCAGGTCCTCCGGGGGCAGCCCGCTTCGAGTCGATGTTCCACTGCATCTCCTTCTTCCTCTGCACGTAACCTATCAGGACTTGTTTCGCGATCTCCACCCTTGTCCTGCCTCCACTGTTTGACAATGCCTTCGGCGTTCTTGCTTCGTTACACGAAAACGCAAGTAGAAGCATCGCAAGGCAGAGCCAGGACCTCAGTGAAGCCATCTAATCTAAGCCGAATTCAGTTTCTTCTCAGATTAACTTGGTGAAGTGATGCACCAAGAACCGGCGTGGGGATGTATTTATATTGGTCATTATCCTGATACTATATTCGGAGTGGAATGTGTGGATCCGCATTAAACCGATAGAGGGGCGGCACTTTTTTCGGTCAGTGACTCGGTGCATGCTTGTTTCCTCGTGATAAAAAAGAAAAGAGGGAGATTCAACGGGAAAACAACAATCAGTAGCTCTAGTTTCTTCTGACAACCCTTATTTTCCTTGGCCTTATGCAATCTGACTTCAAAACATGATATTGAATTCAAATACCGACGTCGGTGGGAAACGGAGGATCCTCCCCGATAGCACAATAATGCCAGGTGGCGACTTTCCGCCGCCAATCTTAGCAAAGGAGCTCTCCTCTCCACCAACCCAAGCCTAATCTCAAACTCGAAAACATGTTTTTCTTACTTTCTTGAACCTGACGGAACATATATACCCTTGCCCCTTTGGTTGGTGAGCGAGCGAATGAGGAAACTTTTTGCGTTTGACATTCACCCTCACCCATTTTTGTCTGTAATGTTTTGCCAAGTTGAAGTGGTGTGTGCTTAGTCGTTGCTAATGACTCAGTAGTCATGGCCGCATTTGTCCTCACTCACCCATCATCTACGTGGTGAAGTTCAACACCCCATTATCGCCTCAAAGCATGAACAGATTTCCATTCTAAATCTTTTCTCTGAGATTCTGTCGAGATTCAGAAGAAACCCTTTCGGTTTCGCTTTCCAAAGATATGAATGATGACACCGCCGAGTTTCTTTGATTTCTTGCTCTCAGTCTTTAGACTTTCTTACCTTAAGCCGCCATCTCTTTTCCTCAGGAAAACTGTCCAAAAAAGGTCGCCGACTAATTTTGGCTCTGTGTAATGGGTATAGAATTGTATGGACAATTTTCCCCATCTTCCTCCTCTCTTCTCACTTGTTGCTTTTGGTAGCTCTAAATTTTGAGTCTTCATTTCCAATCGAATGAAGGAGTTTTTATTTTCCTGCGACGCTGGGGAAGAATTCCTATAAATGCTATTATTCACTGATGGAGCTTTGAGAAAATGGATTGGTACATAGAAATCATTCGCCACAATTCACTATTTTTTAGGGTACAAAGAAAATCACTCGCCATGTTAACAACTTCTCACATTGAAAAATAATGTGATGCATCTAGAAGTGACTAATAAGTTCCTTTTTTTTTGGAGTCAAATAGATTAGTAAATTTCACAAGTCTCCATGACGCAATACATGACATCATCACACATGTTTATGCCCATGCCGACCCAACGTTTTCACTATTGTAATCGATGTGCATGTTGAATGAATTATACGGACCCAAAATGCTTTGTGAAAAGTAGTGTGGCTGGGGCAGTGAAACGAAAACGACAAGAATTTTGAAAGTATTGAGAGTTTAGAGACGGAAGAACTACTTAGTACGTCAGTAATTTCAAAGATTCAAGTCGCACGAATTGCACGTGAAAATGCTTGAAACAGCAGGCGCAATTCAAAACTTAAATTCAATTGATCACGTCTGATTTCTATGTAAAGCAGAGGAATGTGAAAGCCAGAAAAGGGGAGAGGCTAAACTTTTGGCCCAAATAAAATTTCAAAGCACAGGTGCATCAAAAACTTTAAAAGTTTATTGAAAAAAGTGCAAGCGAGTTTTAGGACATTCAAAATGTTGCTCCTTTAAGTTGCTCAGTGAATCCTTCTTTGTCATATTCTTTGCAGGGGTGAATGTGCCTGTTGTTGGTGGTCATGCGGGCATTACAATCCTCCCTCCGTTTTCTCAAGTACTTGCTTTTCCCTTCTTTTCATTCATTTTGAAATATAAGATAGATATTTGTCTGCAACACCTTGAGCGTATACGTAGGTAATTTGATTACTATTTCTCGCTTTATAGGCTGTACCCAAGGCCAATTTGGCCGACGAGATATCAAGGCACCTACCAAGCGTACACAAGATGGAGGGACGGAAGTTGTGGAAGCAAAGGCTGGAAAGGGATCTGCAACATTGTCCATGGCGTAAGTGTTGAATTAGGTCATGAGATGTATAGTCTGAATATCTGAGTCGTTTTTTTGGCTAAAACTAGAATTTTACTGCAACAGCTTAGATGAGCGGTTCCATCAGCTCTAACTATGAGATGAAGGATCTCTCTCTCTCTCTCTCTCCATGTTTTTTTTTTTGGTAAGGTCTCCCTCTCCATGTTCATCTGCACAGATGCTGATGGTTTTGGCTGGTGGGTCCACCGCCACCTGGTCTCTTATTTATTTGACAAAATCAAGAAGATTCTGCATCCCTGTATTTTGATATTTTAACTTTGGCGCGGTCTTAAAATTCATTTCGGTGGATTCAATTTGCATCTTTGGCAGGTATGCTGGAGCATTGTTTGCAGATGCTTGCCTGAAGGGCCTAAATGGCGTCCCCGATGTGGTGGGATGTTCCTTTGTGCAGTCTAGGGATGAGCGCGGTTTCAGGGTAGAACCGGACCCGGTGGATCTAGTTCGGTTTCAGGTACCATGGACAGAGGGGTCCGGTTCCCGATTCCCCATTTTTAGGAATCGGTTGTTCTGGTTCCGGTTCTCGGTTCCTATAGGAACCGGAACCGGAACCGAGAACCGGAACTTTGAATCGAAAAAAACCCTAATTCAATAATTCCCAAATGCGCCCTTCTCCTCTTGAATCACACATTTGAAATTCCAAAGCATTCGTTCCGCCACACACGCACACCCCCCAAACCCATCCACTGACTCACTCACTCTCACACACACGCCACTCTCTCTCTCTAAGCTCTCTCTCTACACTCTCACAATCGAACGAATTTCTAGCGAGAAGCGACAATTTCCTTGCCGTTCGCCGGCCCTCCATCTCACAACTGCAGACCCCTGCATTTCCCAGTGGTTTCCTTCGACAATCACCTCAGATTAGCTTGAGGTGCACTTCCGGCGTTGTTCTCTCTGATTTCTGTGCGCTGTTCAATTTTCCCTTCCACGATGTCGAGCACCGAGCTCGATTTCAGCTCGGATGCTGGTCGTCATTCGTTTTCGGTTCAGTTTGGTTAGTCAATTCTAGTCTTTTGTCTCGTGTTTGGCGGCAAAACGCGTCGACTAGCTTGTGTTTGGAAGCGCTAGTCAGTGCTCCAAGCTTCACGCGTGTGGAGCATTTCGAGTAACTTCTGGGGAGAGCAAGCTGAGTTGGGGGTAATCATGGTGGTCCTTGATGCCATAGTGCTGAATTGGGGGGAAATGCAGCTGCTATGATCGAGATGCTCTTATTGGGTGTTTGATGTCGTGGCTCAGTTCCTTGTCTTGGGATCCATAGGGGTGCTGAGTTTGGGTCAGTTGACGTGGTAGTTTTCGTTTGTCTCGGAATGATTTTCTTTGGGTCTAGATCTGAGTCCGAGTTTGGAAAATGTTAAATTCCTTCTCCTTACCACATGCATATCACATGCTCTACCAAATGTTTAAACTAGACTCACACAAACTTGTCTCTATGCCATATGTATGAACTGACCATCATATGTTTGTAATAATGTCTGAATGAAGCTATGTTTATTTTTAAGGAAAAACTTTTGAACCAAAACACTTGGTTGCCCATTTCATTACTTGAATCGCAACATTAGTCTTCAATTCATCTATATTGCATTCATTCTCCCGCAATTTGAGTCTATGTCTGTATGCCTCCTCATTTCATTACTGGCCAATTATGGAGAACATAGGGATCCGGTTTGCTGGACTGTCAGGATGCACATTGGTTTGTGATTTCTGAAGATGGTGTTGGGTTACATTTTTGAAGTGTGTTGTTCATGATAAATGCTTTTGTTGTTCTGCTCTTCAAAATAAAAACACTTGTAGTCAAGCTTATAACTTGAGAAGTCCTTTCATTCTGTGTGGTAAAATGTGTACGCATTTTTCTTTTTTTGGTTATATACAGCTGTAGGTTGGTCAAAAGTAACCCATTTTTGAATTTTTTCTATGGTCAGTAGTTGTGCATTGACCTATTATTTCTCAAGAATTCTCAAGAATTGCAACGTGCCACTTCTTTTCCTTGTTTTAATGCTTGTTAGTTCATGCGATATCAATTAGAAAACTTGTTTGTTAGCTGACCACATTCATTATCTTCAAGCTAGTATGCTTCAAACTTAATTTCTCTCTTTCTTTTTGCAGGTTCTGCTGAGAGAGTTAGCAAGATAGGACTACGGTCGAAGTCTATAGCAGGTAATGCGTATGCTTCCGCTTCTGGGATGTCACTCTCTAGTCTACGTTGCATGGAGCTCTATCTAGTTTTTCTTTCACATAGGCATCCCAATTCCTATTATTTGCCCGTGTAAATGCGCATCCTTTGCATTCAAGATCCATTATGGCTGCAACTTTGGAATGTGGCTACTTGAGATTCAAATTGCATTTTCTTTTCTGCTATCTTGTTCTGTTCTCGTGTCGTTTGATTGATTGGTCAAGTGCTCTTTGCTAATCTGTTCTCGTGTTGTTTGCTTGGCCAGTGTTGTTTGATTGACATATCAACTATCAAGAATTCAAGATAACATGTCAATGGAGCTTGAGGGATGTGAGGAGATGACTCCGATCACAGAATTTGAATTGTCGGGCAATGAAAATGAAGAAGAGCCATCCTCTACCACGAGTGCGACAAACAAGATACTTGATTCTCGTCGTCCTCTTTTTAATAACAAATGTACATCCAATTGCTGGAATCATTTTGCAAGAATCAAAGATGGGGATGGAAAAACATAGAAGGTGAAGTACATTCATTGTGGGTCTAAGTTAAAGTATAATGTTGTTCATGGTACTTCCGCAATGAGGAAGCACTTGAAAACATGTAAGAAGTTTCCTTACAATGTTGATAAGAGGCAGAAATTCTTTGCACCGCGTAATGTAGACTTGGCAAGGCAGGAGGAGGTTCTAGTACTGGTAGTGTCTTATCAACATGGTCATTTAATCAAGAACGTTGTAGGCAAATGCTCGCTCGGTTCATCATAGTTGATGAACTACCCTTTTCCTTGGTTGAGCGTGTTGGATTTCGCGAGTTTGTTACCGAGTTACAACCTCTCTTTAAACATCTGTCATGTTTTACAGTGGCTAAATATTGTATGAAGTTGTATTTTTGTGAAAGAACTTGTTTGAAGACTTACTTTGGTAAGATAAATTCTATGATCGTACTCACGACCGATACATGGAGTTCCATTCAAAACCTGAATTATTTGTGTCTCACTGCACATTTTATTGATGAAAATTGAAAGTTGCATAAAAGAATCATCAATTTTGTGGTGATGCCTAGTCACAAGGGTAAGGAGATTGGGAGAATGGTGGAGAAATGCATCAATGAGTGGAGAATAGAAAAGAAGGTATTCACAATCATCGTGGATAATGCTAGTTCGAATGACGTTGCAATTGGTTATTTGAAGGAAAAACTTTCAAAAGAAAAGTTGTTGATCTTAGATGGTAGTATTTTACATATGAGGTGCATTGCTCATATATTAAACTTGATTGTTAGAGATGGCTTGACTACGGTACGAGAATTTATTGCACGTATACGAAACGTGGTTAGGTACGTGAGGAGTTCTCCCATGAGAGCCAACATATTTAAATCTTGCATTGAGGGTGAAAAGATTATTTACAAGGGTTCAGTTATTCTTGATATCACCACTAGATGGAACTCCACTTACCTCATGTTGGACACCACCATAAAATTTAGAAAAGCTTTTGAAAGGATGGAAGAAGATAATTCAGCTTTTGTCGGTGAGCTTAACCATGATCTTCCTAAAGATGATGATTAGGAAAATGCCATTATTCTTTCAGAATTTCTAAAAATATTTTATAATGCCACCAATCGAATGTCAGGGAGTTCATATATTACCTCAAATGATTATTTTGAAGGGATAGCTCTTTTATATAAATATTTGAAAGATGCGGTGGATACTTTGGATCCTAAACTTCAAGCTATGGGTATGAAAATGAAAGAGAAATTTGACAAATACTATGGGAGTTTGGATAAAGTGAATATGTTGGTGTTGATTGCGGTTGTGTTGGATCCTAGAGCCAAGTTGAGTTATGTGAATTTCTTGTATGGACAAATTTATGATGATGAATTGAAAGTTAATGAGATGCATTACAAGGTGAAGGACGCATTGGAGCGTTTATATGAATTTTATGAACAATCTTCTCTTGCTTCAAGTGATCGAAATTTGGGTGCCCAAAGTTTGAGTGCTAGTAGTAGTGGTTCCAATGCCGATATCGGTGGTAGTGAAGGTAACAGGATCAAGAAGTATGATGCCCAAGCTTGGCGAAGAACCTTTATGCACTCGAACCAACAAGTGTGCAATGACAACAAATCTGAGCTTGATCAATATCTTGAAGAAAAAAAATGAAAATATTCTTGATCTTGACCTTTTAATGTGTTGGAAGACTAGTGGCTCAAAATATAAAATCCTATCTTTGATGGATCGGGATGTTTTGTCTATTCCCGTAACTATTATTGCTTCGAAGTTGACTTTTAGTACATCAGGTCATGTTCTTGATGGCTTTCAAAGTTCTTTGACTTCCAAAGTAGTGGAAGCTTTGATTTACACTCAAAATTGATTGAGAACCGTTCGTGTGCCGATTGATGTTGAAGAATGCATTGAAAATGCAGAAAAATTTGAGATGGGTAAGTGATGTTTATATCTTTATATATTGTAATTCCTTTTATATATCTAATAAGTGAATATTTTATTAATCTCTTTTTTTTTTTTTTCAGATATGGATTGTCTTAATGAGGAGATTATCGTCGGTAAATAAAGTTTATGAGTTGAAGTGGAATGGATCAATGAAAACATGTGGTGAGGCTTTCTAATACTTATTTTCTAGAGAGTTGTTGTTCTTGTTAAATTTTGTTTATTTTGTGAAGGGCAGGAAAAATGATTCAACAATCTGGAGAATCTTCCAATCTTTCATGCGAGAAAAAAAGATTGGGAAATGGAGGATGCTAATTTGTGATGTTGCATTGTTGCTACGATGCACCCTTTTGATATCTGGATGATTTTGTCACTGATTTACTGCTTGTTTGGAGGCTAGTATATGTTGTGAAGAGCTGCAGTTTATATATATTCAGAAGTTGAACATTCTATGTGCTATTGTGTGAGTGTGTTTGAGTTAGGATTAGCTGTTTAATGCACTCCCAATTCCATGTCTCCACATGTTGGTGCATGGGTTCCAGTATTCATCCCAGCTCACTTCTTTTCATTCTTTTCCTTTTCTCTTCCAAAACTTGGGCACTTTTGCATCTTATGTGAATGTGCTCATTAACTGTGCTAGTATGTTGCATTCTTATGGATGGCTTAAGTCTAGGCAAGTAGAAATTAGTGATCTTACTTTTGAAAGTAACATGATTTGGAAATTAATGTACTAGTAGCAGTTTAAATGGAGTTATATGGATTTCTCAGTGGATTTAACTCATCTAGTTTCATATGACTATTTTTATATGATCTATGAAACAAGCACCAATAGTAAAGTTTTGCTATTGGACATTAGTGCCCTTTATGAATCAGGGAAGGAGGCAACAACCATCCCTTGCCACCCCCTTCATTTTTCTCTATTAACAAACAAACTTTTCCCTTGCATTTACAAGCTATATCTTGAAATGTACGAACTCATGCAAATATTGAGGTTAGATAGAGTAAAACACATTTTCTGGTGACAATTGTGTGCAATGAGATGTTGGAGTTGTATTATGATGTGGAAATGTAGTAATTCAACTCAAAGTTAGTTGATTTCTATAGTTAATTGGTATGATACTTTGATTTAGGTTCTTTCATTCGGATATGATAATATCTTATTGCATTAAGACCACTAGTAAAAGTTCAAGTGCTCTTGGCTAATGTGTTCTCATGTTGTTTGCTTCGCAGAAAAAGAGCAACTCCAATGGGTACCACGCATTTGCTCCTCGGGGAACAACAATTATGTCTAATGACTGAAACTTAGCTTTTTTAGTACGAATGTCTTCGTTTCGAATGTTTAAATTGATAGAAGTAGGATTTAGAGGAGTTGGTGATGTCCTCTTGCACGGCAGCAACATCCATTTTATTTTATGATGTCCTCTAACAAATTTAGTGACTGAAACTTGGTGACAAGTCTAGCGACTTTTGTTATGTTTCCTCTCTTTTATCTAATGAAATTTCTTGCCAAATAGCAACCAATTTTGTTTCCTCTGTTGATAATTTTGTTTGTTTCGTATTTTCTCTTATTTAGTATTATTGCATTCAATTTTTGTTTTGTTTAACTAAAAATGAAATAAAAAAAAAGAACCTGTTGGACCTTAGAATTGACCCTGGAACTTGTGACAGGGTAGGTTTCAGATTTCACGTTCTGATGGGTAGGTTCCAGGTTCCTCAAATGAGGAACCTGTACTCGAGGGTAAGTTTCAAGTTCCGGGCAGAATCTATCCGAAACTTAGAACTGCTCACCTCTAGTGCAGTCTAGCATCATTGAACTTCCTTTCTTTGCTTCTAAGGTGATTGATTCACTGTGGAAATTCTTAAAAGAGTTCTTTTTATGTCTGAGGGGGCTTTCACTTGGTTTGTGTGCTTTATTAAGACTATTATTAGGGGCCTGGGATGGTCTGGTTTGTCATCTCCATCTCGCTATGGAAAGTAGAAAGTCAGGCCTGTGTGTATTCAATAAAACAAGTGCTGATATTATCTTAACACGACTAAATGGGAAAGGCTGGATATTGAAACTTGGTCTATGTTGGTTAGTGTAATGATTCGTAGCTTGAACTCTCATAAGGTCTGCATTCGAGATACGCCTACTGAAGCCTGATGTTGATGGAGCTTCATATTTAAGCACTAATATACTTCGAATTGGACCCTGAAGTCAGCTAGGTTAAGCTAGTGCAAGTACATTATGTTCATTTTTATGTGCATATCCTTTCCCTTTTCGGAACCTTATCACTTTTAGCTGATCATTCTAACTTTCATTAAAAGCATGCGCAGTGAGTTGACTATTTGGTCTTCTTTGTAGGTGAAACTTGGAAAGAATGGCGTGGAGGAAGTTTTGGAGTTGGGTCCTATGTCTGACTATGAGAAGCAAGGGTTGGAAAGCCTGATTCATGAGCTCAAATCTTCTATTGAGAAGGGGATCAAGTTTGCCAATCAGTAACTGGGGAACGAAAGACTGATCTCCCCATTTTTTTGGGGAAGCAAGACAGAAATTTTGCATCATTTGTCGGTGTTGTATTCGTTTTTGTGGCCAATGGCACAAGCTGTACTTGAGGAGTAGGCTTCACAGAACCATATGACTTAATTGATAGGAAGACTACGAAAACTAAGGATTTTCTTTCTTGGAGCAGCATAAAGTACTAAGCCGTTGCACTTTTACCAGTAAAAAGATTAGTCGGAAGGATCATGCCCGGAAAATTCTCTTGCCCAACTGCATATTACAGGACCGAGCATTAATGGGTTTCTTGCCAAAGGCCAAGTACTGTCCCGAATGTTTTAACTCGTCTGACATTGTTCTACATTTCACAAAGCAACAATCATCACTCACTTGAGGATAGAAAACATCAACAATAACAAAAGATCTTCCAACTTCATTTTTTGCATTAGTGAAATATTAAGTGAATGAACTTACACTCACTTTCTTAGCACTTCAAAAAGAAATTAAGAAGCAGGCGAGGTCTTCTTTACCAAATAGAGAGTTTTTCTCTTTGGTGCTAATAGAAACTTTGGGCAGAAATATGAAGTTAATGACAAATGATTGCTAGTGATGTTGAGGATCTGGTCCTCCTGGTGACGCTCTCTGTATCTCTGCCCCCATCCTCCTCCTAATGTACTCCAACTTCAATACACTGTAGCCTAACTTATCCAAAATCACCTGGCCATCAATCTTCTTCTCCATCTTTGAGAACTTAAGAGGAAACCGGGCCTCTGAGCTCACCACAAGCAAAGTTACAAGTAGCAGCAGCAAAATGTGTGCCTTAATTAGACAAGCCATAGAGGATGAAGACTAGCGGGAATGCTAATGTGAAACAGCAAAACACAAGCAAATGAAGGTGGTTGCATTAAGCAGCTCAAAGTACTTACCTGTTGGAAGCTAAATTGGCCCCAGAATTTATACAAGGAGGACTTAGGAGGGCTTTAATATTTTCAATTCTACTGAACATTACAAGACAGAATGATACTGAAACATCAGCAGATGCAGAATATTGTCTTCATTGTAAAAGTTGGATCTTTCTACTTTCTTAAATCAGCACATACTTTAATGCACAGAGCAATTGTCTTCATTCTGACGAGTGAGGCTTATTTGGATTGTGTGATAAATGCACGGACCAATTTCTTTCCGGTCAACTACTTTCAGCCGCCAAATGGATCCCGCTTCTGCTTTCTCGTCAGCATTTAAAAGCTCAAACTCTCGTTGGAGAACCAGATCACCATCCTATTTGTTCTTTTGTTCTGTTGTGACTATCAAGCAAAGTGACTTTCAGGAACAACACGTAAGGACAGAGCAACCTTTTAACTGTTAGAAATTAAATCAAATTTGTTGATACTTGTTTCTTTTTTGAGTCTGTTCGTATTTTCATATTTTGATTTTTCGTGTTTTTTAGGTGCCAATTATAGTTTGAGCCCGAAAGAAAAAAGTTTCTTAAGTCAATTAGATTTCCTAATTGTAGTAGGTTTCCTAATTAGAATAGGTTTCTTAGAAAGAGGTTTCTTAATTAGAATAAGTTTCATAGAAAGATGTTTCCTATTTTGAATCAAACTATAGCCTATACATATAGTATGTTTCTCTTGTAATTGAGATATGCAATAAAAAGGCATAAATTACGATTGTTTCACCTTCAAAAAATTTCTTTCATCAAATTAAGTTGTTGCCGCGTCTCTGACGCTCAACAAATTAGTATCAGAGCCTACAGTTCGTGATCATGGCCTTAACGAACAATCAGCTTCCTCTTCAATACCCTCGTCTTATCAAAGAAAATTATGGTAACTGGGCTGTTAGAATGAAAGCTCTACTCGGCGCCTACGGTGTGTGGGAACTTGTTAACACTGGCTATGATGAGCCAGAGGATGAAGCCACGTTAAACCAAAACCAGAGGAATGCCTTGGAGAAGATTCGATCGAAAGATCAATATGCCCTGTCAATCATCTATCAAGCGTTAGATGATTCCATGTTCGAAAAAGTTTCGAATGCCACTACCACCAAAGAGGCATGGGAGATTCTTCAAAACACACATCAAGGAGTTTAGAAAGTTAAGAAGATTCGCCTTCAAATCTTGAGAGGTGAATTCGAGGTAATTCATATGAAAGAATCTAAATTGATTGCTGATTATTTCACGAGAATTTTGGCAATTGTTAATCAGATGAAAAGAAACGGAGAAGACGTTTCCGATGTTCGTGTTGTTGAGAAAATACTTCGGTCCTTAGACAAGAAGTATGATCATATTGCGGTTGCAATTGAAGAATCCAAAGACTTGGATGCCATGACGGTTGATGAATTTATGGGTTCATTACAAGCCCATGAAGAAAGGTTTAGAAAGAAAAAGATTGAACCGGTAGAGGAAGTTCTCCAAATGCAATTGACCATTCGAGATGAGAAGGAGCAAAGAAGAGATCCCGTACAAAATCGCGGGACAAGTCAAGATCGTGATCGAGGTCGTGGCCGAGGTCACTTTTGAGGAAAAGGTCATGGACGAAGCAGAGGAGATCCTGCTCGAAGTGATGGAGGATACCAGTATCAAAGAGGTGCTCGTGGAAGAGGAAAGAACTCGATGAGCCAATGGTATGATAAATCTAAAATCCGATGTTATCATTGCAATAAACTTGGCCATTATGCTTCTAACTGCTGGAACAAAGAAAGTAGCAGAGTGGACGAAAAGGCGAACTTGGTGAATGATGCTGATCAAGTTCTCTTATTGGCATTCAAAGAATATGAATAAGGTCAAAGTGATACGTGGTATTTGGATACCGGCGTAAGTAATCACATGTGCAGGAGAAAGGAGATGTTTACCGAGTTAGATGAGACAATTAAAGGGACTGTCTCATTCGGTGATAACTCTAAAATTCTTGTTGAAGGAAAAGGTACAATTTTGATTCACTTAAAGAATGGTGCACGTCAGTTTATTACCAATGTTTGTTATGTTCCAAAAATGTCAAGTAATATCTTGAGTTTGGGACAACTTCTAGAGAAAGGTTATACTGTTCATATGAGAGATCTTAATCTTATGTTGAGAGATCGAAATAATAAATTGATTGCAAATGTGAAGATGTCGAAGAACAGGATGTTTATTCTCAATATAAAGAGCGAGATGTCTCGATGTCTAAAGGCGTGTGTAGATGATTCTTCATGGTTGTGGCATTTGAGGTTCGGCTATCTCAATTTTGGCGGACTCAATTTGCTTTATCGCAAGAAGATGGTTTATGGCTTACCACGTATTGATCATCCCGATCAATTATGTGAAGGGTGTGTTATCGGCAAGCATTCCAGAACTAGCTTTCCAAAGGATGCGACTTATCGAGCAAAAACACCACTTGAGTTGATTCATTCTGATTTATGTGACCCAATCAATCCTCACTCATATAGTAATCATCGATATTTTGTTACTTTTATTGATGATTTTACTCGGAAAACTTGGATGTATTTTTTGAAAGAAAAGACAGAAGTATTTGATACTTTTAAACAATTCAAGAACCTGATTGAAAAGGAAAGCGGCTATTTTATCAAGGCTTTAAGGACTGATCGTGGTGGAGAATTTACCTCAGTCTTATTCAACAAATTCTGTGAAAATCATGGTATTCGGCGTTTCTTGATGGCCCCATATTCTCCTAAGCAAAATGGTGTGGCTGAATGGAAAAATAGAACTATTTTTGATATGGTTCGAAGCATGTTGAAAAGCAAAAATTTGTCCAAAGAACTTTGGGTTGAAGCTGTTTCGTGTGCCGTCTATCTTCAAAATAGATGTCTCACATATGGACTTGAAGGCGTAACTACACAAGAGGCATGGACTGGGAGAACACCAAGTGTTTCACACTTGAGAATTTTCGGGAGCATTGCCTATGCTCATGTCCTGGACCAAAAAAGATCGAAACTTGAAGACAAAAGCAAAAAGCTCATCTTTATCGGGTATGACTCATTATCCAAAGCCTATCGATTATTTGACCATAACACTTTGAAAGTATATGTAAGTAGAGATGTCAAGTTTAATGAAGATGGAATGTGGGAAGAAAATCTAAAAGAAGAAGCGAATGTTCATGGTGATTCTGATCAAACGGAATTGAAGGATCAACCTTCATCTTCTTCTCCAACATCTTCTTCAAGTTTATCAACACCATCCTCTTCAAAGAGTGTCGATGAACCACTAGTGCCAAAATCAAGAAGATTGTCTGAAATTTACGAAACTACCGAAGAGCTTCATTTTATATGTCTTTTTGCAGATTATGAACCACTTACTTATGATGATGCGACCAAAGAAGAAAAGTGGAAAAAAGCCATGAATGAAGAAATTGAAGCCATCGAGAAAAATCAAACATGGGAGCTTGCTAATCTTCCGAAGGACAAGAAATCAATTGGTGTTAAATGGGTGTACAAGGCCAAGAAGAATGAGAAAGGTGAAGTGACAAGGTACAAAGCTAGATTAGTCGCGAAAGGGTACAAGCAAAAAGCTGGAATCGACTATGATGAAGTTTTTGCCCCTGTCATCCGCATGGAAACTATTAAATTGATTATTTCCATTTCTGCTCAAAATAATTGGCGGATTTATCAAATGGATGTCAAATCAACATTCTTGAATGGCATCCTTGAAGAAGAAATTTATGTCGAATAACCCAAGGGATTTGTAGTGAAAGGTCATGAAGACAAAGTACTGAGGTTGAAGAAAGCTCTATATGGGCTTAAACAAGCACCGAGAGCATGGAATTCCAGAATTGATGCATATTTCAAGGCGAATAAATTCTCTCAATGTCCATACGAGCATGTACTCTATTTCAAGCAAGAAAAAGGTGATATTTTGCTCGCCTGTTTATATGTTGATGATCTTGTTTTTACAGGAAATAATTCAGCGATGATTGATGCTTTTAAGGCATCAATGGTGAAAAAATTTGAGATGACTGATAATGGTCTCATGAATTATTTTCTTGGTATTGAAGTAAAGCAAAGTGCCGATGGGATTTTTATTTCCCAAAAAGGATATGCAGAAAATATCCTTGAAAAATTCAACATGAAGAACTGTATGCCGGTTAATACACCAATGGAGTGTGGAACCAAGCTTTCGAAGTTGATGATGGTGCCGATGTTGATTCGACATACTATAGAAGCTTGATTGGGAGTTTGAGATACTTGACATGCACGAGACCGGATATTATGTATAGTGTTGGAATTGTGAGTCGATATATGGAAATGCCGAAATCATCTCATCTTAAAGCTGTAAAGAGAATACTTCGATATATTAAAGGTACTATTTCTCATGGCTTACACTATTATTGCTCTGAATCTTTCAAACTTAGAGCTTATTCGGATAGTGATTATGGTGGAGATATCGACGATCGAAAAAGCATCACGGGATTTGTATTTTTCTTGTGCGACACTGCTTTCACATGGTCATCAAAGAAGCAATCAAGTGTTACTTTGTCAACATGTGAAGCTGAATATGTAGCTGCATCTTCATGTGTTTGTCATGCAATATGATTGAGAAGACTACTCAAAGATATTCTTATGGAGCAGAAGAAAGCAACAGAGATTTTTGTTGATAATGTTTCTGCTATTGCTTTGGCGAAAAATCTAGTTTTTCATGAACGAAGTAAACATATCAATGTTCGATATCACTTCATCCGAGAACAGGTTAAAGAAAATGAAGTTGAAGTATTGCATGTGAAGACCAGAGATCAAGTAGCAGATATTTTTACTAAACCTCTCAAGATCGATGTTTTTCGAAAGTTCAAGAGCCTGCTTGGAATGATCGATGGAAGAGAATTTGGTTTAAGGGGGAGTGTTAGAAATTAAACCAAATTTGTTGATACTTGTTTCTTTTTTGAGTCTGTTTGTATTTCCATATTTTGATTTTTCGTGTTTTTTAGGTGCCAATTATAGTTTGAGCCCGAAAGAGGAAAGTTTCCTAAGTTAATTAGATTTCCTATTTTGAATAGGTTTCCTAATTGTAATAGGTTTCCTAATTAGAATATGTTTCCTAGAAAGAGATTTCCTATTTTGAATTAAACTATGACCTATATATATAGTCTGTTTCTCTTGTAATTGAGATATGCAATAAAAATGCGCAAATTGCGATTGTTTCACTTTCAAAAAATTTCTTCCATTAAATCAAGTTGTTGCCGCGTCTCTGACGCTCAACATTAACTACAGCCAAGCCGTCGTATCCACAATAAATACTTAATGATTTATCAGGCGCCTGAAAAGGTTTTCGGTCCATGAGAAACTACAAAATAGCCACGCCCATTGTGAGCTTTGCTGACTTGTCCTTTTGCATGTCCATGCTACTTGTTTTGGACTATCTATGCAAAGGCAACTAACTTTTGTAAGTCCTTCATTACAAGACGAACATATTCAAGACATTCCATTTGCTTCTTTAGTGAAAAAGCAGGCAAAAAGAAAAGGCGAGGTGCGTAGTCAAGAAACGATGAAATTTTCACCGATACTTCGCTAAAGCTCCAGATAAAGTAACTTTCCCTGAGTCAACATGATGAAGAACATATGAATTTAATCAGATGTTACTACTTTACACGGTGAATTACTTGACTTGATCAAATGCATGCTAGTAGAGCATATAGATCTCCAACATACCGCTGATCGTTTAACTTTTGTTTTTGGCGTTAAAGTTCTCTGCAACACGTGCTGGTTGAATAGGCTTTGACACTGACTATATTGCACCAACTATCTAGTACGTATAGTCTACATGGGACTCAACCAACCTCGCATCATCATTACTCAAGATAATATTATAGCTTCAAAGGAGATTGTAATTGGCGATACCTCTCGTAAAACAATGGCCACTGGCCACAAAAATACCACAAAAGAATAGCAAAACAGGCCACGACGATCCCTTCACTGGAACTGATGCTTGTGCTCGGACAAAAGCTCCAACGATAAAAGTTTGGGCTGGTGAGGCCCATTGCGCAAGATGCTATGAGAGTTCAACCCACTACAGTATAAATGCTGTCAGAGTTAGGCCACTGTGGTTCTGATCCTCGAGTAGTTACAAATTGTCGAAACTATGTGTGGGACTCTACTGTAGCTCTGATACTCTTCATCGTTGTGGTACTAAGTTTCCAAAGTGACAGTAGAAAACTCTCTTAACTCTCTCATGGTGAATCACGCGCATTTTTAACATCAGCGTGGATGTCTGCTAGCACCCGAAACACCGCAAACCGTGCGATTGTTCGTTACTAAGTCCATTATTCTTAAGTTCAAAATTCTGAGTTTCGTTGTGGCAAGTAGATACACCTTTAAATTTTTAAATTTCGTTGTGGTAATTAGATATGCGTTACTGATCAAGAAAAAAAAAGATTGATTGGCCTTTGTCAGCACAGTGTCGACCATCGATTCTGTGAATCAAATGCCTTTTAATTTTACGTTTTAGGGTGCGTTAGGTAGAGCATTTTCAAAGTTCTTTGGGTTTTCAAAGGCCCTTGTGCTAAAGAGGAGATGTTTGGCAACTAAGGGGGCATTTGGCAACTTGCCAAATAGTGATAATTTCTGTTCTTTTATTTCCATAATCAATTTAAGAACAGAAATCCGTTTGTTAAAATTTTTGTGTCCGAGCACAAATTTGTAAAAAATTATTCTCAAAATCAGTTTTGGAACAAAATCAAGAAATAAAAAAAGTAGCTTCTTAATTCTGAAACAATTTTTTCATTTCTGATTCATTTTGGTTTTTTCTTCTTTTTTTATTTGTTCTTTATCTTCTTTCCGGTCCACCACCGGTCTGCTGTTGGCCAGCGCCGATGAGGGCGGCCCTCGCCACCCCAGGCGACGGTGAGGTCGACCTCACCTTGGTTGGGCGAGGCTCAATCTTGCCGTCGTGACCGGTGAGGGCTACGGCGAGGGCCGCGACGCCCTCGTTGACCATGGCTAAGGAAAGGAAGGAAAAAAAGAAAAAATTAAAAAAAATTATTATAAAAAGAAATTTTGTGTAGTTATCAAACGCAATTCTGTTTTTTTTTTTTTTTTTTTCTATTATAAGAATATAAATTTTAGACAGTTACCAAATGCCTTCAAATATTTATAAATTGTTTCCGGGTGTAGAATAAAAAAGAATTATTTTTTAGTAGAATTAGTTCTCGAGCACGAAATCGTTGCCATGCGCCCCCTAAATTTTAAAGGCCCTTGAGCCAAAGGTGAGCTTTACAAATGTTAAAAGCATAATGCAACTCCAAACCAGCTTTGCCTTTCAGTATTATGAAAATGCTACTTTAGGGCTTTAATGAATTTTTCCTTCCAATCTGGCCCTCACTAATATTTTTGTATTCCTATCTTGCCGTCACTAAATTATTTGTATTCCAGTGTCACCCTCACCTCACGCACACTCTATCTCCTTTCCCCTCTCTCCTTCGCCTCGCTACCGCTTGACCTCACCACATCCGACCACAATTACTGGACTCCACCTGCAATCACTGGCACGCCAATGAGCCCTTTTAGCCTTTGTCTTCTACTTCCCGCATCGCTCATGGCTTGGGTCCGTGAGCCCGCTCTGCCTAGTGTCGGTGATAGCCTTGGACCTCAAAAAAGCCACTTACCTCATCACCAATCCAATCCACCTCCGATCAACCTTGAATTGACCTCGATCCAACATTGAGCGAGCTTGAGATTCTAGATTTCGGGCTAGAGTGACCCTAGATCCAATATATTAGATTTCGATCGAGCATGGCAAGTTCAAGACTACGGCTCGTGCTCAATTTCAAGCCCTAATAGACAACGTCAAGTAAGCCCTAGTTAAGTGCAACCGATTGGAGACTCGAGGCTCATTGCCCTAGTCAACGGCTGTGGCGACATGAAGTAGAACAAAGGGGAAGAATGATGATGGATGCAGAGCTGGAGAGACTGATTGATGGCCGGGTCAAGACGTAGAGCCAGGGGAAGAGAGGGCGATGGCGTGTTGGGCCGACTAAAGGGGCAATGAGGTTGTCCTCGGTGGGCTTTCGCTTTTATAGTTGGGAAAACTCAATCCCCAATCGATATATTCAAAACATATTCAAAATGAATTCAATCAATGCAGAAAACGTATCCAAGGACCATCAACTTATATCACCGATCGTACATGCATATCACACAACGAACGTACTCGGTATTGCCACAGATTAAGTGCCACTTTGCATTTGAGAGTTCTCCGATCGTTTTTCGTACTTGTTTGCATTCCGAAGGAATAACAGAGAAAACGTTATGTTCGAAGGAGTGTATTTTTTTGCATATGAAAAAACACGTTTGTTTTTCTAAGGGGTGCTTACTATTTATAGTGATAGGCAAATAACTACCTTGTGGGCCCTTGTAGCTCACTGGCCGGGTTTGGCCCATCTTGAGCGGTCCACCCATTATGTCTTTCATCTCCCACTCGCCCACGATGGGCTAAACATAACTCTCTTCCTTGCAAAGTTCATATTGGCAAATAACCCGTGCGACCAGCATACTACAAGGGTTCATTGTTATACATCTATTAGGAATATATAACAGTTCAAATTGGGCATTATGCAGTTCCCTAGTTCAATCAGTCACATTTTTTTTTATGTCTTTTAGTATCTCGTATATTGTATTCACAACTATAATTTACTTAAAATTATAATTAGTTGACCTGTGAATATAAATATAGAATGTGACATCATAAATTAAATTGATATTCCTCTTTCTTTAAACCTCTCCATTTCAGTCCAATTCGCTTTTCTATAAATGCGCCGTTAAATTGAATTATTATGATCATTGGCAACATCCTAAGATAGCAAACACTAAATAGAAATTTTAAGAATAAGTAAGAGTCGTGATGGCACTTTAATTGAGAAAACTATTTTTCTCAAAAGTCTTACATGACTTAAAAATTGAGATAATAATTTTTTTTCCAACTCTTATCGATCGTCCCATGCATACGTAATATGAAATACGTATTACGGTATTCTCTCTTTGTTCCATAGAGCGTATATCTTTACTCTTAATACCGTACAGATGATAGTTTAGACATACTCGATGCCTAACTTAAGTTCACAAATCTACTCTATTTATAAGAGTTTATCAGAACTTATATCTGGCATTAAAGATAGGTAAAGTGAAATATGTGGGTCATTTCATTTTCGGACATAATAATCTATATATCCTCATCTTAACATTTTGTTAAGGCGACGTTCATGCTTCAAGTTTGAGCTTTCAATTATCACATCAATAATAAGCTTAAAACTGTCTCATCTCTATTCATCACACGGTGAGTAGAGGCAATTACCCGTGTGAGTGGGCTAATCTCTCATCTGTCTGACATACATTTTCAAGATAATGCACTTAGCATCGACATTCACAAACGTCATACAAACTTATAGGCATTGATAATAACAAACTTCATTAATAGTGAACATTTAGGGAAAATTACAATATTCAGTATATCATATTTTTCACACTTTTAGAGATCTCACATAACCATGGTAAATTTCTCAAGGAATCAGCTTCGTTATAGGATATGCTATCATCCTTTGTATAGGTATGTGATTCACGTTCACTTCCTTTCGTGTAACCATGTCTTTGACATAGTTATACTTGAAATCTATATATTTGGTCTTTCTATGGTACTTGGAATCCTTAGTGTACACTATTACTGCTTGGCTATCACAATAGACAAATACATGGTTTGTAGCATTCTTAGTAACACCTAAGTGATCCAAAAATCTTCCTAGCTAAACAACTTCTTGTGCCGCTGCTGATAGAGCCACGAAATCAGCTTTCATTGTAGATAATGCTACACACTGTTGTTTCTTACTTCTCCAAGATATGGCACAATTATTCAGTAAGAACACATATCCAGAAGTAGATTTCATTTCTTTTAAATTTCCTCCCCAGTCAACATTAGTATAGCTTTCAAGGTGTAGATGACTTCTTTGATAAGTCAACGCATAGTCGGCACTTCCCTTTAGATATCTGTCGCGACCCTAAAAAATCGTGTTTTCGATCTTAGGCTAATGGATTACTAGATCAATTAAATTAACTAACCTAGCTCGAGTTCTCCCAAACTCTACCAAATCGCAACTTAGGTCCAATTATGAGCATGCAAATATTTTCAATAGGAGTCGCCACTAATAATTTAAGGTAGGTTGATTAGAAACCTAAATAAAATAGCGGGAGTACTATTTTATTTCTACGAACCAGAAATTATAGATTCGGGGACTTGGTTACGCTAGATTCCCTAATGCCCTTTCGGTACCAATTTCAAGAAAAATACTCAATTTGGCAATTTTGATAAATCCTGACTTAGAGTTTAAATGTGCAGAAATTTTTTATTTTCACTTATTTAAATGAAAACTAACCTATATGTAATGACGTGCAAAAATTGACATGCGATTAATGCAACCTAACATGTAAATTATATGTCATGCGACGACGTGACCTATTTCTAATGACGTGCATATTATTATTATTTTTTTGTATTTTTTAATGAAATTCGAAATTAAAAATGCCAATTATCTAAACATGCAATTTTAAACTAAAGAAATTAACCTATTCTAGAGTGATATTTTGGTATTTTTTTTAAATCAAAATTCGAAATTAAAATCAAGTAAAAAAAAATAAATAACCGCTAAATATTTCGAATTAAGTTTCGATCTGAAGCCTGACAGATCGATTCTAAAATTCAAAATACCCGCTATGGAAATAATTCTATCTAAAGCCTGATAGATAGATTTATTTCCACGTGTACGGTTGCGGATTAGGAAATTTTCCTAATTGATCACATCTTGAAAAATTCTCGATATTTTAAATATCTTGGATATATTCAAAAGATTTCAAAAATTCTAAATTTTATCCAAGTTTGAAAAGTAATAGATATCCGAGATTTCAAAAAATAAAATAAAATCCTAATTGGAATAATGCCTATTATTCAAATATGCAAAATTAGATATCAATAAGCACAAAATAGGCAACCAAATATTCAAATCAAATTGGAATAGGATAATTACCTGATTTGCAGATTTCCTTCCAAATTTGAATTTGCAGCGAATTGAGATTGCGAATCGACGGTGCGTTGGTGCGTCGGGATGGTGACCGGCGATGTGTCGCAAGCGATGGCGCGACGTCAAGAGCAACAGCGGTGGTGTTCGGCACTATAGAGATGCTTCGTTCAACGACGGTTGCGGTGGTATGGTCGCTCAACGGTTGGCGCAGCAAGATTTAACTTCGATGTTCCTAATTTTGAGATATTTCCAATTCGAACTCGCGGATCAAGATTGTGGATCGGAATGGCATCCAATGGTTGGTGGCCTATGGGCGCGGCGGCTAGGACATCGGCGTCGCGGTATGGCTCCGGTGTTGCTTGGTGAAGTATCGACCTCAACTAGCTTGCAACAGTTCGTGGTGTGGAAGGTTCCCAGAGAGGCGGCTCGCGGTGGTGCTTGATGATTACTGACTGAATTGTTGCAACGGTGGAAGCTTATTGGAAAAACCTCGCGGTTGTGCAATTCACCAAGGCGGAGGAACGCGGAGGAACACGGATGGCAGGGCCACGAGAAGTGTGGATAGCCGCAAGGAATTGTGGACTCTGTGTTTCAGAATGAGCAAAACGTCCACTTTGTCCTTCACCTCTCTTCTCAGTAAATTTGTCGTCGTCTTTCTTGTCTCTTTAGTGTGTAGACTTTGACCGAGAAAGAAAGTTAAAGGTGGAGGTCTTCTCGATGCCAAAATCTTGTGTGTCTTGCATGACCAACAAAAAGGAAGAAAACCTTTTTTCTTTCTTATGGTCGTCTCTGTGAAGCCCTCAAAGGAATCGTCTCTTTCTCTCTTTGTTGTGTTACCCAGCTCTCACGACTCTCTCTCTCCCTCTCTTGCTCATGTGTTTCACTCTTGCTCTAAAAAAATTGTCTTCTCAAAAATTATGAGAGTCCCATAAGCATGTATTTATAATGAAAACCTAGGTCAATTAGCCGGGCTTTTTAGTCCTAACGGGCTTAGGTTTAGGCTTTAATTTAATTCTAAGTGAGCTGAATTAATTTGGGCTTTTCTTTAATTAAGCATAATGGGCTAATTTAAGCTCAAATTAAAACAACTAAGCCCTTTTGTGTGTGATTTTCGGCCCATGCTTTCCGAGTGAGCCGAGTCTCGTTCGATGCCCGAGCTCGATTCACGTGATAAATTTTAAGCTCACTTGTCACCGCCGATCCGATGCGGAATGCAATTAATCTAAATGAACCTAAACTATATGTTATGCAATTTTAATATTTTTATTTAGGGGTTAAAATTTAATCCCTAATTTTCTATGCAATTAACCACTAAATGATGTGCTAAAATTTAGGTGTCAACAATATCTCAAGATTCTTTTGATGGCGATCCAATGTACTTGATCTGGATTGGATTGATATCTACTTATCATTCTAACTGCATAACAAATATAGCTCTTGTACACATCATAGCGTACATCAAGCTTCCAACAGCACTAGCATATGAAATTTGTTTCATTTGTTCCTTTTCTTGTGAAGTCTTATGACACATTCTGTAGTTTAATGCTTCGCCCTTTGTAATAAGAGTATCTATTGGTTTACATCTTGCATACGAAATCGTTCAAGGATTTTATTCACATATGTCACTTGTGAAAGGGATAGGGATTTTTTTTATCGATCTCTTGAAATCTTAACTCCAAGAATATATGCAGCTTCACCCATATCTTTCATCTTAAAATTGGACGATAACCAATTCTTGACTGTATTAACAAGCTCCATACTGCTTCCGGCAATTAATATATCATCAATATATAATGATAAGATCACAAATTAATCTTTGGATCTTTTAATATATACACAATTGTCTTCACTAATATTACAAAATCATATGCCATTATGACATTATGAAAATGTATATACCATTTTCTCGAAGACTGCTTAAGGCCATATATTGACCTCAATAGTCGACACACTTTGTGCTTCTGGCCTTTTGTAATGAAACCAACAGGTTGTTCCATATAAATTTTTTCATCTAATTCTCCATTGAGGAATGTAGTCTTTATATCCATTTGATGTAATTCAAGATCTATATTAGCTATTATTGCTAGAATAAGGCAAATAGAGGTAAATCTAACCACAGGAGAAAAAGTTTTTTCAATGTCAACTCATTCCTGTTAATTATATTCTTTCACCACAAGGCAAGCCTTATATCTCTCTATTGAGCCATCAGCCTTACGCTTTATTTTGAGAACCCACTTGCTCCCAATGGCTTTGCGTCCTTTTGGAAAGTCAACCAATTCCCAAATTTGATTTGATCTTAATGATTCCATTTCTTCTTCCATTGCTTGTATCCATTTTTCCTTATCAGGGTACTTTAGAGCATTATTCACATTTTTCGGCTCATCTTCATCTTATAGGGCGATCAAGAATGCTTCTCCTTCAATGTCAAAACGTCGACGGGGAATCCTATTACGACTTGACTGTCGTATGGAATGCTGTACTCCTGATGATTCACCACGTTCCATTGCACTCCCACTTGAATTAGATAATAGTGTTGTTATCTCTTTATGTGGTTGCAATTGAGACTATATTGCATTCAACTCTTAATTTATCACAATGCTCCCACTAACTTCACTATCACGATCCACAGATTCGTATAATGAGTAATTTCCACCTACTTCGCTCTTTTTAGGAAATTTATTATCTAAGAATGTGACATCCTGTGATTCAAATTCAGTTATACTTCTGCTTTCTTGCTTACCTATGAATACATATCCTTTTGAGTGCTCTGAGTATCTTACAAAAATACTCTTTTTTGCCTCTTGGGCCTAATTTTCCATACTTGTAAGAAGACTCACAACTATAGGCAGTACAACCTTAAGGTTTTAGAAAGCTTAAATCAGGCTTTCTGCCTGTCCATAACTCATATGGAGTAGAAGTAACTGATTTAGAAGGCACACGATTAAGTATGTAAGCAGCAATCAATAAAGCATCATCCCAAAATGTGATAGGCAAGTTAGCTTGTGCTATCATTGACCTAACTATTTCCATTAAGGTTCTGTTTCTTCTTTCTGCAACACCATTTTGTTGAGGAGTATGTGGAATAGTTAGTTGTCTTTCTATTCCCTTTTCATCACATAAATTTCTGAACTAATTAGACAGATATTCTCGACCTTGATCGGATCTTAATGCTTTTATTTTCTTGTCTAATTGATTTTCCACTAAACTCATAAATCTTTTAAAGCAATTTAAAACCTCGAACTTATGAGAAATTAAATCAATATGTAGGAATCAAGTATGATCATCAATGAATGTGATGAAATAAATAGACCCGTGCCTTGCTTTCACATTCATTGGACCATAGATGTCAGTATGGATTAATTGCAAAGGAAATTCAGCTCTTGTTCCTTTTCCAAATGGTTTTTGCGTTATTTTTTCTTCTAGGCAATGCTCACATATGAGCAAATCAGCCTTTTTAATATTGCCCAATAAGCCATCTTTAGCCAATCTATTCATTCTCTATTGGCCAATATGACCAAGTCTAGCATGCCACATGTTCACATAATTCTCATAAGAATTAGATGATGTAAATAAGGAATAACTAATGTTAATTTCACAATAGTCAACATCTAATACAATGAAACAATCTAAAAAATATCCAAAATCATAATAACTTGTATCTAAAGACAAGTCTACACTATTGTTATAGAAGTTTATATTAAAACCAAATCTAACTAAAACCAACATCGAAATTAAGTTCTGACGAATCTCCAGAGCAAAGAGCACATCATGTAGGAACAATGTGCATCCATCGCGCATAAGTAGTTGACAGGTGTCAATACCTCCGACCTCTACTCTTGAATTGTTCTCCACATATATCCACTTCGTTCCTTATAGTACTCATCGGAACTCTACGAAAGCTTCTCTGTCCTTTGCTACATGGTCTGTGGCTCCCGAGTCTATAGTCCATAAAAGATTAGATTCAGTTAGAAACACTGAACTAGACACATAAGTAGCATTTTTAGTAATGTTAAGGGTTTCTACCTTCTTTGGCTAGCCACAGTCACGAGTAAAGTGACCCTTCTTGCCACAGTTGTAACATTTCACCCTTGAAATGTTTTTCTTGAAATGACGCTTTCCTTTCTCCCGTTGGTTGTGCCTTGTCTTCTTCCCTAAAAAACTTGCTCCCTTGCCTTTCCATTTCTTTGACCCAATAGGGTGCTTCCTCTTGAGCTCAAAACTTCATACGAGTTAGAACCAACAAAGTAAATATCAATTTATGGCTTAGTCGCCATGAGGCAATCCTCTTCCAACTCAAGATGCCGCATAACATCTTCGAAGGTCTTGATACCCTCATTGTGGGTCAAATGAATCTTCATGTGCTCCTAGCTTTGAGGTAATGAGCGGATTACTGCCTGCACCTGCTGGTCATTAGTGAGTATGTGGCTGGCATCTTCCAGCTCACTAATCATATTTGGCATCTGCCTCAAATATTGTTTCATGGTCTTTTCATGAGATAACTTGTATGAGTCTAAATTGATAGTGAGTTGTCTCAATTTGGTCACAGAAGTTCAACCAAATCTTGATGCCAGTGCAGCCCACATATCTTTGGCATTCTGGAAACGTTCGAACTCTCACATAATGTCATTGTCCATGCTGCTTAGCAACATAATACGAGCAAGAGAGTTCTTTCTTTTTCAAATAGCAAATGCATCTTTGTCCCTTTTGTGTTGGACAGTTGTCTGATCCTCAGGTTCTTCCATAATCTGGTTAAGAGTTTCGAGTGCCTCTTGTTCTTCCAGCACATATTGAATCTTGAGACTTCAAATCTTATAATTGTCACCATTTAATTTTTCTCTCTTATTAAGTTCAATCACTATGTTCTTAGTTGCTGAAGCCATCATATTAGAACATTTCAGACACATACGCACGAATTATTAAAGCATATCTAAATGCTTCATCAGCATCATAATTACATAAACTAATCATATTAATGAATAGTTTCACAAAAGGTCTTAGAGTTGAAAGTTCATTATGTTCCCAATCATCATCTAAAAATCATAATTTGAAATTATCATTAACATGATCATTTATGTAAAGAAATTGGTTCTTCAAAAGTTATACAAACTTTTAAGAACTTCCTACATATGACATAACATATAATATGGCAATATAAAATGAGAAATCACCAAAAAATTCATAGCCATATATATTTCATAACATATTCACAAATATTTAAGAACATGTAATATCAACATGAAACATGTACATAATTGATTCCAAATCCTAAAACAATAATATCAAGTGTATCAATCTAACACATAGACATGAAATTACTCATAAAATTCTTTAGAAAATTATATTTTCTTTGGAATAAAAACGAAGGCTCTTGGAAAACCTTTAGATCCGGGCCATGGTTTGCCCTGAGACCCATTTAATGCAATGATTGATGTTCTCCTTGCCCCGACTCTTATGTATTCTTGCAGAAAATTCACCACAAGCATTTTATAGCTTGGACCCTTTAAGGTTTCTTTAACTTTATCAAGAACTCTTCCAAACTCTTGAGGAATAGTGCATTTTAGAGCTCCGACCATTACATATTCTAGCATTACAAAACTGTTCCAAATGATATCCTGTATCATTTTATTGACCTTGATGATGTGTGTCATCATATTATCTCCAGCGTTTCATCGATAAAGAACTAGCTTGATTTTTAGTTTGTGAAGCTTCTCCTTTTGAGCTGCCGTTCTTGGGATTATCGGAGTGCGTCTCCACTGTACTATTGTTCCTGCAACGAGTGCAGAACAAATGGATTACTTATAATCCGTGATACATTAAAATAAGGAATGCTTATTCATATACATATGATTTAGCACTTGTATTTCAAAAAACTATAAAGAAATACTAGAGAAAATGCCAAAAAATATACCCCTTAAGTACGTGTACATAGGGTTTATTGTGCATTTTCACATTCATAAGTACAGAAAACATGTAATATGAATATACCATAATGTAAAGCATTCCGATATGAGTACATTGATACCAAGAACGCCCAAATCGGAGTTCAAATGAGCTTGAACGGGCCGAAAGAACATAATGGGGTCATTATGCCCGGTCTGAACCGGTTCGGTTTGACCGATCTGACCGTTGACCGGTCAACGATCAACTAGTTCAGGTCAAAGGTCAACTGGATCAAGTCAACGATCAATCAGATCATGTTAATGGTCAACCAAGCCAGGTCAACAGTCAACCAGGTTGAGTCAAAGGTCAACCGGGTCGGGTCTCGGGTCCGCGCTCCGATGACGTCACGCTGACGTCATCATCGGCGGTTGGCGATGATCGGTGCGCCGTTTCGCCACGGTCGCACATGGGCCTCATGCGCCGTCCTACCCACGGCACTTGTCGGTGCGTGAGGACGCGTGCGGTCTCCTCCGGCAACACGTCGCCCCTTATTTTGCTCGTCTTGACAAGCGCTTTCTGTCTATGCAATAAAATTCAAGTTTTGATGAAAAACAAAAATTGAAACATGCATGAACAGTTCGGCAACGCGAGGAAAACGAACAAAAATGAGGCCGAAATGAAAAAATAAGCAGTCTATACTTTAATGTTAGAGACGATACATATGCATGATCGGAAAACAAGTAAACCTGGCTCTGATATCAATGTTGGGAAAACTCAATCTCCGATCAACATATTCGAAACGAATTCGATTAATGTGGAAAACGTGCCCAAGGACCATCAACTTGTATCACCGATCGTATAGGCATATCACACAATGAACATACTTGGTATTGTCACAGATTAAGTGTCACTTTGCGCTTGAGAGCTCTTCGGTCGTCTTTCGTACTTGTTTGCGTTCCAAAGGAATAACAGAGAAAACGTTACGTTCGAATGAGTGTGTTCTTTTGCATATGAAAAAACACGTTAGTTTTTTCAAGGGGTGTCTACTATTTATAGTGATAAGCAAATAACTACTTTGTGGACCTTTGTGGCTCACGGGCCAAGTTTAGCCCATCTTCGGCGATCCATCCATTATGTCTTTTATTTATGATCAAAAGCAAATCTCTTTATTTTAGTCTACCAAACACTATTTGTTTTGAGCAAATACACCTCCAAAGTTCTCCCAAACACACGCTGAGTCCCTAGTTGTGCTATTACTTCTCGGCCATCCTGGTTAGGAACATGTAGGTTTTCTTCTTAAATTACAGAGCTAATAGGATTTCTGAAATGTGATCGATTTGGTCCAGGAGAAATTAATTAAGGACGCAAGTATTTCTCCATAAGTACCCCAATTACCAATTAATTCTTTATCGGAGAGCAAGCAAGGAACTTTTTTTTTGGTCGCTAGCAAGCAAGGTACTTGATTGGGATCATTGTCTGTCGTTTGTGCAAAAGCAATAGCTCTCCATGATTCAAATGCCTAGTGGAAAAATACACCCACTAATCACGAGTTGAAGAGCAAGATCACGAGAAACTTAATCTGCATTCTAGTGGAGCACCCATATAACAATCATTAATCTTGATGTTGTACGGAGATTAACCATATAAAGACCAATATGCACCATCAATATAATAGTGGAACCTTATTTCTTAATGCTTGTTTTTTCTTAAACTCAAGCCCTTTCTGTTAAAAACAACTTAACAACCAATCATCGAAATGATGCAAAGACTTGCCGAGGCGCAGTACCAAATTGGCATTTATTCTAGTAAAAGAGGACAGACGGTGCAATTTCTCTCTAGAAAAGAGACATAGCGACAGGCAAAGTACAAATTTGCATCCTAAGTATGCCATGTAAACCGTAAAGCTCGCCAATTCAATCTCCCTTCTTGAGTGGAACGCCCCAACCGGGGTTCAGTGATGCTGCGGATCAGGTCCTCCGGGGGCAGCCCGCTTCGAGTCGATGTTCCACTTCATCTCCTCCTTCCTCTGCACGTAACCAATCAGGACTTGTTTCGCGATCTCCACCCTTGTCCTGCCTCCACTGTTTGACAATGCCTTGGGCGTTCTTGCTTCGTTACACGAAAACGCAAGTAGAAGCATCGCAAGGCAGAGCCAGGACCTCAGTGAAGCCATCTGAGCCCAATTCAGTTTCTTCTCGGGTTAACTTGGTGAAGTGATGCACCAAGAACCGGCGTGGGGATGTGTTTATATTGGCCATTATCCTGATACTATATTCGGAGTGGAATGTGTGGATCCGCATGAAACCGACAGAGGGGCGGCACTTTTTTCGGTCAGTGACTCGGTGCATGCTTGTTTCCTTGTGATAAAAGAGAAAAGAGGGAGATTCAGCGGGAAAACAACAATCAGTAGCTCTAGATTCTTCTGAAAACCCTTATTTTCCTTGGCCTTATGCAATCTGGCTTCATGACATGATATTGAATTCAAATACCGACGTCGGTGGGAAACGGTGGATTCTCCCCGATGGATTAGTAAATTCCTTTTTTTTTTTTTGGAGTAAAAAAGATTAGTAAATTTCACAAGTGTGTTCCATGACGCAATACATGACATCATCACACATATTTATGCCCACGCCGACCCAACGTTTTCACTATTGTAATCGATGCGCATGAATGAATGAATTATACGGAACCAAAACGCTTTGTGAAAAGCAGTGTGGCTGGGGCAGTGTAGCTTAGACAAAAACACGTGAGAGGAAACGAAAACTACAAAAGTTTTGAAAGTGTTGAGAGCTTAGAGATGGAAGAACTACTCAATACGTCAGTAATTTCAAAGACTCAAGTCGCGCAAATTGCACCTGAAAATGCTTGAAACGGCACGCCTAACTCAAAACTTAAATCCAGTTGATCACGTCTGATCTCTATGTGGAGTAGAGGAACGTGAAAGCCAGAAAAGGGGAGAGGCTAAACTTTTGGCCCAAATAAAATTTCAAAGCATAGGTGAATCAAAAACCTTAAAAGTTTATCAAAGAAAGTGTAAGCAAGTTTTAGAACATTCAAAAAGTCCAATCTAGTCTTAGAATTTGTCGAGTTTGTGTAATCAAATCACTTCATTAAATACGTCAGCTAATGAAACTTGCTGACATGGTTTTTTTTTTTACTTCCCCTTCCCTCTCATACGTGGCTGTTAATGTTAACTAAGGTGTGTAGTCATGGCCAAAACAGCATTGTTTTCCCGAATTTTTATTCCTGAGCCTCAATTAAATTAGATTAAGGAGGAAAGTTTTAAGAGAGGACAGAATCGTGAAGGATTTGAAGGTGGCGAAGTACGCCGCCCCAAAGTCATCATCAATGAGGGCCGGCGACCGTCACTTGTGCATAGGGAGAGATCACAGGCCCACACCTCCTCGCGCGATGCTGGCTAGGTCCGGTCACGAATGGGTCATTTGAGTACCTAGGTTCTCACTCTTCCCTACAAACTGAGAAGCGGGAAGCTGAACTTAAAGCGTAGTGGTCTAAGCGAACCTTCAGGAGGTGGATGCTTTGTCTGAAGATGGCGAGCGGACTCAAACACGGGGGCAAACCAGAAATACACCGTCACGCACGTGTTGGTGACTCCTTCGACGGTCTGTCACGGGTTCGCTTCGATGGACGGCGGCAAACGATAGTTTCCACCGCTCACCCTTGTTCTTTCTTCGTTAGTTCACGATTTTCCCTATGTTCAATTTTCAGACTCAATTCCTGCACTTCGGGTTAGTCTTCAAATTAGGAACTTTGATGCTCGTGGCTGCTGCCCATCTGGTTCCCGATCCACTCTTCCCTTTAGTCTTTATTTTAAGTTCAAGCTTGATATGATACACTCAGAACTTGCTGCACTTGTGGGTTGGGGCCCGTCACCAGGCGATCACGCCACCCTCACATCCCCGGCAAGGATCGTTGCCACCCTCGGATCATTCTCTTCTTTATAGCTCAAGCCTCTCTCTCAATCAACTCGTTTTTTTTTCCTACTTAATTTTGCCTTTTTCTTGAAATGTTTAGCCATTTCACCGTTTTCTTCTCAGATTTCGGCCTCTTTCTATTTTTTAATATTTCCAACTTCTTTGTGATGTGACACCACTTAGACACCGTCTCTCTTCATAAATTTAATCAAAACATCCTGTCCGATTCTCTATTTGCCAAGTAGGATAAAGTTACCAAAAAAATTAATTACATTCATTTTAATAGGTTTAAAGACTTGATTATATTTTTTTAAAATTTTATAATTTGATTATAATTGCACGACAAATTTAAAATACATAGGTTGACAACCAAGGATTTTGACTTTCCATCAACCATCAAGTTTGACCGCTAAAGTAACCTATAGGAGGGTTGACAGCTCACCAAAAAGACAATACATAGCGATCTAATAATAATCATGGTGTGGCTGGGTCACTCTCACACTTTTCCAGTTGACCAATGCCCTGATCATTTATTAAACTTTTGACTTAATCAACTAAACTAGAATGTTAAAGTTAGTGCTTCAAGATAAAGCACTTGGACACAGCAAACCCGATCCCTAGCGTTTTCAAAACAAGAACTGCCAAAGAAGTAATGCGACGACCCGAAAAATAGGCTAAGGTTACTACTGTCCACTAAACCAAAAGGTTAACTTATCTTCACATAATAGGATGCGATTCCTTAAAATGCTCTTGAGTAATGTCCACCTCCTTTTCGGTGTTCAGTGGCATTTAAATAGGAAGAAGTTGGTCATACAACCAGTCAAATGTAGCCGAATAAAGAGCGTGCACTTTTGCATATAATGCATCAAAGTTCTGAGCTTTTATACAAGTTCATCATTCTTTATAATATCATCATGACGACTTCATATGACTTCCAGCATATAGAAAGAAAGATCATATATTATCATCTAGATAACAGCTCAAGAGTTGAAACCTTCAATAACACATTCGTAAAAATGGGATATCAGCAGTATTTTGGCCCGTATATCACATCTTGTTAAATGAATTGAGGATAGGTACCACAGAGAGAGTACTTACATTCTTGGATCGAGTATGTGCACTTCAACGAGTCACGCCAGGGGGAGATCACTCCAACAAGGCAAAAGATACCAATAATTTGGAGGTTGAGAGTCAAAAAGTATCCCTGCTCTGCCACAATTCAACCACTCATTCTCATTTAATGGAAAAATTCACTAAGTACATCCACTAAAGTGGTGATATGATGTTAATCTATCCATCAGTGGAACAAAACTCCAGTGGCCATGACTATCAGTTATCGCTATAGTATTTTAAAAATGAAAATATTATTCGAATTAAGAAATGTAGGTGTGTGTAGTCACTGGCAAACCTAATCGATAAAAACTGTACTATGATGGTCACGGAGCACAATCAGAATGAGAAAAGACCAAAAATGAAGACGGCAATAGTGGGAAATGGCTGTTACATCCATCAATAACTTCTACCTCTACCTAATCTCAGACTCCTCAGGACAGTATGCTGCAGAAGCTCAGTTAATGTAATATTTTCAATGTACACAGAGAAAACCTAATGGGTAAACATGAAAAGGCAAGCAATGCCGCTGAACATTCAGATAGCACAAAGAGCTTGTAACCCATATGACACAACCGTCTACTTAGTTATAAATCTGACTGTCTGTCTAATCGGGTAGAAGTGGTAATTTGCTGGTGTTGTAAGCAGAGCCATTGGTGCTCCCAAAGTCATCAAACCCATCAACTACCTTGTCTGTAGAATCTCCGTCTTCGTAGCTTCCACTGTCGTATGGAAGGATACGCAGAAGTATATCCGGCTCTTTACCTACTCTTTCCGATTGTAGTTGGTATTTTCTTATGAGGTCTAGCTGAAGAGACATTATGGAAGATGATCTTGGAAGTAACTCCACAGGTTCTCCTTTTGGAATGACAACCTGTTCAATGGCCACTCTTGCCTCCTGGAACAGCAATCCATGAAGAAAATAAAATGACTGTTCAGGTGCCATCCTACAACTTTCTAAGCCCCAACAATAACCAAAAGATTAACAAATTCAATTTCATTCCATGCCTCGTGCAATAGTGCACTCCGTATTTTCCTTGAATGCCTGATAATAACAGAAGAGCTGCCCTCCGAGCATGCAAATTCCTGGAGTTTTGGGTGGAAATGGTTTCTGTTTTTCTATGCTTTTCAGAATTCCAGAACCTATATACCCCATTAATGTCCCATTCCCCGCAGCTCAGATATTACAATGATGTCATATATTATGATAGATCTGCACGCCCTTGAGGAATGAAGCATTTTTTTTTTATATCAAAAACATGATGTAGGATTTTGATAATAATATAATTCAATCATAAAGAGCGCGCAGATCAATTAACAGGCATGACATCATAAGATCGATCCCATTTTTTATTCTACGCTCTTCTAGTTAAAGTTGTTTAAAAGTAGACTGAAATGAGAATAAATAGTTACCTCTAGGGCGTCAGTTTTCTCCGACAACTTCGATTTGTCCTCTACTTCAGTATCCTCTGAACCATCACGATCCCTCAATAATGCCCTCACAGCGTTTGTTATTTGAACCAGCGAACTTGTCTGGTAGGAAGAAAAACGAAATTCAGGGATTAAAATTGAACTGTGAAGAATTCCTGTCAAATAAAGAAATTGCAGGCAACAACCTTCGTGACATAAATGGGAATTCCATGAGATCTAGCAGCAGCTTGAATTCCCGGATTTTTTTTTAGCTTGGACTGCAATGCAAGTAATGCATGTGCCTGGCTGATGTTATCAGTTAATTGGATAACATCTTCACCCAAATTCAGCTGTTTAATTACTTGGACTATGCTCGTTTCCGGGATCTACAATAACTGCCCACTTTGTAAGCTATGTAGCAAGAGATTTCAAATGGAACGTGAGTTATATTTCAACAATATGATCAAATCTGTTGAATAGCAGCAATATTAGCGAGAATTGATCAGTAAATCAAACAGAACATCACCGGATGCCATGATGTCGTTATCGAATTGTGTACAATTTATTATTTGCTAAAGCAAGATGGCTCAAGAGAAACAAGAACACAATATACTTTATTAGAAGAAAAATGACAATTTACAATTCTGCTAACTCGGATATTTTATTTCTAGAAAGAGAAGGTCATCCCTTATATTATAAAAGGAAATTGAGTTTTTCTTTAGAAGAACACTTGTGGATATAGTCAGGCATCTTCCAAGCCTGCTCAGCTGAAAAAGGATTGTCCCTAAGAATCCAAGTAATTATGTTAATTGGAAAAAAAAGGATTACTAAGCATCTCATGGCGCAACAGTCGATCTTTATGTACAATAGCACCTGAACAGACACAGAATCACATGACTACTATTGACAAGAGGTTCTCGACAAAGGATGGAATGCCCAAGCAATCAGCTTCAAATTTCCAAACTGAGAGAGGCGAGACCTATTGCATTCATTAACTCAATAAGATGGATTATTTATGTGCCTAAAAGCCACAGCTGCTTACCCCATAATTATACAAGGGAAGACGAGCCCCATCTTCTCTGAAACTCTCCCTGTTTGGAGGCAACTCAGGAGCATAGTCACTATAGCCAGCAGTTTCACAAGCCCTATCTGGAACATGAATAAAGCCAGTATCATCATTATCACTCAGGGAAGAGTAGGCGAAAGGTTCTGTCTCTGCATTTCCTCTCGAATCCTTAGCCCCCACCTTGCGAACTTCAAATTTAGGTAACCGCCCTATGCCAACATCAGAGCAATCACTGAGCAATAATGGCAGATTAGCTAAAAATTCCCATGGATATATAACAATTGGCCAAAAGCAACAATTGGAACAAATCCAATTTGATTGGGAAGTTCACCTGACAAAACAGCATCCACTGTTGCCTCTAAGCTACGATGAACTTGCAACTCAGTCTTTGAGACGATCTCAACACCACAACTAAATGTTGAGGGTCCTTTCCTTTCAAGCACAGTCTTTTGGACACCCCTCCGGCTGGCTTCCTCATCCCCTAGAGTGACACTCTATAGAAAACAAACATAGTTTCTTGGCATTAGGAGAAGCAATTCCCAGAGAAGTTCTTGTGGGCGAATGCACATTGGTTTGTGAAGTAAAGTAACAAGTAATAAACATTGGCGAGACACCATCACGCTAAGAAAACCTAAGCAATAGTTATTTCCCTCATTTAGCCAATTAAAAAGCTACATAAATCTAAGTAATTAAGGAGATATTGACAAAAAAAAAGGAGATATTGACAAATTGTAACTGACATTACAAGTCTCTAACCTGAATTCCTCCAACAAGCATCTCTAGTGCAGGATTCATTATCAAATTCTCTATAGTTACACCATGGGCAGTCGCAACTAGCTGAATCCCACGTTGGGCAATTGTGCTTGCGGCCATTGCTTCTAGCTTTGTGCCAATCTCATCTATTACAATTACTTGTGGCATATGATTTTCCACTGCTTCAATTAACACCTATATAAGAAGAAGAAAGATGTCAATTATCGCAGTAAGGGTCATTCCTCTATCTCCATTTGGAACCACACCCAGTACTAATGAGTCATAAAAAGAGGAACTAGGTTAAGTTGCAGCTTGCAAGAGCATCTGTTAGGGAAGTTCTAAAATGAAGTAAAAGCAAGTAATCTAACTATTAAATATCTGCTCCCACCTTATGTTGCATGTCAGAGTTGAGAACTTGCATTCGCCGAGCATTGCCTATTCCTTCATGAGGTATGTCACCATCCCCACCGATCTCGTTGGAAGTGTCAACAATCATGACACGTTTTCCAGAATCATTCGCAAGCATTCTAGCTATTTCCCTGAAAAGTACAATCATCGCCACTCTAGTTGAATGAGCTCTCTTGTCAACTGAGGACTTTATTATATTGTGGATGAAATTGAAGCAACATTATGCAGCAAGGCTTGACCTAAATGGCACGATTCTTGATCTATAATACAGGCAAACTGACAAAGTAGATTGATAAAGATTTTCCACAAGAATCCCCCACTCATACTTTCCTTCCAATTCATTCTTCCAAAAAAACTCTTTCCACTGACAATTCACCATGAGTATTGAATGCAAAAGTTGATTCATACAGAGCAACAGTCGGTTGCGTTTGCTGAAGTTATCTTAGTAACAATCAGTAGCATTTTCCAAAGTCATCTTACCTGTGCACCAACTAAATGAAAAGTCAATGCAGCAACACTTTGTTCTTTAAATCTAGTCGACTCAAAGAAGACAGCAATAAGCGAGGAAAGTATCTATAATATGACTATTAGCTATCGGAAGGTTCAGATCGACTATTTCAAGCCACAATAAATTTTGCTACATAAGCCTGTCTGCAAGAAGATCAGCTGCATATTCCTCATTTGGAACTTTTAAAGCGAAACACTATGAATCCTAGTTGTGAGAGTAAATCAATGAACTGTGATAAAAACATTATTCAAAAACCTGATAATGGTAGTTTTCCCCACCCCTGGTGGCCCAATAAGCAACAGAGAATCCCCGGTTTGAACCAAATCCCGCAGCAGAGGGGCGCTTCCTGATATTGCTCGCCCAACACGGCATGTTAGTCCAATAATTGTTCCCTTCCGATTCCTAATACCACTAATGCGATGTAATGTTCGACTGATGCCTGCTCGATTGTCTACGGCAAAGTCGCCAACCTATCATATGAATCCATTAGTGAGCATCGAGCGCATCATTAGTCCCCTTCAAAATCAATTTAAAGACAGAGATAAAGCCACTCTAATAAATATCACAGTATTCAAGTCATCGTGATTGATACCAGACACAACGTGCAGGAAATCGAGTGACTGAGAATTCTTGAATGTGATAAAGAAGTCATAAATCAAATTAACCGTGCACGGGGTAACAATCAGTCAAGTAAGTGAATGGTGGGCCAATATTTTCCTATAACCCCTCAGACATTGTTAATTAGATTATGTGAGACAATCTCATTAGTAGAGCTAAGCTTAAACACCCTTCCAATTTTGCCATGTTTATCAGTAATCCAGTTTGCTTATAATTTCTACCAACCCAGCTCTACTCTGTTTATATCCTCATGAGGATCGACTGGTATCCTTCCATACCGGTTAACATTAATCGATGCCGAATTACCAGGTATAGCGCGGCGCAGCAGCTAATCAAGTGGCATATAATCATCTAGTATTATTTTCAGTCAACTAAACCCTAAAAGTTTTATGAAGCCTCACCTGAGACGTGGCGCGTTCGAGATCCTCGTGCGTCACCGGGAGCTCCGACAGCACGAAATCGCCGGACGGGAACCGGGCCAACGGCTGCCGGCCCAAGTCCATGACCACCTCGATCAGCTGACTCCGCTCCGGATGCTCGCCGACCCTCCGCCGCATCTCCTCGGGCAGGAGAGCCAAGAGGCGGCCCAGCTCGACGTCGAAGTCATCCTCCGGCGAGCCCGGGTTCGGGGAGCCCGCGGCGGATCTCCGGTGGCCGGAAGGTCTCGGGGCGAGGCCGCGGCGGCGGCGGGGGAATGGACGGGGGCAGAAGCGGATGGGAGAGGAGGGCGGCGGAGGCGCGGGTCGGACCGGGGATGGCCGCGGGGCGAGGTTGACGGGGAGGTGAAGTCGGAGGTGCGGAACTGGAGAACAGCGCATCGGGGTTTTGGCGGGAAATCGGACGAGGGAGTTAGTTCGGGGCAGTGACCGGGAATGCTGAGACGAAGCGAAGCTCGCGCGTCGCTCTGCGTTGCGTCCACTCTTCCCGGAGAGAAGGAAAGAGCAAAACGTGCGACAAGTGGCGGCTGATTTTTCGGGTTCTGAAGAAATAATGGAAAAAAAACACACACACATATTATATTATATATGTAACCAAATAAGGGAACAAGACGAATTATTTTTAGGATTAATATCGCGAAAAACTTTAAATTAATTTATTTATGATAAATTTATTCAAGGTTAATTTTTTAATTACTAAAAATTTCAAATTGGTATATATGTGATAAATTTAACCTAAACTAATTTTTTTAACCACCACAATCTCTAAACTTGTACATTTGTGACAAATTTACTCTCTATTAAATTAAATTAATATCATGAAAAATTACAAACTGGTACACTTGTACTACAAACTAGTACACCCATTAACTGTCACGTATCATTTAACTCAAAAATTTAATAGTAAAATTTAACAAAAACTAAAATAGGGTAAAATTGTCAAAAAAGTGTACCAATTTAAGATTTTTTGTGGTCAAAAATTAATTTGAGGTAAATTTATTACTAATGTATCAATTTGGGCTTCTTCGTGATATTAAACTTTATTTTTACCATATAAAGATACAGCTAGTACCTTGCATGATAGAAAGTTGCCTATGTATATTGATAATGATGTGAGAGTTCAAAGTTATCAATTAATGGGTTGTGACATTTTGCTTAATTAAGTATTATTAACTATGAGATAATATAGTTGAAAGTTGCTTTTTACGATGACAAGTTACCCCTCAAAGTTACTCGGTATTAGTATAGATTGGTGTTAAAATTTTCATATGGAGAGTTACTCTCCACAGTAGAAATGTCAACGCTCACAAACGGAAGAGGTTTGATCTTAGGGAAACAACAAAGCAAAGAGCGACAGCACCGTTAAAAAGGGGAAACGTCTCCGAGCTTTCTTCAGAGGAATTAACGGCGTTACAGAGAAGGTATGTCATCGTTACTACCGTCCTCTCAATAGTCCCCTGTCCTTTCTCAACAAAAGATAGACCAACTAGATAGGAGTCAGAAAAGAGCAAAACTAAGTTTTGAATTTGGGCCTGGTGCTATGGGGCGATGAATTGACCCACTCATCTTGAGACCTTTCAAGGCAAAAATACTGGAATTCCTATGAACTTGGGAGGGGAGTCTACTAATTGGGTTGATTTGACGAGGAGGTCCTAGAAAATGATGATTTTGACTGCCCGATAGTCTAAATTCTCGAGAGGAGAAAAAACGACTACGTTCCCCTTGGTACAAAGCTTTGATTATCAAATTGCTTGGTCGCAAAATTGGGCAATCTCTTCTCATTTGCCGCTTGATGGCATTGTGGAAGTTGAGAGGGGAAATGTCGATTATTGAAGTCAGTAATGACTTTTTTGTTGATAAATTTAATTTGGCTAAGGATGGCGAGTCAGTTTTGAATAACGAGCCTTGGATGATTTTTTATCACTACTTAACGATTCAATTTTGGATTTCTCACTTTGATCCAGATACGGTTACTGTGAATAAAGTGGTTACCTGGCTTTGCATTCCTTGTCTACCAATGGAGTATTTTGATGAGGGCTTTTTAATGTAGGCAACTAGATTGACCTCTCCTTGAAGGTGGATGCTACAACACTAGCCGCAGAAAGAGGAAATTTTGGACGACTATGTGTTCAAGTCAATCTCTCTCGGTCCATTGTGCCCGTGCTCACTATTGGTGGTCGTCGATGCAAGATTGTGTATAAAGGCCTCCACTTATCTACTTTCATTGTGGTTGTCATGGACATCTAATTGAAGAGTGTGAAGATAATATTGTTTCGGAGGTATTTAAGCATGGAGAAAGGTAAACTAAAAATGAAACCATTGATACTGCAAAACAAAATGAGAAATTTGGAGATTGGATGGTGGTTCAAAAAACATGAAGGCCTCGAACTCATTGAGATTATGGGGATAATGCTAAAGGAGATAAAACAGGTTCTTGCTTTGCTGTGTTGCTGCCCCAATCAGTGGATGAATATACAGAAAATGTGGAAGTTGAGGCTCCAGTGCTTTCTCAAGCCTTGAGTATTCATCCTGCTCCTCCTAGAATTGAGCCTCAATTGAGGGATGATGAGTTACTTGACGAATTTGCTGGGGAATATAGAACTCCTAGTCAGTGTCATTCCAAGAACACTGAAATTGGGATTGCCAGACCAAAAAGGTTGCTTCTTCGTAAAAGGGGAGACGATAATGAAGAAGGAAGGCGTGTAACTGCACCTAAAGCTGTTTCACTGCTTGACTATGACGTATCTATTATAGTGAAACAGGAAAGGGTTGGACATCATAATGGAACTTTGCTGTCTAATGGTTACAATCAACTTAAACCTCATGACCACATATTGATTAAAGATCGTGGGGATCCTTGGGGAAGAGAGGGCGATGGCGTGCTGGGCCGACGGAGGGGGCAATGAGGTTGTCGTTGGCGGCAGGGCTCTTGCTTTAATGATCAAAAGCGAATCTCTTTATTTTACTTTGCCAAACGCTATTTGCTTACACCTCCAAACCTTTCCCAAACACACGCTGAGTCCTTAGCTGGGCTATCACTTCTTGACCTTCCTAGTTAGAAAGGTGACCAGGCCATGTTAGGAACATGTAGGTTTTCTTTTTAAATTGCGGTGCTGATAGGATTTTCGAAGTGTGATTGATTTGTTCTAGTATTATAAATAAATGACGCTAGTATTTCTCCGCAATTACCCAATTGCCAATTAATTCTTTATTGGACAGCAAGCAAGGAACTTGACTGGGATCATTGTTTGTCGTTTCGGCAAAAGCAATAGTTCTCCATGATTCAAATATCTAGTGGAAAAGTACTCCCACTAATCGTAAGCTGGAGAGCAAGACCACAAGAAACTCAATCTGCATTCCAAAGGAGGACCATTTAACAATCATTAATATTGATACATATGGAGATTAACTATATAATGACCCACATGCCCCATCTAATAGAGCGGTGGAACCTTTTTTCTTTATGAAACTCAAGCCTTTTCTATTAAAAACAACTATTTACCGCCAACGTCAAGCTAGCCTACAATCAATCATCGAAATGATGTAAAGACTTGCCGAGGCACACTGTCGAATTGGCATTTATTCTAAAAAAGAGGATGCAAGGTGCAACTTCTTTCTATAATAAGAAGTAGCCACATGCAAAGTACGCGACGTAAACCGTAAAGCCCTCCAATCCAGTTTGCCCTTCACGAGCGGAACATCCCAAACTGGGTTCAGTGATGGTGCGGATCAGGCCCTCCAGGCGCGGCCCGCTTCGAGTCGATATGCCACTCCATCTCCTCCTCCTTTTGCGTGTAACCCTTCGAGACCAGTTTCGCATTCTCCATCATTGTACTGCCTCCATCTTTTGACAATGCCTTGGGCGTTCTCGCTTCATTAGACGAGGACAACAGTAGAAAGATCACAAGGCAGAGCCAGAGTCTCTGTGACACCATTTAGCGTAACTCAGTTTCTTCTCAGATTTACTTGGTGAAGTGATGCACCAAGAATCGGGTGGGGTATATATATGGTCATTTTCCTGATACTTTATTCGAGTGGAATGGGTGCATCCCCTTCAAACAAATAAAGGGTTGGCACGTTACCAGTCAGTGCATGTTTATTTCCAGTGCAATCAAATAGAAAGAAAGGGATTTAATGAGAAAGCACTTAGAGTCCGTTTGTTTCGCAAAAAATATTTTTCAGAAAAACACTTTCTTCATTTTCCAGAATTTGGTTTGTTTAGAAAAATGAGTGAATAGAATATGTGTTTCTACCAAAGCTTAAATTTAGGAAAATGATTTCATCTTTGAAAGAATTGGAAAACGTTTTTTAAAACATGACTAGCTATTGGTGCTTAGATCTGAAACTATATGCTTGAGTACGGAAATCCCAATGTTTGTTCCCTGGTCCTGACATTCAGGACCATGTCTCGTCAGCTAGGCTCGGGACCTCGCTGTCCTAGGCTCGGGCCCTCGGCACCCATGCCCGAGTCCATCAAGGCCAAGTAAGAACCCTTGGTGCTTGTACCCGATACTCCGACACCCAAACTCTGGTCCATAAAGGTCGTGCTCGAGTTCCCCATGCTCAAGCTCTAGTCCCGACCCTCTAGCCCGGGTCCACTAAGGCAGTGCGGGATTCCTCAACGCTCAGACTTGGATTCTTAGTTAATGAAACAGTCGCCGTTATAAAAATTTTGTTTTAAAAAAAATCAAATTTTAATTTTTTTAAAATCAAATTATTTTTTTTTCTTTCTTTTTCTTCTTCCTCGGCTTGTTGTTGGCCATAGTGACGGCCAACGAGCTCGGGCCTCGCCAGAATGAGTGAACTTGTAGCCTCTGGTGGTAGGCCTCAAGCGAGTGAACTTGCGACTCTCTGGCGGCAATCCTCGAGCTTGTTCTAGGCTTGCAAGCTTGTGGCCTCTCGCAATGATCCTTGAGCTTGGGCCTTGTTAGATTGGGCGAGCTCAAGTCTCGCTTGGATCTGGCAAGCTCGAGCCTTGCCTACCTTGGGTGAGATTGGAGCTCGCTTATGGCTAGTCCCTGACCAAGGAAGAAGAGAAAGAAAAAATATAATAGAAAATATGAATTTTTTAATAATATTTCTAATCAGGTTTTCCTTATCAAATGACTAAAAATACTTTTCGAGTCATTTTTAGGTTTCAACTAAATAACAAAAAATGCAATCATTTTTCCGAAAGTATTTTTCAAAAATAATATATTTTTTGTGGAACAAACGACCCCCTAATTTTCTTCTCAAAACTGTAATCCCTTGACCCTAGTGCTAATGCAATCCGACTCCAAAGCCATGATATTGAATTGGAATACCAACGTCGGTGGGAAACAGTGTTTTTTCCCGATTGCATAATAATGGCAGGTGGCATCTTGGCGCCGCCAATCTCACGAGAGGAGCTGTCCCCCTCATCCACCGACCCTATTCTCAAATTCAAACGTGTCTATCTTGTCTTTACTTGAACGCCACGAAAGAGATATACCTTTGCGATTTTGGCTGTCGAGTGCATGAGAAAACTTTTCGCGTCTGAGATTCACGCTTGATTCTTGCCCGTAACGTTTGCCAAATTGGAGTGGTGGGTGTCAAGTCATTAGTGATGTCCGCTTTTTTGTCCTCATGCACCCGTGGACCTGGTGAAGTCCAAAAAATACTCTCATTACTTTGGTGGAATGGAACGCATCCTTTGCCCAAAAGAAGAAGAAGGCATGAACCGATTTCCAACCTAAATCTTTTCTTTAAGATTATGTGGCGATTTGGCATTAGCCCCATTTTGTTTCTCTTTCAAATATATGAATTATGAGATTACCGAGTTTCTTTGATTTCTTGCTTTAATCTTTAGACTTTGTTATCACAAGCCGCCATCTCTTTAAGCTTTAAATGTTGAGTCTTTACATCTAAGGTTTTGAGTAATAGGCTGATTTGAACTTGAACCTATTGATCATATCTGATCTCCGTAAAGTAGAGGAATATGAAATCTTACATGGCAAAAGAGGGCAACCAAAAAAGAAGAGAGGCTGAGCTCTTGGCTCAAATAATTTCAAGAGATAAAACGCACCAAAAATCTTAAAATTTACTTTAAAAAATATAATCAAATCCCAAAACTTATTGTGTTTATATAATCAAATCTTTTCGTTAACTCCGTCTAATTTTGCTGTGGAAATTGCTAAAGGTTTTTTTTAATATTAATTTCTTTCTCTTACGTGGCCACTAACGTTAACTATAGGCGTGCAATCATGGCCAAAAAGATATTGCTTCCCAGAAAACTTAAAAAAATAAAAAAATTCTTGAAACTTCGTCAAATTGGAATAAAAAGGACAAGGAAAAAGGTCAAAAAAGAGAATAGAATGGTAAAGGACACATCATGAAGTACTTGGCGGCGGTGCCGCCACTCCATATATTCATGGATGAGGCCGGCGATCGTTGCCACTGTTGCTGCACTTTTGAGATGGGGCCCGTTGCCTAGCAAGCGTCGCCACCAAGAAGAATCAACTGTCCCTGGCATGGGTCGTCGGCCGTCAACTATAAAACAGGATTGGCAACTCCGCCACGTAACCCATACCTCTCGCTCTCAATCAACCTATTTTTTTTTTCTATAAAAAGTTTTTAGCCATTTCTCTTTTATCTTTTAAGATTTCGGCCTATTTCCTTCTCTCTTTTGTAAGCTTTCCAAGCTTTTCTGTGATGTGGCGCCACATTAATGCTGTGCCTCTTAAAAAATAATTTAAAAATGTCAAGCCAGTTTTTATTTTTTTGTTAGCCAAATTGAATAGAAAAGATATAAAGACTTGATTGCATCAATTGAATAAATTTTAAGACCTTATTACACTTATCCCTAATTTCACGGTATACACAGGTTGACAACCGAGGCTTTTGACTTTTGATCAACCATCAAATTGATTGCTAAAGTGGCCTATAGGAGGGTTGACAGCTCACCAAAGAACAATTATAGTGATCTATAATAGGGTTAATACCACGAAAAATCTCAAACTAGTACACATGTGATAAATTTATCTAAAACTAATTTTTTTATCACAAAAACTCTAAACTTGTATATATGTAACAAATTTATCCCAAACTAATTTTTTGACCAAAAAAACCCCAAAATGATATATTTGTGATAAATTTATCTTCCGTTAGTTTCCGTCAAATTGAATTAATACTACGAAAAATCATAAACTGGTACACCCATGACAAACGAAGGGCAAAACACCAACTGGTTCACTTATCAATTACCACGTGTCATCCAACTCAGCAATTTAACATTAAAATAAAAATGGAAACTAGCATAAAGTAAATTTGTCACAGGTGTACCGGTTTAAAGTTTTTTATGATCAAAAAAATTAGATTATAGTAAATTTGTCATGAGTGTACCGGTTTGGAATTTTTGGTATTAACCCTCTATTATAACATGGTGTGGTTAGGTCACTCTCACACTGATCTAGTCGACCATGCCCCGACTCATTCATTAAATATTTGTGTTCGTCTACCAAACTAGAAAGTTATAGTCAGTGCTTCAAGACAAAGCACTTTGTCACTGCAACCCCGATCCCTAGTCTTTTCAAAACAAGAACAGCCAAAAAGAGTAATGCGACGACCCCCAAAGTAGGCAAAGGTTACTGTCCACTAAAACAAAAGGTTCATCTATACTCGCATAATAGGATGCGATTCCTTAAAATGCTCATGAGTAATGTCCACCTCCTTTTGGGGGTTCAGTGGCATTTAAATAGGAAGAATTTGGTCAGTCGGTTTTCCATATACAACCAGCCAAATGCAGCCGAATAAAGAGTATGCACTTTTGCATATAATGCATCAAAGTTCTGTACTCTTTTACATGTCCATTATTTTTTATAATATTGTCATGACGACTTCACATCACTTCGAGCATATAGAAAGAAAGACCATATATTATCATCTAGATAATAGCTCGAGAGTTGAAACCTTTCATAACACATTCATAAAGATGGGATATCAGCAGGATTACGGCCCGTATATCACATCTTCTTAAATAAATTGAGGATAGGCACCGAGGAGAGAGTACTTACAATCTTGGATCGAGAATGTGTACTTCGGTGAGGCATGCCGGGGAGAGATTCTCGCTCCAATAAGGCAAAAGATACCGGAGATTGAGAGTCAAGGTATCCCTGCTCTGCCACAATTCAACAACTCATTCTCATTTAATGGAAAAATTCATCGAGTACATCCAGTAAAGTAGTGATATGATGTTAGTCTATTTATCAGTGGAGAAAAACTACAGTAGCGTGACAATTAGGATTGATTGATTTTCGATCTAGTTCGGTCCCATCTAGAAATCGGACCAAAAGGACTAATTCTCAATTTTTGAAATTGGGGATCAGACCGCTAGGTCCTAGGATTGGACGCCGGTCCAATCCGGTTCCTAAGCTGTCCAACGGAATTGGTGGAAATGGAAGCCACGGTTGAGGATATGGTTTTCGTATTTTTTAAATAGATCTGTCTTTCTCACGCCCACATGCAATGAACAGGCCAAGCTTCGAACTCTGCCACAAGTTCAAGCTCATGAGGCTCCTTGAGCCGTCGGTGGGAGTGCTGGGCTTAGTCACCTTCCGTGTGGTCTGCGGCTTCTTTTACTTGGATTACAGGAGAGGGTACAGTAAGTTCTCTGGGAGATCAAGGGGTTCGTGTGCTTGCAGGTGCACGACAATAACAACAATTGCGAAGTTAAAAAGTTAGACTTTTTGGAGAGAAATGGTGATGATGGGTGCGATTTGTTTGAAGAGGCTTGGGTTTGGAATGATAGTTATCCCTTGTACGAGTCCACAGACCGCAGATTTTTGGACGATGGCTTCAGGTGCTCTGAGAGTGAACGGCCTGATTCGTTCAACACCAAGTGGATAAAAACTAAAAAGCAAGGACCGAGAACAAGAGATAATCGATTCCACGGTGGATAAGATCCAAACCTAAAGTTTGGAACCTATCCTCATAACTGATTTCCGATTTTTGAATCTTAGAACTTACTCTATTTTTCTTAAGCTCTATTTTGAAACCTATCATGTTCTTCCGGTTCGGTTCCAGGATCTACCCGAGAACCTTTTTTTTTTAGTTCCTTTTCAAGTTTCATTTTTTCACACAGCATCTACGTTCAAGAACGCCACCACCTACAACCACAAAGACACTAACCGAGGGCCTCCACCTCTTTTTTTTTTTAGTTCCTTTTCAAGTTTCATTTTTTCACACAGCATCTACGTTCAAGAACGCCACCACCTACAACCACAAAGACACTAACCGAGGGCCTCCACCTATGAACATCTATGCACACAGCATGGAATAGGCGGAGACGAGATAAAACGAGAACATGAGCGATGACATAATTCATCAAAGGAACAAAACAACAAGCGGGCACTCAGATTTGGCCAAAAATGAAGAACACGAGGACAAAACTAGTTTAGACATTTTGACGAACAGATGGGGTGCACCGGCTAAGAAAAAAAAACTGAGCTGATTGGTGCACCGGCTAAGAGAGAAAAACCAAGTAGATTGAGGCTTCAACTTGTGCCAAGACTCACGACAATCGACAAACAACAGCCCAAAACACCAACACACAGATGGAGGGGTCGGGACTCGCATGAACTGGACGATGACGAAGTCCGGTCCAGCGAGCCCGAAACAGGGCACGAAAAGGGGTTGACCGCAGGTCCCTACCCAGATTTGGCCAAAAAGTCGCCAGTGACGAGAGACGATGAGCTAGGTTGTGTTCCTATGGCCGTGTGGCGACTGAGAAGGCGACTCGTGAAGAGAGAGATTGAGAGAGACAGGAGGCGCTCGCAACTTTAGTCTAAAGTGATGCTAGGGTTTTTTTAACATTAGCTCAAAACTGGCCCGGTTTCTAGATGGGTTTTTGCTTGGAACCGGAAACTGGAACGGTTCCAATCGGTTCCCAAAAAATGAAACTAGCTCCCGGACTGGTTTAAACAAGAATCGGTTCCGGGACATGATTTTTGGGTGGGCCAGTCCGGTTCTTGGGTAAATCCGGTTCAGCTGCACACCCCTAGCAAAATCTAAAGCTGAGACAAACACAAAAAAATTAAAAAAATAATCGGTTCGGTCCAATCGGTCCGATTCCTACCCTGGAACCGGGAATCGGACTGCCCATCATTGGTTCCAATTTTATGGAATCAGGACCTGGACTATCACCCGCGGGAACTTCCTAGAACCGACGGTCCGGTCCGAGCATTCCCTGCTTTGGGCGGCTCCATTGCACACCCCTAATGAATGTCAATTTGCACTATAGTATTTTAGAAATGAAAATTATTATTCGAATTAAGAAATGTAGGTGTGTGTAGTCACTGGCAAACCTAATCGATAAGAACTGTACTATGATGGTCAGGGAGCACAATTAGAATGAGAAAAGATCAAAAATGAAGACGGCAATAGTGGGAAATGGCTGTTACACCCATCAATAACTTCTACCATTACCTGATCTTAAACTCCTCGGGACAGTGCTGCAGAAGCTTAGTTAATGTAATATTTTCTTTGTACACGCAGAAAAACTAATGGGTAAACATGAAAAGGCAAGCAATGCTGCAGAACATTCCGTTAGCACAAAGAGCTTGTAACCCATTTGATGCAACTGTCTACTTATAATGACAGTCTGTCTAATCGGGTAGAAGTGGCAATTTTCTGATGTTGTAAGCGTAGCCATTGATGCTCCCAAAGTCATCAAACCCATCTACTACCTCGTTGTCTGTAGAATCTGTCTTCGTAGTTTCCACTGTCGTATGGAAGGATACGCAACCGTATATCCATCTCTTTACCTACTCTTTCTGATCGTAGTTGGTATTTTCTTATGACGTCTATCTGAAGAGACATTATGGAAGATGATCTTGGAAGTAACTCCACAGGTTCTCCTTCTGGAATGACGGCCTGTTCAATGGCCACTCTTGCCTCCTGGAACAGCAATCCATGAAGAAAATAAAACGACTGTTCAGGTGCCATCCTAAAACTTTCTAAGCCCCAACACCGACCAAAGATTAACAAATTTAATTTCATTCCACGCCTCGTGTACTCTGTTTTTTTTCTTGAATGCCTGATAATAACAGGAGCTGCCCTACAAGCATGGAAGTACCCAGAGTTTTGGGTGGAAATGGTTTTTGTTTTTCTATGCCCTTTCATTTGGAGGTTGTCCTGAGCCCCGCCAACTTTGGAGTTGCGGAACATATATACCCCATTAATGTCCCAATCCCCGCAGCTCAGATATTACAATGATGTAGTATATTATGATGGATCTGCACTCCCTTAAGGAATGAAGCATATCGAGTAGAAGATGGTCATTCTGTTTTGCTTACCTTCGAGGTTGTGTCTAATGGTGCCCTATTGCTTGTCTGGTCCCTTAATTCAGGTTTTGGCTTACAAGGACGATCAGGATGCTCTGACTACTGATCCTGATGAACTTATTGATTCTGAAGATAGCGAAGGAAGCAATGGAGATGAGGAAGATATATTTAGGAACCTTCTTTGGAGAACAGGGTTTCATCTCACATGTGGAGACAATTCCTCTTACCCACAAGTCATTCTAAGAGAGAAACTTATGATGGATGCTGGCGCAATAGCGGGTTTTCTGACTGGACTTCGCATTTACCTACATGACCCTGCTAAAGTAAAGCGCTTGCTTCGTCCAGCTAAGTTTTTGGGTTGCAGTGATGGAAAGAAGACTGGAAAGACAGATGGATCTTCTCCTAATTTGATGAATTTGTCGATGAGTGTCAAAAGCTTTGCAGCAGGCAATTATAGATTTGCTATTAGATATCATGGTAAAATGCTGCAAGCCGTCTGAGTGAAGTTGTGAGGGTGAGTCGTCTGATACTAGCTTGAAGATCTCTCCGCTGCCGGCCCACTGGAATCAGAAAGAGAAAACGCTGCAAGCACACCATTTTAGTTGGACGAGAGATTAGACTCTGGTTTAGATGAAAGTAGCAATTCTTCTGCTGTACGAAGCTCAGATATCAACGACTCTAATGTCTGTGAAAATGCTCCTACAGTGCAGCCTATCGTGAAAATGCTCCTACAGTGCAGCCTATCGATCCACCTGAATCATCTACTGGAGGTCAACAAAATTCTTGCCTTAGATACAAGGCACAGGTACTGTATTACTCTCTCTGGGATTTTATCTTTGCAGCATCATTACTCTGCATGTTGACAGCGTGGATACTTTGACTGCAGACCAATTGGCCAGAGCAGTCCGAGGAACTCCTAGGATTGATCGTCAACTCACTCAGAGCTCTAGATGGAGCAGTTCCACAAGGATGTCCTGACCCGAGGCGGCAGCCTCAATCGGCAAAAAAGATCGCTCTTATATTGGATAAAGCTCCCAAGCATCTCCAGCGTGACCTGGTAGCGTTGGTGCCCAAATTGATGGAGCATTCGGAGCATCCAATAGCGGCTCATTTTCTTCTTGAAAGGATTCAGAAACCAGATGAGGAGCCGCAGAATGTGTCCCTATTTCATTTACCTCCCAAATTCGGAACACTACGTACATTTCGTATGTGATTTTCGGCTATGCAAATGCAATTAATGCCCTATTTCAGATTTTCGGCCTGGCCCAGATGTGGTACTAAGCCAACTTACAGGATCGAACCGAAGAAAACGAAGAATGAAGAGAGAGAGAGCCGGCGAAACAGTTCGTGCGAACGCGAGGCTCACCAGATCGACCAGAGCGGCCGCTTTCTGGTAAGTAGAGCCATAAGCGAGGGTGTCAGAGCGGTGATTGAAACATCTATCCTCCGCGTGTCAATGCTCTTACCATCGTGCAGAGGATCATTCCTGTCACGAAGAGGAAGCCGAAGCCGAAAAGCCACGTGCCCAGACTTGGGTAAGGCCAGCCTAGCCCGCGGTTGCGACCCTTGCCCATGAGGCTATTGCGCCACCCTTGACGGCCATAGCAAAAATAAATAAATAAGGAAAAGAGAAGAAAAGAAAAAAAAATCGAAAAAAATATGAAGGTATTATTAAAATTGTTCACATCAGCGTGGTCATGCCATGTATGATGACTGGCGACCACATCGGCGAATTCTGATTAAAATTAATTGGATGGACTCAATTGGCAAGATGTAAAAAAATTTAGGATTTAATTGACAAAATTGAAAAGTTTATGATTGAACCGATAAAAGTGCAATAAGTTTAGAAATTTTTAGACAATGATCCCATGAATGTTCTCATCTATATTGTGAACAAAAAAGATCGAATCCATATAGAGTACTCGAAGAAAACAAAGGCGAAGTAGTTGCGATTGAAATGCAGTCAATATTCTATTCCCATACGAAAGTTGAATATTCCGTGGCTTCCAGAAGGAAAGCACTTGATCCATCGCTCATTGCTTGGATATGATGTCACATGGTCTCAAATGCTACTCGAGCAAATCGGACATTGACAAAAGGATATCTGGTTCATAAAACTGGATGCACACTGTTTCCCTAGGCTGTCATGAACTCAATATGGTCAACTTTCTTCTCTTTATTGGGCTGAGCGTTAAGCAAAGGACGACTTTGAAAGCGAGTAAACTACGCCGACCCAAAAACAAAAAGAGAAAGACAGCATGAAATATTTAAGTTGATTCTCGAAGATATCCTTATCCATGATGTCTAACTAGACTTAGTATAATATTAGTAAGTGATACTTTCCCCATGTGATAGTCTAACGTAAGGCATATCGCTAAATATCTTCTGTCTTTTACTATTTTTCAAATAAATTCCTAATGAAAGGAGGTCATTCAATCTATTGCTTGATACCATGTTAAGTACATACCAAGTGCATATAAATATTTTTGTGAAGGATGCAATGTCTTATCACGAGTGCTGTTGATCTATATATTAGTGTGTATGTAGCCCCATTCGGTATAATAAAAGAGAGGGGAAAGGTGCCAAAAAGTCCTAAACTTTTTATATTTGTGCCAATTTAGTCCTAAATCTTTTTTTGGTGCCAATTCAGTAATAAACTTTTTGCGTTGGTGCCAATTTAGTCATCAACTCTTTTTGTGCCAATTTAGTTCTAAACCTTTTGTGTTGATGCCAATTCAGTCCTAAACTTTTTGTTTTTGTGTCAATTTAGTTATTTCGGCCAATTTTGATCGGATTTTGCTGACGTGGACGTTGACCGGCGGTCATTAGCGCTGACGTGGACAACTTTAATAATAGTTTAATATTTTTTTGAATTTTTATATTATATTTTCTCTTTTTTTTTCCCCTCCTCTCGTCCAACTGGTCGTCGAATCGGCTACCGGCCAGAGGCCAACATTGGCGAGGCTCACCATCACTGGCCACTAGCGTGGTCAAGCCTCGCCGGCCACTAGCGAGGTCAAGCCTCGCCGGTGGTTGGGCAAGGCTCGCCCTCGCCAGCGACGGCGATGGCGAGCCTCGCCATGGCTAGGCAAAGGCGAGTCTCACCATAGCTAGGCGAGGCTTGACTCGCTAGATCTAGCAACGCCATTTGCTAGCGAGGCTTGACCTCGTTAGATTCGACGAGGTCGAGCCTCGCCCAGCCATGGCGAGGCTCGAGCCCTCACTAGTGACCTCCAGCGAGGGCTCAAGCCTAGCCATGGCTAGGCAAGGCCCAACCTCGTCGGCGGCTGGGCAAGGCCCAATCTCGTCGGCGGCTGGGCAAGGCCCAACCTTGTCGGCGGCTGAGCGAGGCTCAATTTCTCACCTTCGCAGGCTCACTTTCTCACCTTCGTAGTCATTGGTGAGGGCGAGCCTTGCCAGTGGTTGGGTGAGGCTTGACCTTGCCGGATCTGGCGAGGTCGAGCCTTACCGGCGGTTGGGCGAGGCACGACCTCGCCGGATCTGGCGAGGCCGAGCCTCGCCCAGCCTGAGGCCACCCTCGCCAGTGGCTAGCGAGGGCGAGCCCCGCTAGCGCCAGCCTCTGGCCTCTAGCGGTCGCCGGTCCGGTGACCGACTGGAGGAGGGGGGGAAAGAAAATAAAAGGAATATAAAAATTCAAAAAAATATTAAAATATTATTAAAGTTGTCAACGTCAGCATTGGTGATCGGCCGCCGGCTGGTTGGTGTCCACATTAGCAAAATCCGGCCAAAATTAACTGGAAGGACTGAAGTGGCACAAAGACAAAAGGTTTAGGACTAGATTGGCACAGATGCAAAAGGTTTAGGATTAAATTGGCACCAAAAAAATGTTAAGGAGTAAATTGACACAAATGCAAAAGGTTTAGGACTGATTTGATACAAAAAAGGTTTATGACTAAATTGGTACAAACGCAAAAAATTTAGGACTTTTTTAGCACTTTTCCCTAAAAGAGAGAGACGAAAAGGATGGAAACCAACCTTACCAAAAAAAAAAAAAGGATGGAAACCAATTTGTGGGTAGGTGATCAGACAAATAAGGAGTAGCCAAGGATACCACAGAGGACTCAATTATCATTGCTGAACTCTAGTTTAATGAAGAGAGAGGCACAAAGACCAAATGAGAAAGCTCTCAAATTTCCAAAGGGTCAAACACAGACCCAATTACAAGCCGAAGTGTGAAAAGAGGAAAAGAAAGCACTAACATGGGCGTTCCCCACTTTAAGTGTAACAATGCCTCTCTTCAACAACTCCATGATTACTTGATTTCTCAAAGTTCATGTAGATAGTGCATTGATTAGGCCTCTATTTAAGCATACCCACATTTTACTTCACCCTCAACCAGTGTGAGAGAAAGATCATATCAAGAACTCCTGCTCTTCACTGGATTCGTGCCCATGTCTCTGGTGGTGAGTAGCTTCGTGCCAAAGACCTGCCCGCTCCATGTAATTCCAAGGCCAAAGCTCAAGTTGAAGCAGCCATGCAAACCGAGGATGTTTATCATGTAATTACAATTCATAGCCCCCAAACTTAATTTTGCTCTGTTTCTTCGGTATTGAAATGAATTGTATAGAGCATTTCGTATGTCTAAAAGCGTGTAAAATAGCTTAACTTCTGTCCTTTCTTTCTTTGGTTGCGAGAATTTTTTAACCTTTAACCCTGCATGTCTTTTACTTTCATTGCTTTTGAGCTCCGAAACATGTGACTTGCGATATAATGATAATTTTTTTTATAAAAGTCTTATTTATCCTCGGGGAGCATAACTGACTTTTTCCTTAATAAATCTTTCATGCAATAAATTTTGGTTTAGATTCTGATTAGCATTAGTGTGTGGGCAAAAAGTATTCGATGGTACTTATCTGGGAGATAATGCATGGTTTAACAAGTTGAATCGTATTTAGGAAATTATTCAGCATGAATTATAGTAACGAGATCTGATGATTATGACATTAAGCACGTGATTTTTCTTCTTGGGAGATCAGTAGATGCAAACAAGAGCCGCAGAAGCCTCCAATCGAAAAAGGCAACGGCCCTAAGAATAATGACAAGCCCGAGGCAGCGAGGCAGGACGAGAAAGAGAGCAAAGCATCAATCCAGAAAGCTGGAGACGACAGCAACAAAGACATTGTACGGGCACAAGCAAGAACAACTGAGGCCACTGAGTAGATTTCTGCATGAAACAAAGAGAAAGTTTCTGCAGAAAAGCGAAGATACGGCTGAGGAGAGGATCGACTCTGTATGAAACTTGTAGTAGAGAAATAATAGAAATCTTTGTATTTGTAATATATGAATAAGTCGTTGTTGAGTAGTTCAGTTTGTTTAGATATTACTGGTGTGGCTTTGTTTTATATCTCATAGATCGCTAAGCTTAGTCTAATGCGTGAGGAGCGCATGTTATATGGTGCCATGCAATGAAGCTTGTGGAAACAAATACTTGTTGAAGTTTGTAAATTATCAAGATTTCCTGTGAAGTTTACTGTTGATAAACACCCGTTGTCCTCTAGTTTCATATTTAAGTTATCACAAACAACTAACAATTAGTATGTTGGATTTTTTTTTTTTATCAAATTCAATAAGGAATCCATTGCACGGATTAGGGAGGATCTTTTGCACCAGAATATATAGTGATTATCAAGACGAAAAGGAAAATGCATCTTCTCAATTAATTGATCTAGTTAACTATCTCGTATAAAGAACATTTTACCAAACCTTCATAAAAAATGTAACTTTTTCCATGTATCTTTATAAAGGAAAGAAATGTAAAAAATGGGATGTAAGAATAAATATGATTAATGATTGGCGAAAATACACTCAATGTCTCTAAAAACCTTTTGCGCAAAATTGTCAACGATTTGAGGACTCTTTTGCCCCCTTTAATAATACAATGGCATCGCCATTCATGTATACTTCGATATTGTGGACTACTTGTAATTGAAATGTAGGGAAAACTTGCACAGAATGTCAAGTTGATTTTTAAATGCCTGCTTATTGAGGTGGCTACCAAGGATTACCTAGAGGGGGTGAATATATGATTTTAAATAAATCTTGACTAATTTAAAGCGGAAGTAAAAGATCAATAATAAAGTCTGAATAACTTTAGATTTAAAACAGTTTTTGGTAGCAATTGTGCAATGTAATAAATAAAAGGAGCTTTAAGGGATGAGAAAATCTGCACACAAGACGTATAGTGGTTTGGCTTAGATCAAGCCTACGTCCATTTTCCCATATTGACAGCCTACTGGCTAGATTTCACTATATGATTAATGAAGAGATTACAACTGTGATTGATAATCCTTAGTATATGATAGGTCTCACTATCTTACTCAATCACTAATCACTCTTTTCAGTCTCTCTTAAATATTAGGCTTTAAATCTCACGAAAGACAAGTATATAGATTGAAAATCGCTTAGACTTTGAAATTTTAGATTCTAGACCTCATCTCTTACTTCTGCTTCTCGGCACTCGATCTCCTTTTATACACCTCCGCTTTCAATCTAACCATTGGACAGTCTCCAAAGGATTGTCTTCCAATCTACCCGTTGGACAAAACTGTATCAAGAAGATTGAGTAGTCGTTGAGGGACAAAATTTGAATCTCCACTAAATTTGGTCGCCCATACAATTAAAGTTTTGGTTTCTATAAGTAGAGCTTCTCCGTTTATAAAATAACTTGCCTCGAGATTGATTGCTAATCAATTACAATGTTTTACATATTAAACCGTTGCAAAACAATCTTCAAGATTGAGTCAATCAACACAATCCATATGTGAAATCCGAGACAGATCACTAGTCATTATTTACGTTCTGATCTTGTGTCAAATTCTGGATTTATATCGTCTGGACATCCATTCAGAATTTATGTTAGCATGGGTTTATTCTTTAAAGTCTGAACCCTTCACTTCCAGTATAAAGTCTAAACTTCTTCATTTGTAATATAAAGTCTGAAGTGCTTCATTTGAAGTATTAAGTTTGAAGTTCTTCGTCTGCAGTATAAAGTCTAAACCTCTTTTGCTTGTAGTAATTTCACAATCTGAACACAAACAAGATCAAGATTGCCATATGCTTTTTTTCCAAGAATAACTTCTTGAATCAAAATACTTCAAGGCATTTTATTAGACTTGAAAGGCATTCATTGACAGTTTTGTCAACTTCAAAATCTATCGGGAGGTTTTCCCAACACTTATAACGTGAGTTGTGGTAGATACTCATGGACAGTGAAGCAATGATTGTTTTCTTCAATTTGCAAAGAGAAAAGAAGAACTTGGAGGATTTAAAGAGTGTATCTGTGTTTTATGTTGCTGATCGGGAGTCCCTGGACAGTCCTACTGCTAAATTCATAGAGGAAAATTTTCATTTAGAGGGTAATATACCATATAAGTTTTTAGGGGATTTTCATGAAATTTGAGGGAAAAGAATTTGTATGGAAACATGGGGAGAGGGAAAATTAAGAGATGGGAGGAGAAAGTTGGATAAAACTTGATATTTTCTCTCCCGAAAGGATTGTTGTTTATACATATTTTATCTCCCAATCTCTCATTTTCCTCCTCCATGTTCCCTAGCAAAGCCTAATTGCAGACAATGCATTCAACCACTATTTCATCAGTGTGATCGTCTATAATGTAAACAAAAAGATTGAATCCATAGAAATAATCAAGTAAAACAAAGGCAAAGTAGTTGCGAATGTAATGCAGTTCATATTCTGTTCCCATATAAAAGTTGAATACTCCGGGGCTGATTGTTTGAATATGATATCCTATGGTTTCAAGTGCCAGTCGAGCATATCAAACATTGGCTAAAAGATTTCTGGTTTATAAAACTGGATGCATACTGTTTCGCTCGGCTGTCATGAAGTCAATATGGTGAACTTTCTTCTCTTTATTGGACTGAGCAGTAGCAAAGGACGACTTTGAAAGCGAATAAACTACGCCTACCAAAAAACGAAAAAGAAAAGACAGAGAATGAAATTATCATCAGGCTCACTGATTACATTGGAACCCTGTAATCGTGTATTAAGCAGTTGATTCTCAAAGATATCCTTTAGCCATGATGTCTAACTAGGCCTAATATAATGTTCACACATGATATTTTCACCACGTCGTATTCTAACGTATAACGTATCACTTCATTTTTCTGTCTGTTGCCGTTTTTTAAATAAATTCCGAAAATAAGGAGGTTATTAAATCGACTGTTTGATACCATGTTAAGTACACAACAAGTCATATATATATATATATATATATATATATATATATATATCAGTATATGTATATATTATGAAGGATGCAACATCTTACCGTAAGTGCTTTTGGTCTGTATGTTTATGTGTATGTAACCCCATTTGGTGTGACAAATAGAGATGTAAAGGATGGAAACCATTTTATGGGTAGGGTGACCAGAAAATTATGAAGTAGTCAAGGACACGGCATAGGACTCAATTATTGCTGAACTCTAGTTTAAAGAAGAGAGGGGACAAAGACCAAATGAGAAAGCTCTAAAAATTTCAAAGAGTCGGACACAAATCCAATTAGAAGCCGAAGTGTGAAAAGGGGAAAAGAAAGCACTAACGTGGGCATTCCCACCTTAGGTGTAATGTCCCTCTCCATGAACTCCATGACTGCTTGATTTTTCTAAGTTCATATAGAGAGTGCATTGATTAGGCCTCTATTTAAGCATAACCACATTTTACTTGGAAAATTACCATAACGGTCTTTAACCTATTGTAATTATGACAATTCAATCAAAAATCTATTTTTTTTTGGCCAATTTAGTCATAACTTTTTGCATTTCTGCCAATACAATCTATCTGACCAATTTTGACCGGCCAGCGCTAACGTGGACGTCAGCCGGTGCCGGCCTTCTAGTCGGCATTGGTGTGGCAATTTTTAAATATTTTTTTTTTATTTTTTTTATTTTTTTTTTCCTTTTCTTCTTTCCCTAGCCTGTTTAGTAACCGGCTAGGGACTAGGGCCGATGACATTGGTCGCTGGCCACTGGTGAGGCTTGCCCTCGCCGACATTGGCGAGGGCAAGCCTCGACCTCTCCCTCATGGGCGAGGTCGGTCGAGCAGCAGCCATGGCGAGGTCGCATGGCCTCACCTAGATCTATGGCGAGGCCAAGCGGCCTCACCCACGATGGCAAGGTCAAGTAGTAGCCATGGCGAGGCCGCTCGACCTCGCCCACATCTGGGGGAGGCCAAGCGGCCTCTCCATGGCCGTTGCTTGACCTCGCCATCGCAGGGGAGGTCGGTCATGGCAAGGCTGCTCGACCTCACCCAGATCTAGGGGAGGCCGAGCGGCCTCATGACAGATCTGGGTGAGGCCGTGCGGCCTTACCATGGCCATTGCTTGGCTGACCTCGCTTGTGATGACAAGGGTGAACCTCACCAGTGGCAGGCGACTAATGTTGTTGGCCCTAGCCCCTGGCTGATCGCTGGACCAACCAGGGGAAGAAGAAAAGGAAAACAAAAACGAAAAAAAGAAAAAAATTATTTTAAAATTGCCACGTCAACGTTGATCGGAGGGTTGGTGCCGACCAGCGTCCACGTCAGTGCTGGCCGGCCAAAATTGGCCAGATGAACTGAATTGGCACAAATATAAAATATTTAGGACTAAATTGACCAAAAAAAGTTTATGACTGAATTGACACAATTATAATAAGTTTAGAACTATTTTGGTAATTTTCCTCATTTTACTTCACCCTCAACTAGTGAGAAAGATAGGGAGATCATATCGAGAGCTTCAGCTCTTCAGTTGATTCATGCCCACGTCTCCGGTGGTGAGTAGCTTCGTGCCAAAGGCCTGCCCGGTCCGTGCAATTCCAAGTCCAAAGCTCAAGCTCAAGCTGAGGCAGCCATGTAAAAAGAGGATGTTTATCACGTAATTCCAGTTCATAGCCCCCTCTAACTTAATTTTGCTCCATTCTTCGGTATCGACAAGAATTGTATAGAGCATTTGGCGCCTCATCAAGCATGCGAAATAGCTTAGCTTCTGTCCTTTCTTTCTTTGGTTGCAAGAAATTTTTAGCCTTTAACCCTGCATGTCTTTTACTTTCGTTGCTTCTGAGCTTCAAAACATGCGACTTGCGATAGTGAGAATATTTTTTTTATAAAAGTCTTGCACATCCTCGGGGAGCATAAATGACTTTTTCCATTAATAAATATTTCCTGCAATAAATTTTGGTTTAGATTCTGGTTAGCATTAGTGTGTGGGGAGAAAGTATCTGGTGATTATCTGGGAGAAAATACATGGTTTAACAAGTTGAATAATATTTAGGAAATTATTTAGTATGAATTATTGTAACGAGATCTGATTATAATGACATTAAGAACGTTATTTTCTTCTGGAGAGAAATCAGTAGATGCAAACAAGAGCCACAGGAGCGCACAATCGAAAAAGGAGGGGCCCCTCAACGTAATGACTAGCCCAAGGCCGCGAAGCAGGACGAGAAAGAGAGCAAAGCATCAGTCCAGAAAGCCGGAGACGACTGCAACAAAAACAGTGCACGGACACAAGCAAGAACAACTGAGGCCACTGAGTAGATTTCTGCATGAAACAAACAAAAAGTTTCTACAGAAAAGCGACGGTAGGGCAGAGGAGACGATCGACTCTGTATCAAACTTGTAGTAGAGAAATAATAGAAATCTCTGTATTTGTAATATATGAATAAGTCGTTGTCGAGTAGTTCAGTTTGTTTAGATATTGCTGGTGTGGCTTTCTTTTATATCTCATCGATCGCTAAGCTTAGTCTAATGCGTGAGGAGCGCATGTTATATGGTGTGTAATGGCCATGCAATTAAGCTAGTGGAAATAAAGACTAATTGAAGTTTGTGAAATATCAAGATTCCTATGAAGTTTACTGTTGATATACACCCGTTATCCTCTAGTTTCATATTTAAGTTATCACAAACAACTAATAATTAGTATGTTGGATTTTTTTATCAAATTCAATAAAGAATCCATTGCGCTGATTATGGAGCATCTTTTATACCGGAATATATAGTGATTAACAAGACGAAAAAAAAAATGCATCTTCTCAATTAACTGATCTAGTTAACTATCTCGTATAAAGAACATTTTATCAAACCTTCATAAACAATGTAACTTTTTCCGTGTATCTTTATAAAGGAAAGAAATGTAAAAAAATGGGATGTAAGAATAAATATGATTACTAATTGGTGAAAAGACACTTGATGTCTCTAAAAACCTTTTGCGCAAAATTGTCAACAATGTGAGGACGCTTCTGTACACTTTTGCCCCCCTTTAATGATACAGTGGCATCGTCATTCATGTATAGTTGTGGACTTGTAATTGAAATACAGGGAAAACTTGCACATAATGTCAACTTAATTTTTAAATGCCTGCTTATAACGTGAGTTGTGGTAGACACTCATGGACAGTTATCGTTGAGCAATGATTGTTTTCTTCAATTTGCAGAGAGAAAAGAAGAACTTGCAGGATTTAATGAGTGTATTTGTGTTTGATGTTGCTGATCAGGAGTCCCTGGACAGTCCAACTTCTGAATTCATGAGGGAACTTTTTCAATTAGAGGGTAATTGCTGATGGATCAGTTCTGATACTGATGCAGGGTAAAGAACATGTTGCTGTAACAGTTTGAGTACATTGGTGCAGTGGGAATATTGCTCATTTAGACATCCGGAGATAATTGTGTTCGACTGAAACTTCTGTGATGCGGTATGGAAGTAAAATTTTCCCTGATTCTTGACTTAAAATCTTGCACGGTTCTTTATGAAAAAAATTGGCCGTCAGTGTGGCACTATGGTTGGATCTCCAGAAAATTTGCTTTACAATGCTCTTTGGGTGGCGCAAGCTCTTTTACGTCAAGGGTATGCTACAGAAACTTCTTGTAAATATGTGAAGCAAGAATTATTATTTTGTCCTTACTTTGCTATTAGAAGGGAAGTTGTGTTTTTAGACTTTGGTAGTGCTTTTGAATGCAACTACTGCAGATCTCCGAAGGCAGCGGATAAACGCATTCTTATTTTTACTGACGAGGATGATCCTTTTGGGAACATCAGGGGTGGGGGAAAAGCGGATATGACCTGGACCACTTTGCAGCGTGCCTATGTATCGACTGCTGTTGATATGACAATTTGGTTCCTGTCAAGGAATTTTCCTAATGTCCAATTTTGATTTTTCTAGGATGCACAAGATCTGGGAATATTAATGAACTTTCTTCCCTTGAGTCAGCTTGGCCGGGAGTTGAATATTTCGCTTTTCTATGCTGTATTCCCTTGCCATTACCCTCTTTTTTCTCACGTCGCTGTTGACAGCCTTCATTTACATTGATCGCAAGAACTTATGCATTTCATTGCTCAATTTATGCCTGTTGTCCGAGAGAGGTAAACCATTTTTTCATTGCATTCTTGTTGATTATAGGTGCATGCTAGGGGCCATATCTCATTTCTTTTGATGGAATCTGGAAATGGTACCTTACCTTCAAATGACTTGAAGGAAATCAATTTCGGGACTATAGCTGTAATAAATCGGGTCTATATTGTGTAATATCGTTCGCTTTAGGCCCACTGACTCTCATGACTTTAAAACGCATTACACAAATATAAAACCCCAAGCCTTATAAACTAAGTCCAGGACTCCATTTTAGGCGATGTGGGACAAGAGAGGCTTACCCTCCCTTTCCTATGCACATCTGAGGACTGAGGCGCAGATGCAGCGCCATCCCTCCTCATTGCGCACCGCCGCCTGGGCCGTCACAATAGTTACCTCAGATATGGGGGAAAGTTAGCTTAAAAGATAGTGTTAACTGTCATATTGAACAAGCGAAAAACAATATCTATTGGTCGCTTTATCATCATTTAATGAAAATTGGGGAATTTTTATCAGGAAAATTATCCAAAAAGTCCTAAACTTTTGCACTATTGCCAATTCCCTCTTAAACCTTTCAATTTTGCCAATTTTACCAATTGTCAATTTCAAATGAAGGAGAAAAATTATCAATGAAGAAAACTTGGAAACAAATGCCGAGATCAAGATTGTGAAAATCACTTTTTTAACTAGGATTGCTATGGTGTAGACATGTAATTTCAAATGTGGATTTCGACTCCCACGTCTTGCAAGAGGCAAAGCAAAATTCTGAGAGTGAGTTGAGAGTTAGAGTAGGCCAAACCAAAAACTAAGATTGGTATGGTGTTTATGAAATCGTATTGTGAGATTGAATTGTAAAATTGTAAGATTTTGTGAACTATGAGAAACATCCCTAAAAATGCTAGTGGAATAATAAACTTGTGAGAAACCCATTTAGGTTATATAATAAAATAATTTTTAAAATACACGGAGGAAAATATACAATAAAAAATCCGATATCATAAGAATGAGCAAAACAATCTCAAGACTTATATAAAACCCGTTTATGATTAAATCATTCGAATTTTGACTTTGATACTAACATTTCTATTGAAAATGCTGAAATATTTGGATGTGTGGAGAATCTCTTTATGTCGTTATCATAAACTGTGGAGCTCAAGAACATGCTTATCTGTTTCTCCTATGTACAGAACAAAAAATTACACCTTTGTTAAAGACCTGCCCACCTCTTCCTGAACACTGAGGAGGGCCGAGCTTGTAGCAATTGTTCTGCAGTTTCTGCTAAACGGAAACCATACGTGTTCGGTGTCCCAACCTCCGCTTAGAGAATCCCAGATACGTATGCATTTATGCCTCTGTACAACAATAGCACTTAATACACGATCCTAGCATATTATGTTGCTCAGGCATTAGATATTTTAGTCATTCGAGCCATAAAGTATAAAATCGAATTAGACACCTCAATAATCCAAAGTTTTCAATCGTGTAAAAGCCAAGATAAATAAAGGACATCAATGCTAAAAAGCCACAACACGCGTTGTCACAGAATGACAGGCAAAAAGCTTAATGGGACCGATTGTAAGGGCACACGGTGTAGATCGCCTGGAGGGCCGTAAGCAGCAAGAGGATAATGGCAGCAAAGAGAGAGAGGCATGTCCACGGACTGCTGAAACGTTCGCGGATGAGGCTCCTCCACCAGATGCGGTACTTGCTTTCGTAGTACCGCTCGTAATACTCATTCACCTCCTTGATTTCGTTGTACAAGTAGCCCCGACTGCGATCGTAAATAACCTCTCTACACTTCATCAACAGATTTGCTACGGCCTCATTGCTTCCCAACGCGTTATTGATGATCCCGTGCTTGTGGAGAATCTGAATGTCCCCGGGGCTATTGACCAAACTGTTCCAGAACATTAAGTAATTCGTGAAGATAGGCTCGGGGTGGTCCACTTTCAGTTCGAACGCAACGAAATTCAAAAGGGGAGAGATGGTGCGGTCGTTGATGGACAATGGAGGGACCCGTAGAGTGCCGTGACCGAACTCGATGTCCAGTAAGTCATGGCCGTTCCTCTTCTTGAATTGCACGCCCGCCTCTTCCAGCTCCGATGCGAAGTGTAGGACCAGGCCAATGATACCGCCATTGGGTTTCGACGGCAACTTGTCTCGATTATGTCCCTTCTGGGGGACTTTCTCACTCTCCGGTTTGAGGAAGGCAGAGTGGAAAACCTCGAGCAGATGATCCTTGGGTTTTTTGGTGTCCAACTTAGAGGCAGCATTCTGCCCGGGGAACAGTGGGTCAAAGAAGGTGACCGCGAGTACTTCCAGCGGCACAGCTTTTTGATGATCAATGTTGTTGCTGTCGTTGGTCAGCTTGTACAGTTTCTCGAGGACGAAGAAAGGCAGTTGGTTCCCAAGCAATAGAAGGTCGCGTCGAAGGGTGGTTAGAATCCCGGGGTTGGTGAAAATCGGATCCTCCTCAATTTCCGAGCAAGTGGACTGCAAGCAAAAACGATCAATGATTTAAGCTATAAGACTAACAGAAGTTGGATCGATGCCTAATTTGGAATGCATTTTTAAGCTTCTAATGGAATATTCTTTTGGATCATGTCGGTTTGAAGGATGGACATGAAGTTTTAGATAGACCACAATTAATTTCCTAAAAAAAGTTCAGCTGCTAAATGATGGAGATTGTTTAGTATTTAAATGCTGCTCTACCTTCTTCTGGACAAGGTCGTAGGAAAGGCGCAATAGTTCGACCACGAAGCAACCATCGACGACCATCGTCTCTACTACGTCTTCGCTGCTTATGGGGAGCATATCATCTCCCTCGTGATTATTAATCGCATAACGGGCCCTCGTTTCCTTCTCCAATTTCTTCATGGCTTCCAAAAGGTCATCCAAAAGCACGGCTTTCGGCAGCCGAGGGGCATCATTGTCTTGTTCACGTTCACGGTCATCGGGCACTCTCTTCCCCTCGGTCGTCCTCGACGTATCTCCGTCGCTTCTCCTCCGCGCCAACTTGCCTCCGAGAAGGCGGACTAGGAACCGCTTCTTGTGCTTTTCGAAGTTCTTCAGTCGAGACACATGTCGATCCCCAAATTTGTACAGACCGATGCGTATCATTTCGGGATCGAATGCGTTATTATGAACTTCACGCCAGTTGCAAGGGACTCGTTCGATGGTTACAGAACTATTCCCATCGGAAAATGACCCTTCGTCCAAGAGCTTCTCGATTAAGCCCAACCCCTGAGGCTGAGGCCAACGCCGCCGCCGCCGCGGCGGCGGCGATGGCAGCAATAGTGACGGTGATGGCCACCACTGCCACGGCAGCCGCAGCAGCTGACTCAGCTGCCACCTCAGCCTCCGCAGAGGTGGAGACAGTGGCAGCCGCGGCCGAGGCTGTGACGGTGGCGGCGGCAGCAGAGGCGGCAACGGCTGTGGCAAAGGTGGAGGCGGCAGTGACGGCGGCGACGGCCGATGCGGCGGCGGCGGCGACAGCGGCGATGGCAAAGGTGAAGGCAATGGTAGAGGCGGAGATGGCAGCGGCCATGGCCGAGGCTGTGACGGCAGAGGTTGCCGATGCTTCGACGGCACCAGCTGCCAAGGCTGCGACGGGGGCGACGGCAGCAGCAGCGGTGGTGGCAGCTGCAGCGGTGGCAGCGATGGCCGAGGCGACGGCAACGACAGCAGCTGCGGCGATGGCCGAGGCAGCGACGGCAGAGGCAGAGGCTGCGGCAGAGGTGGCGGCGACGACAGCAACGGCGGCGGTGGCGGCCAAGGCTCTAGAGGCATTGTGGAAAGAGTACAAGCCCAAATGAAACAGATAGATTCGTGGTGGAATCAAGGTATGTGTACGAGTGAAGACATCTGTGCAAGCGTCTGTGACTTTATATAATAAGTGGAGTTTTCACTTCGGAGAATGACAGTCAAGTGTTGCAAGCAAGTAATCGTGGGGCACGCATCGCGTTTCCAGAATAAAATCAACTACTGCGAATTTAACTCATATGCGAGCTGACTCCATCCGCAAAACATTGTGTTTATAATGATCCTCTATTTTTGCTATATTTATTGCGGAATTCTGTGTTCCATGCCTAAAAATAGAGGATCTTTTCCGTGCCGGTAAATTTTAATTCGTATTACAACTTTTTCGAATAACTTGTTGATAGCTTTTCAATATTTTTAATGAAATTATGACCCTTTTGAGTAATGCATAAATTTTTATATTGCATAACTTGTAACGCTTCAAATATATTAATCTTATATGAAATTGTCAACCTAAATTAAATTGACATATCAACTTTTATTAGGTAATACTACTGACTAGTTTTGGGTTATCAACTGTTATTAAGTAACTCACTAATATTTAACTTATATTTTTGTTAACTTACCAGCCTTTATTTGCCATAGATAGTAACTCCCTAAATTTACTAGCTCTTTAGAGAGATTACGAACCTAAATTAGCATGAATCACTAATTTTCTTCAAAAAAAATAAAAAACGTTACAAATGCCATAACTTTCGTGCAATACTCACTTTAAAGCCGTAATTTTTTTTTTGTTCGATTACTTGAATGCCACGTTAGTGAAAATTTGATCACCTAAGTGCATTTTCCGGTGATTTGTCTTGCACGATTCTTTAAATTTTTTTAAGGAAATTCGGATCCAACATGGACAGTCTTCAATTGGCATGGCCAAAAAAGGCCCAAAACGACAGTCTTTTCGGCCCTTTTGTTCAGCTAAATTGAACGGAAATGGAAACCCTAATTCTAGAAGGGGGAATTCGTCTCAGCAAGTGCAACTGCCTTTGCAGCCGCAGCTGCTTCTTCCATCTTTCTGGCTGCAATTAATCTCGTTTCAGCGGTCTTCGTGCTAGCATTCATCTGCTGGATTGATGGAAAGGGCTCTTGATATTCCAAAGTTTCGAGCTTCGTCCACCTCGGTGTATTGCTCAGGCCTGCAGTTCCCATCTGGAAGCAATAAGGGCAAAGAACGTCGAAGTACTCTCGACAGGTTTCTCTTTGGCACAACCCAAAAGCACAAGCACGAAAAAAAGAAAACAACAACGATGCAAAAGATTGGCATAACAGGAAACCGACATCTTCCTTCTCGCTATTCCAAAGCGCCGACTGGGCGGGACGCCTTCTTCGACGACTTCTCCCCCCTTCGTAGCGAGCTGACTTCATTTTTGTCGGTTTGGCTAAAAAGCCTTATTATGTTTTCACTCTATCACGATAAAAGAAGAAGGGAAGATGTCGTAGATCTGCAGGCAATGTGTTGCAATGATGTTCTCGAGGAGCTGGCAAAGTCCGCCCCCTTATCCGTTCTTCTAACCGCTCGGTGCTCGGTGTAATTCGTAAAAGATACATCGAGATTTTACATAAAATTTCTATGTACCTAATCCTTCGATTTTGGTATTGTAAATTTTCCTTGTATTGTCGTTCCAATCATATTATTATTATTTAAAGATGTGTTGGGAGGTAATTGAACTAATTAGTTGAATGGATGTATCCAAAACGAATTGGGGGTTGTGGTGGGGAAAGGGAGATGATGATGTTGATGGGGTTGAAGAGGGGAATAGGAACCGAGGTGGCCCGAAAGGGGAGATGTGTTTTCGATTCGAATATATCGCATTTCATGGACGGAGCGATCCCCTCGACTTTTATCTTGATTCATTTTGTCGCATTAAAGATTTTGAGTCACTCATTTCAAAATCTCTCTCCTTTGCTCGTCATTCACGACAACCCCTCCTTAGCGAAAGAAAATAAAGTAATCTAAACTTTCCGACTCTCATGACGAGCCGTGGATCTATAGCAATGATAAGTGATGTCCAAGTTAGGTTAAGTTGTCTGTTTAGGGCGTTTCTCGGGGAAATTACAAAAAAAAAAAATCCTAAATCTATTACATTTGTACCAATTCAGTTATAAATCTTTTAATTTGATCAATTTAGTTTTGAACCTTTTTGATAATTTACCAATTTAATCTTAAACCTTTTAATTGTGCTAATTGAATCAGAAACCTTTGGATCAATATTGCGAAAAACCCCAAACTGGTACATCTATGACAAATTTACCAAAAACTAATTTTTTTATCACAAAAGCTCCTAAATTGGTACACCTATGATAATTTTACCCAAAATTAATTTTTTGACAATGAAAAACCCCCAAATTGATACACATGTGATAAATTTACCTCAAACTAATTTTTTTATTGGTATACCTATGACAAATTTACCCAAAACTAATTTTTGACCATAAAAAACTCCAAACTGGTAATTCTTTGATAAATTTACCCTTTATTAGCAGACAAATTAGAGGTTTTTCGTGGTATTTACCCTATGGATTTCCACGTCACCATAGCACATCACCATGTGTCATACACGTCAATAAATTTAACAGTAAAAATTGACGGAAGCTAACTGAGGGTAGATTTATCATAAGTATACCGGTTTAGAGTTTTTGGTGGTCAAAAAATTAGTCTGGGGTAAATTTATCACAGGTGTACCATTTTGGTGTTTTTGGTAGTCAAAAAATTAGTTTGAGGTAAATTTATCACAAGTGTACTGGTTTGAGATTTTTAATGGTCAAAAAATTAATTTGAGGCAAAATTGTCACAAGTATACTAATTTGGAGTTTTTCATGATATTAACCCGAAACCTTTGAACGATTTACTAATTTAGTCATCAATTTCTTGACAATTTTTTAATTTAGTCCTTCTAGCCAATTTTGCTTACTAACGTAGCGGTTCAGTCAATATTGGTTGTCCTACTTGGCATGTCCAGTGTCAGCTGATGCTCACATGGATGATTTTTGTAGATTTTTTGAATTATTTTTTCTTTTTGTTTCTTTTTTTTCCTTTCCTTTCTCTTTTTTTTCTTTTTTCCTTATTTCCCTCCACTGGTCGCTGACCACCTCACCTAATCCTTGCCGCTGATCGTGTAAAAAGGAAAAATTAAAAAGATAAAGGAATGAAAAAAAAATAAAAAGGAAAGAAAAAAGGAAAAACTTCAAAAAATTTTAAAAAATTGCAACAATCATCCACTTCAGCGCCAGCCGTGCCACCTAGGATAACCGGTGCATGGGCATCGCTGATTGGACCACCTTCAACGATTTCTGACGAGATTTAACTTGAAAGACTAAATTATCAAATTATCAAAATGTTTAGGATTCAATTGGTGTAATTAAAAAGTTGCAAATAAAATTGGCACAAGTGCAATAAGTTTAAGAATAAATTGGCCAAATCAAAGAGGAGAATGGGAACTGAGGTATTTCATGCATGAAGCGATCCCCTCGGCTTGATTCCTTTCGTCGTATTAAAGATTTTGAGTCACTCATGCGTACCTTTGACAGTTTAAAATCATTATCGTTTGTTCAACCCCTTCTTTAAAGTTTTCCATCCTTAGCAAAGGAAAATCAAGTAATCTAAACTTTTCAACTCTCATGACAATTGGACAAAAAAAAAAAAACTCTCATGACAAGCCGTGGATCTATAGCAATGATAAGTGATATCCAAGCTGGGTTAAGCTATCTCTTTAGGGCTTTTTTTTATTTATTAAAATTACCAAAAATGTCCTAAACTTTTTACACTTGTGTCAATTCAATTCCAAACCTTTCGATTTGGCCATTCTAAACCTTATGATAACTTGCCAATTTACTCCTAAATATTTCAATTGTCCCAATTGAGTCATAAACCTTTTGCGATTTACCATTTAGTCCTGATTTTTTTTACAATTTGGCAATTTAGTCATTATGGCTATTTTTGGCTAGAATCGCTGACGTGGCTGTTCAGTCAGCGTTGGTTGTTGTACTTGGCATGGATGGCGCTGAAGTGGATGATTTTTGTAATTTTTTTTAGATTTTCTTAATTTTTTTTTTTCATTCATTCTCCTTTTTCTTTTTTCCTTATTTCCCTTCACCGGTCATTGGCCATTGGCCAGGGCGAGGCATGCAATGCCTTCACTGGCCATAGGAGAGGGTGGCCCTCGCGTGCTTTCGGCAAGGACTGGATGAGGGAGTCCTAGCCCTCGTTGGTGGTCGGCGACCAGCTGACCGAAATAAGGAGAAAAGAAAAAAGAAAAAGGAAAAAAAATTAAAAATTGCGAAAATCATCTACGTTAGTGCCAGCCCTGCCACCTTGGACAACCGATGCTAACTAGACTGTCACATCAGTGATTTTCAACCAAAATTAGTAGAATGAATTAAATTGGAAAATCGTTAAAAAGTTTAAGATCAAACTATTAAATTGTTAAAAGGTTTAGGAGTAAACTAGCACAAGTGTAAAAGGTTTAGGATTTTTGACCAAAAAAAAGAGATTTAGAACTAAATTAGCCAAATTAAAGAAGGGAATGGGAATTGAGGTGGCCCCAAAGAGGAGAAAGTGATTAGTATTTTTTTTTCGAATATATTACATTTCGTGCACAAAGTGATACCCTCGGCTTTATTTTGAGTCCTTTTGTCATACCAAAGTTTTTGAGTCACTCGTGCGTACCTTTGACATTTCAAAATCTTTATCCTTTGCTCATCATTCACGACAGCCCCTTCTTTAATGTTTTCCGTCCTTAGCAAAGGAAAATCAAGTAATCTAAACTTTCTAACTCTCATGACGAGTCATGGATCTATAGCAATGATAAGTGATGTCCAAGCATGGTTAAGTTTAAAGCTTTTCTCATTATACATGCCTTTTGAATTTTGCATGTGGATGATCTTCATCTATGAGAAGATGGAGGAAAAGCATAAATTATTGAAGCAGCAATACGTCATATCTAAATTTCTACGATATACGCTTTGTTTCTTTTACATATATTGCGTCGGACTTTATAAAGGATGGAGGAAAAGCATAACTTATTGAAGCGGCAATACGTCATATCTAAATCTCTACGGTGTACCTTTTGTTTCTTTTACTTATATTGTGTCAGACTTTGTAAATACAAAAATACTCAAAATTGCCAATTCCAAATCCTATCTCTTTTTTTTTTTCTTTGTTTTTTTTTCGTTTGAAAAAATGGCGCAATAACATCAGAGTTAGATTCCTCGGTGGACAACTACTAACATAAATAACACTATAAAAAAAGTGGGAATGACCACGAATTAAAAAAAAAAAAAAGGAAAGTACCAACTATGTCAGTATACCGAAGAGAGAACCTTTCTTCACCCAAGGTTTGCCAGAGAACTATTGGGTCCTGACATACATCTTGGTTCCCAAATTACACCATTCAGGACAGTAGGACCAACAAAATATCAAGATCAAACCATATCTTGGAGGGGGATAAAGCCATTGGCTTTTTTCTCGTATTATCGTCAGGTATAATGAGAAAAAAATTGAAATTGGATGATTAATTTGTTAGATAACACTCTAAAGAGTCTCAATCCTTCTTTCTTCAGGCTACTTCTGATGTCCTTAAAAGAGTAAGTTGGATTCATTGAGTTTTTTGTTTTCTGGTGGATTTTGCTTGGGCCTTTACTCTTTTTTCTTTTGTGGAACTCGAACCGGAACCAGAGGAATTTATCAAATAGGCCTGGCGATGATGAATGGACAGGTCCAACTTTTCGGCGCATTGTGGCCTTGCTTATTCTCATGAATTGTAAAATAAGTAGCCATCTCTCTTGAACGTAAGCAACGAGAGTCCCCAGCCAATTAATAGAAATATTCGATTTGAATCATGATATACAAGAATTATTCAAACTAAACTACTACATGATCCCAAAAAGTAAAGAAAAAGGTGCTAGACAATGTAAAATAGAGTGTCGATGGGACAAGAAAGTGTTTAATATTTGTTTTGCAAGCAAAAATTTCTCTTTCTTCCGCTGGTTGTGCGCGCTGAAGGTTTACTTATTCTAGTTTCCTTAGGAAGTGTCCTGCTTAATCTGTCAGTTGGTTATTTTGAAGTATGTCCATTTGATTGTGAAGTTGTTACGGTCAACGTAAAGATGTAGAGGACTTTACTTAGCTGATCTGGCAGCTATTTGTAGGATCATGGTCAATGTTCGCGGATAATCATACGTACAAGACACGTGTGATTGGATTGAACGGAGATAATGTGCTTGTTGATGGATATGTGTGTACCTTCGCCAAACGAGGGAATACCGCTTGTGGTGTGAGGACTATGAAGTTGTTCTGAAAGCAAAAAATCGGATCCACAGGCAGTAACTTATCTTCTAGCTCAAGAAGCAAATCTTATTGCATGCAAGTTAACCTACATATGGTATTGTTACAGAAAAGGTGTAGAAGCTGGCTGTGCTTTGCAAGCACAAAGAAAAAACACAGAAAAGAGAGTCAGAGAGAAGAGAGTATACACCCGTGAAAAAATGCTCACTGCATTCATGCGTCATAATTGAATAATAACTTAACCTTTTAGATAGGCCATACACCAACAGAAAATCCCAGAACAGTAGCCACAACAGTTGACCCACTATGCTGAACTATCTACCCACTATCCTGAACGTGTGTGCAGCAACAAATATGCTGCAACATATTCCTATAAACTAGGACAACCAACTAGGCTTTATTATATAAAACAAAGAAATACTTTGACTAATTCAACGCCCTCCCTTAAACTAATGTTGCAAACAATCAGTTTAAAAGGACTAGAACCAGCCCTCCCTTAACCTGCAGCTTCCAATGAACAAACACCAAGAAGCATTCTTAGCTTCTGATATGCAAATAATTTGAGAGGCTTGGTGAACAAATCAGCAAGCTAATCTTTACTCCTGCAAAAAACAAGATCAATTACTTTATCTTTCGTGAGATCCCTCAGGAAATGATACTTCACATCTATGTGTTTGCTCCTCCCATGTAGAACTGGATCCTTTGAGAGTTTAATGGCTGAGTTGTCACAATAGATTGTAGTTACATCTTCCTATTTAAATTGAAGCTCTCCAAGAATCTTCCTTAATCAAATAGCTTGACAAGCGCTAGAGGTAGCAGCCACAAACTCAGCTTCAGTTGTTGACAAAGTAACAATCGACTACTTCTTCGAACACCATGGAACAGCCCCCGAACTAAGCATAAATACATAACCAGAAGTGCTTTTTCGATCATCCATAGCACCAACGTAATTGCTATCAGTGAAACTAATCAACTCTAATTTTTGTCCCTTCTTATAGAATAACCCAAAAGTTGCAGTCCCTCTTAAGTAGCGAAGAATTCGCTTTGCAGCTTGCAAATGTTTTTTAGTTGGATTCTCCATGTACCTGCTAACAAGGCTCACAAGATGCATGATATCTAGCCTTGTAGCTATTAAATACATTAAACTCTCCACGATTTGCTTGTAGAAGGTGCTATTTACCTTTCTTCCATCAAGACCCTTCGACAACTTCAATCCAACCTCAGTCGGCGTGGTTACCGAATTGCAATGCGTCATCTAAAATTTTTCTAAAATCTCTTGAACATATTTCTTTTGAGATAGAAAAATTCCAGCTTCAAATTGATTTACCTCAATGCCCAAAAAATAATGCATCAACCCAAGATCAGTCATGTGAAATTCCTCCATCAATGATTTCTTAAATGTGTCAATCATGACACTATCATTCCTTGTGAAGATAAGATCATCCACATACAAACACACTAGAAGCAAGTTTCCACCATGACCAATCTTGATAAATAGCGTATGCTCATATGGACATTTTGTAAATCCATCCTTCAAACAATAAGCATCAATCCTACTGTACCAAGCTCTTGGAGCTTGCTTCAACCCATATAAAGCCCTTTTCAATTTATAGACTTTATGTTCATTACCCGGCTTGACATATCCAGAAGGTTGATGAACGAATACCTGTTCTTGAAAGATCACCGTGTAAGAACGCCGACTTCACATCTAACTGATAGATGAACCATGAATTCTATGTTGCCAGCGCAATTGCTAATCGGATTGTACTGAGTCTCGCAACTAGCACAAACACCTTTTTGTAATCCACTCCAAATTCCTGCTTGTAACCTTTTGCCATCAAGCGCGCCTTTTACTTTTCAATCTCACCATTCTTGTTCATTTTCGTCTTGTATACCCACTTGACTCCGATTGTCTTTTGCCCTTTAGGAAGATCTGTCAATTCCCACGTACCATTCTTCTCAATTGCTTTGATCTCTACATCCATTGCAACTCTCCGGTTTTTATTTTGTACTGCTTTATCAAAAGTAGTTGGGTCACTATCTGCAAACAAAGCAAAATGGATCAGTGGGTCTTCGGTTTGCTCAACTCTTGACACTTCATAATCTTCCATCCATGCTGGCCTCCGTCGGATGCGTTGTGGTCGTTCTTTAGATGCTGCAACAATTGCTGAATTTTCAGCACTTTCTGTGGTGACTTGACTTGTAGAGGGCTACTTTTCCAGCTCAGTATCATCTTTAAAGTTTGCTGGAATTTGTTCACCACAATCACCACCATTCTTCTCGCTCCATGACCAGAATTTCTCTTCATCAAAGATCACATCACGAAATGGTAATTTTCTTGGTTATAGGATCATAAAGTTTGTAGGCTTTTGAATGATCACTAATGCCAAGAAAAATACATTTTTCTACTTTGTCTTCTAGCTTCTTCCTCTTCCGATCAGGAACATGGACATATGAAAGACACCCAAAAATTCTGAAGTAATCAACTGCAGGTCTTCTCCTGCTCCAAGCTTCTTCAGGTGTCTTATTTAAAATAGTGGGAGTGGGACTTCTATTCAAAAGATGAACACTCCAATTGATGGCCTTCGGCCAAAAGCTTTTTGGAACTCCACTTGATGTCAAGAGGCTTCGCACCATATTCAGAATAGTGCGGTTCTTCCTTTCGCAGACACCGTTCTGTTGCGGTGAATAAGCTGCAGTGAGTTGTCTTTTAATCCCATGCTCCACACAAAAATCTGCGAACTCAGTTAAAATATATTCGCCACCACGATCTGTGCAGAGAACTTTGATTGGATTTCCACTCTCTTTTTCAACAAGAGTTTTGAAGCTCTTGAAGGCTCCAAAGGCTTCAGATTTTTCCTGCAAAAAGTAAGCCCAAACCTTCCGACTGAAATCATCAATGAAGGTAATGATATATCATTTACCTCCATTGGACATTGGGGAAATTGGTCCGCAAATATCTAAATGGACAAGTTCAAGGTGCTTCTTGGCTCTCCATGCTTTGCCTTTTGGAAAATGATCTCGATGTTGTTTGCTAACAACACACTCTTCACATATTTCGAACTGTGCCATGATTGGGGGAAGTCCCTCCACCATCTTCTTGTGATGTAACGTCTGCAACTTACCAAAGTTGAGGTGTCCGTATCTGAAATGCCATAACCCATGCTTTATCCTTCAATCTTGCAAAAAAACATGAGTGAGAGGTGCCATGAAGATGCAACGGGAACATCCAATTGGCAGTCATATTAACTTGAGCAATCAAATGCTGTTTCTCATCATGGATTCTGCAAACACCTCATTTGAGTGTAATTTCATACCCCTTCTCTTGCAATTGTCCAACACTTAGAAGGTTGGCCTTTAACTCAGGAACATAAAACACCTCTTTGATCATCTGAATCGAGGTTCCTTTAGGAACAATTGCAACTATCCCTTTACCCTTGACTGACACAGTCGAGTCGTCTCCAAACTTGATTGAGGTGCAAAACGACTCATCTAATGTAGAGAATGCCTTTTTGTCTCCACACATATGGTTGCTGCAACCGGTGTCAATATACCACAGGTTCGATGAAATTTTCTCCGTTTCTTGACACACCATTAGGAGAGACACTGCTTCTTCTTCTTTTTCCGCAAAATTAACCCTTTCCATGCTTTGTGTATTTAAATTGGTACGACATTCAGATTTGTCATGTCCATACCTATGGCATCTAAAACACTCTACTCTAGATTTGTCTACTGACCTTGGTTTGAAAACAGTTGAGTGCTGACCTCCATGCCCTCGTCCTCCACCTTGAGCATCACGAGAAAAATGACCATTAGGCTTTTGATTGAAACTGCGACATTCATTGGTTCCCCTTCCTCTACCTTTGTCACTATTCGTTCTTGTTGTTGACAAAAAGTGATTTGTAGTTGCCTTCAACGCCTTCTCTTTTGGCTCTTGCTAAAGAAAATTTTGTTCGTGCACAAACAACGACCCTTGCAGTTCATCAATTGAGAGTTCTTCAATGTCCTTGGCTTCTTGTATAGAATAGACAACAAAGTTAAACTTTGGTGTCAGAGATCGAAGAATCTTCTCAACGATGGTGACATCCTCCATCTTATCGCCGTGAATCCGCATCTTATTGACAATTGCCATTGTCCGAGAGAAGAAATCAGTAATTGATTCTCCCAACTTCATTCTTAGTAACCCAAACTCTCCATGAAGTATTTGAAGTTGCTGCCTTTTTGCTCTTGCGGTACCTTGATATTTTTTCTTCATGGAATCCCATATGTGCTTGGAGGTATCCTTACATAGAATTGTCTCCAAGATAGATCTGTCGATGGCCTGAAAAAGGTAGTTTTTGGCCTTGCGATCTTTCAATCTTGCTGCTTCCAGAGCCATTCGTTGTGCTGCTGTCAACGTAGCTCCTTCTTCTGGTTCGGCAACTCCAGAGATAATAACATCCCAATATTCGTTGGATTTCAAGAAGTTCTCCATTAGCATGCTCCAATGATCATAATGACCATTGAAGCGTGGAATAGCTAGTTGGACAAACGTTTCTGAAGCCATCACCGCTGCTGGATATCAAGAAAAAATCTTTCCTCGCGTGTTTTCAACTCAAGCTCACTTTTTGGCTACTTCCTTCCACTCTGACTTTTTCCTCTCGTGTTGTTAACTCACTTTTCCTTCTTTAATGGCTTTGATACCATTGTTATAGAAAAGGTGTAGAAGCCGGTTGTGCTTTGCAAGCACAAAGAAAAAACACAGAAAAGAGAGTCAGAGAGAAGAGAGTGTACACCCGTGGAAAAATGCTTACTGCATTCATGCATTATAATTGAATAACAACTTAGCCTTTTAGATAGGCCATACACAAACAAAAAATCCCAGAAAAGTAGCCACAACAATTGACCCACTATGCTAAACTATTTACCCACTATCCTCAACGTGTGTGCAGCAACAAACATGATGCAACAAATTCCTATAAACTAGGACAACCAACTAGGCTTTATTATTTAAAAAAAAAACAAACAAATACTTTGACTAATTCAACAGGTATAGGGGCCACGGTGCCATGCATGTTGGTTTCAATGAATAAAGTCTGCCGTACCTTGTACTCAGATATATATCACTTTCTTTCTGGTATTATATGCGCCATTGAGATTCGATCCATTTGCCTTGATGGTGAACTGTTGTTCGGAAGCACTTTGATTTTGTCGTGAAAAACTGGAACGTTAGCTTTACTAAAATGCAATTTCTTGTGAAATTTTTTTACGTCATTTATGTGAGACACATTTTGCAGCTTTGCAGAGACATTATGCAGTTTTGCAGGCCCTTGCTCTTGAAGAAGATGACTTGCCGGAAATTAAAGATGAAGCAGTGCCTGATGAGGAAGGCCTAGCTAGGTTAGGAAAAAGGTTCGTCATGCTGTGCCTGTTTGCATCCTTTTTACGTAGAGATGTACTGAGAACTTGATTCTTGGTACCCCCTTGGGCTACCTTTCCGAGCTTGCCTGCAGGCCAGGGGTTGTTAATGCAATAGAAGAGTTCAAGCTCTCTGTTTACTGGGATAAGTATGAGGAGAGCGATAATGCCGGCCAGAAACAGTTGAGCGAGGTGTATAAGAAACAAAAAGCCCTTGCAGATAGCACCGTTCATAAATCTGCACTGTATAATTGGACTGAGCTCGCTGATAGCGCAGGAAGTTGAAACAGGATTTCACTCATTTGTGTTTCCCCAGCGAATTTTTTTATTTTTAAAATTCGATTCTTGTCATGTAATTTTAGCCTGCAGTTGTTGGACAAGATATTTCTCTCGAGCTAGTTAAAAAGAGTTTCCTCCGTTCTCTGATATATATCATGCGGATTATTTGTTTATTTATTTGTTAAGAAAGTGCATTTAGCAAACCAAATAGAGGCTACAGGTGATTTGCTTGAGGAGAATACGTGAAAGCTCCATAGTGGAATCTTCTCTTCGCGCTGTTCCTTCGAGCTGTGCTTTCTTTTTCTTGTTCGCTTCAGTGCTATTTTGGAAGCTATTGAATCGCCATGATCAACTATAGGTGCATTCCTTTATTGGCACATGAATAGGGTGAGAACGAGACCCCTAGAAATGGGGGGAAAGAAAAGGGAGGGGGGGATAAAGTCCTTTTTTTTCACTTCTTTTTGTTTTCACTTATTATCGAATTCGAAGAGCAATTATATTGCTTAAGCTTAGACACTCGTAGCTGCAATAGACTCCCAAAGAATGCTGAAGTCCAACCGCAGCACCAAATGCTGTCAAGTGAAAACTTAGATGGCATTCATCAATGACAAGTTCCTTCTTGCATTTATAAAGATTACATAGCTTCCGACTTAGAGAAATTGGTTCTCTAGAAGAGCAGGCGGACGGGTGGCCCCTGTGACACACCTTGTACTTATTTAATGAGATGATTGCATCATGAGGAAGCGTAGCCTTAAATCTATGTAGTTATCATTAACTGTGAAGCTCAAAAACATGTTTACCTGTTTCCCCTAAAAAAAAAATAAAATAAGGAAAATTGTCCAAAAAGTCCTAAACCTATTATACTTTTATCAACTTAGTCTTAAACATTTTAATTGTGCCAACTGAGTTATAAATATTTTTATGTTTTGTCAATTAAATCCATCTGGCTAATTTTAACCTAAAATCGCCGATGTGGATGCCGGTAGTGCCACGTAAAACAGCCGGTGCTAACGTGGATACTTTTTTTTTTCTAATTTTTGAAAAAAAAATTGAATTTTTTATTATTTTTCTTTTATTTTTTATTTTTTCTTTTTCTTTCTTTCTTTTCCTTTTTTTTCCAACCAAGTCCGGCATGGGCCGGTGACCCTCCCTGAAAATTACCTTTGGCAAAGGCACAGTAAATTTAGAACTTTGTGGACAATTTTACTGAACAAAATATTACCTTTGTCAAAGTCCGGCCTACCTCTCCCTGAAAACAAGTAGCGCTTAGCTTGCAGCAATTCTTCCGCAGCTTCTGCTGAACACTAACAATATGCTTTCAGTGTCCTAACCACTGCTTAGAGAATTCCAAATGCATATCTTTCATGCCCATTGAACCAGGTTATGTACCACAATAGCGTTTAATACCCGATCCCAACATATTATGTTGCTCAGGCATTATTTGTCGTAGTTAATAGATCAAAAAAGTTTAAGATTGAATTTGACACCTCAACAATCTGAAATTTTCAAATGTAGCGACAATACAATTTCTACCAAGTAAAGCCACTACGCAACCAAGACAGAGAAATACGAGACATCAAATGCTAAAAAGCCATAGCCAATAACACATGTTGTCATAGGATGACAGGCACAAAGCTTAATGTGGCCGATAGTAAGCAAACACGGTGTAAAACGTCTGGAGGAGGGTAAGCAGCAAGAGGATAATGGCAGCAAAGAGAGAGAGGCATGTCCACGGACTGCTGAAACGTTCCCGGATGAGGCTTCTCCACCAGACGCGGTACTTGCTTTCGTAGTGCCGCTCGCAATACTCATTCACCTCCTTGATTTCGTCGTACAAGTAGCCCAGATCGAGATCGTAAATGACCTCCCTACACCTCATCAACAGTTTCGCCACGTCCTCCGCACTTCCGAAGTTATTGATGATCCCGTGCTTGTGAAGAATCTGAATGTCCCTGGGGCTATTGACCAAACTGTCCCAGAACATGAAGTAATTCGTGAAGAAGGGCTCTGGGTGGTTGACGCTCAGTTCGTACGCAACAAAATTCAAAAGGAGGGAGATAGTGTTGTCGTTGAGGGACAACGGAGGGACCTGTAGAGTGTCATGACTGAACTCGATGTCCAGTAAGTTGTGGCCCTTCCACTTCTTGAATTGCACGCCCGCCTCTTGGAGCTCCGATGCGAAGTGTAGGACGAGGCCCCTCATACTGCCATTGGGATTCAACCGCGATTTGACTCGATTCTTTTCCTTTTTGGGGACTTTCTCACTCACCGATTTGAGGAAGGTAGATCGCAAAACCTCGAGCAGATGAGCCTTGGGATTTTCGGTGTCCAACTTAGAGGCAGCATTGTGTTGGGGTAACAGTGGGTCGAAGAAGGTGACCGCGAGTTCTTCCAGCGGCACAGCTTGTTGATGATCAATGTTGTTCTTGTTGTTGATCAGCTCGTACAGTTTCTCGAGAAAGAAGAATGGTAGTTGGTTCTCAAACAATAGAAGGTCGCGTCGAAGGGTTGTTAGAATCTGGCGATTGGTGAGGATCGGGTCGTCCTCAATTGCCCGCGCAGGGATCTGCAATCAAAAACGACCGATGAATTAAGCTAAGACCAACAGAAGTTTGATCAATGCCTAATTTAGCGTGTATTTTAAGCTTCTAATGGAATATTCTTTTGGATCGGTCCGTTTGAAGGATAGACAAGAAGCTGCAGATAGACCGCAATTAATTTCCTGAAAAAAGTTTAGCTGATAAATGAAGAACATTGTCTAATATTTGAATGTCGCTGTACCTTGTCGTGGACAAGGTCGTAGTAAAGGCGCAATAGTTCGACCACGAAGCAACCATCAACGACCATCATCTGCATAAACCGGTTGCGGACAAACTGACCAGAAACCGACGGATAACAGGCCAATATTTCCTGCTCCAATATCTGCATGGCTGCCACAAGGTCATCCAAAAGCATGGCTTTCGCAATCCGACCACTGTCATCGTCTTCTTTACATTCACAGTCATCGGACACTCTCTTCCCTTCGGACGTCCTCGGCAAATCTCTGCCGCTTCTCCACCGCTCTAACTTCCCTCCTAGAAGGCGGTTTAGAAACCGCAGCTTGTGCTTTTCCATGACCTGCAGTCGATCCGAATGCTTACTGACGGGACCGATGCCTATCATTTCGGGATCGAATGCGTTATTGTGAACTCCACGCCAGTTGCTAGGGACTCTGTCGATGGTCCGCAAATTCTTCGCATCATGAGCGAGGCCTCGGTCGAGGCGACTCACGATTTCGACGAACCATTCCATAGACCGAGGCTCGTCATCATCGCCTCGTTCCATCGTGGAGAGAATATGAAGCCCAAAAGAAACAGAGAAATTCCAGGTGGAATCAAAGGTTTGTGTATATGAGTCGAGATGCAACTTTAATTCCTGAAGACACATATGCGAGTGTTCGGGAGTCGAGACATTATATGATCGATTAATGGAAAGAAAAACGCGTGGGGAGAGAGAGGGTTTCACACACACACGAGCATCACGTTACAAAATAGAATAATAAAAGAAAGCTAACTACCCCGAATTTAACTTACATGCGTGCTGACTTCGCACACGCACACGCACACGCACACGCACTTGTTAACAATAAGAGAAAAAAAATCTAACTACTTCGAATTTGACTTATGTGCGGGCTGACTTCATCCACCAAAAATTGTTGTAAATCAAGAAATTGCTATATATATGGCAGAACTCCATGTTCCATGCCTAAAGTTAGAGGATCTTTTCCGTGCCGGTAAATTTTAGTTCGTGTTAGTCGTTGTCAAATAATTATTAGTGAAAAAAGTAACCGACAATAACTTTTTTGAGTAACTTGTTGATAAATTACCAATATTTTTTTATAAAATTATGAACCTTTTAAGTAATTTACGATTTACCAGTGTTTATTTGTATAATTTGTAACGCTTCAAATATATTAATCTTTGAATAAATATATATATTAATCTTATATGAAATTATCAACCAAAATTAGATTGACTTGCCAACTTTTGTAAGATAAATTACCGACTATTTTTGGGTTACAACTCCGATTTAAGTAACTTACCAATGTTTAATTGTATTTTTTAATAGCTCACCAGCCTTTATTTCCCAACGATAGCAACTCACTTAATTTATTAACTCCTTACAGAGATTACGGACCTCCATTGGCCTGACTCACTAACATTCTTCATTTCTTCTACTAAAGGATACTACAAATTTAACGATAATTTTTTATGAAAGTCCTATGTATCCTCGGGGAGCTAACTGACTCTTTTTTTTCAAATAAATATTTCATGCAAATAATTTTGGTTTCGATTCTGGTTAGCATTAGTGTATGGGGAGAAAGTATTTGGTGCTGCTTATCTGGGAGATAATGCATGGTTTAACAAGTTGAATCATATTTAGGAAATTATGTAGTATGAATTATTGTAACGAGAGCTGATGATTATGACATTAACACGTGATTTTTCTTCTCGGGAGAGATCAGTGGATGCAAACAAGAGCCACAGAAGCCCCCAATCAAAACAGGCAAAAGCCCTCCTCAGCATAATAACTCGCCCGATGCAGCGAACCAGGACGAAAAAGAGAGCGAAGCATCGGTCCAGAAAGCTGGAGCCGACGGCGACAAAAACATTGCCCGGGCACAAGCAAGAACAACTGAGGCCACTGCGTGGATTTCTGCGTGAAACAAAGAGAGTTTCTGCATAAAGGATCGAATCTTTACGAAGCTTGTAGTAGAGAATTAATAGAAATCTCTGTATTTGTAATATATGAATAAATCGTTGTCGAGTAGTTCAGTTTGTTTAGATATTACTGGTGTGGCTTTGTTTTATGTCTCGTCGATTGCTAAGCTTAGTCTGATGCGTGAGCAGTGCATGTTATATGGTGTGTAATGGCCATGCAATGAAGCTTGTGGAAATAAATACTTGCTGAAGTTTGTGAAATATCAAGTTTACTGTTGATATACACCGGTTATCCTCTAGTTTCATATTTAAGTTATCACAAACAAGTAATAACTAGTATGTTGGATTATTTTTTATCAAATTCAATAAAGAATCCATTGTGCGGATTATAGAGGATCTTTTATACCGGAATATATAGTAATTATCGAGACGAAAAGAAAAATGCATCTTCTCAATTAACTGATCTAGTTAACTATATCGTATAACAAATATTTTACCAAATTTTCGTAAAAAATGTAACCTTTTCCGCGTATCTTTATAAATGAAATAAATGCAAAAGAAATTTAACTCCCAAAAGCCCTCATGACATTGTTCTCACTCTATTGATTACCAACCAAAGAACCTGAAAAGATTTGAGAAAAAGAGGGGTGAGAACCAGAGCTTAATAAGTAATGCATATCTTTTCTAAGCAGATTGAGCAACCATTATGCATATATATAAAATAATACCAAAAGCTCATATTTCAATCCAAAGATATAATATATATATCAAATCAAATACGAGTTCTTTCATTTCAACAAGGCTTTTTACAAATAAAAAATACTCGTTTAGACCGCCATCTCAAATCAAATATCAATAGTCAAGTCGTTGATCAATTTCTATTAAAAATCGCGTCAATGGTCCATTCCATTGATCAATCTCAAATTAAATATCAATGGTCTATTTGATTGATAAATCTCATTAATTAGAGGTAAAATAGACTACACAATTTGTGCTTTTTTCCATGGATTCAACATTTGTAGAATAAGTAGTTAGAGTCTATAAGGGGATAATTACAAAATCGGTCATAAACCTATTGTCTGAATGTAAATTCAGTTTTAAACTTTTCAATTTACTAATGTAGTTCTAAACTTTTGTACAAAATTTCAATATAATTCTTCTGGCCAATTCCTGCCAAAAATTATTGACGTAGCATCCAATCATCGCCGGTTGTACAATGTGGCACACCGATGGGGATCACTTTACTCAAAAAGACATCCTACGTGGATCATTACATCAACAGTTTTCGGCGGCAATTGACCGGAAGGACCACATTGGAATTTTTCACAGAGATTTAAAACTATATTGGTAAAATTAAAAAGTTTAGGATTTGATTGACATTTATACAATAGATGTAGGACTGAATTGATAATTTTCCCATCTATTTAGTATGACATTTTCACAACAGATTCAACTATGAAAAAAGGGTGCTATAATTTTTTTAAGGTGTTTAGTAAATAAATCATAGCTTAATACCTTCAAAATTAGAGGAGCTTACAACAACTTTTGGGAAGTTGTCTCACTTAACTTTAAGATGTTGCAGTTTTTAAATATGTACCACCAAATATATAAGTTGCCATACTCCACAGTACAAACATACTCTAGATATTTGGGGAAAAAAGGATTAGATAAATGAATTAAGGGAGAATTAAGAACGATCTAATTTATCAAAGATTAAAAAAAAATTACATTTAAGTTTTGAAAAATACTAGAGTTTTAACAAATAATAGTTTGAAGTACTAGACGTTTAGTTTATGTTTAATTATAATTTTTGTCACTCATTTGACAATATGCCATATAAGTTTTTAGGGGCTTTTCATGAAATTTGAGGGGAAAATTTTGTTTGGTAACATAGGGAGAGAGGAAATTAAAGAGATGGGAGGTGAGAGTTGGATAAAACATTTCTCTCCCAAAAAGTTTGATTTTTACCCTATATATTTATCTCGCTGTCCCATTTTCCTCCCTCTCCATGTTCCTTGGCAAAGCCTAATTGTAGACAATGCATTCAATCATTATTTCATTAGGATTCTCGTCAATAAAGCAAACAAACAAGATCGAATCCATAGAACACTTGGAAGAAAACAAAGGCGACGTAGTTGCTAATGTAATCAAATTCATATTCCGTTCTCATACAAAAGTTGAATATTCCGTGGCTCATTGTTTGAATATGCTATCCTATGGTTTCAAGTGCCAGTCGAGCATATCAAACATTGACTAAAAGAAATCTGGTCAATAAAACTGGATGCATATTGTTTGCCTTGGCTGTAATGAAGTCAATACGGTCAACTTTCTTCTAGTTATTGGTGTAAGCAGTAAGCAAAGGACGTCCTTGAAAGTGCAAAAAGTATACCTAAGGTTGCGCATGGAATGCATTCTGGAATAAAAATTTTGTTCCGAAAAGCATTCCGGAACAGAATAGCATTTGTTAAAAATTTTTCGAAATGCATTCTAGAGAAATTTTTGCATTTTGAAATAAAAATTCTTTTGTTAAAAATACTTGATTCCAAAATACATTCATGATTCCAGAATGAGTTTTTGGCAAGAAAAAGATAAGCTACTTTTTGTAGCTTCTTGATTTCGGAATGCATTATCTCTATTTTCTCACAATTTTTTTTTCAGAAAATGCATAAAAATTGAAAATTTCTAGAAAAATTCATAAAAATTTCCAGAAAATGGCTTAAAAAGAGTCAGATTTCGGGAAAATATGAAATTTGGTAAATTTTTTTTTAAAAAATCAAATATTTCAAAACTTCACAGAATAGCTTAAAACACATGTGGCCACCCACTTTGAGTGAAATTTAAATTTTTTGAGGTGCCCAAAAAAAATTAAAAATTTCAAAACTTCGCAAAATAGCTTAAAATACCTATGACCACCTACTTGAGTGAAATTTAAATTTTTTGAGGTGCACAAAAAAAGTAATAATAAAATAAAAATTTTCAAAACTTCACAAAATGGCTTAAAATACCAATGACCATCCACTTTAAGTGAAATTTAAATTTTTTGAAGTGCCCAAAAAATAAAAATAAATAAAAAATTTTAAAACTTCACAGAATGGCTTAGAATACATATAGCCACTCACTTTGAGTAAAATTTAAATTTTTTGAGGTGCCCAAAAAATATATAAAAAATTCAAAACTTCACAAAATGGCTTAGAATACATGTGGCCACCCACTTTGAGTGAAATTTAAAATTTTTTAGGTGCCCAAAAAAAATTAAAAAATCAAAAATTTCAAAACTTTACATAATGACTTATAATACCTGTGGCCACCCACTTTGAGTAAAATTTAAATTTTTTTAGGTGCAAAAAAAATCAACAAATCAAAATAGATTTCTGTTTCAGAAATCAATTTATGGAGCATAATTAGTCATGTTTAACCAAATAGATTTTTCCTCCATAAATCAATTTCTGGCAAAAATTCCAAAAATCAATTTCTGGCAAGAATTTGATTTCTGAAGCAAAATGGTTACCATTCGCGCCCTAACCTACCACCACCAAAAATGAGCAAGAAAAGACGATGAATGAACTATGCATATCAGCATACTTGATTACATGGGGACCCAGCAATCACGGGGGTAAGCTGATGATTGTCGGAGATATCCTCAATTTAGGTAATTATTGACTTCTTGCCAATTTAGTCGCGATGTCTAACGGGTGTGTTTGGTTCAACTTTGAAAATACTACTCAGGAGAATGCAAATACCTTTAGGCTAAAGCCCCTTGGGGAAATGCAAATTGCGTTTGGCAAATAATTCTTTATAAAGCTACTTTGAGCCAATTAGTATTTGGTAAATTTTTTTTGCAAAAGGGCTTTGGGAATAAAAAAAACCTAACTTACCATTTGCTGAAGCTAGTGCCGGCTGGCCACCAGCGAGCCAGATCTAGCGCCAGCGGTTGTTGACCGAGGTTAGGCGACCGTCGGCGGGCTAGATCTGGCGCCAGTGGCTATCACCAGAGGCCGAGCGACCCTCGACAAGGGTCGTGGGACCCAAGCGGCCACCTAAGTCGCGAGACCCAAGCGGCCAGCGCCTGGGTCACGCGACTTGAGCGGCCATTGCTTGGGTCGCGCGACCCCGGGCGACCACCGCTTGGGTCCTGTGACCCTCGCCAAGGTTCACTCGGTCTCGGGCGACAGCCGCTAGCCTCTTGCCGGCCCGATTCGGCGCCGGCCACCTCACGAAGAAGAAGATAAACAGTACACACAATGGACAAAATCGGAATAAGCCAAAATAAGTGATGGTAGTCTGAGGATAAAAAATTTGGGTTCAGCATTTGTCAAATGCTGAAAGCCCAAAGCTGGTCCGAACCAGTTTTAGGCTTTCAGCATTCCAAATACTAGCATTTGGCAAATGCTGATCCAAACGGTTCAACATTTGGCCAAAGGGCTTTCGAGGCCGAAAACCCCTTCCAAATGCTAAACCAAACTCAGCGTAAGCCGAGTATAATACTTCTGCATGATAATTTCATCATATGAGATTTTAACGTATGACATACCACTTAATATTTTTTAAATGAATTCTTAAAGATAGAAGGCCATTAAATCAACCAGTTGATACCAAGTTAAGTACATACCAAGCACATATAAATATATTTATTAAGGATGCAGCATCATATCGTAAGTGTTTTTGAGTTTTGACACTATGTTTATGTGGAGGGAATATAGTCCAAAAAGTCATAAGTCTATTGCATTTTTGTTAATTCAATTTTAAACCTTTTTAATTGTGTTAATTGAATCTTAAAACTTTTTATGCTTTGTTAATTGAGTCCATTTAACCAATTTTGGTCAAAAATTACTAACGTAGATGTAAATGTCGACCGTTCTACGTGGCAGAAATAGCACTGACATGGACAATTGTTAATATTATTTTTCAATATTTATTTATTTTCTTTTCTTTCCTTCCTTTTTTTTCCAACTCACCAGCCTCAGGCCTAGGTTGGGTGAGGGCCGACACCCTTGCCTGTTGGTCAGTGAGGGCCACAACACCCTCGCCTGGTTTGGGCAAGGGCCACCATGCCCTCACCGGACAGCCACTCACCTGTGGCCAACCACTTGGATTTGGGCAAGGGCCCGACGCCCTTGCTTGGATCTTGGCTAGGGCAAGTGCCCAGTGGTCGGGGAGGGCCAAAACGCCCTCGCCTATGACCGGCGAGGGTCGTGACGCCCTTGCCTAGCCCAGGAAAGGATCTGCAGGCGACTTCGCCAGTCGAAGTTGTAAAAATAAATAAATAAATATATTAAAATATTATTTAAAATTATTCATATCAGCCCCAGCCGTCCAACTGTGCCACGTAGGACGGCCGACATCCACGTTAGTAATTTCCGATTAAAATTGATTGGATGGATTCAATTGACAAAACGTGAAAAGATTTCGGACTCAATTGACATAATTAAAATGTTTAATATTGAATTGGCAAAAATACAATAAATTTAAAACTTTTTAGATAATTTTCCCTTTGCGCGGATGTAACCCCCTTATGGGAAGCAAAAGGGAGAAGTAAACAGATGGAAACCATTTTATGGGGATGATGACCAGACAAATATGACGTAGTCAAGGATGCCAAAGGGGACTCGATCATTACTAAACTCTAGTTTAATGGAGAGAGGGGACAAGACGGACCCACGAGAAGCTCCTCCATTTTTCAATCTAATAGGTCGAGAAAGCTGGGGACGACACCAACAGGCATATTAAACTGGCAAAAGCAAGAAAAAACTTAGGCAACTGAGTAAATTATTGTTCGGTCCACCGTCCGTGAAAAAGAAAAAAAAGAAAACGTTTCTACAGAAATGTGAAGATAGGGCGGAGGATTATGGACTCTTGCTTAAGCTTAGCAGAGAAATAATGAAAATCTCTCTACTTGTAAAGTATGACTAAGTCGTCGTCGAGGAGTTTAGTTTGTTTAGATATGATTCATGCAGCTTTTATTTTATGACTCAGCAATCGCTAAGTTTAGTCTAATGCGTGAGAAGCGCATGTGTATATGGTGTGCTATGGCTGTGCAATGACGCTTGTGGAGATGCATACTGTCATAAAAAAAGGGTCTTCTCATGAATTGATCAAGCTAACTAGATTATAAACATTATATCAAACCTTCGTAAAAAAATGTAACGTTTTCCATATATCGTTATAGATACACAAAAAATGGGATGCGAGCGTAAAAACGATCGATGGACTGCGAAAATACACACGACAATTGAGCTCATTGGCTGGTTAGATCGAGATCGGTGTCACCAAAAACATTTTGCGCAAACTTGTCGATGATCAGAAAAATTACTATCTGATGATAGTTGATCAAGTTTGGACGGGCCAGTGCACTGGCTAGAGGCCCAAGATGGGAGATCTTTTGCCAGTCCAACTTACTTATAATTAGACCAAGACACCATTTATTTACGGGTTAATGGGTGGGTCGCTTGGATTTGGAGCCGTCGGGCAGCCCGGGAGCTGAACGGGTCCTCAAAAGCTTGCGCAATACACAATCAATCCTGGACTTGCATCCAACATTTTGAGCGCTAAATACGGGTATCTTGTATGTTGGTGCCATGTATAATGTCACTTTCTTTCTGATATTATGTGCGCCATCATGATCGATATATTTGCCTCGATGAACTGTTGGGAAGCGCTTTGATTTTGTCAAGAAAAACTGGACCATGAGAATTTACTAAAATGCAATCAGTTGTTAAATTTTTCAATGTCACTCAGTAACTGAGACATATTTTGCAGCCTTGCAGAGACATTATGCAGTTTTGCAGGCCCTTGCTCTTGAAGAAGATGACTTGCCAGAAATCAAAGATCAAACAGTGCCTGATGAGGAAGGCCTGGCAAGGTAACGAAAAAGGTTACTCATGTTGCGAGCGTTTGTGTTCTTTTTAATGTGGGGATGGAATGAGAAGTTGATTCTTGGTATGACCTTTGGCTGCCTTTTCATGCTTTCCTGCAGGTCAGGAGTTGTGTTAATGCGATAGAAGAGTTCAAGTTGTCTGTTTATGGCGATAAGTATGAGGAAAGTGACAATGCCGGCCGTAAAAAAGGTGAGTGAGCTATCCAAGAAACGAAAAGCCCCTGCGGATAGTTCCATTGAGAAATCTGCACAAAATTGGGCTGCGCTTGTTAACAGTGGCCAGGTGAAACAGGATCTCTCTCTCTCTCTCTCTCTCTTTTGTTTTCTCTTTGCATTTTTTTTAAAATTTGGTTCTTGTCAATGCAGTTATAGCCTGCATTTATTGGACAAGATTTTTCTCTTGAGCCAGTTAAAAAGAGTTCTCCAGAAGTTGTTTTCCCTGTTCCCTGACATATCGTGCAGATTATTGTTTTATTTATTTGTTAGAAAGTGCCTTTTGCAACCAAATTAGAGGTTTTAGGTGATTTGAATGAGGAGAATCAGGTAGATAAAAGCACTTGTGGTTAAGTATGGCAGAAATCAGTACAAAGTGGCTTTCCATTCACTGACTTTCCTCTTGTTGTTGTGCACCCCTGTGTCGCAAGACCTAAATTTTCTCATGCTAATGGATTATTAAAACTAAGCTTAACTCGAGCCAAACCCTACTAATTCGCAACTTAGGATTTAAGTTCTTAACATGCAAATGTTTTCATGCTTGAAGTCGCCACTAATCTATTTGTGGTAAGTCGATTAGAAACCTAAATAAAATATAGGAAAATATATTTTATTCTTACGAACTAGATATTTTAAGTTCGGGGACTTGATTACACTAGATCTAGTCTAACGCCATTTCGGTACCTTTTCTTTTTAAAAAATGTTTTGGCAAACAATTTAGATTCATTTTAACTTAGTCACTAACATGTGAGGTGATCATACGGTTGCGCAAATCACCAAATTAACACCCAATAATCAAAACATTAAATAAATTACAAGATTGAGATAATTACTTACCTTGAAGCAATGTAAGCATCTGTATTACTAGCTAGAAAATCACATCAACAATCATAATATGATTTCTAATTAACAAGCAGTTTACTCAATATTTTTTGGATTTTCACTTATTTAAATGAAAGCTAACCTATATGTAATGACGTGCAAAAACTAACATGCGATTAATGCAGCCTAACATGCAAACTATATGACATGCAACAATATGACATATTTCTAATGATGGACAAATGAATTATTTTTGGTATTTTTTAAATGAAATTCGGAATCAAAAAATGCTTAAATTAACATGCAATCTATTTTTTAAAAAAATGATTTGATCTATCCTAAAGTGATTCCTTTTTTCGGATTTTTATTAAAATTCGAAATTGTTAAATATCCTAAATAATCCACTAAGATTAAAACAATCTTAATTTAAACTAGGAAATATGCTACCCTAAATTTCAATTTAAATCAAATAATTATCTTATTCTTTTGGATATATTTAAGATTCTCTAAGCATGCAAAATTTCTAATTTAAATCCTAACTAACATATTTTTGGATTTTTTTAATTTAAAAGGAAAACGTTTAGACAGAGATAACAACCATGGTCAAACAATCCACACAATCCGTAAGATTCTTCTTATCAAATTCAAATTAGGCAAAAAAATCAAACTGACAATCATATCTATATGGTTATAGATATCGATAGAAAGTTGATTATTTGAATTTGGAAAGCGAATAAAATTTATTATCGTATCCAAGTGATTATGAATAAGATAATGATTTTCCGTATCACCGCGTATCATACCATAGGGATAAGGACGGATAGTCGTCCAGATACGTTGCCAAATTAGGAAAATTCTTAATTTTAAGTGTTTTAGAATATTGTGAATATCACAAAATTATCTTAAGAAATCTAGCAATCCACACAATATTCATGGAATATTCAAACTAAGAATTTAAATATTTCAAAAATATATCGGATATAGATTTTTACCTGATTTGTGAATTACTTTCCTAATTTGAATTCACGGTAGATCGGGATCGCGGCGAGTGGACCGATGGCAGATGGATCGACGACAGGCAGCGACTCCCCATGGGACGACGGGTTGCAGTAGTGTGGACTTCTCCGGCTTCACGAAGGAATGGCAGCAAGAAGTTATACGGCCACCGATGAGGGAAGGCTATGGCTCGAAACCAAGCTTGTCAGAATCACCGGAAAAATTGTTGGACACCTGCAAAGGAGCATTCGAACAAGGCAAAGGGGTGCCTCCGTGGCGATGAAGAACGAGGCAGTGGACGCCGAGTATACATTGTAGGAATTCGGAAGTATTGATAATGTAACGAGTAACAACCCGTTGATCCCCGATTGAACGGCAAAGTCACGATCTTCTTTTGTCTTCAATTCCACGTGGTCTCTTCATGGGGACTTACAGTCAACTTTCCATGTTTCACCAGCCAAGAAGGGACAAATTCCACCACTTCTTCCATGCTTTTCTTTGGCTTTTTCTTATGCAAATCGTGGAAACTCAGTAACAAGACTTGAAGATCAACTTAAGAGCGTAGACTACAACTAGGTGGACTGGGAAGGAGACTGCGTGGACGTTACTGGAGTTCACTAAAAATTCGACCGGTGAACTGCTTTGCCAGAAGTGAGTGCGACTCGGTTGGGCACGACAGAGCAAGCTGGAGAGTTGCTCGATTCAGGCGCTCGCCAGAGGTTCACGGCCACAGGTCTGGCCGTGAGCAGAAGGTGCGATGACGGGCGGCAAGTGGAGTGGCAGCTCAGGTTGTTGGGAGCAGCACAAGCGATGATTTTGATACGGGGCAGGAATGTTGGCGCGGCGGTGAGGTGGTGGGACAGGACGGACGTGATTGAACCAACCTGCAATCACCTCTCTCTCTCTCTCTCTCTCTCTCTCTCTCTCTCTCTCTCTCTCTCTCTCACTTTTTGCTCTCATTCACACTTGTGCTCTCTGAAAATTCTGATCCGAAAGTTATGAGAGTCCCCTTTTGATTATAACGCATAACGACATATTTATATCACAACCCTAGGTTAATTAACCGGGCTTCCTAGTCCTAATAGGCTTAGACTTAGGCTTTATCATTTAATTTTATTTTAATTCTAAATAGGCTAAATTAATTCAGACTGATTTAAGCTCAAATTAAAATAACCAAAGCCTTTAAACTTGTGAATTTTGACCCCTAATCCCTTGAGTGAACCGAGTGCTCGAGCTCAGTTTATGCAATGAATTTTCAGCTTTCTCGCCACCGCCGGTTCGATACGTAATGTAACTAACATATATGAACTTAAATTATATGCTATACAATTTTAATACTTTTGTTTAGGGATTAAACTTTAATCCCTAATTTTATGCAAATTATTATTAAATGATCGGTCGAAATTTAAGTGTCAACAGCTATTCCTCTTTGAGTGGAGACTTGTAGAGATTTCGCTTAAAAACTGAAACCTAAATTTAAACCATGCAAAATGATGAATGATCTTCTTCTTCTTCTTCTTCTTTCTGGTAAGGGTTTTAATTTCAATTTTTCAAATGTAGTGATGCGTGATGTGCAAACAATAAGGAACGTATGCTAAGGTTTCTTACTTCATGAAGAGCGGTGAAAGAGCCTTATATACGGATCTCACAAAAAGCGCCCAAGTGAGGGAAAGCTTTATAATGTTGTGAACTCCTTCGATCTCCAAACTTCTAGTCCACTGGAAGTAAGGTTTTCAAGGTACAGGAATGCCTATCTGTTACCTGTAGTTTCCTACAAATGCGAAATAATGCATGATATGAAGAAAGAATTAAAAGGGACGTGTTGCCTATACCACTGGGCAATCACGAAAAGGATCATGTCACATGTTCTATTGGGTGAGCATGAGGTTAGTTGTGCCACCTATTCCGCTGGGTGAACACGGAATGAGAAATTATGCCGCATGTTCCACTGGGCAAACATGAAATGGGATGTGCTGTCTATTCCACTGGGTAACACAAAGAGATATGTCACATATTCCACTTGGTGAACATATGAGAGAGATCATGTCTCATTTTCCACTGAGTGAACACAAAAAGAGAAACGATGAAGAATAATTAGCAGATGTACCTGAAGTTACTTACCTTGTAGGAGTGATAAAGTAAATCGTAGCATTGCTATGATTCTTTAGATTGTTTGGAAAATGTTTGGACTTTATCATAAATGTATTGCCTAATAAATGCTGGTAACCTGCAACTCAATTAGGACATATGAAGGGTAGTTCAAATTACCTGAATATCGTCTGAGGTAATCGAAGATGGTAATCAATAAATACCTGAATATCGTTTGAGGTATCTTAAGACCAAAAATGGAAGACCACTTCGAATATCTGGATATCATCTGAGATACTCGAAACGAACCTTCCACTGAACGCTTGGATAACGTCTGAGGCGTCCAATGATAGTTTAGCGAAATGGCATTTATCCCACCTTTTGTCGAAATACCTGGATATCATCAGAGGTATTCGAGAAAATTATTCATTAGGAACTTGGATATCGTCAGAGGCACCTAATGTGGGGCTTTCTCCAAATTGCTAGAAAGGGAGCTTAACAAAGTGCCTAGTTATCATCTAAGGTACCTGAAAAACGATTCGACAAATTGGAATACATTCACACTTTTAACGAAATACCTGGATATTGTTAAAGGTATTCGGAAAAAGTCAATTGCTAAACACCTGGATATTGTCAGAGGTATTCAAGAAGGAATTTTCCAAATTGTTTGAAAGGTGTGCCTAACGAAATATCTAGTTATCATCTGAAATATTTGAAAGGACTTGATCGATAAATACCTGGATATCGTCAAAGGTATTTAACGATTTAGCGAACAGAGGGGTTATCCCAAATGCTCGGAGATTCCTTAACAAAGTACCTGGATATTATCAGAGGTACCTGAAAAGACTTGATCAATAGATGCCTAAATATCGTCAGAAGAGTCTAGAAATCGCAACAAAATGATCAAATATGGGACCTGGCAATTGCTCGAACAAGTTAGAGATACCTGAATAGCCATAGGCATCCAAGGGATAGAGATATACTTGCCTGGTGATATCTCCGACTCTTAAGAGCATGTATCCTGCTAGACACGGTTTTAGGCAACATGTAATATGCATTCATGGGCAATCAAGAACACATATACTCATGCACTATAAATTCAACTGGTTTTCATGCATGACGGTTTTGTCAAATTAGCATTACTAAATTTCACTGAGGAAAATCATGATAGGACAATCCAAACTCACAAGTGGGTGTCTTGAAAATGTCAAATGAGGTACTTCCGGTCCAAAAGGGCTTTCACTCATTCTCATTGAAAAAGGCCGATTTATGAGAATCGCTCTATCTCTTCATCATGTGGACAAGGGTCTGAGTATTCTCGCAAGTGGTACGACCTTACCAATCTGAGAGGTCATTGCTGGGACCGTAACTTGGGCTTGGTCAATGACTTAGCAAAAGGGGACTCTTCGAGTCGAGGCTATTAAAAGAAAATACTCTGCAATTGTCTTCGGGTTTACAAGTCAAGAATCCTGCAAAATGAGATATAAATGGACTTGCTCGCACTTCGTTGAGCTAAGCTTATAAACATTTGAAACTCTACGTTAATTCAAGTGTCATAATCTGAAGAGATTTTGTAAGGGACGTAACGTAAGTTAGACTCATGGGTTGAGAAATGAATGGATCATTAGGCTCAAAATGTGTATAATTTGGGTGAATAAGTTGGTGATCATCTCGGCATTATCAGCGGTCTTCTTCTTCACCAGGGATTGTCTTCTCAGTAGATACTCCATTGGCTTCGAGAGTTCGTCACTTGATTCCTTTGAAACTTGTAGAATTACTGTTTCACTGGGATTCATGACTTTGACATGTCATATCATGACATTTTTTCTCTAAAAATCTCCTTTTTTTTTCGACTCTTTTCTTTAGTGGCATTGGCCTTGCTTTTACCAGGCACACTGTTTTTGCTTGTCCTTCCTTTTTTTTTTTTTTTTACTTTTGACATACATTGTCTACAATACATATATCAGCCAACCATACTTTGGCTTGTTTTTACTAAATTACTCTACATTTGGACTTTCAAGGGTCTTCGTCTTTTATCGGTGCTCCGAATAAGCTGCTTGAACAATGATGACTTTTGCCTTGCCCCAATGTAGGGGATGATCACCAACTTGGTTCATATGAAATAAAATCGCACGCTCAATTGGGCTTAGCAAAGGATAAAGTATGTATAGGATAGAGAAAGAAATGCTCTTCATCATCCTAAGGCACTTGGACTTCGTATGAATTCATCTGAAAAGGCAATACTCAAAGATTGATACAAGTGAGAGCAAAACAATCTCTATTCATTTTTCCCCTTATAATGCAGACTTATCTCCAGTTTGCCCCGATGTGGGGTGGTTCTTGATAGGCGTAATTGAAAGAATTTCTCCAAGTGTTTAGACTCAAAGTGGCGAAACAATGAATGACCTGTAGTGTTTAGGATAAAGAAATGAACTGTCTTTCGTCATTTCGGTTGCCATACATTTCGCAAGATAACCCTTTACCTTACAAACATGGAATTTTTCCACTCAACTCATTGGGGATTAGTGCATGGGACTGTTTATAGGATAGGGTTTGCCTTTCATCATCTCGATATACCTCATTCAACACATTCAATTCATGCTACATGAGTTATCAAATTGCCCAAATAGATTTCCCTTTTGAAATCGTTGATGCAGACTGATAAAATGATCAAGCAGAATTTAAAGCCAATGCACACATTCCATCTTTAAATTGATTGAAACCATTTATTCATAAGTGAAATATTTGCAATTCAGAGTATAGAACCAAACACTTGAAAACTTTTGCTGCAAAAATGTTAGATCTTATTAGGGATAATATATCTTCACAACATCAGAATTAACAGGAGTGGAGAACTCACGACCATCCATTTCTGTGAGAATTATGGCACTTCCGGAGAGCACCTTTTTACTCACGTATGGACCGATGTAGTTTAGGGTGAATTTGCCTCCGGGATCAGGAAAGATCGGGAGTACCTTCCTCAGAACTAAATCATTTACCTTAAAGTGTCTTTGACGTACCTTTTGGTTGAAAGACTTACCTAGTCATGCGGTAACTGGATCGGGTGTTTCATCTCACTCTCAGGGGGATTTGCCCCTCTCTTCACTTCTCTGGTTTCCTCTGCATCACCCAAGTTAATAATGATAGTTTAGTCTAACGTAAGAACTTTGGACCTTTTATGGCGCTCTAAATCACGCTGAATATCCGAGGAGTCATCAAGTTCATCGGTGTCATTAGGATCAAGCGTGCTAGTGCATAATTCATCAGATTAGATCATTTCGACACCCTCGTGCATCACAAGACTACCCCTGAAACATAAAGTAGAGGGTTCAGAAAGACAAACAAGGCTAAACGGTTTTTTTTTTTTTTGAATTTTTTTGTGATTTTTCAAAATTCTTTTCAAAACATTTTAACACGAGGGAGCATGAAAAAACCCAAGCCTTAGAATTCTCCTTGGACTATGTTTTTTCTTTTATTTATTGGATATCATCACCGGGCTGATTTGATATACTTCAACATGCCCCCAAAAATGAAAATAATTTATAATTTCATTGATTATCACCAAATGAATTACATTTATTGAAATTGCAACGGTGAGTCAATGAAAAATCCTAAAAAGCAGCTCCCGAGACGGAGCAAGTCCTAGAAAGTAGTAAAAATTCTCACGCAGGGGAGTGTGCGAAAAAAGTAAAGGTGTTACTCTTGCAGGCCAATGCTCATTCCATCCAACGGTCCTTCATTGATAGCTCCAATAAAGAAATTATTGAACATGGCAATAATTCCCTCCATTGCATCATCAAGATCTTCTGTCACTAGAGGTGTTGGATTATCCATACCTCTCAATCCATGTGGGACAATGTCACAGGGGTCACATAGAAGCTCGGGAGAGCCGAGTATTTCACATAATAATCGAACTTGCCACTCGGTTGCCTCAAAGTGTCGATTATCTCCTTCTCTTCATGTATCATTCTTGCAGGGCTCGAGGGTGTAGTTCGGATGTTTGGAACCATGAGAAGATCATCTTGGCCTTGGTAGAGCCACAAAGCACGGAATGTGAATCCCCTAATATCTAAGAGGTCCTGAACCTTGTGCTTTAGAACATAGCAGTCATCAGTGAAGTGACCGACTTCTCCCAGGTGATAGTCATACTTTTTGGATGGGTCGTAGTTGGAGAATCACTTAGGATTAAGCCGCTTCAGCTCAGTGGAAAGCAAGCCCTTTTTCCGGAGGATCGTCGATACTTAGGATAGAGACTCGGGGAGAAGAGAGAATTGTCTTCTAGCGCCTTGTCGTCGATTAGAGAACGGATGTCTTGGTGGGCTGTCTTGACATCCAAGAAGTAGTCGTGCTTTGCTTTGCTGGGGCCGCGATGTTGGAATGAGTGGATCCCGATCACCTTGTTCGTGCTTTACAAACTTTGGAGGCAAGGTGTTCAACTCCCTAGGATCAAGGAACTCAATAGTACTACCAGGTACAACTGCTTTGTTATTCGAGTCGGTGCAGAAGGGCTTCGTTTGAATCATCACCCTTGGCTCTTGAGGAAAGGGACGGATCATGGTGAGTTGTTTCAAGCAGTCCGATAGATGCACCATTTGCCTTGACAGTTGTTGAAGAATGACAGAGGCCTGCTTTAGGTCCTTCTCGATATTAACGAGGCGGTTCGGCACTTCACTCTGAGCACTTTCTCTCATGGCCAGGCGGGAACGGCCGGTGGTCGACGATCCATAATCACTTAACTTGAGTATCAACTTCCTCGTGGTGGTAGCTCACAGCTAGGGGCGTTTCGGCTTGGCGGTTGGCCAACGTATGGGGCTCTGAGAAACAAAGACAATGACGACGTTTATGCATAGAAGCCGCAGTCGCCGTGAGAACGGTAAGTGGTGGATGGAGTTGCGGTTTATGTTGGGCGGTGAGCTCACGATGGCGGAGGAGCAACAACGAAGGAACTCAGCGAGGTTGCCTCTTGGCCAGGCTCGAGCGATGGATCAATAACTATGAATGATCCATAGTCACCTGATTCAACAGAAATGGATTAAATAAGCACATGGTTAAGACAAGGTTGGTCCATGACACGCTTTTTAGTCTTTTTCATTCTTCATTTATTCATAAAAATACTCGTATATGAACGAGACTTTATGGAAAAGTGCTCTAAGCAAAGAAATATAAATAACACTCTAGACATAACCTAGGAAATAGACACATCAAATTCCCTAATCATAAAACTAGGAAAACCAAAAATTAAGGCTCCTTAAAAATTATGAACTGAAAACAAATTCTCTAAAGCATTTTTTTTGCCATTTTTTTTGTTATAAAAAATGACGACAACCTCTTGTGAAAATAATGACCTATGACATATCTAGGAAGATGAAAACATAGATTGAAAATAAATTCTCCAAAAAGCCTTCTTTCGTTTTTATTTTTTTTATTTTCAAAGGACTCAATAATTATTATTTTCAAATTGAAAACCAATCTAGACCCATCATGGACCGAGCCCCAAAAAAATGAGAAAATAAGTAAACTAGAAGATAAAAGTTCAGAAGACTTACTTTACCAAGTAAGATTATGGCAATCACATAGACATGCATATGAAATGTAAGACTCGATTCCTATCTAGACTCTAGCTTGTAAAGTGGAAGCCCAAGAATTACCGGGCTAAACCAATCAAGGTGGTGATTAGGCCGGAGTTCCCCTGACTCCGGCTTAGTCAAGAAGCCGACCCGGGTTGTAAAAGGTGCAACCGTGGTGGGAACTCAATGACATCGTGAAAGAACTTTCGGGACCAAGGAGGATGACCCGTACCACGCGAGTGTGGTCGGGGTGTCCATTGTCTCAGTGCCATCCTAAACCTGTGCCGCCGAGGTCTGGCAACGGGTAGTATGTGCAATGTAGTGTAAATGCAAGGCATGCACAGCAGGTTGTATCATACAGCGCTTCGTGCATAAAATAAATCATACATCCAAATACCTTCATACAAAACAAAGGTTAACAATCACTCCTCCCCTTATACCTCCCATTTTCCAAAAACATTTAACACCTAAAATGTTAGTGATATACCTGGGATCCTCGCTGCTAAGCAAAAATTTTTTTTTTTTTAAAAGAAAAACTGGCCTAAGTCCACTAAGAATTTTAACTCAATTCTCCAGCAGAGTCGCTAAGCTGTCGCGACCTAAATTTTCTCGGGCTAATGGATTATTAAGACTAAGCTTAACTCGGGCCCTCCCAAGCCCTACCAATTCGCAACTTAGGATTTAAGTTCTTAACATGCAAATGTTTTCATGCTTGGAGTCTCCACTAACCTATTGTGATAGGTCGATTAGAAACCTAAATAAAACATAGGGAGATATGTTTTATTCTTACGAACTAAAGATTCTAAGCTCGGGGACTTGATTACGCTAGATCTAGTCTAACGCCTTTCCGGTACCTTTTCTTTTCAAAAAAATGTTTTGGCAGACAATTTGGATTCATTTTAATTTAGTAACTAATATATGAGGTGATCATAGGGGTGCGCAAATCACCAAATTAACACACAATAATCAAAACATTAAATAAATTGCAAGATTTAGAGAATTACTTACCTCGAAGCAACATAAGTATCTGCATTATTAGCTAGAAAATCACATCAACAATCATAATATGATTTCTAATTAACAAGCAGTTCACTCAATATTTTTTGGATTTTCACTTATTTAAATGAAAGCTAACCTATATGTAATGACGGGCAAAAATTAACATGCGATTAATGCAGCCTAACATGCAAACTATATGACATGCGACAATACGACCTATTTCTAATTAAGGGCAAATGATTTATTTTTGGTATTTTTCCAACGAAATTTGGAATTAAAAAATGCTTAAATTAACAAGCAATCTATTTAAAAAAAAATGATTTGATCTATCCTAAAGTGATTCCTTTTTTGGGATTTTTATTAAAATTCGAAATTATTAAATATCCTAAATAATCCACTAAGATTAAAGCAATCTTTAATTTAAACTAGGAAATATGCTACTCTAAATTCCAATTTAAATCAAATAATTATCTTATTCTTTTGGATATATTTAAGATTCTCTAAGCATGCAAAATTTCTAATTTAAATCCTAACTAACATATTTTTGGATTTTTTTTAATTTAAAAGGAAAACGATTAAATAGAGATAACAATCATATTCAAACAATTCATGCAATCCGTAAGATTCTTCTTATCAAATTCAAATTAAGCAAAGAAATCAAACTAACGGTCATATCTATAGGGTTATAGATATCGACGAAAAGTTGATTATTCGAATTTGGAAAGCGAATAAAATCTATTATCGTATCTAAGTGATTATGGATAAGATAAAGATTTTCCGTATCGCCGCGTATCGTACCTTAGGGATAAGGACGGATAGTCGTCTAGATACGTTGCCAAATTAGGAAAATTCTTAATTTTAAGTGTTTTAGAATATTGCGAATATCACAAAATTATCCTAAGATATCTAGCAATCCACATAATATTCACGGAATATTCAAATTATTCAAATTAGGAATCTAAATATTTTGTAAATATACCGGATAAAGATTTTTACCTGGTTTACTGATTACTTTTCAAATTTGAATCACGTGGATCGGGATTGCAGATCGAACAACCGGCAGCAAACGGATTGGCGACGGTGGCGGTGGTGTGGTGGCTTGTGGTAGAGCTCACGGCCACAGGTCCGGCCGTGAGCGAGCGGTGGCTGATGTGGCGGTGCAACGACAATTTGCAAAAACAGAGAAAGAACAAGTATCGCTAGGTGCGAGGCAGTGAGTCACGGAGGCGACGTTGCGTTGAAGCTAACGAGAGGTACAAGAATCATTGTTGATGCTCGACGAGGCTCACGGCAACAACCGGTCAACGCTGTTGGGTTTGTTTGTTCGGAGTGGCGCAACAAGACAGCAGGTCGTCAAGATTAGATTGAAGCACTACTGAAGAGTTGTGGGGCTCATCGGAACGGCAATGGCTTGATGATTAATCGCAACAACTCGGTGAGGCACGGCAAGGTTTAATTGTAACAAAGACTCGCTGAAAAACCCGCAAAAAGAATCAAGATTTGTGCTAGTTTTGATTGGAGCTTGTTGGACCACCACTATCGCGTCGCCCGTGCATTTATCAGGAACTGGGAATTTGTTAAAACAGCTGAACGTTGGTCAAGGAGCGGTCACATGCAGCAACAGAGACCCACGAAGATGTTGACTTCGCCGATCTAGGCGTGTTTGATGCCCCCAAGAAATAGAGAAGTTTCTTGAGCTCTTCTCGCCTTCTTTTCTCACACTTTGTTTCTCTCTGTCTCTTTCTCTAGCCGTGTGTTTCTTGTGCTCTCTCTAAAAATTCTGCTCTAGAAATTATGAGAGCTCTCCTAATTATGATGCATAACCATATATTTATATCGCAACCCTAAGTTAATTAACTGGGCTTTCTAGTCCTAATAGACTTAGACTTAGGCTTTATCATTTAATTTAATTTTAATTCTAAATGGGCTAAATTAATTCGGGTTGATTTAAGCTCAAAATAAAATAACCAAAGCCTTTTAGAATTGTGAATTTCGGCCCCCAATCCCCTGAGTAAGCCGAGTGCTCAAGCTCGGTTTACATGATGAATTTTCAGCTTTGTCGTCACTGCCGATCCGATACGGAATGCAACTAACTTATATGAACTTAAACTATATGCTATACAATTTTAATATTTTTGTTTAGGGATTAAAATTTAATCCCTAATTTTCTATGCAAATTATTATTAAATGATCGGTCGAAATTTAGGTGTCAACACCCTACAGTTGAAGGATTTGACGGTAGTGGAGTTAAAGTTCTACCTGACTACACCTGATCTGCCCATCTCTAGGAAGAAAGAGGATATTGACTAACATGGGGAAGTGAACTTGTAATGTAACTATTGCAAGGTTTTTGTATTGCTTTTGATCCCTTGATAGCTGCAATAGAATCCCAAGAATGCCGAAGTCCAGGTGCAGCATCAAATGGTATCAAGTGAAACTTAGATGGCATAATTCAATGACAAGCTCCTTCTTGCCTTTGTAAAGATGGCGTCGCTTACGACTGAAAGAAATGGTTCTCTGGAAGAGCAGGCGGAGGGATGGTACCCGTGACACGCTTTGCACTTATTTAATGAGATGATTGCATCATAAGAAAGCGTAGTAGTTATCTTTAACTATGAAGCTCAAGTAAGTGTTTCTGTTTCTCCTATGTACAGAACAAAAATTACTTTTGTTAAGACTCCCTGAAAACGAGGATTGAGGTCGCAGCAATTGTTCTGCAGCTTCTTCTAAAAGGAAACCATATGTGTTCAGCCTTCAGTGTCCTGACCTCTGCTTAGAGAATCCAAATAAATGTGCTCTTACGACTGTCAAACCAATTTATAGAGCATAATACCCAATCCTAGTATATTATGTTGCGCAGCCATTAGATACTTTAGTCGGTGGATTCAAAAAGTTCCAAATTGAATTACACACCGTAACAATCCAAATATTCAAATGTGGCGGATACAATTCCCATCATGTAAAGCCACCGTGCAACAATTATAAACACAGGACATCAAATGCTAAAAAGCCATAACAAACAACACATCTTGGCATAGAATGACAGACACAAAGCTTAATGCGGACGATAGTAAGGGTACACGGTGTAGAGCGTCTGGAGGAGTGTAAGCAGCAAGAGGATGATGGCAGCAAAGAGAGAGAGGCATGTCCATGGACTGCTGAAACGTTCGCGGATGAGGTTTCTCCACCAGACATGGTACTTGCTCTCGTCATAAGGCTTGCAATAATCATTTACCTGCTTGATCTCATTGTACAAGTAGCACTGATCGAGATCGTAAACGATCTCTCTACACAGCTTGCTCAACAGATTGGCCACGTCCCCATTGCTTCCCAACACGTGATTGATGACCCCATGCTTGTGGAGAATTTGAATATCCCCGGGGCTATTGACCAAACTGTCCCAGAACATGAAGTAATTCGTGAAGTAGGGCTTGGCGTGATCGTCGCACTGTTCGTAGGCAACGAAGTTCAAAAAGAGAGGGACCGTGTTGTCGTCCATGGACAACGGAGGGATCTGTAGAGTGCGGTGAGCAAAGTTGATGTCCAGTAAGTCTTGGCCCTTCCTCTTCTTGAATTGCACGCCTGCCTCTCGGAGCTCTGAGACAGAGTGTATTAGCTGCCTTTCTCGGACAAGGGCGCCGACACTACCATCGGGATGTGACTGCATCTTGACCTGAGCCATTCCCTGCTTGTCGACTTTCTCTCTTACGGATTTGAGGAAGGTAGAGCGGAAGACATCGAGCAGATGAGCGTAGGGTTTTTTGGTATTCAACTTAGAGTCAGCATTTTTTCGGGGTAACAATGGGTCAAAGAAGGTGACCGCGAGTACTTCCAGCGACACAGCTTGTCGATCGATGCTTTTGTTGTTGTTGATCAGCTCGAAGAGTTTCTCAAGAACGAAGAAAGGTAGTTGGTTCTCAAGCATCAGAAGATCGCGTTGAAGGGTTCTTAGCATCCAAGGGGTGGTGAAAATCGGATCGTCCACATTTACCACTCCAGGGGACTGCAAGCAAAAAAGGATCAATGATTTAAGACTAAGAGAAGCAAAGTCAATATGCATAAGATTACACATAATACTTGAATACCCGTCAATTTTAAGGAATAATTAAGTCATTGGAACATAAGAGTATGATATTATGACTGACTCTAGGATCTTACTTTATTTTGTATCTCAACGGTCTTCCACGGTCAGTATTCATGCCTTTGATCCTATTGTTTTTTTTGTAAATGACTTAATTCAGTGGACAATCAAGCATGCATTTTATGATCTGGATTTTAGTTTCTAATGGAATATTCTTTTGAATAGCTCGGTTTCAAGGATAGACAAGACAATCGTAAATGACCACAATTAATTCACTCAAAAGTTGAAACTGATAAATGAAGGACGTCATGTAAAATTTAAATGCCGCTCTACCTCTGTGTGGACAGAGTCATAGTAAAGGCGCAATAGTTCGACCATGAAGCAACCATCGACGACCATCATTTCCACAAAGTCGTCGCCGCCAATATCATCAAAGCTCTCCGAATAACAGGCCCTCGTTTTTTCCTCCAACATCTGCATGGCTTCCACAAGGTCATCCAAAAGCACGGGCATTGCCATCCGACCCTCAATGTTGTCTTCTAGACAATCAAGGTCATCGGACTCTCTCTCCCCCTTGGTCGTCGCCGACATATCTCCATCACTTTTCCGCCGCTCCAACTTCCCTCCCAGAAGGCGCATCAGAAACCGCATCTTGTGCTCTTCCATGACCTGCAGCCTCTCTTCTCTTTCACGATAATGGAAGGGACCGACGGACATTATTTTGGGCAGGAAAGCATTCTTCTGGACTTCACACAAGTTGTTAGGGACTCGGTAGATGGTCCACGACCTCCCTGCATCATAAGTGTGCCCTTCCTCAAGGGAGGTCATGATATCGATGACCCAGTTATTAGTGTAATACTGGTCCTGTCTTCCTCCTTGTTCTTCGGATTCTTCTTCATTTCTTGAGTGCCTCCTGTCATGATGAGATCCCACAGTTCTGAGTTTCTTCCCAGATTTTCTGTTGCCCTTGTTGCCTCGACCCATTGTGGAAAGAATATAAGCCCAAAAGAAACAGATAAATTTCAGGTGGAATCAAGGTTTGTGTGTGAGCCGAGATGCAACTTTGGTTCAGGAAGACACCCATGCAAGATTTTGAGATTTATAAGGAGTTTCCGCATCATTAAATGGCAGTTGAGTGCTCATGCAAGCAAACGTGTGGAGAGAGAGAGAGAGAGAGAGAGAGAGAGAGAGAGAGAGAGGTTCATACACACATCACTTAAAAGGAAAAAAAAAATCTAACTACTAGGTATTTGTCGTGTATGGGAGCTAACTTCATCCACCAAAAATTGTGTTTATAAATGAAAATAGGAGAGTTTGTCAGTGGAAATAAATGATTAATGTTCGCAAGTTTACTGACAAAAAATAGAGACAAGATAGAGAGAATTATAGCTGGGACGGCTTGGATGCATAAAATAACGGCAATAGCAAACCAATTTAGAAGCCGTGACTATAGAACATAAATCAAGAATATTGCTTTATATATGGCAGAATTCTACGTTCCATGCCTAAAAAGAATGGCCTTTTTTCGTGCTGTTACACTTTTACAAGCAGTAGCCAATGTGAAAACATCATTGGTAATGAAGTGACCCGTAGCATTTTTTCAAATAATTTGTTCATAACTCATCAATATTTTTATGAAATTACTAACTTTTTTATACATAGATACATTGTTGCACGTTTCACTTCTATTTGTTTTTTTAAAGAGAGAACACTAAGCATACCAGTCACCTGGACATACTGTCCAAAAAAAATTTAATTAAGGCTTCTACAAGTGCTAATGTTTGTTAGAAGGTTAGGGTTGTCCTGAATGCTATACTTTATTGAGCCAACTGTAACTACTGCGAATTTATCTTATTCGCACTTTGACTTGACAACGCTATAAAAGACTTGTGTGAGTTTTCACTTTACATGTTTGTTAAGATTACAATAGTTTTGGCAATAGTTTTACAAGAGCTCAATCTTTTAACAACTAGTTACTATGGATAATTGGAAGTCGGGAATTTTGATATTTTGTGTGGTTTGACCGTTCAATTTCATGTTAGCATGGGCTACGGGTAGAATATTTGCACATCGAGTCCATGACTACTGATAGAGAGAAATGAATAATATTAGTGATATAGAGATTGATTCAAGTTGGTTAAAAATTGAGAAAATAAATAGAGTAAGCACTTTAAATGAGTGTTGATAATCCAAAACCAGTTGATAGCTTAATTGGAGAAAATTGGTGAGTCGCACAAAAGAGGTTGTCAATTTCATATAATAGTGGTAAATTTAAATCATTGCTAAAAAAACAAATAAAGGTTTGTAAAAGATAAGAGAAGTTTGCTTTTGTTCAGAAATAAGAAGAGCTGATAATTAAAAGAATAAATATTGATAGCTACCTCAAATAAGATTTGGCAACACAAAGCTTATTGGTAACTTGATAGGAAAAAAGTTTGTAATCATTCTAGCTGAGGGTTATTAATTTCTAAAAATAGTTGGTATATTTTAATAGTAGGTAAGTTAGGCAAAGAAAATTCATAAATGCTTAAAAAAGTTGGCAAATTTAAAAAAAAAAAAAATGAAATAAACGTTGGCTACTTAATTGGAGAACTACGACCAAAAAAAAAAAATTGGAGAAAAGTTGCTACAACTATAAATATAGTTGGTAATTTAAAAAAAATTTGTATATTCAAGGGTTGATAAGTAAGTCAAATAAAAGTTAGTAACTCTGATAAAAAATTTTAATACAAATAAATAAATAAACATTGGTAACCAATTCAAATGAGAGTAGGTAAACCAAAATCAATTGGTAAACTAACTAAAAAAATCGATAAGTCATATAAATAAATGTTGGTAAATTCTAAGGTTGATAAATTTAAGGCGTTTGTAGTAAAGACAAATAAAGTCGATAAGTTCAAAAATTAAAAAAAACAAACTTCGGTGAGTAATTTGAATAAGAGTTGATAATCCATAACCAAGTAAGTATTTAATTTGAAGAATGTTTGATAAGTTATTCAAATAGAGATTGTTAAATCAATGTAAGGCGTTGATAAGAAAAAAAATTGGTAAAAAATAAGAAACTTCTATAATGTATAAACTTTCAAAAAAGTTGGTAATTTCATGAAAGTGTTGGTAAGTTACCAATATATTCCCAAAAAATAATATGACCAATAATTCCTTTTACAAGTGGTTATTTGACTGTTACTAATTTTTTGAAAAATTTACCAGCGCAGAAAAAAATGTGTTTTTAATGTTTAAATAGAAGAGTAGAATTGTCCACATATAACTTCAGATGTATGGTTTATTTGGTCAAAAAGAGCCAATGGACACCTTTTCCGGTGGATATATCTGGTAAATTGCACACGAATATTTACTACAATTTGTTGTAATTTAGATTTTCTTTAGGGGCGTACAGTTTTGTTTCATTGTAATTTTTCAGGAGAATTCCAAACAAAGGCATGAAGTGCTCTCATTTTCTCAAATAAAGCCATGAAGTAAACTTTGTGTTAAATAAGAGCCTGAAATAACATCATTTTCTCAAAATAAGGGCTTGAAATGGCTATAATAGTTTCAAATAAAGACATCACCTTGCCGGCTCGCCGACCAGCCAATTTTCCAACTGATCAAGTGCATTTTTGTCCAAAAACAATTTTAACATAAATTTTAGTTAAATTAGATTAAATTTTAAAAAAATTAAAAAAGAAAAGGGCAAAAAACAAGGGGTAGGTTGGCTACAAATGTAAAGGAGTTCCATTTAATCAGCTCTTGGTGCCATTGAATCCCCCATCTTCTTGTTTAAAGGCAGTGAGACCACCTAGAACTAGCTTTATCACAAGATATGATCTTTCCTTAGATGGATCTTTGCCCTTTTCTTTACTTTCCTGGATAGGCTTACCCCTATGGAATAAAATTATATGTGCTTAACACTGATGAATCCACTACTCCAACTAAAGAGACTTAGTTGTTCACTCCAACTCGCTCGGCTAGGCCCTATTTGCTTGCCAGCCCTTTACACTTGTGGCTGTCACCCATTGCCGATGGGGCGCTAGTGACAACCGGCAGGGTCGTTAGCGCCTCAACGAGGGCCTGGTGGCCCTCATCACATTCGAGAGAGGGTCGCCCAACCCTCTCCCAAATCTGGGCAAGGGTCATCAGCCCTTGTACAGGTCTGGAGGCCCTCTCCCAGACCTATACGAGGGCCAGCAACCCTCTTTGGATACCAAGATGGTCACTTTAAACCCTTATCTGAGGCAAGATTCACTTCGAGCCCTTATTTAAGAAAATGATGACACTTTATATCCTTATTTAACACGAGATCTACTTCATGCCCTTACTTGGGAAAAAAAAGTGCATTTTGGAGCCTTATTTAGAATTTTTCCTAATTTTTCGGACCTTTGATTACCTTGGTTTAGTAAGATAAGTCTAGATAATAATCACCAGTTCAATACAATTCCATCGTCACCATGAATCCTCTTTTCGTAATATTTCAAATATGTCTTATTTCCGTGTGCCACAATTTTTCGCTGATGGCGGAGTATTCTTGCAAGAAAGGGTGGTCATACAGAGGGAATTCAACCACTGCAATTCCAACTCATTCTCGCTCATTATTCCAACATTGTCACCCCACCCACCGTGTTATATGTTAAAGAGGACCAGTTAGGGCTAAAGATGGAGACAACTAATCATTGCTTAATTCACACGCATCACACAAAGTCTCACATATGAACTGGAAGCTAGAAGGATTAATTACGTAAAGTCAAGAACTAAATATTTTTATCTCCAGTTATTTTATTTGAAGACCTTTGCCAATTCCTATGGTCAATTAAAAACATAACGCTATTTTTCTAAAATTATTTTACACGTAGATTCATCGATGCATGTTTCACTTCTATTTCATTTGTTTTGAAGGGAGAACAAGTCACCTCGACATAATGTCCAATAAAAAATTAAGGAGTCCACAAATGCTAACATTAGAAGGGTAAGGTTTTCTAGATTGCGACATTGTATTGAGCCGCTTGCAATTACTGTGAATGTCTTTTGCACGTTCACTAAATAATGCTAAAAGACAGTTGTGAATTTTCACAATTTGTTAATGCACATGGCTGACGGGGGTCGCAACACCCTCACCCAGACCCTATGGCCAGCAAGGTCGCCAGCCCATAATTGGGAGAAAAAAGGGAAGAAAAGAAAAGAAAAAAGAATGGAAGAAAAAGAAGAAAACAAAACAAAAGTAATAAAAAAATTCATAAAGATTAAACAATTGTCTACATCAGCACTCCCCGTCCGATCATGCCACGTAGAATGGCCATCATCTATGTCAGTGATTTCAAGCCAAAATTGGTCAGATAGACTCAATTGGCACAAATGCTAAATGTTGAAGACTAAATTGGTTAAATTAAAAGGTTTAGAATTGAAAATGCAATAGGTTTCAGAATTTTTTGGTACTTTTCCCGTAAAATATTTGTACATCGCGTCCATGACCACCAATGGACGGAAATGAATAAATCAATAATATAGTGATTTATTCAAATTATTGTATATTTATAATATGAAGCACAACTTGTTAATGCTTATGTATAATTTCTTATCATTTAACTTTTACAAATGAATCTATGTTCCCCACGAAAAGAAAAACTCATTTTCTTTCATCATTTAGTTGCTCCCAGATACTACAACATTTACCAACGCTGTAAAGCGTCGCCATTATTCCACAAATGCTACTAATAAGACCTGAATAATCATTTACCGTTTACTGTCAATCGTGTCTTCAGCTTCAATTTTCGCAACAATCTTAATGTGTCAATTTTCTCACTCTTTATAAACCAGCAATTAATTTAAGGATACGATGTAACACGAGGACTTTTAATCAAATCACAAACGACAACAAGGTTTTCGTTATTTATCGACGTATAACAAGCGCCACTTGCTCTCTTTCGTCTAGGATAGGAAAACAATTAATGAAAATATTTTTCTTTGACCTAGAAGTTTCCAGTCGACTGCACAAAGGGTGGCAAGAATTATACCGCAAGTAATCAAAACTAATATGCATATGTCCACATTGTCGATTACCGAACACTCCTTCGTACAATTAAAATTAGAAAATTCATAATTATATAGTTTTGATACAAGACTTATCTGAACTAAACAATATAAAGTCATAGATTCCATGTTAATCATTGCCGTCAGAATAACTTAACATATATAACCAGCTCCAATACTCTTCGAAAACAGCTGTTTTGTGGAACATTCAACTCGATAATGACATAACTTGCATATGTGACCTATTCATCTTTGGCCAAAAGGGCAAAAGGGTCTAACTATGCATACAATTTGGTTAACTATGCATGCAACAACATCGTCTTATAAGTCAAACCAAATATGACGTACTCGTGTTTGTATAAGGATATATGATTCAACTCAATAATGACATAACGTGCATATGTCTAATTGTTGAGGTTGATGTCTTATATTCTGTTATCCAAGAGATTATGAGGTAGTTCTGAAAAACTTCCTAACGACTGAACAGCATGGGGGTCCTAAAGGCATTTTACATTCGGTCATAGAAAGATTTATATGGAAAAGTTAAATATTTTAGGCTATGTGGGCAATTTTGTAATTTGTACTATGTAGGGCTTCGTTATATATATTTAGGGCAAAACATGTCTCTAAATATATAGAGCAAAGTGTAAGAAAGAGTGGCTGTACACTTTTTTACATTATTAGTGAAACGGATTTCATCTCCCCATTAACATAGGTAGGCAGAACATCCATTCTGCTGAATTACGTAAATTCTTGTGTTATGCGAATTTTCATTATTTTATTGCATCATTGATAGGATCGAATTTAGATATTCAACACTATTTTCTCCCAAGAATGACAAGCTCATATGCTTGGAGGAAGCTGCTCAAGCCAATATCTGTCCTTAAACCACATGTTAGACATATTATTGGTAATGGACAGCATATTTTTTAATCGAATGATCATTGGCCTCCACTACAAAAAAACAAATTTTTTCTGACGAAATTTCCAACGAAAAATTCTGAAAAATACGTTGGAAAACGAATTTCCAACGAATTTTCCAACGAAAAAAAATTCGTGGGTAATTCGTCGTCGGAAAATTTTCCAACGAAAAATTTCGCTTTTCGTTGGAAATTTGAGACGAAAACTTTTTCGTTTCAAATTTCGTCGGTAAATTAGTGGCTAAATTCCTTGGAAATTTCGTTGGAAAATTCGTCGCTAATTATTCGTTGGAAAAGTCGTGGCAAAATTCATCGGTAATTATTTGTGGGTAAAATTCATGGATAAATTCCTTGAAAATTTCGTTGCTAATAATTCGTTGGAAAAGTCGTGGAAAAATTCGTCAATAATAATTGCTCGTAAAAATCATGGGAAACAGAATTTCCAACGAAAAAAAATTTGTTGGAAATTCAGCGCGGGAAAATTTTTGGGGCAACAAAATCGTTTAAATTTGCGACAAAAATGGAGTCGTGGCAAAATTCGTAGATAATTTTCCAACAAAATCGTTGGAAATGTCGTTGGAAATCCTTTAAATGTCCGAAATAAATTAATTTTCGTTGTTAATTTGCGACAAAAAAAAAATCGTCGCTAAGTTCGTTGGATAAATAGTTGGAAATATTTTGTTGGAAACATTTCGCTGGAAAAATTTCGTTGAAAAATTCCTTGGAAAAGTTTCGTTAAAAAATTCGTTGTAAATATTTCGTTGGAAAATTCGTTGGAAATATTTCATTGGAAAAATCGTTGGAAAAATTTCGTTGGAAAATTCGTGGCAAATTTTTCGTTGGAAAATTCATTGCAAATGTTGCATTGAAAAATTCATTGGAAATATTTCGTTGGAAAATTCGTTGCAAATGTTTCGTTGGAAAACTCATTGGAAATATGTCGTTGGAAAATTCATTGCAAATTTTTCGTTGGAAAATTCATTGCAAATTTTTCGTTGGAAAATTAGTGGAAAACCATCAATAATTCGTTGCAAATTATGTCATTAATTGGTCGTTACAAAATTCATCCGTAATTATTCATGCAAAAAGTCGTTCCTAATTTGCAGCAATTTTTTTTTGTCGCTAAATTGCGACGAATTTTGTTTCAGAACAACTTCGATTTGAAATCTAATTAGATATGCAATATTAATTTCTACAATATATATAAGTCGCAAAGTCTTATATGATGATATTAAATAGTCATTCTCATAATACATAGAGTAAGCAAGAATGAACATCAAATAATACATTGAAAACATTGAAAGGACGAGGAACAACCATAAGACATTGGCAGCTTTAGTACTGGGCATGACATCAGGAACAGTCAGCTGTATCAACACCTAATAAAATATGAAAACAAAAATAAAGATAAGAAATTTGTCCAAAATATAAAAAAAGCATTTATGCAATGACGTAGAACTAACTATAAAAAAATGTTCTTACCTAAGAGAGACTGATAATAAAATCACCAGCATCATCATCATCAGCATCATCATCAATCGTCACATCATCGTGTGGCTCATTAATATGCCCATGACCGACTACATTAACAAGTGGTACAGAAGGAACGTCATTGCGATCAATGTCGAGGTGTCGCATGATATATTGCATTTGTGATTGCATCACTCTTATTTGTTCGTCGTTCTGTCCAAGTAAATGCTTCATTTCTTCGTCCTTCTGTATAAGCAACTGTTTGAGTTGGCACAATTCTTGAGTCATGTGCTCCTCATGTCGTGTCCTCCTTGCAGCAGCCGCATTGGAGGATGAAGATGCAGCAGCTTTCGTTTTGAACATCCTTGACAAGGATCCCATCCCAAATATTTTTTCTCCTTTCATCCCACCCGCTGCCTCCACCCATAATGCCACACTATCAATTGATGGCTCAGACATAGCAACACCATCACCACCACCACCATCACCACAACCAGAACAACTAGCAGTGCTTATCAAAAGTTGATAATATTTTTCCTATATTAACAGTATAGATAAAAATAAAATAAATTCGTATATATTACCATAAATATTAAAAATGTGCATGATTTTCATTCTAATTTCGATAAAGTCCAAACTATAACCTTCCATATCTTAGTAGCTTTTGCCCGATCGCCAGTCCATGTCTTATCTTTTTTTTGAAATGTGCGTTCAAATGTAGCTATAAATGTGAATTCCGTCCCCAATTCATCTGCCTACAAAAATTTAACAAAAATTAGTCACCATTGAATTAAATAAACTTACAAGTTTAAATAGACTTACCATTCTTTTTCTATACTCGCCGATGCTAATAGAACCCCCAGCATATGTGGTTGACGCAAACCCGTCACTAGAACTAAAAGCTCGATTCTTCATGTTTTGTTCACACATTTTCTTATGCTTGTTAGTTTCTTAAGTTCTCGTAATTTCTATCCAATTGTCAGCTGTAATGAATTCCAGCTCTTCTTTTGTTCTATTAGCTTTATTTATTACATAACGCATGTGATCACCGACTTTCTTCTTAAAAATTCTTCTAATCTCAAACTCTTCCATTTCATCCCACGTAAACTTATGCTACAATCAATAGAAAAAGCAACGGAAATTAATTATAATGGTCACAAGTGAGATATCCCTTACAATGCACCAAACAATTCGTGACAAATTTCATTATTGACCATCAGTATACTACATTGAACTTACGTTATGAGAAAATGAATAAAAACAACACTAACCTTGAACTCATTTCACCACAAAGTCTTTATTTCTTTAGGAGCACTGCTGAAAGATGTAAACTACCATATCCAACAGTTATTAACTATTTTATTAAGTTCCCTCACAACATGCGTAGAATCCATAAATCTAAAAACATGTTATAACAATATAGAGAATAAGACAATCACGCATATGGAAAATTCGAAATATTGACACTTTTATTTACATCCATAATTTAAATATACATATAAAAATGAATTACTTATGAATCTCCGCATTGGAATATAAGGAATCGGTTCTCTTCTTCATCATTTGAGTATTGCACTGATGAAGCATGTGGCACCAAAGGAGATGGAATTGAAGTAAAATCAATTTGCATGTCCCACAGTTCTTCCTGAATATGTTGCTGCGGGTCGAAGGATTGGCCAATGTGTTCGTATTGTCCCTGCACATATGGTAGAACAGGGTTCGATGACAGGGTGGGGGAAGAGGATAGGGCCAGGGACGAGGATGAGGAAGTGGAGGGGCCTAGTCTTCTTTGTGAACCCTCATCCCGCATGTGACCTCCTCGATTATGCTGACAATTAGTAAAGAGGTTAGACAAATATTACAAAAAATATGAACATGTATTAGGGACAAAAAATGAAATCATTTTCCTTACCATTTTGTATTAGATATCAAGAAATAATTTTAAGAAATTGAAACTAACAGAGTACCGCCTCTGATAAATAACCTAGCCATTGGTCATTGTCGGAAGAACCTATTACAATTTAGATCACATCAGATGCCACTAAACTGTATAATGAAGCATATTTAATTTGCAAAACGAATTACAAGTCTGAATAAAAATTATAATTGCATCCGCGACCCCCCCACCCGGCCGGATTCCGGCGGCCAGCATCCGGCCAGCCAGATTCTAGCGGGCGAATTCCGGCGAACTCATTTCGGCCACCGGAATCCCGCCCCCGGATTCCAGCGGGCGGGCCAGCCCCCCGCCGAAATCCAGCCGCCAAACCCACTACCAAATTCCGGCTGCCGACCCCCCGGAATCGTACGACGAATCTCACGGCGCGACCCCCCTCGACCGCAACCCCCCACCCGCACGGCCGCGCCCCCTCCCCCGGCGGCGACCCCTCCCCCCCCCCCAGCGGCGACCCCCACCCCACCCAGCCGCAACCCTCCCCTCCACGCAGAAAAGTAGACTGAAATCCCCCCCCCCCCCCCCGATTTTTACTCCCCCGTAGTTACCTCTAGGGCGTCAGTTTTCTCCGACAACTTCGATTTGTCCTCTACTTCAGTATCCTCTGAACCATCACGATCCCCCCCCCTCTCGCGTGGCCGCGACCCCCCACCTCCGAACTTGTCTGGTAGGAAGAAAAACGAAATTCAGGGATTAAAATTGAACTGTGAAGAATTCCTGTCAAATAAAGAAATTGCAGGCAACAACCTTCGTGACATAAATGGGAATTCCATGAGATCTAGCAGCAGCTTGAATTCCCGGATTTTTTTTTAGCTTGGACTGCAATGCAAGTAATGCATGTGCCTGGCTGATGTTATCAGTTAATTGGATAACATCTTCACCCAAATTCAGCTGTTTAATTACTTGGACTATGCTCGCTTCCGGGATCTACAATAACTGCCCACTTTGTAAGCTATGTAGCAAGAGATTTCAAATGGAACGTGAGTTATATTTCAACAATATGATCAAATCTGTTGAATAGCAGCAATATTAGCGAGAATTGATCAGTAAATCAAACAGAACATCACCGGATGCCATGATGTCGTTATCGAATTGTGTACAATTTATTATTTGCTAAAGCAAGATGGCTCAAGAGAAACGAGAACACAATATACTTTATTAGAAGAAAAATGACAATTTACAATTCTGCTAACTCGGATATTTTATTTCTAGAAAGAGAAGGTCATCCCTTATATTATAAAAGGAAATTGAGTTTTTCTTTAGAAGAACACTTGTGGATATAGTCAGGCATCTTCCAAGCCTACTCAGCTGAAAAAGGATTGTCCCTAAGAATCCAAGCAATTATGTTAATTGGAAAAAAAAGGATTACTAAGCATCTCATGGCGCAACAGTCGATCTTTATGTACAATAGCACCTGAACAGACAGAGAATCACATGACTACTATTGACAAGAGGTTCTCCACAAAGGATGGAATGCCCAAGCAATCAGCTTCAAATTTCCAAAGTGAGAGAGGCTAGACCTATTGCATTCATTAACTCAATGAGATGGATTATTTATGTGCCTAAAAGCCACAGCTGGTTACCCCATAATTATACAAGGGAAGACGAGCCCCATCTTCTCTGAAACTCTCCCTGTTTGGAGGCAACTCAGGAGCATAGTCACTATAGCCAGCAGTTTCGCCAGCCCTATCTGGAACATGAATAAAGCCAGTATCATCATTATCACTCAGGGAAGAGTAGGCGAAGGGTTCTGTCTCTGCATTTCCTCTCGAATCCTTGGCCCCCACCTTGCGAACTTCAAATTTAGGTAACCGCCCTATGCCAACATCAGAGCAATCACTGAGCAATAATGGCAGATTAGCTAAAAATTCCCATGGATATATAACAATTGGCCAAAAGCAACAATTGGAACAAATCCAATTTGATTGGGAAGTTCACCTGACAAAACAGCATCCACTGTTGCCTCTAAGCTACGATGAACTCGCAACTCAGTCTTTGAGACGATCTCAACACCACAACTAAATGTTGAGGGTCCTTTCCTTTCAAGCACAGTCTTTTGGACACCCCTCCGGCTGGCTTCCTCATCCCCTAGAGTGACACTCTATAGAAAACAAACATAGTTTCTTGGCATTAGGAGAAGCAATTCCCAGAGAAGTTCTTGTGGGCGAATGCACATTGTTTTGTGAAGTAACAAGTAATAAACATTGGCGAGACACCATCACGCTAAGAAAACCTAAGCAATAGTTATTTCCCTCATTTAGCCAATTAAAAAGCTACATAAATCTAAGTAATCAAGGAGATATTGACCAAAAAAAAGGAGATACTGACAAATTGTAACTGACATTACAAGTCTCTAACCTGAATTCCTCCGACAAGCATCTCTAGTGCAGGATTCATTATCAAATTCTCTATAGTTACAGCATGGGCAGTCGCAACTAGCTGAATCCCACGTTGGGCAATCGTGCTTGCGGCCATTGCTTCCAGCTTTGTGCCAATCTCATCTATTACAATTACTTGTGGCATATGATTTTCCACTGCTTCAATTAACACCTATATAAGAAGAAGAAAGATGTCAATTATCACAGTAAGGGTCATTCCTATATCTCCATTTGGAACCACACCCAGTACTAACGAGTCATAAAAAGAGGAACTAGGTTAAGTTGCAGCTTGCAAGAGCATCTGTTAGGGAAGTTCTAAAATGAAGTAAAAGCAAGTAATCTAACTATTAAATATCTGCTCCCACCTTATGTTGCATGTCAGAGTTGGGAACTTGCATTCGCCGAGCATTGCCTATTCCTTCATGAGGTATGTCACCATCCCCACCGATCTCGTTGGAAGTGTCAACAATCATGACACGTTTTCCAGAATCATTCGCAAGCATTCTAGCTATTTCCCTGAAAAGTACAATCATCGCCACTCTAGTTGAATGAGCTCTCTTGTCAACCGAGGACTTCATTATATTGTGGATGAAATTGAAGCAACATTATGCAGCAAGGCTTGACCTAAATGGCACGATTCTTGATCTATAATACAGGCAAACTAACAAAGTAAACTGATAAAGATTTTCCACAAGAATCCCCCACTCATACTTTCCTTCCAATTCATTCTTCCAAAAAAACTCTTTCCACTGACAATTCACCATGAGTATTGAATGCAAAAGTTGATTCATACAGAGCAACAGTCGGTTGCGTTTGCTGAACTTATCTTAGTAACAATCAGTAGCATTTTCCAAAGTCATCTTACCTGTGCACCAGCTAAATGAAAAGTCAATGCAGCAACACTTTGTTCTTTAAATCTAGTCGACTCAAAGAAGACAGCAATAAGCGAGGAAAGTATCTATAATATGACTATTAGCTATCGGAAGGTTCAGATCGACTATTTCAAGCCACAATAAATTTTGCTACATAAGCCTGTCTGCAAGAAGATCAGCTGCATATTCCTCATTTGGAACTTTTAAAGTGAAACACTATGAATCCTAGTTGTGAGAGTAAATCAATGAACTGTGATAAAAACATTATTCAAAAACCTGATAATGGTAGTTTTCCCCACCCCTGGTGGCCCAATAAGCAACAGGGAATCCCCGGTTTGAACCAAATCCCGCAGCAGAGGAGCGCTTCCTGATATTGCTCGCCCAACACGGCATGTTAGTCCAATAATTGTTCCCTTCCGATTCCTAATACCACTAATGCGAGGTAATGTTCGACTGATGCCTGCTCGATTGTCTACAGAAAAGTCGCCAACCTATCATATGAATCCATTAGTGAGCATCGAGCGCATCATTAGTCCCCTTCAAAATCAATTTAAAGACAGAGATAAAGCCACTCTAATAAATATCACAGTATCCAAGTCATCGTGATTGATACCAGACACAACGTGCAGGAAATCGAGTGACCGAGAATTCTTGAATGTGATAAAGAAGTCATAAATCAAATTAACCACGCATGGGGTAACAATCAGTCAAGTAAGTGAATGGTGGGCCAATATTTTCCTATAACCCCTCAGACATTGTTAATTAGATTATGTGAGACAATCTCATTAGTAGAGCTAAGCTTAAACACCCTTCCAATTTTGCCATGTTTATCAGTAATCCAGTTTGCTTATAATTTCTACCGTCCCAGCTCTACTCTGTTTATATCCTCATGAGGATCGACCGGTATCCTTCCATACCGGTTAACATTAATCGATGCCGAATTACCAGGTATAGCGCGGCGCAGCAGCTAATCAAGTGGCATATAATCATCTAGTATTATTTTCAGTCAACTAAACCCTAAAAGTTTTATGAAGCCTCACCTGAGACGTGGCGCGTTCGAGATCCTCGTGCGTCACCGGGAGCTCCGACAGCACGAAATCGCCGGACGGGAACCGGGCCAACGGCTGCCGGCCCAAGTCCATGACCACCTCGATCAGCTGACTCCGCTCCGGATGCTCGCCGACCCTCCGCCGCATCTCCTCGGGCAGGAGAGCCAAGAGGCGGCCCAGCTCGACGTCGAAGTCATCCTCCGGCGAGCCCGGGTTCGGGGAGCCCGCGGCGGATCTCCGGTGGCCGGAAGGTCTCGGGGCGAGGCCGCGGCGGCGGCGGGGGAATGGACGGGGGCAGAAGCGGATGGGAGAGGAGGGCGGCGGAGGCGCGGGTCGGACCGGGGATGGCCGCGGGGCGAGGTTGACGGGGAGGTGAAGTCGGAGGTGCGGAACTGGAGAACAGCACATCGGGGTTTTGGCGGGAAATCGGACGAGGGAGTTAGTTCGGGGCAGTGACCGGGAATGCTGAGACGAAGCGAAGCTCGTGCGTCGCTCTGCGTTGCGTCCACTCTTCCCGGAGAGAAGGAAAGAGCAAAACGTGCGACAAGTGGCGGCTGATTTTTCGGGTTCTGAAGAAATAATGGAAAAAAAACACACACACACATATTATATTATATATGTAACCAAATAAGGGAACAAGACCAATTATTTTTAGGATTAATATCGCGAAAAATCTCAAATTGATTTATCTGTGATAAATTTATTCAAGATTAATTTTTTAATCACCAAAAATTTCAAATTAGTATATATGTGATAAATTTAACCTAAACTAATTTTTTTAACCACCACAATCTCCAAACTTGTACATTTGTGACAAATTTACCCTCGATTGAATTAGATTAATATCACAAAAAATTACAAACCGGTACACTTGTACTGCAAACTAGTACACCCGTTAACTGTCAAGTGTCATTCAACTCAAAAATTTGACAGTACAATTTAATAAAAACTAAAAGAGGGTAAAATTGTCATAAGTGTACTAATTTAGAATTTTTTGTGGTGAAAAAATTAATTTAAGGTAAATTTATTACTAATGTACCAATTTGGGCTTCTTCGTGATATTAACCTTTATTTTTACCATATAAAGATATGGCTAGTACCTTTTTTTGGTCGATATACGGCTAGTACCTTGCATGATAGAAAGTTGCCTATGGTATATTGATAATGACGTGAGAGTTCAAAGTTATCAATTAATGGGTTGTGACATTTTGCTTAATTAAGTATTATTAACTATGAGATAATACAGTTGAAAGTTGCTTTTGACGATGACGAGTTACCCCTCAAAAAGTTACTTGGTATTAGTATAGATTGGTGTTAAAATTTTCATATGGAGAGTTACTCTCCACAGTAGAAATGTCAATGCTTACAAACGGAAGAGGTTTGATCTTACGGAAACAACAAAGCAAAGAGCGACAGCACCGTTAAAAAGGGTAAACGTCTCCGAGCTTTCTTCAGAGGAATTAACGGCGTTACAGAGAAGGTATGTCATCTTTACTACCGTCCTCTCAATAGTCCCATCCGTTCTCAACAAAAGATAGACCAACTAGATAGGAGTCAGAAAAGAGCAAAACTAAGTTTTGAATTTGGGCCTGGTGCTATGGGGCGATGAATTGACCCACTCATCTTGAGACCTTTCAGGGCAAAAATACTGGAATTCCTATGAACTTGGAAGGGGAGTCTACTGATTGGGTTGATTTGATGAGGAGGTCCTAGAAAATGATGATTTTGACTGCCCAATAGTCTAAATTCTCGAGAGGAGAAAAAACGACTACGTGCCCCTTGGTACAAAGCTTTGATTATCAAATTGCTTGGTCGCAAAATCGGGCAATCTCTTCTCATTTGCCGCTTGATGGCATTGTGGAAGTTGAGAGGGGAAATGTCGATTATTGATGTCGGTAATGACTTCTTTGTTGATAAATTTAATTTGATTGAGGATGCCGAGTCAGTTTTGAATAACGAGCCTTGGATAATTTTTTATCACTACTTAACAATTCGACTTTGGATTTCTCACTTTGATCCAGATACGATTACTGTGAACAAGGTGGTTGCCTGGGTTCGCATTCCTTGTCTACCAATGGAGTATTTTGATGAGGGCTTTTTAATGCAGGCAACTAGATTGACCTCTCCTTGAAGGTGGTGGATGCTACAGCACTAGCCGCAGAAAGAGGAAATTTTGCATGACCATGTGTTCATGTCAATCTCTCTCAGTCCATTGTGCCCATGCTCACTATTGGTGGTCGTCGGTGCAAGATTGTGTATAAAAGGCCTCCACTTATCTACTTTCATTGTGGTTGTCATGGGCATCTAATTGAAGACTGTGAAGATAATATTGTTTCGGAGGTATTTAAGCATGGAGAAAGGTAAACTAAAAATGAAACCTTTGGTACTGCAAAACAAAATGAGAAATTTGGAGATTGGATAGTGGTTCAAAAAACATGAAGGCCTCGAACTCGATGAGATTATGGGGATAATGCTAAAGGAGATAAAACAGGTTCTTGTTTTGCTGTGTTGCTGCCCCAATTAGTGGATGAATATACAGAAAATGTGGAAGTTGAGGCTCCAGTGCTTTCTCAAGCCTTGAGTATTCATCCTGCTCCTCCGAGAATTGAGCCTCAATTGAGGGATGATAAGTTACTTGACCAATTTGCTCGGGAATATAAAACTCCTAGTCAGTGTCATCCCAAGAATACTGAAATTGGGATTGCCAGACCAAAAAGGTTGCTTCTTCGTAAAAGGGGAGACGATAAGGAAGAAGGAAGGCGTGTAACTGCACCTAAAGCTGTTTCACTGCTTGACCATGAGGTATCTATTATAGTGAAACAGGAAACGGTTGGACATCATAATGGAACTTTGCTGTCTAATGGTTACAATCAACTTAAACCTCATGACCACATATTGATTAAAGATCGTGGGGATCCTCGGGGAAGAGAGGGCGATGGCGTGCTGGGCCGACGGAGGGGGCAGTGAGGTTGTCCTTGGCGGCAGAGCTTTTGCTTTTATGATCGAAAGCGAATCTCTTTATTTTACTTGGCCAAACGTTATTTGCTTACACCTCCAAACCTTTCCCAAACACACGCTGAGTCCTTAGCTGGGCTATCACTTCTTGACCTAACTAGTTAGAAAGGTTACAAGGCCATGTTAGGAACATGTAGGTTTTCTTTTTAAATTGCAGTGCTGATAGGACTTTCGAAGTGTGATCGATTTGTTCTAGCATTATAAATAAATGACGCAAGTATTTCTCCGCAATTACCCAATTGCCAATTAATTCTTTATTGGACAGCAAGCAAGGAACTTGACTGGGATCATTGTTAATTTGTCGTTTGGGCAAAAGCAATAGTTCTCGATGATTCAAATATCTAGTGGAAAAGTACTCCCACTAATCATAAGTTGGAGAGCAAGACCACATGAAACTCAATCTGCATTCCAAAGGAGGACCATTTAACAATCATTAATATTGATACATATGGAGATTAACTATATAATGACCCACATGCCCCATCTAATAGAGCGGTGGAACCTTTTTTCTTTATGAAACTCAAGCCTTTTCTATTAAAAACAACTATTTACCGCCAACGTCAAGCTAGCCTACAATCAATCATCGAAATGATGTAAAGACTTGCCGAGGCACACTGTCGAATTGGCATTTATTCTAATAAAGAGGATGCAAGGTGCAACTTCTTTCTATAATAAGAAGTAGCCACATGCAAAGTACGCGACGTAAACCGTAAAGCCCTCCTATCCAGTTTGCCCTTCACGAGCGGAACATCCCAAACTGGGTTCAGTGATGGTGCGGTCAGGCGCGGCCCGCTTCGAGTCGATATGCCACTCCATCTCCTCCTCCTTTTGCGTGTAACCCTTCAAGACCTGTTTCGCATTCTCCATCATTGTACTGCCTCCAGCTTTTGACAATGCCTTGGGCGTTCTCGCTTCATTAGACGAGGACAACAGTAGAAAGATCACAAGGCAGAGCCAGAGTCTCTGTGACGCCATTTAGCGTAACTCAGTTTCTTCTCAGATTTACTTGGTGAAGTGATGCACCAAGAATCGGGTGGGGTATATATATGGTCATTTTCCTGATACTTTATTCGAGTGGAATGGGTGCATCCCCTTCAAACAAATAAAGGGTTGGCACGTTACCAGTCAGTGCATGTTTATTTCCAGTGCAATCAAATAGAAAGAAAGGGATTCAATGAGAAAGCACTTAGAGTCCGTTTGTTTCGCAGAAAATATTTTTCAAAAAAACACTTTCCTCATTTTCCGGAATTTGGTTTGTTTAGAAAAATGAGTGAATAGAATATGTGTTCCTACCAAAGCTTAAATTTAGGAAAATGATTTCCTCTTTAAAAGAATTGGAAAACGTTTTTTGAAATATGACTAGCTATCGGTGCTTAGATCTGAAACTATACGCTTGGGCACGGAAATCCCAATGTTTGTTCCCTAGTCCTGACATTCAGGACCATGTCTCGTCGGCTAGGCTCAGGACCTCGCTGTCCTAGACTCGGGCTCTCGGCACCCATGCCCGAGTCCATCAAGGCCAAACTCCCCTTTGAGATCACGTCGATACCCAAACTCTGGTCCATAAAGGCCGTGCTCGAGTTCCCCATGCTCAAGCTCTAGTCCCGACCCTCTAGCCCGGGTCCACTAAGGCAGTGCGGGATTCCTCGACGCTCAGACTTGGATTCTTAGTTAATGAAACAATCGCCGATATAAAAATTTTGTTTTAAAAAAATCAAATTTTAATTTTTTTAAAATCAAATTATTTTTTTTTCTTTCTTTTTCTTCTTCCTCGGCTTGTCGTTGGCCATAGTGACGGCCAACGAGCTTGGGCCTCGCCAAAACGAGTGAGCTTGCAGCCTCTGGTGGTAGGCCTCAAGCGAGTGAACTTGCAACTCTCTGGCGGCAATCCTCGAGCTTGTTCTAGGCTTGCAAGCTTGTGGCCTCTCGCAATGATCCTTGAGCTGGGGCCTTGTTAGATTGGGCGAGCTCAAGTCTTGTTTGGATCTGGAAAGCTCGAGCCTTACCTGCCTTGGGTGAGATTGGAGCTCGCTTATGGCTAGTCCCTGACCAAGGAAGAAGAGAAAGAAAAAATATAATAGAAAATATGAATTTTTTAATAATATTTCCAATTAGGTTTTCCTTTCAAATGACTAAAAATACTTTTCGAGTCATTTTTAGGTTTCAACTAAATAACAAAAAATGCAATCATTTTTCTAAAAGTATTTTTCAAAAATAATATATTTTTTGTGGAACAAACGAGCCCCTAATTTTCTTCTCAAAACTGTAATCCCTTGACCCTAGTGCTAATGCAATCCGACTCCAAAGCCATGATACTGAATTGAAATACCAACGTCGGTGGGAAACAGTGTTTTTTCCCGATTGCATAATAATGGCAGGTGGCATCTTGGCGCCGCCAATCTCACGAAAGGAGCTGTCCCCCTCATCCACCGAGCCTATTCTCAAACTCAAACGTGTCTATCTTGTCTTTACTTGAACGCCACGAAAGAGATATAACTTTGCGATTTTGGCTGTTGAGTGCATGAGAAAACTTTTCGCGTCTGAGATTCACGCTTGATTCTTGCCTGTAATGTTTGCCAAATTGGAGTGGTGGGTGCCAAGTCATTAGTGATGTCCGCTTTTTTGTCCTCATGCACCCATGGACCTGGTGAAGTCCAAAAAATACTCTCGTTACTTTGTTGGAATGGAATGCATCCTTTGGCCAAAAAAAGAAGAAGGCATGAACCGATTTCCAACCTAAATCTTTTCTTTAAGATTATGTCGCGATTTGGCATTAGCCCCATTTTGTTTCTCTTTCAAATTTATGAATTATGAGATTACCGAGTTTCTTTGATTTCCCGCTTTAATCTTTGGACTTTGTTACCACAAGCCGCCATCTCTTTAAGCTTTAAGTAATAGGCTGGTTTGAACTTGAACCTATTGATCATATCTGATCTCCGTAAAGTAGAGGAACATGAAACCTTACAGGGCAAACGAGAGCAACCAAAAAAAAAGAGAGGCTAAGCTCTTGGCTCAAATAATTTCAAGGGATAAAGCGCACCAAAAATCCTAAAACTTGCCTCAAAAAATATAATCAAATCCTAAAACTTATCGAGTCTATGTAATCAAATCTCTTCGTTAACTCCGTCTAATTTTACTATGAAAATTGCTAAAGGTTTTCTTTTAATATTATTTTCTTTCTCTTGCGTGGCCACTAACGTTAACTATAGGCGTGCAATCATGGCCAAAAAGATAATGCTTCCCAGAAAACTTAGAAAAATTCTTGAAACTTTGTCAAATTGGATTAAAAAGAACAAGGAAAAAGGTCAAAAAAGAGAATAGAATGGAAAAGGACACATCGTGAAGGACTTGGCGGCGGTGCCGCCACTCCATATATTCATGGATGAGGCCGGCGATCGTTGCCACTCTTGCTGCACTTTTGAGATGGGACCTGTTGCCTAGCAAGCGTCGCCACCATCAAGAATCAACTATCGCTGGCAAGGGTCGTCGGCCGTCAACTATAAAACAGGGTTGGCAACTTCGCCACGTAACCCATACCTCTCGCTCTCAATCAACCTATTTTTTTTTCTATAAAAAGTTTTAGCCATTTCTCTTTTATCTTTTAAGATTTCGGCCTATTTTCTTCTCTCTTTTGTAAGCTTTCCAAGCTTTTCTGTGATGTGGCGCCACATTAATGCTGTGCCTCTTAAAAAATAATTTAAAAATGTCAAGCCAGTTTTTTTTTTGTTAGCCGAATTGAATAGAAAAGATATAAAGACTTGATTGCACCAATTGAATAAATTTTAAGACCTAATCACACTTATCCCTAATTTCACGGTATACACAGGTTGACAACCGAGGCTTTTGACTTTTGATCAACCATCAAGTTGATTGCTAAAGTGGCCTATAGGAGGGTTGACAGCTCACCAAAGAACAATTATAGTGATCTATAATAGGGTTAATACCAGGAAAAATCTCAAATTGGTACACATGTGATAAATTTATCAAAAACTAATTTTTTTACCACCAAAACTCTAAACTGGTATATATGTAACAAATTTATCCCAAGCTAATTTTTTGACCACAAAAATCCCGAAATGATATATTTGTGATAAATTTATCTTCCGTTAGTTTCCGTCAAATTGAATTAATACCACAAAAAATCATAAACTGGTACACTCGTGACAAACGAAGGGCAAAACACCAAACTGGTACACTTATCAATTACTACGTGTCATCAAACTCAACAATTTAACATTAAAATAAAAATGGAAACTAACATAAAGTAAATTTGTCACAGGTATACCGGTTTAGAATTTTTTATGATCAAAAAATTAGATTATAATAAATTTATCATGAATGTACCGGTTTGGGATTTTTGGTATTAACCCTCTATTATAACATGGTGTGGCTAAGTCACTCTCACACTGATCTAGTCGACCATGCCCAGACTCATTCATTAAATATTTGAGTTCGTCTACCAAACTAGAAAGTTATAGTTAGTGCTTCAAGACAAAGCACTTAGTCACTGCAACCACGATCCCTAGTCTTTTCAAAACAAGAACAGCCAAAAAAAGTAATGCGACGACCCCCAAAGTAGGCAAAGGTTACTGTCCACTAAAACAAAAGGTTCATCTATACTCGCATAATAGGATGCGATTCCTTAAAATGCTCATGAGTAATGTCCACCTCCTTTTGGGGGTTCAGTGGCATTTAAATAGGAAGAATTTGGTCAGTCGGTTTTCCATGTACAACCAGCCAAATGCAGCCGAATAAAGAGTATGCACTTTTGCATATAATGCATCAAAGTTCTGTACTCTTTTACATGTTCATTATTCTTTATAATATTGTCATGATGACTTCACATGACTTCGAGCATATAGAAAGACAGACCATATATTATCATCTAGATAATAGCTCGAGAGTTGAAACCTTCCATAACACATTCATAAAGATGGGATATCAGCAGTATTACAGCCTGTATATCACATCTTCTTAAATAAATTGAGGATAGGCACCGAGGAGAGAGTACTTACAATCTTGGATCGAGTATGTGTACTTCGATGAGGCATGCCGGGGAGAGATTCTCGCTCCAATAAGGCAAAAGATACCGGAGATTGAGGGTCAAAGTATCCCTGCTCTGCCACAATTCAACAACTCATTCTCATTTAATGGAAAAATTCATCAAGTACATCCAGTAAAGTGGTGATATGATGTTAGTCTATTTATCAGTGGAGAAAAACTACAGTAGCCATGACAATTAGGATTGATTGATTTTCAATCCAGTTCGGTCCCACCTAGAAATCGGACCGAAAGGACCAATTCTCAATTTTTGGAATTGGGGATCGGACCGCTAGGTCCTAGGATTGGACACCGGTCCGATCCGGTTCCTGAGCTGTCCAACGGACATGGTGGAAATGGAAGCCACGGTTGAGGATACGGTTTTCGTATTCTTTAAATAGATCTGTCTTTCTCACGCCCACATGCCATGAACAGGCCAAGCTTCGAACGCTGCCACAAGTTCAAGCTCATGAGGCTTCTTGAGCCGTCGGTGGGAGTGCTGGGCTTAGTCACCTTCCGTGTGGTCTGCGGCTTCTTTTACTTGGATTGCAGGAGAGGGTACAGTAAGTTCTCTGGGAGATCAGAGGGGTTCGTCTGCTTGCAGGTGCACGACAATAACAACAATTGCGAAGTTAAAAAGTTCGACTTTTTGGAGAGAAATGGTGATGATGGGTGCGATTTGTTTGCAGAGGCTTGGGTTTGGAATGATAGTTATCCCTTGTACGAGTCCACAGACTGCAGATTTTTGGACGATGGCTTCAGGTGCTCTGAGAGTGAACGGCCTGATTCGTTCAACACCAAGTGGATAAAAACTAAAAGCAAGGACCGAGAACAAGCCAGCAGAATTTAGGAGTAATCGATTCCACGGTAGATAGGATCCAGACGTAGAGTTTGGAACCTACCCTTATAACTGATTTCCGATTTTTGTATTTTAGAACCTACTCTATTTTTCCTAAACTGTGTTTTGAAACCTACCATGTTTTTCTAGTTCGGTTTCAGGATCTACCCAAAAACCTTTTTTTTTTAGTTCCTTTTCAAGTTCCATTTTTTCACACAGCATCTACATTCAAGAATGCCACCACCTACAACCACAAAGACACTAACCGAGGGCCTCCACCTATGACCATCTATGCACACGGTATGGAATAGGCGGAGACGAGATAAAACGAGAACACGAGCGATGACATAATTCATCAAAGGAACAAAACAACACGCGGGCACTCAGATTTGGCCAAAAATGAAGAACACGATGACAAAACTAGTTTAGACATTTTGACAAACAGATGGGGTGCACCGGCTAAGATAAAAAAACTGAGCTGATTGGTGCATCGGCCAAGAGAGAAAAACCAAGCCGATTGAGGCTTCAACTTGTGCCAAGACTCACAACAATTGACAAACAACAACCCAAAACACCAACACACAGACGGAGGGGCTGGGACTTGCACGAACTGGACGATGACGAAGTCCAGTCCAGCGAGCTCGAAACAGGGCACGAAAAGGGTTTGACCGCAGGTCCCTACCCAGATTTGGCCAAAAAGTCGCCAGTGACAAGAGACGACGAGCTAGGTTGTGTTCCTATGGCCGTGTGGCGACTGAGAAGGCGACTCGTGAAGAGAGAGATTGAGAGAGACAGAGGAGGCGCTCGCAACTTTAGTCGAAAGTGGTGCTAGGGTTTTTTTTACATTAGCTCAAAATTGGTCCGGTTTCTAGATGGATTTTTGCTTGCAACCAGGAACTGGAACGGTTCCAATCGGTTCCCAAAAAATGAAACTAGCTCCCGGACTGGTTTAAACAAGAACCGGTTCCGGGACATGATTTTTGGGTGGGCTAGTCCGGTTCTTGGGTAAATCCGGTTCGGCTGTACACCTCTAGCAAAATCTAAAGCTGAGACAAACACAAAAAAATTAAAAAAATAATCGGTTCGATCCGATCAGTCCGATTCCTACCTTGGAACCAGGAATCGGACTGCCCATCACTGGTTCCAATTTTATGGAATCAGGACCCAGACTATCACCCGTGGGAACTTCCTAGAACCGACGGTCCGGTCCGAGCATTCCCCGCTTTGGGCGGTTCCATTGCACACCCCTAATGAATATCAATTTGCACTATAGTATTTTAGAAATGAAAAATATTATTCGAATTAAGAAATGTAGGTGTGTGTAGTCACTGGCAAACCTAATCGATAAGAACTGTACTATGATGGTCAGGGAGCACAATTAGAATGAGAAAAGATCAAAAATGAAGACGGCAATAGTGGGAAATGGCTGTTACACCCATCAATAACTTCTACCTTTACCTGATCTTAAACTCCTCGGGACAGTGCTGCAGAAACTTAGTTAATGTAATATTTTCTTTGTACACACAGAAAAACTAATGGGTAAACATGAAAAGGCAAGCAATACTGCAGAACATTCCGTTAGCACAAAGAGCTTGTAACCCATTTGATGCAACTGTCTACTTATAATGACAGTCTGTCTAATCGGGTAGAAGTGGCAATTTTCTGATGCTGTAAGCGTAGCCATTGGTGCTCCCAAAGTCATCAAACCCATCAACTACCTCGTTGTCTGTAGAATCTGTCTTCGTAGTTTCCACTGTCGTATGGAAGGATACGCAACCGTATATCCATCTCTTTACCTACTCTTTCTGATCGTAGTTGGTATTTTCTTATGACGTCTATCTGAAGAGACATTATGGAGGATGATCTTGGAAGTAACTCCACAGGTTCTCCTTTTGGAATGACGGCCTGTTCAATGGCCACTCTTGCCTCCTGGAACAGCAATCCATGAAGAAAATAAAGCGACTGTTCAGGTGCCATCCTAAAACTTTCTAAGCCCCAACACCGACCAAAGATTAACAAATTTAATTTCATTCCACGCCTCGTGTACTCTGTTTTTTTTCTTGAATGCCTGATAATAACAGGAGCTGCCCTACAAGCATGGAAGTACCCGGAGTTTTGGGCGGAAATGGTTTTTGTTTTTCTATGCCCTTTCATTTGGAGGTTGTCCTGAGCCCCGCCAACTTTGGAGTTGCGGAACATATATACCCCATTAATGTCCCAATCCCCGCAGCTCAGATATTACAATGATGTAGTATATTATGATGGATCTGCACTCCCTTAAGGAATGAAGCATATCGAGTAGAAGATGGTCATTCTGTTTTGCTTACCTTCGAGGTTGTGTCTAATGGTGCCCTATTGCTTGTCTGGTCCCTTAATTCAGGTTTTGGCTTACAAGGACGATCAGGATGCTCTGACAACTGATCCTGATGAAAATTCTGAAGATAGCGAAGGACGCAATGGAGATGAGGAAGATATATTTAGGAACCTTCTTTCGAGAACAGGGTTTCATCTCACATGTGGAGACAATTCCTCTTACCCACAAGTCATTCTTAGAGAGAAACTTATGATGGATGCTGGCGCAATAGCGGGTTTTCTGACTGGACTTCGCATTTACCTACATGACCCTGCTAAAGTAAAGCGCTTGCTTCGTCCAGCTAAGTTTTTGGGTTGCAGTGATGGAAAGAAGATTGGAAAGACAGATGGATCTTCTCCTAATTTGATGAATTTGTCGATGAGTGTCAAAAGCTTTGCAGCAGGCAATTATAGATTTGCTATTAGATATCATGGTAAAATGCTGCAAGCCGTCTGAGTGAAGTTGTGAGGGTGAGTCGTCTGATACTAGCTTGAAGATCTCTCCAGATGGCAGCGGGGCTGCCGGGCCACTGGAATCAGAAAGAGAAAACGCTGCAAGCACACCATTTTAGTTGGACGAGAGATTAGACTCTGGTTTAGATGAAAGTAGCAATTCTTCTGCTGTACGAAGCTCAGATATCAACGACTCTAATGTCTGTGAAAATGCTCCTACAGTGCAGCCTATCGTGAAAATGCTCCTACAGTGCAGCCTATCGATCCACCTGAATCATCTACTGGAGGTCAACAAAATTCTTGCCTTAGATACAAGGCACAGGTACTGTATTACTCTCTCTGGGATTTTATCTTTGCAGCATCATTACTTTGCATGTTGACAGCTTGGATACTTTGACTGCAGACCAATTGGCCAGAGCAGTCCGAGGAACTCCTAGGATTGATCGTCAACTCACTCAGAGCTCTAGATGGAGCAGTTCCACAAGGATGTCCTGACCCGAGGCGGCAGCCTCAATCGGCAAAAAAGATCGCTCTTATATTGGATAAAGCTCCCAAGCATCTCCAGTTTACAAGATCTGGTACTAAGCCAACTTACAGGATCGAACCGAAGAAAACGAAAAATGAAGAGAGAGAGAGAGAGCCGGCGAAACAGTTCGTGCGAACGCGAGGCTCACCAGATCGACCAGAGCGGCCCACCAGATCGACCAGAGCGGCCGCTTTCTGGTAAGGAGAGCCATAAGCGAGGGTGTCAGAGCGGTGATTGAAACATCTCTCCTCCGCGTGTCAATGCTCTTACCATCGTGCAGAGGATCATTCCTGTCACGAAGAGGAAGCCGGAGCCGAAAAGCCATGTGCCCAGACTTGGGTAAGGCCAGCCTAGCCCGCGGTTGCGACCCTTGCCCAGAAGGCTATTGCGCCACCCTAGATGGCCATAGTAAAAATAAATAAATAAGGAAAGGAGAAAAAAAGAAAAAAAATCGAAAAAAATATGAAGGTATTATTAAAATTGTCCACGTCAGCATGGTCATGTCATGTATGATGGCTGGCGACCACATCGGCATGTTCTGATTAAAATTGATTGGATAGACTCAATTGGCAACATGTAAAAAAATTTAGGATTTAATTAATAAAATTGAAAAGTTTACGACTGAACTGATAAAAGTGCAATAAGTTTAGAAAATTTTAGAAAATGATCCCATGAATGTTCACGTCTATATTGTGAACAAAAAAGATCGAATCCATATAGAGTACTCGAAGAAAACAAAGGCGAAGTAGTTGCGATTGAAATGCAGTTCATATTCTATTCCCACACGAAAGTTGAATATTCCGTGGCTTCCATAAGGAAAGCACTTGATCCATCGCTCATTGCTTGGATATGATGTCACATGGTCTCAAGTGCTACTCGAGCAATTCAGACATTGACAAAAGGATATCTAGTTCATAAAACTGGATGCACACTGTTTCCCTCGGCTGTCATGAACTCAATATGGTCAACTTTCTTCTCTTTATTGGACTGAGCGTTAAGCAAAGGACGACTTTCAAAGCGAGGAAACTACGCCGACCCAAAAACAAAAAGAGAAACACAGCATGAAATATTTAAGTTGATTCTCGAAGATATCCTTATCCATGATGTCTAACTAGACTTAGTATAATATTAGTAAGTGATACTTTCCCCATGTGTTAGTCTAACGTAAGGCATATCGCTAAATATCTTCCGTCTTTTACTATTTTTCAAATAAATTCCTAATGAAAGGAGGTCATTCAATTTATTGCTTGATACCATGTTAAGTACATACCAAGTGCATATAAATATTTTTGTGAAGGATGCAATGTCTTATCGCGAGTGCTGTTGATCTGTATATTTATGTGTATGTAACCCCATTCGGTATAATAAAAGAGAGGGGAAAGGTGCCAAAAAGTCCTAAACTTTTTATATTTGTGCCAATTTAGTCCTAAACCTTTTTTTTGTACCAATTCAGTAATAAACATTTTGCATTTGTGTCAATTTAGTCCTAAACTTTTTTTTGTGCTAATTTAGTTTTAAACCTTTTGTGTTGATGCCAATTCAGTCCTAAACTTTTTGTCTTTGTGTCAATTTAGTTATTTCGGCCAATTTTGATCGGATTTTGCTGATGTGGACGCCGACCGGCCGACGGGCGGTCATTGGCGTTGACGTGGACAACTTTAATAATAGTTTAATATTTTTTTGAATTTTATATTATTTTTTCTTTTCTTTTTTTTCCCCTCCCCTCGTCCAACTGGTCGTCGAATCAGCAACCGGCCAGAGGCCAACATCGGACTCTTGCTTAAGCTTAGCATAGACATAATGAAAATCTCTCTACTTGTAACGTATGAATAAGTCGTCGTCGAGGAGTTTAGTTTGTTTAGATATGATTCGTGCAGCTTTTATTTTATGTCTCAGCGATCGCTAAGTTTAGTTTAATGTGTGAGACGCGCATGTGTATATGGTGTGCTATGGCTGTGCAATGACGCTTGTGGAGATGCATACTGTAATAGTTTGTGAAGTAGTTATCAATATTAAAAGAAAAAAGGGTCTTCTCATGAATTGATCAAGCTAACTAGATTATAAACATTATATCAAACCTTCGTAAAAAAATGTAACGTTTTCCATATATCGTTATAGATACGCAAAAAATGAGATGCGAGAATTAAAACGATCAATGGACTGCGAAAATACACATGACAATTGAGCTCATTGGCTGGCTAGATCGAGATCGGTGTCACCAAAAACATTTTGCGCAAACTTGTCGATGATCAGAAAAATTACTATCTGATGATAGTTGATCAAGTTTGGACGGGCCAGTGCACTGGCTAGAGGCCCAAGATGGGAGATCTTTTGCCAGTCCAACTTACTTATAATTAGACCAAGACACCATTTATTTACGGGTTAATGGGTGGGTCGCTTGGATTTGGAGCCGTCGGGCAGCCCGGGAGCTGAACGGGTCCTCAAAAGCTTGCGCAATGCACAACCAATCCTGGACTTGCATCCAACATTTTGAGCGCTAAATACGGGTATCTTGTATGTTGGTGCCATGTATAATGTCACTTTCTTTCTGATATTATGTGCGCCATCAGGATCGGTATATTTGCCTCGATGAACTGTTGGGAGGCGCTTTGATTTTGTCAAGAAAAACTGGACCATGAGATTTTACTAAAATGCAATCAGTTGTTAAATTTTTCAATGTCATTCAGTAACTGAGACATATTTTGCAGCCTTGCAGAGACATTATGCAGTTTTGCAGGCCCTTGCTCTTGAAGAAGATGACTTGCCAGAAATCAAAGATCTAACAGTGCCTGATGAGGAAGGCCTGGCAAGGTAACGAAAAAGGTTACTCATGTTGCGAGCGTTTGTGATCTTTTTAATGTGGGGATGGAATGAGAAGTTGATTCTTGGTATGACCTTTGGCTGCCTTTTTATGCTTTCCTGCAGGTCCGGAGTTGTTAATGCGATAGAAGAGTTCAAGCTGTCTGTTTATGGCGATAAGTATGAGGAAAGTGACAATGCCGGCCATAAAAAAGGTGAGCGAGCTATCCAAGAAACGAAAAGCCCCTGCGGATGGTTCCATTGAGACTGCGCAAAATTGGGCTGCGCTTGTTAACAGTGGCCAGGTGAAACAGGATCTCTCTCTCTCTCTTGTTTTCTCTTTGCATTTTTTTTAAAATTTGGTTCTTGTCAATGCAGTTATAGCCTGCAGTTATTGGACAAGATTTTTCTCTTGAGCCAGTTAAAAAGAGTTCTCCAGAAGTTGTTTTCCCTGTTCTCTGACATATCGTGCTGATTATTGTTTTATTTATTTGTTAGAAAGTGCCTTTTGCAACCAAATTAGAGGTTTTAGGTGATTTGAATGACGAGAATCAGGTAGATAAAAGCTCTTGTGGTTAAGTATGGCAGAAATCAGTACAGAGTGGCTTTGCATTCACTGACCTTCCTCTTGTTGTTGTGCATCCCCGTGTCGCGAGACCTAAATTTTCTCAAGCTAATAGATTATTAAGACTAAGCTTAACTCGAGCCCTCCCAAACCCTACCAATTCGCAACTTAGGATTTAAGTTCTTAACATGCAAATATTTTCATGCTTAAAGTCGCTATTAATTTTTTTGTGGTAGGTCAATTAGAAACCTAAATAAAATATAGAGAGATATGTTTTATTCTTACGAATTAGAAATTCTAAGCTCGGGGACTTGATTACGCTAGATCTAGTCTAACGCCCTTTCAGTACATTTTCTTTTCAAAAAATGTTTTGGCAGACAATTTGGATTCATTTTAACTTAGTCACTAACATGTGAGGTGATCATACGGATGCGCAAATCACCAAATTAACATCCAATAATCAAAACATTAAATAAATTGCAAGATTTGGAGAATTACTTACCTCGAAGCAATGTAAGCATATGCATTATTAGCTAGAAAATCACATCAACAATCATAATATAATTTCTAATTAACAAGCAGTTCACTCAATATTTTTTGGATTTTCACTTATTTAAATGAAAATTAACCTACATGTAATGACGTGCAAAAATTAACATGCGATTAATGCAGCTTAACATACAAACTATATGACATGCGACAATATGACATATTTCTAATGACGGGCAAATGATTTATTTTTGGTATTTTTCCAATGAAATTCGGAATTAAAAAATGCTTAAATTAACATGCAATCTATTCTAAAAAAAATGATTTGATCTATCCTAAAGTGATTCCTTTTTTGGGATTTTTATTAAAATTCGAAATTGTTAAATATCCTAAATAATCCACTAAGATTAAAACAATCTTTAATTTAAACTAGGAAATATGCTAGCCTAAATTTCAATTTAAATCAAATAATTATCTTATTCTTTTGGATATATTTAAGATTCTCTAAGCATGCAAAATTTCTAATTTAAATCCTAACTAACATATTTTTGGATTTTTTTTAATTTAAAAGGAAAACGATTAAACAGAGATAACAACCATGTTCAAACAATCAACGCAATCCGTAAGATTCTTCTTATCAAATTCAAATTAGGCAAAGAAATCAAACTAACGGTCATATCTGTAGAGTTATAGATATCGACAGAAAGTTGATTATTCGAATTTGGAAAGCGAATAAAATCTATTATCGTATCTAAGCGATTATGGATAAGATAATGATTTTCCGTATCGCCGCGTATCGTATATTAAGAATAAAGACAGATAGTCGTCCAGATACGTTGCCAAATTAGGAAAATTCTTAATTTTGAGTGTTTTAGAATATTGCGAATATTACAAAATTATCTTAAGATATCTAGCAATCCACACAATATTCACGGACTATTCAAATTATTCAAATTAGGAATCTAAATATTTTGTAAATATACCGAATAGAGATTTTTACTTGATTTACGAATTACTTTCCAAATTTGAATTCGCGGTAGATCGGGATCGCGGCGAGTGGACTGACGGCAGATGGATCAATGACAGGCAGCGACTCCCCATGGGATGGCGGCTTGCAGTAGTGTGGACTTCTCTGGCTTCATGAAGGAATGGCAACAAGAAGTTTTACAGCCACCGATGAGGGAAGGCTATGGCTCAAAACCAAGCTTGTCGGAATCATCGGAAAAATTGTTAGACACCTGCAAAGGAGCATTCGAACAAGGCAAAGGGGTGCCTCCGTGACGATGAAGAACGAGGTAGTGGACGTCGAGTATACGTTGTAGGGATTCAGAAGTATTGATAATGTAACGAGTAACAACCCGTTGATCGCCGATTGAACAGCAAAGTCACGATCTTCTTTTGTCTGCAATTCCACGTGGTCTCTTCATGGGGACTTACAGTCAACTTTCCATGTTTCACCAGCCAAGAAGGGACAAATTCCACCACTTCTTCCATGCTTTTCTTTGGCTTTTTCTTATGCAAATCGTGGAAACTCAGTAACAAGACTTGAAGATCAACTTGAGAGCGTAGACTGCACCTAGGTGGACTGGGAAGGAGACTGCGTGGACGTTACTGGAGTTCGCTGAAAATTTGTTCGGTGAACTGCTTTGCTAGAAGGGAGTGCGACTCGGTTGGGCACGACAGAGAAAGCTGGAGAGTTGCTCGATTCAAGCGCTTGCCAGAGGTTCACGGCCACAGGTCTGGTCGTGAGCAGAAGGTGCGACGACGGGCGGTAGGCAGAGTGGCAGCTCGAGTTGTTGGGAGCAGCACATGTGGAGATTTAGATACGGCACAGGAATGTCAGCGCGGCGGTGAGGTGGTGGGATAGGACGGACGTGATTGAACCAACTTGCAATCACCTCTCCCTGTCTCTTTCTCACTTTTTGCTCTCACTCATACTTGTGCTCTCTAAAAATTTTGATCTAAAAGTTATGAGATTCCCCTTTTTGATTATGACGCATAACTACATATTTATATCGCAACCCTAGGTTAATTAACCGGGTTTCCTAGTCCTAATGGGCTTAGACTTAGGCTTTATCATTTAATTTTATTTTAATTCTAAATGGGCTAAATTATTCGAGTTGATTTAAGCTCAAATTAAAATAACCAAAGCCTTTAAACTTGTGAATTTTGACCCCTAATCCCTTGAGTGAGCCGAGTGCTCGAGCTCAGTTTATGTAATGAATTTTCAGCTTTCTCGCCACCGCCGGTTCGATACGGAATGCAACTAACATATATGAACTTAAACTATATGCTATGCAATTTTAATATTTTTGTTTATGGGTTAAAATTTAATCCCTAATTTTATGCAAATTATTGTTAAATGGTCGGTCGAAATTTAAATGTCAACAGCTGCCCCTCTTTGAGTGAAAGCTTACAGAGGTTTTGCTCAAAGACTGAAACCTAAATTTAAACCATGCAAAATGATGAATGATATTCTTCTTCTTCTCCTTCTTCCTCTTTTTGGTGGGGGTTTTAATTTCAATTTTTCAAATGTAGTGATGCGTGATGTACAAACAATAAGGAACGTATGCTAAGGTTTCTTACTTCATGAAGAGCGGTGAAAGAGCCTTATATACGGATCGCACAAAAAGCGCCCAAGTGAGGGAAAGCTTTATAATGCTGTGAACTCCCTCGATCTCCAAACTTCTAGTTCACTGGAAGTAAGGTTTTCAAGGTATAGGAATGCCTATCCGTTACCTGTAGTTTCCTACAGATGCGAAATAACGCATGATATGAAGAAAGAATTAAAAGGGACGTGTTGCCTATACCGCTGGGCAATCACGAAAAGGATCATGTCACATGTTCCATTGGGTGAGCATGAGGTTAGTTGTGCCACCTATTCCGCTGGGTGAATACAGAATGAGAAATTATGCCGCCTATTCCACTGGGCAAACATGAAATGAGGTGTGCTGTCTATTTCACTAGGCAACACAAAGAGATATGTCACCTATTCCACTTGGTGAACATATGAGAGAGATCATGTCTCATTTTCTACTAAGTGAACACGAAAAGAGAAACGATGAAGAATAATTAGCATATGTACCTGAAGTTACTTACCTTGTAGGAGTGATAAAGTAAATCGAGGCATTGCTATGATTCTTGAGATTATTTGGCAAATGTTTGGACTTTATCCCAAAGATATTGCCTAATAAACGCTGGTAACCTGCAACTCAATTAGGACATATGAAGGGTAGTTCAAATTACCTGGATATCATTTGAGGTAATCGAAGATGGTTATCAGTAGTTACCTGGATATCGTTTGAGGTATCTTAAGACCAAAAATGGAAAACCACTTGGAATATCTGGATATCGTCTGAGATACTCGAAACGAACCTTCCACTGAACGCCTGGATATCGTCTAAGGCGTCCAGTGATAGTTTAGCGAAATAGCATTTATCCCACCTTTTGTCGAAATACTTGGATATCATCAGAGGTATTCGGGAAAATTATTCATTAGGAACTTGGATATCGTTAAAGGCACTTTATGCGGGGCTTTGTCCAAATTGCTAGAAATGGAGCTTAACAAAGTGCCTAGTTATCATCTGAGGTACCTGAAAAGCGATTCGACAAATTGGAATACATTCCTACTTTTAACGAAATACCTGGATATCGTCAAAGGTATTCGGAAAAAGTCAACTACTAAACACCTGGATATCGTCAGAGGTATTCAAGAAGGAATTTTCCAAATTGTTTGAAATGTGTGCCTAACGAAATATCTAGTTATCATATGAGATATTTGAAAGGACTTGATCGACAAATACCTGGATATCGTCAAAGGTATTTAACGATTTGGCGAACAGGAGGCTATCCCGAATGCTTGGAGATTCCTTAAAAAAGTACCTAGATATTATCAGAGGTACCTGAAAAGACTTGATCAATATATGCCTAAATATCGTTAGAAGCGTCTAGAAATCGCAACAAAATGATCAAATATGGGACGTGACAATTGCTCGAACAGATTAGAGATACCTGGATAGCCACAGACATCCAAGAGATAGAGATATACTTACCTGGTGATATCTCCAACTCTTGAGAGCGTGTCTCCTGCTAAACACGGTTTTAGGCAACATGTAATATGCATTCATGGGCAATCAAGAACACATATACTCATGCACTATAAATTCAACTGGTTTTCATGCATGACGATTTTGTCAAATTAGCATTACTAAATTTCACTGAAGAAAATCATGATAGGACAATTCAAACTCACAAGTGGGTACCTTGAAAATGTCAAATGAGGGACTTCCAATCCAAAAGGGATTTCACTCATTCTCATTGAAAAAGGCCAATTTATGAGAATCGCTCTATCTCCTCATCATGTGGACAAGGGTCCGAGTATTCTCGCAAGCGGTATGACCTTACCAATTTGAGAGGTCTTTGCTGGGACCGTAACGTGGGCTTGATCAATGGCTTAGCAAAAGGGGACTCTTCAAGTCAAAGCTATTGAAAGAAAAAACTCTGCAATCGTCTTCGGGTTTACAAGTCAAGAACCCTGCAAAATGAGATAGAAATTGACTTGCTCGCACTTCGTCGAGCTAAGCTTATAAACATTTGACACTCTACGTTAGTTCAAGTGCTATAATCTAAAGAGACTTTGTAAGGGACGTAACGTAGGTTAGGCTCATGGGTTAAGAAATGAATTGATCATTGAGCTTAAAATGTGTATAATTGGGGTGAATAAGTTTGTGATCATCTCGGCATTATCACCGGTCTTCTTCTTCACCAAGGATTGTCTTCTCGGTAGATGCTCCATTGGCTTCGAGAGTTTGTCACTTGATTCCTTTGAGACTTGTAGAATTACCGCTTCACTGGGATTCATGACTTTGACATGTCATATCTTGACATTTTTTCTCTAAAAATCTCCCTTTTTTTTCGACTCTTTTCTTTAGGAGTATTGGCCTTGCTTTTACCAGGCGCACTGCTTTTTCTTGCCCTTCCTTTTTTTTTTTTTTTACTTTTGACACACACTGTCTACAATGCATATATCGACCAACCATACTTTGGCTTGTTTTTACTAAATTACTCGACATTTGGACTCTCAAGGGTCTTTATCTTTTATCGGTGCTCCGAATACGCTGTTTGAACAATGATGACTTTTGCCTTGCCCCAATGTAGGGGATAATCACCAACTGGGTTCATATGAAATAAAATCGTAGGCTCAATTGGGCTTAACAAAGGATAAAGTATGTATAGGATAGAGAAAGAAATGTTCTTCGTCATCCTAAGGCACTTGGACTTCATGTGAATTCATCTGAAAAAGCAATACTCGAAGATTGATGCAAGTGAGAGCAAGACAATCTCTATTCATTTTTCACCTTATAATGCAGACTTACCTCCAGTTTGCCCCGATATGGGGTGGTTCTTGATAGGGGTAATTGAAAGAATTTCTCCAAATGTTTAGGCTCAAAGTGACGAAACAATCGATGACATGTAGTGTTTATGATAGAGAAATGAATTGCCTTTCGTCATTTCGGTTGCCATACCTTTCGCAAGATAACCCTTTACCTTACAAACATGGAATTTTTCCACTCAACTCATTGGGGATTAGTGCATGAGACTGTATATAGGATATGGCTTGCTTTTCATCATCTCGATATACCTAATTTAACACATTCAATTCATGCTACGTGAGTTATCAGATTGCCCAAATAGATTTTTCTTTTGAAATCGTTGATGCAGACTGATAAAATGATCAAGCAGAATTTAAAGCCAATACACACATTCCATTTTTAAATTGATTGAAACCATTTATTCATAAGTGAAATATTTGCAATTCAGAGTATAGAACCAAACACTTAAAAACTTTTGCTGCAAAAATGTTAGATCTTATTGGGGATAATACATCTTCACAACATCAGAATTAACAAGAGTGGAGAACTCACGATCATTCATTTCTGTGAGAATCAGGACACTTCTAGGGAGCACATTTTTACCCACGTATGGACCGATGTAGTTTGGGGCGAATTTACTTCCGGGATTAGGAAAGACCAGGAGTACTTTCCTCAGAACTAGATCATTTACCTTAAAGTGTTTTTGACGTACCTTTTGGTTAAAAGACTTACCTACTCATGCGGCAATTGGATCGGGTGTTTCGTCTCACTCTCAGGGGGATTTGCCCCTCTCTTCACTTCTCTGGTTTCCTCTGCATCACCCAAGTTAATAATGATAATTTAGTCTGACATAAGAACTTTAAACCTTTTATGGCGCTCTAAATCACCCTGAATATCCGAGGAGTCATCGAGTTCATCGGTGTCATTATGATCAAGCGTGATAGTGCATAATACATCGGATTGGATCATTTCGACACCCTCGTGTGTCACAAGACTACCCCTGAAACATAAAGTAGGGGGTTCAGAAAGACAAACAAGGCTAAACGGTTATTTTTTTTTTTTGAATTTTTTGGTGATTTTTCAAAATTCTTTTCAAAAACGTTTTAACACGAGGGAGCATGAAAAAGCCCAGGCCTTAGAATTCTCCTTGGACTATGTTTTTTCTTTTATCGATTGGATATCATCACCGGGCTGGTTTGATGTACCTCAACATGCCCTCAAAAATGAAAATAATTTATAATTTCATTGATTATCACAAAATGAATTACATTTATTGAATAGAAATTGCAACGGTGAGTCAATGAAAAATCCTAAAAAGCAGCTCTCGAGACGGGGCAAGTCCTAAAAAGAAGTAAAAATTCCCACGCATGGGAGTGTGCGAAAAAAGTAAAAGTGTTACTCTTACGGGCCAGTACTCATTCCATCCAACGATTCTTCCTTGATAGCTCCAATAAAGAAATTATCGAACAGAGCAGTGATTCCCTCCATTGCATCATCAAGATCTTCTGTCACTAGAAGTGTTGGATTATCCATGCCTTCCCATCCATCTGGGACAATGTCACAGGGGTCAACATAGAAGCTCGGGGGAGCCGAGTATTTCACATAATAATTGAACTTGCCGCTCGATTGCCCCAAAATGTCGATCACCTCATTCTCTTCATGTATCATTCTTGCAGGGCTCGGGGGTGTAGTTCGGATGTTTGGAACTATGAGAAGATCACCTCGGCTTTGGTAGAGCCACGAAGCACGGAATGCAAATGCCCCAATATCTAAGAGGTCCTGAACCTTGTGCTTTAGAACATAGCAGTCATCAGTGGAGTGACCGACTTCTCCCAGGTGATAGTTATACTTTTTGGATGGGTGGTAGTTGGAGAATCGCTTAGGATTAAGCCGCTTCAGCTCAGTGGAAAGCAAGCCCTTTTTCCAGAGGATCGTCAATACTTAGGACAGAGACCCGGGGAGAAGAGTGAATTGTCTTCTAGCGCCTTGTCGTTGATTAGAGAATGGGTGTCTTGATGGGTTGTCTTGACATCCAAGAAGTAGTCGTGCTTTGCTTTGCTGGGGCCGCAATGTTGGAACGAGTGGATCCCGATCACCTTGTTCGTACTTTACGAACTTTGGACACAAGGTGTTCAACTCCCTAGGATCAGGGAACTCAATAGTACTGCCAGGTACGACTGCTTTGTTATTCGAGTTGGTGCAGAAGGGCTTCGTTAGAATCATCACCCTTGGCTCTTGAGGAAAGGGACGGGTCATGGTGAGTTGTTTCAAGCAGTCCGACAGATGCGTCGTTTGCCTTGAGAGTTGTTGAAGAATGACAGAGGCCTGCTTTAGGTCCTTCTCGATATTAACGAGGCGGTTCAGCACTCTCTCATGGCTAGGCGGGAACAGCTGGTGGTCGACGATCCATAATCACTTAACTTGAGTATCAACTTTCTCGTGGTGGTGGCTCACAGCTAGGAGCGTTTCGGCTTGGCGGCTAGCCAACGTATGGGGCTCTGAGAAATAAAGACAAGGATGACGTTTATGCATAGAAGCTGCAGTCACCGCGAGAACGGTAATTGGTAGATGGAGCTGCGGTTTATGTTGGGCGGTGAGCTCACGGTAGCGGAGGAGCAACAACAAAGGAACTCGGCGAGGTTGCCTCTTGGCCAGGCTCGAGCGATGGATCAATAACTGTGAATGATCCGTAATCACCTAATTCAAGAGAAATGGACTAAATAAGCACATGGTTAAGACAAGGTTGGTCCATGACACGCTTTCTAGTCTTTTTCATTCTTCATTTATTCATAAAAATACTCGTATATGAACAAGACTTTATGGAAAAGTGCTCTAAGCAAAGAAATATAAATAACACTCTAGACATAACCTAGGAAATAGACACATCAAATTCCCTAATCATAAAGCTAGGAAAACCAAAAATTAAGACTCCCTAGAAACTATGAACTGAAAACAAATTCTCTAAAGCATTTTTTTTTGCCATTTTTTTTTGTTATAAAAAATGACGACAACCTCTTGTGAAAATAATGACCTATGACACATCCAAGAAGATGAAGACATAGATTGAAAATAAATTCTCCAAAAAGACTTCTTTCGTTTTTATTTTTTTTATTTTCAAAGGTCTCAATGATTATTACTTTCGAATTAAAAACCGATCTAGACCCATCATAGACCGAGCCCCAAAAAAATGAGAAAATAAGTAAACTACAAGATAAAAGTTCAGAAGACTAACTTTACCAAGTAAAACCATGGCAATCACATAGACATGCATATGAAATGTGAGGCTCGATTTCTATCTAGACTCTGGCTTGTAAAGTGGAGGCCCGAGAATTACCGAGCTAAACCAATCATGGTAGTGCTCCGGCTTAGTCAAGAAGTCGACCCGGGTTGTAAAGGGTGCAACCGTGGTGGGAACTCAATAATACCGTGAAAGAACTTTCGGGACCAAGGAGGGCGACCCGTACCACGCGAGTGTATTCGGGGTGTCCACTGTCTCAGTGCCATCCTAAACCTGTGCTGCCCAGGTCTAGCAACGGGTAGTGTGTACGGTGTAGTGTAAATGCAAGACATGCACAGCAGGTTATATCATACAGCGCTTCATGCATAAAATAAATCATACATCCAAATACCTCCCTGCAAAACAAAGATTAACAATTACTCATCCCCTTATACCTCCTATTTTCCAAAAACATTTAACACCTAAAATGTTAGTGACGTACCCGGGATCCTCGCAGCCAAGCAAAAATATTTTTTTTTGAAAAGAAAAACTGGCCTAAATCCACTAAGAGTTTTAACTCAATTCCCCAGCGGAGTGCTAAACTGTCGCGACCTAAATTTTCTCAGGCTAATAGATTATTAAGACTAAACTTAACTCAGACCCTCCCAAGCCCTACCAATTCGCAACTTATGATTTAAGTTCTTAACATGCAAATGTTTTCATGTTTGGAGTCGCCACTAATCTATTTGTGGTAGGTTGATTATAAACCTAAAAAAAAACATAGGGAGATATGTTTTATTCTTACAAACTAGATATTCTAAGTTCGGGGACTTGATTACGCTAGATCTAGTCTAACGCCCTTTCGGTACCTTTTCTTTTCAAAAAATGTTTTGGCAGACAATTTGGATTCATTTTAACTTAGTCACTAACATGTGAGGTAATCATACGGGTGCACAAATCACCAAATTAACACCCAATAATCAAAACATTAAATAAATTGCAAGATTTGGAGAATTACTTACCTCGAAGTAACATAAGTATCTGTATTATTAGCTAGAAAATCACATTAACAATCATAATATGATTTCTAATTAACAAGCAGTTTACTCAATATTTTTTGGATTTTCACTTATTTAAATGAAAGCTAACATATATGTAATGACGTGCAAAAATTAACATGCGATTAATGCAGCTTAACATACAAACTATATGACATGCGACAATACGACGTATTTCTAATGACGGGCAAATGATTTATTTTTGGTATTTTTCCAATGAAATTCGGAATTAAAAAATGCTTAAATTAACATGCAATCTATTCTAAAAAAAATGATTTGATCTATCCTAAAGTGATTCCTTTTTTGGGATTTTTATTAAAATTCGAAATTATTAAATATCCTAAATAATCCACTAAAATTAAAACAATCTTTAATTTAAACTAGGAAATATGCTAGCCTAAATTTCAATTTAAATCAAATAATTATCTTATTCTTTTGGATATATTTAAGATTCTCTAAGCATGCAAAATTTCTAATTTAAATCCTAACTAATATATTTTTGGATTTTTTTTAATTTACAAGGAAAACGATTAAACAAAGATAACAACCATGTTCAAACAATCAACGCAATCCGTAAGATTCTTCTTATCAAATTCAAATTAGGCAAAAAAATCAAACTAACGGTCATATCTATAGGGTTATAGATATCGACGGAAAGTTGATTATTCGAATTTGGAAAGCGAATAAAATCTATTATCGTATCCAAGTGATTATGAATAAGATAACGATTTTCCGTATCGCCGCGTATCGTACCTTAAGGATAAGGACGGATAGTCATCCAGATACGTTGCCAAATTAGGAAAATTCTTAATTTTGAGTGTTTTAGAATATTGCGAATATCACAAAATTATCCTAAGATATCTAGCAATCCACACAATATTCACGGAATATTCAAATTATTCAAATTAGGAATCTAAATATTTTGTAAATATACCGAATAGAGATTTTTACCTGATTTGCGGATTACTTTTCAAATTTGAATCACGTGAATCGGAATTGCGGATCGGACAGCCGGTGGCAAAAGGACCGGCGACGGTGGCGGTGGTGTGGCGACTTGCGATAGAGCTCACAGCCATAGGTCTGGCCGTGAGCGAGCGGTGGCTGATGTGATGGTGCAGCGACAATTTGCAAAAATAGAGAAAGAACAAGTATTGCTAGGTGCGAGGCAGTGAGTCACGGAGGCGACGTTGCGTTGAGGCTAACAAGAGGCACAAGAATCATTGTTGATGCTCAACAAGGCTCACAGCAGCAACCGGTCAATGTTGTTGGGGCTGTTTGTTCGGAGTGGCGCAATATGACAGTAGGTCGTCAAGATTAGATTGAAGCGCTACTAAAGAGTTGTGGAGCTCATCGGAACGGCAATGGCTTGATGATTAATCGCAACAACTCGATAAGGCACGACAGGGTTTAATTGTAACGAAGACTCGCTGAAAAACCCGCAAAAAGAATCAAGATTTGTGCTGGTTTTGATTGGAGCTTGTTGGACCACCACTATTGCGTCGCCCGTGCGTTTATCAGGAACTGGGAATTTGTTAAAACAGCTGAACGTTGGTCAAGGAGTGGTCATATGCAGCAACAGGGACCCACCAAGATGTTGACTTCGCCGATCTAGGCGTGTTTGACGCCTCCAAGAAACAGAGAAGTTTCTTGTGCTCTTCTCGCCTTCTTTTCTCACGCTTTTTTTCTCTCTCTCTCTTTCTCTAGCCGTGTGTTTCTTGTGCTCTCTCTAAAAATTCCACTATAGAAATTATGAGAGCTCTCCTGATTATGACGCATAACCATATATTTATATTGCAACCCTAGGTTAATTAACCGAGCTTTCTAGTCCTAATGGGCTTAGACTTAGGCTTTATCATTTAATTTAATTTTAATTCTAAATGGGTTAAATTAATTCGAGCTGATTTAAGCTCAAATTAAAATAACCAAAGCCTTTTAGAATTGTGAATTTCGGCCCCCAATCCCTTGAGTAAGCCGAGTGCTCAAGCTCGGTTTACACAATAAATTTTTAGCTTTCTCGCCACCGTCGATCCGATACGGAATGCAACTAACCTATATGAACTTAAACTATATGCTATACAATTTTAATATTTTTGTTTAGGGGTTAAAATTTAATCCCTAATTTTCTATGCAAATTATTATTAAATGGTCGGTCGAAATTTTGGTGTCAACACCCTACAGTTGAAGGATTTGACGGTAGTGGAGTTAAAGTTCTACCTGACTGCACCCGATCTACCCGTTTCTAGGAAGAAAGAGGATATTGACTAACATGGGGAAGTGAACTTGTAATGTAACTATTGCAGGGTTTTTGTATTGCTTTTGATCCCTTGATAGCTGCAATAGAATCCCAAGAATGCTGAAGTCCGGGTGCAGCATCAAATGGTGTCAAGTGAAACTTAGATGGCATATTTCAATGACAAGCTCCTTCTTGCCTTTGTAAAGATGGCGTCGCTTACGACTGAAAGAAATGGTTCTCTGGAAGAGCAGGCGGAGGGATGGTACCCGTGACACGCTTTGCACTTATTTAATGAGATGATTGCATCATAAGAAAGCGTAGTAGTTATCTTTAACTATGAAGCTCAAGTAAGTGTTTCTGTTTCTCCTATGTACAGAGAAAAAATTACTTTTGTTAAGACTCCCTGAAAACGAGGATTGAGGTCGCAGCAATTGTTCTGCAGCTTCTTCTAAAAGGAAACCATATGTGTTCAGCCTTCAGTGTCCTGACCTCTGCTTAGAGAATCCAAATAAATGTGCTCTTACGACTGTCAAACCAATTTATAGAGCTCTAGTATATTATGTTGCGCAGCCATTAGATATTTTAGTCAGTGGATTCAAAAAGTTCCAAATTGAATTACACACCATAACAATCCAAATATTCAAATGTGGCGGATACAATTCCCATCATGTAAAGCCACCATGCAACAATTATAAACACAGGACATCAAATGATAAAAAGCCATAACAAACAACACATCTTGGCATAGAATGACAGACACAAAGCTTAATGCGGACGATAGTAAGGGTACACGGTGTAGAGCGTCTGGAGGAGTGTAAGCAGCAAGAGGATGATGGCAGCAAAGAGAGAGAGGCATGTCCATGGACTGCTGAAACGTTCACGGATGAGGTTTCTCCACCAGACATGGTACTTGCTCTCGTCATAAGGCTTGCAATAATCATTTACCTGCTTGATCTCATTGTACAAGTAGCACTGATCGAGATCGTAAACGATCTCTTTACACAGCTTGCTCAACAGATTGGCCACGTCCCCATTGCTTCCCAACACGTGATTGATGACCCCATGCTTGTGGAGAATTTGAATATCCCCGGGGCTATTGACCAAACTGTCCCAGAACATGAAGTAATTCGTGAAGTAGGGCTTGGCGTGGTCGTGGCACTGTTCGTAGGCAACGAAGTTCAAAAAGAGAGGGACCGTGTTGTCGTCCATGGACAACGGAGGGATCTGTAGAGTGCGGTGAGCAAAGTTGATGTCCAGTAAGTCTTGGCCCTTCCTCTTCTTGAATTGCACGCCCGCCTCTCGGAGCTCTGAGACAGAGTGTATTAGCTGCCTTTCTCGGACAAGGGCGCCGACACTACCATCGGGATGTGACTGCATCTTGACCTGAGCCATTCCCTGCTTGTCGACTTTCTCTCTTACGGATTTGAGGAAGGTAGAGCGGAAGACATCGAGCAGATGAGCGTAGGGTTTTTCGGTATTCAACTTAGAGTCAGCATTTTTTCGGGGTAACAATGGGTCAAAGAAGGTGACCGCGAGTACTTCCAGCGACACAGCTTGTCGATCGATGCTTTTGTTGTTGATCAGCTCGAAGAGTTTCTCAAGAACGAAGAAAGGTAGTTGGTTCTCAAGCATCAGAAGATCGCGTTGAAGGGTTCTTAGCATCCAGGGGGTGGTGAAAATCGGATCGTCCACATTTACCACTCCAGGGGACTGCAAGCAAAAAAGGATCAATGATTTAAGACTAAGAGAAGCAAAGTCAATATGCATAAGATTACACATAATACTTGAATACCCGTCAATTTTAAGGAATAATTAAGTCATTGGAACATAAGAGTATGATATTATGACTGACTCTAGGATCTTACTTTATTTTGTATCTCAACGGTCTTCCACGGTCAGTATTCATGCCTTTGATCCTATTGTTTTTTTGTAAATTACTTAATTCAGTGGACAATCAAGCATGCATTTTATGATCTGAATTTTAGTTTCTAATGGAATATTCTTTTGAATAGCTCGGTTTCAAGGATAGACAAGACAATCGTAAATGACCACAATTAATTCACTCAAAAGTTGAAACTGATAAATGAAGGACGTCATGTAAAATTTAAATGCCGCTCTACCTCTGTGTGGACAGAGTCATAGTAAAGGCGCAATAGTTCGACCATGAAGCAACCATCGACGACCATCATTTCCACAAAGTCGTCGCCGCCAATATCATCAAAGCTCTCCGAATAACAGGCCCTCGTTTTTTCCTCCAACATCTGCATGGCTTCCACAAGGTCATCCAAAAGCACGGGCATTGCCATCCGACCCTCAATGTTGTCTTCTAGACAATCAAGGTCATCGGACTCTCTCTCCCCCTTGGTCGTCGCCGACATATCTCCATCACTTTTCCGCCGCTCCAACTTCCCTCCCAGAAGGCGCATCAGAAACCGCATCTTGTGCTCTTCCATGACCTGCAGCCTCTCTTCTCTTTCACGATAATGGAAGGGACCGATGGATATTATTTTGGGCAGGAAAGCATTCTTCTGGACTTCACACAAGTTGTTAGGGACTGGGTAGATGGTCCACGACCTTCCTGCATCATAAGTGTGCCCTTCCTCAAGGGAGGTCATGATATTGATGACCCAGTTATTAATGTAATACTGGTCCTGTCTTCCTCCTTGTTCTTCGGATTCTTCTTCATTTCTTGAGTGCCTCCTGTCATGATGAGATCCCACAGTTCTGAGTTTCTTCCCAGATTTTCTGTTGCCCTTGTTGCCTCGACCCATTGTGGAAAGAATATAAGCCCAAAAGAAACAGATAAATTTCAGGTGGAATCAAGGTTTGTGTGTGAGCCGAGATGCAACTTTGGTTCAGGAAGACACCCATGCAAGATTTTGAGATTTATATGGAGTTTCCGCATCATTAAATGGCAGTTGAGTGCTCATGCAAGCAAACGTGTGGAGAGAGAGAGAGAGAGAGAGAGAGAGGTTCATACACACATCACTTAAAAGGAAAAAAAAAATCTAACTACTAGGTATTTGTCGTGTATGGGAGCTAACTTCATCCACCAAAAATTGTGTTTATAAATGAAAATAGGAGAGTTTGTCAATGGAAATAAATGATTAATGTTCGCAAGTTTACTGATAAAAAATAGAGACAAGATAGAGAGAATTATAGCTGGGACGGTTTGGATGCATAAAATAACGGCAATAGCAAACCAATTTAGAAGCCGTGACTATAGAACATAAATCGAGAATATTGCTCTATATTTGGCAGAATTCTACGTTCCATGCCTAAAAAGAATGGCCTTTTTTCGTGCTGTTACACTTTTACAAGCAGTAGCCAATGTGAAAAAATCATTGGTAATGAAGTGACCCGTAGCATTTTTTCAAATAATTTGTTCATAACTCATCAATAATTTTGTGAAATTACTAACTTTTTTATACATAGATACATTGTTGCACGTTTCACTTCTATTTGTTTTTTTAAAGAGAGAACACTAAGCATACCAGTCACCTGGACATACTGTCCAAAAAAAATTTAATTAAGGGTTCTACAAGTGCTAATGTTTGTTAGAAGGTTAGGGTTGTCCTGAATGCTATACTTTATTGAGCCAACTGTAACTACTGCGAATTTGTCTTATTCGCACATTGACTTGACAACGCTATAAAAGACTTGTGTGAGTTCTCACTTTACATGTTTGTTAAGATTATAATAGTTTTGGCAATAGTTTTACAAGAGCTCAATCTTTTAACAACTAGTTACTATGGATAATTGGAAGTCGGGAATTTTGATATTTTGTGTGGTTTGACCGTTCAATTTCATGTTAGCATGGGCTACGGGTAGAATATTTGCACATCGAGTCCATGACTACTGATAGAGAGAAATGAATAATATTAGTGATATAGAGATTGATTCAAGTTGGTTAAAAATTGAGAAAATAAATAGAGTAAGCACTTTAAATGAGTGTTGATAAGCCAAAACCAGTTGATAGCTTAATTGGAGAAAATTGGTGAGTCGCACAAAAGAGGTTGTCAATTTCATATAATAGTGGTAAATTTAAATCATTGCTAAAAAAACAAATAAAGGTTTGTAAAAGATAAGAGAAGTTTGCTTTTGTTCAGAAATAAGAAGAGCTGATAATTAAAAGAATAAATATTGATAGCTACCTCAAATAAGATTTGGCAACACAAAGCTTATTGGTAACTTGATAGGAAAAAAGTTTGTAATCATTCTAGCTGAGGGTTATTAATTTCTAAAAATAGTTGGTATATTTTAATAGTAGGTAAGTTAGGCAAAGAAAATTCATAAATGCTTAAAAAAGTTGGCAAATTTAAAAAAAAAATGAAATAAACGTTGGCTACTTAATTGGAGAACTCCGACCAAAAAAAAAAATTGGAGAAAAGTTGCTACAACTATAAATATAGTTGGTAATTTTAAAAAAAAAATTTGTATATTCAAGGGTTGATAAGTAAGTCAAATAAAAGTTAGTAACTCTGATAAAAAATTTTAATAAAAATAAATAAATAAACATTGGTAACCAATTCAAATGAGAGTAGGTAAACCAAAATCAATTGGTAAACTAACTAAAAAAATCGATAAGTCATATAAATAAATGTTGGTAAATTCTAAGGTTGATAAATTTAAGGCGTTTGTAGTAAAGACAAATAAAGTCGATAAGTTCAAAATTTTAAAAAAAACAAACTTCGGTAAGTAACTTGAATAAGAGTTGATAATCCATAACCAAGTAAGTATTTAATTTGAAGAATGTTTGATAAGTTATTCAAATAGAGATTGTTAAATCAACGTAAGGCGTTGATAAGAAAAAAAATTGGTAAAAAATAAGAAACTTCTATAATGTATAAACTTTCAAAAAAGTTGGTAATTTCATGAAAGTGTTGGTAAGTTACCAATATATTCCCAAAAAATAATATGACCAATAATTCCTTTTACAAGTCGTTATTTGACTGTTACTAATTTTTTTGAAAAATTTACCAGCGCAGAATGTGTCTTTAATGTTTAAATAGAAGAGTAGAATTGTCCACATATAACTTTAGATGTATGGTTTATTTGGTCAAAAAGAGCCAATGGACACCTTTTCCGGTGGATATATCTAGTAAATTGCACACGAATATTTACTACAATTTGTTGTAATTTAGATTTTCTTTAGGGGCGTACAATTTTGTTTCATTGTAATTTTTCAGGAGAATTCCAAACAAAGGCATGAAGTGCTTTCATTTTCTCAAATAAAGCCATGAAGTAAACTTTGTGTTAAATAAGGGCTTGAAATAACATCATTTTCTCAAAGAAGGGCTTGAAATGGCTATAATAGTTTCAAATAAAGACATCACCTCACCGGCTCACCGACCGGACAATTTTCCAACTGATCAAGTGTATTTTTGTCCAAAAACAATTTTAACATAAATTTTAGTTAAAATAGATTAAATTTTAAAAAAATTAAAAAAGAAAAGGGAAAAAAACAAGGGGTAGGTTGGTTACAAATGTAAAGGAGTTCTATTTAATCAGCTCTTGGTGCCATTGAATCTCCCATCTTCTTGTTCAAAGGTAGTGAGACCACCTAGAACTAGCTTTATCACAAGATATGATCTTTCCTTAGATGGATCTTTGCCCTTTTCTTTACTTTCCTGGATAGGCTTACCCCTATGGAATAAAATTATATGTGCTTAACACTGATGAATCCACTGCTCCAACTAAAGAGACTTAGTTTTTCACTCCAACTCGCTCGGCTAGGCCCTATTTGCTTGCCAACCCTTTCCACCTGTGGCTGTTGCCCATTGCCGATGGGGCGGTAGTGACAACCGGCAGGGTCGTTAGCGCCTCAACGAGGGCCTGGTGGCCCTCATCACATTCAAGAGAGGGTCGGCCAACCCTCTCCCAAATCTGGGCAAGGGTCATCAGCCCTATACAGGTCTGAAGGCCCTCTCCCAGACCTATACGAGGGCCAGCAACCCTCTTTGGATACTAAGATGGCCACTTCAAATATTTATTTAAGGCAAGGTTCATTTCGAGTCATTATTTAAGAAAATGAGGACACTTTATATCATTATTTAACACAAGATCCACATCATGCGCTTATTTGAGAAAATAAGGGCATTTTGGATCCTTATTAGAATTTTTCCTAATTTTTCGGACCTTCGGTTACCTTGGTTTAGTAAGATAAGTCTAGATAATAATCACCTGTTCAATACAATTCCATCGTCACCATGAATCCTCTTTTCGTAATATTTCAAATATGTCTTATTTCCGTGTGCCACAATTTTTCACTGATGGCGGAGTATTCTTGCAAGAAAGGGTGGTCATACAGAGGGAATTCAACCACTGCAATTCCAACTCATTCTAGCTCATTATTCCAACATTGTGTCCCCACCCACCGTGTTATATGTTAAAGGGGACCAGCTAGGGCTAAAGATGGAGACAACTAATCATTGCTTAATTCACACGCATCACACAAAGTCTCACATATGAACTGGAAGCTAGAAGGATTAATTACGAAAAGTCAAGAACTAAATATTTTTATCTCCAGCTATTTCATTTGAAGACCTTTGCCAATTCCTATGGTCAATTAAAAACATAACGCTATTTTTCTAAAATTATTTTACACGTAGATTCATCGATGCATGTTTCACTTCTATTTCATTAGTTTTGAAGGGAGAACAAGTCACCTCGACATAATGTCCATTAAAAAATTAAGGAGTCCACAAATGCTAACATTAGAAGGGTAAGGTTTTCTAGATTGCGACATTGTATTGAGCCGCTTGCAACTACTGCGAATGTCTTTTGCACGTTCACTGAATAATGCTAAAAGACATTTGTGAATTTTCACAATTTGTTAATGCACATGGCTAATGAAGGTCGCGAGCCCTCACCCAGACCCTATGGCCAGCAAGGTCGCCAGCCCATAATTGGGAGAAAAAAGGGAAGAAAAGAAAAGAAAAAAGAAAGGAAGAAAAAGAAAACAAAAGGAAGAAAACAAAACAAAAGTAATAAAAAAATTCATAAGGATTAAACAATTGTCTACATCAGCACTGCCCATCCGATCATGCCACGTAAAATGGCCATCATCCATGTCAGTGATTTCAAGTCAAAATTGGTTAGATAGACTCAATTGGCACAAATGCTAAATGTTGAAGACTAAATTGGTTAAATTAAAAGGTTTAGGATTGAAAATGCAATAAGTTTCAGAATTTTTTGGTACTTTTCCCGTAAAATATTTGTACATCGCGTCCATGACCACCAATGGACGGAAATGAATAAATCAATAATATAGTGATTTATTCAAATTATTGTATATTTATAACATGAAGCACAACTTGTTAATGCTTGTGTATAATTTCTTATCATTTAACTTTTACAAATGAATCTATGTTCCCCACGAAAAGAAAAACTCATTTTCTTTCATCATTTAGTTGCTCCCAGATACTACAACATTTACCAACACTGTAAAGCGTCGCCATTATTCCACAAATGCTACTAATAAGACCTGAATAATCATTTACCGTTTACTGTCAATCGAGTCTTCAGCTTCAATTTTCGCAACAATCTTAATGTGTCAATTTTCTCACTCTTTATAAACCTGCAATTAATTTAAGGATACGATGTAACACGAGGACTTTTAATCAAATCACAAGCGACAACAAGGTTTTCGTTAGTTATCGACGTATAACAAGCGCCACTTGCTCTCTTTCGTCTAGGATAGGAAAACAATTAATGAAAATATTTTTCTTTGACGTCGAAGTTTCCAGTCGACTGCACAAAGGGTGGCAAGAATTATACCGCAAGTAATCAAATCTAATATGCATATGTCCACATTGTGGATTACCGAACACTCCTTCGTACAATTAAAATTAGAAAATTCATAATTATATAGTTTTGGTACAAGACTTATCTGAACTAAACAATATAAAGTCATAGATTCCATGTTAATCATTGCCGTCAGAATAACTTAACATATATAACCAGCTCCAAGACTCTTCGAAAACAGCTGTTTTGTGGAACATTCAACTCGATAATGACATAACTTGCATATGTGAACTATACATCTTTGGCCAAAGGGGCATAAGGGTCTAACTATGCATACAATTTGGTTAACTATGCATGCAACAACATCGTCTTATAAGTCAAACCAAATATGACATACTCGTGTTTGTATAAGGATATATGATTCAACTTGATAATGACATAACGTGCATATGTCTAATTGTTGAGGTTAATGTCTTATATTCTATTATCTAAGAAATTATGAGGCAGTTTCAAAAGATTCTCTAACGACTGGACAGCATGGGGGTTCTAAAGGCATTTTACATTCAGTCATAGAAAGATTTATATGGAAAAGTTAAATATTTTAGGCTATGTTGGCACTTTTATAATTTGTGCTATGTAAGGTTTCGTTATATATATTTAGGGCAAAACATGTCTCTAAATATATAGAGTAGGGTGTAAGAAAGAGTGGCTGTACGCTTTTTTACATTATTAGTGAAATGGATTTCATCTCCCCATGAACATAGGTAGATGGAACGTCCCCTCTGCCGAACCACGTAAATTCTTATGTTATGCGAATTTTCATTACTTTATTGCATCATTGATACGATCGAATTTAGATATTCAACACTATTTTTCTCCGAAGAATGACAAGCTCATATGCTTGGAGGAAGCTTCTCAAGGCAAGATCTGTCCTTAAACCACATGTTAGACATATTACTGGTAATGGACAGCATGTTTTTTAATCGAATGATCGTTGGCCTCCTCATGGGGTGTGTCGGATGTTTACCCTCAGAGAGTGACTTATGACGCTGCGTTGGGGCTTAATTCTTTAGTTGCTGCTGTCATTGGGGAAGATGAGTGGGTCTGGCCTCCGGCAAGATCAGATTTGCTGGTGCACATTCAAACAGCTATACGTGACACTATCTCGCCTTACGCTGCTCTAGAGGATAGAGTTATTTTTACAGGCAATTGATCTGCATGCCTTACTCAGGCTGATGCTTGAGAGTTGGTCAAGGATAACAAGACTAAAATCTCTTGCCATCCAATCATATGGTTTAATCAAAACGTTCCTAAATTCAGCTTTATAGCTTGGCTCCCTATCTTGAACAGGCTACAAACCTTTGATAGGATAAAGAGGTGGTGCTCCATTGATGATAAGTGTGTTTTATGCTCCCCTCTTCCCGAGTCCAAGAAACATTTGTCTTTTGAGTGTCTTCTCAAAGGAAGTCTGGAGTTCTCTGCTGGGGTCGTTTGGAGTTTGTGGAGACTGGGATGCAGAGTTTGAGTGGATTATTACAGCTGCTAAGGGGAAATCATCACCAAAAATCATATGGAAGCTCATTTTGGAATAGTGCCATTGACTATATTTGGATAGAGAGGAACGCAGTTTTACATGACCGTTCCTCGGCTTGTTCGAGTTATTTAAGATAGTGATATTTGCTGTGAGAGTTTGTGTTCAAACTATCTTGCAGGACAGAAAGAGGTCTCTGTCTGATGCAGAGAAAGCTTTGTGTGTGCAAGTACAGATTGTCCAGTGAGTCTAGTTGGCTTTTATTCTTGGTTCTCTTGCTGGGTTTTAAGGACATTATGCTGTAGTGAGCTGTTTGTCTAGTTTTCTTGTGTTTGGACTTTGTTGTGTTGTGGGACATTGGTTATCTGGGCTCTGTAATTGGACTTAGTCCACCTAAAACGTTATAAGATTGAGGAATAAGATGCTGACTTACAGGCCCATTTACGATTTCCTTGGATGTGGGCATTGGTTGAAACCAGATAATTAGTACCGTATTTAATAACCTAATCGCTAATTATAATGTTAAATTGACTCCATTTACCTTTTTGAAATTATTAACTATGCATGTGTTTCTTTTTAGGTAATACATCAAGATCTTATTATAATTGCTAGATTAGGTCAATTGATTAATATGATGTTAACTTCATTATCCTCAAAATGCATTTTGATAACATTGGGTTGACCTCTGATGGGGGGTACTTGATGTTCTTGTTTAGCCACAAGCCATGTCAAGATGAGCTTGATAATTCTCCTCTGTCCTTGCGTTTCTCGCGAAAACACTCCACTTCCCCCCGTAAAAACTTGAAAAAATAAGGCTTGCATTTCTCGCAGCCGAGCCTAATTTATTGCCTGAGTCTGCACTCTGATACCAAAATAAGTTTTGATCGGTTTTGTCAATTAGATAAAGTCTAAAGGACAGAAACTTTAGAAATCCGAAACAGCAACATGTATGGCGGTGAAACAGTGCATGAACATAACTGCGTGTCAGAAATCGTTCACCAAGTTGGGCTGTTAGACTTTTAAAAACTCCCAGTGGAACGGATTGTAAACAAGATGCAGACATCGGAATACATAAAATTTCTCTTGGGATACATAAACGGGTTGTTAATTACATTTGAAGACCTTTTTTCTAATTCCAAAGGTCATTTTTAGCGGTACGAATTCCATAATATTGTACTATTATACATCGATGCTTAAAGAAGGTGTTTTTTTCTTTTATCGATGGAAAATATTTTCTTTGACTAGTTTATTTTCCATAAACCAAAGAGTGAAAAATCTGAAAAACTTTCTTGAAAATTATTTTCCATGAAATAAACAAAATCTTATAATATGTTTTGGGGGTGCCAAGGATAATTACTTTGAAAAGTATGCCGTGTATGCCAATGCCAATAATAATTGGAAATTATTGCCTTGAGAAGCTTCCTCCAAGCAGACGTAGCTGTCCTACTTAAGGGAAATATGACATATGCACGTTTGGTCGTTATCTGAGTTGAAGATTCCTCAAAACAGTTGTTCATGAATATTCCTGTATGAGTCGAGATGTGACATTGGTTCATGAAGACACGCATGCAAGTGTTTGACTTAATTAATGGAGTTTCCACTTCAAAAAATGGTAGTTGAGTGTTCCATGCAAGTAAACATGTCAATCCAGACCAAAAAAGAAAAAATAAAGTAAACTTGTCAAGAGTGAGAAAGAGAGAGAGGTTCACACAAGTATTTTTTCAAGGATTAGTTTTAGAAAAATATTTTCGAGATCAATTTTTTTTTTACAAAACAAACGAAACTTTACTGTCAGTTGTGCCTTCAGCTTCAATTTTCCCAACCATCTCAATAGTTTAATTTTTTCTCTTTTTATCAAGCAGCAATTAATTAAAGCATATAATGGAAAACGAGGAACGAAACCTTTTGATCAACGCACGAAGGACAACAAAGTTTCCGTTAGTGACGTATAAAAAGCACCGTTTGCTCACTTTCGTTTATAGAAAAAGAAAAAAAACGGCTGTGAGAATATTTTCCTTGACCTAGAAATTTTTTAGTGACAAAATCTAATCCCCCTCCGTCAACGTAATTCGATTAAAGGTGTAATTAAAGTTAGGTAATTGACAATTATATAGTCGATTCAAACCTTATTTCAAATGTTTGGACGAGAATTTCCCATTACTCCATATGAAAACTGTGATCACATTAATATAATTAACATATCTAACCAGCTCTAGGAATGTTCCATTGACAAATATTTTGTGGAATGGTCAACTCCATATTGAGGTAAGGTTGCATACCGAAATATCTCGGCGGTGGTCACCCGTTGCGGCTAGCTATAATCCAAAAAAATTATTCTTCTGACGCTTAACTATGCATCTTTGGCCAAAGGAGCAAAAGCGTCTAGCCATGCATCAGATTTGGTAAACTTGGCCAGATTTTAATATTGGACTCACGCCTTTAATAAAGAAATATATGATACAGCAGCATTGTCTTATCATAAGTCAAATTAAATATGACAAACCAGTGTTACTCTCATTGTAATTTTTCTGACCTATGAATACCTTGGTTTAGTAAGATCAGTCCAGGTACTAATTACCAATTTGATACGATTCCATCCTCACCAAGTAACCTCCCCTAAATATACCCTTAACTTTTCGCTGATGGCGGAGTATTCTTGCAAGAAATGATGATTATAGAGAGAGAATCAACTGATGCGATTTTAACTCATTCTAGCTTATTATTCCAAGCCGGTTTCCTTGCGAACCCAACATGGGGTCCACACACACCTTATTATAATGTTGAAGAGGACCAGTGAGGACTGCAGATGGAGAGGATTAATCGTTGCTAACACGAAAGTTTTTATTTTTAGAATTGATATCACAAAAAACCCTAAACTGATATACTTATAATAAATTATTAAAAATTAATTTTTTGATCACTACAACCCTCAACCGATACATCTGTGATAAATTTATCATCTTTTAGTTTCCGTTAAATCATATTAATACTAGGAAAAACCACAAACGAGTACACCTGTGATAAACAGATGGTAAAACCCCAAACCGATACACTCATCAACTATCATGTATCATCCAATTTGGTAATTTGACAATAAAATTTAATAGAAACTAATATAGGGTAAATTTGTCACAATTATACCAGTTTTTGGGTTCTTTAGTGGTCAAAAAATTAATTTAGAGTAAATTTATCACAGATGTACCAGTTTAAGGTTTTTCATGATATTAACCCTTATTTTTACTTTAAGGCAGAAATCCTTAAAACTCAATGGAGAACAGCTTGGTATAAGGATGTGTTAGCGATCTTCATTTTTCTATTCCAACTTGGCTGCTCCGATCAAGTCTCGCATATGAACAAGAAGCTAAACGAACCAATTACGAAGAGGTCAAGATTAATAGTTTGAGATTTTGATGAGAACACTGCCAATTATTCTAAATACTTAAAATATGGAAATATGTAATTATGGTGGCAAATAGGGCTATAAAAATATTCAAACTTAGGACCTCCTACTCTGAACCATGTAAGATTACGACAAGACCACTGCCAACTATTCTAAAAGTTTAAGTTATAAGATGAAGGCGTAATTTATTACTCAAATATTCTAACAAATAGCATTTGAAGACCTTGTATAATTCCCATGTTCATTTTTAGCCATAAGAATTCGATAATATAGAACTTTTTATACATCGATGCTTGACATGATTCGAGTTTCCGACACGTTTCACTTTTATATGATTTATTTTGAATAGAGAACAGAACACCAATACGCAGATGTTTCACCTGGACCCAATGTCCACAAAAAAGATTAAAGCTGCGTTTGGTCGTCCGGATTTCTAAAGAGGATAGGACTGGATATGATAGGATAAAAAATCATTGAATTTCTTCATATCCTGTCCATTGTTTGGTGGACTACGAATTTAAAGTCGGATAAGATAATTTTTATTTTTTATTTTTTACTATTCACGGGTTCGGAGGAGTTAGCGAAGAAAAAAAAGCCAATAAATTTTTTTGGTGAAAGCGCACAAGGTGTGGGGATGAAGATGATAGTGAGTAAAGTGTAGCGTTTTTGGAAAAATAGACATTAGAAATTCTATCCGAGTCTATCCCACCCCTCCCCCGGATTTTTTTATTAGGGTTATATCCTGTTTATATCCGATCTTATCCTATCCTGAGCTACCACCAAACACAGGATAGGATAAAACATATCCTATCATGACTTTTATCCGGTCGACCAAACGAAGCCTAAGGGTTCTACAAGTCCTAATGGTTGTTAGAGGACTATGGTTTTCTTGATTGTTGTACTGTATTGAGCCATTCGTCTGGACGACAATAGTGCTGACGAACATCCATTGATTAAATTTTAACTAACTCGGGGCCGTTGATTCGTCAGCATAAGTTAAAGATGCTAATATATTTCATAGCCTGTGGGTGGCATCCACTTAATAATTACATGGCCCTATATGCTCGTTCTTTTGTCAGCTTATCCTAACACGATGCCTAAGTAGACGTATATTCCTCTACAAACACTGGTTGTCATGTATTAGACTTACAATAAGACAATGCTGTTGTAGTTAGATTTTTTTTCGTATATTAAAGGTGCGAGTCCAATATAAGAATATGTCCAACTTCACCAAATTGGATGTATAGTTAGACCCTTTTGCCGCTTTGGCCAAAGATGTATATCTAAGCGTATGAAGAACAATTTCTAGGTTTTAGGTCAGCCGGTGTGGGTGACTGGCGATCGATATATGACATATGCTCATTACGTCATTATCGAATCGACTATTGCACAAACAATTCTCTATGATCATCTCTACAGCTAGTTATACAAATAAAATCAATCTAATGGCAATGATGACATGGAAATCATTGTAAACATTCCTTCAAAAGTCGGATGCGAAAATTAGGTAATCATTTGGGCACGTGCTTTTTAAACGCCCACTAGCTATTTTAAGCTTCTATACAATTATCAGGGAGTTGGAATTTGGAACCTAGTAGTATATATTGTTTAGGTCAAATAAGATTTGCATCAACTATATAATTATGAACTTTCTTATCCTAGGCACGCAAATGCATGGTTGGTAGTCGTATTATGTTGACATTTGTGAATTAGATTTTGATTAGTTGCGGCATAATTCTTGCCAAGCTTTGTGCAGTCGACTAAGAATTCTTCTAGTTCGAGGAAATTTATTTTTTATAGCTGTACTTTGTTATAAATGAGAGAGAGCAAGTGGCGCTTTATATAAGTTGATAACTAGCGGAAACCCTGTTGTCGTTTGTGATTTGATTAAAAGGTTTTGTTCCCTTGTTCCATCATTCAATTGAATTATGTTTTGGTTAATGAGGAGTGAAAAAAGGAACACTGATTTGTCTGGTTTTATTAAAAGCATTCGTGGATTGTTGACGTCGTTTTATATTGTTGGTAATGTTGAAGTATCTAGGAGGAACTAAATGATGAAAGAATGTGAGTATGCTTATATATTATACATAAGTTTTAACAAGTCGTGCATCATATTGAAATATTAGATATTCCGCTAATATTGTTCATTTCTTTCTACTGGTAGTCATGGATTTGATGTACAATATTTTACCTGTAGCACATGTTAACTTGAAATTGAACGGTTGGATAACACATAATATCAAAATCACCAACCTCCGGTTAACTATGGTAATTCATTATTAAAATATTGAGCTCCTGTAAAAAGTTACCAAAGTCTAGAGATATTTTTTTACGGGAGCACATGAAACTGTTGCCAAAACTGTTTGAGATATTCACATAGTTGTGAAAACATCATTTAGCATTGTCAAGTCAACGTGCAAATAAGACAAATTTGCAGAAGTTAGAGATATCCTCCGGTGTCTACTCTTCGATCAAGAACACTCAATCTCTGGCTGCATTTTTCTGTGAAAGATGACGAAGATAGCTTGCGTAGTCTATATAATAGGATACAGTGCAATGTGCATGCTCCGACTCTATAACTTGGTAATAATTTTCTTCTACTTCTTTTTCTCTGCTCCGCTAGGTCTTCCTTCTTTCTTTCTTTTTTTCTTGAGATGGATAATCAAGAAACCAACCCTAGGACTCCCCACCTGAGGACTGTGGGATCGACCCGCAGAAGGCCACTCATGATAGAAGATGGAGAGTCGGAATTTAATCTAGAATCTTGGTTGGTCAACCTAGATAAAGAACTTGAGCAAACGCCCACTTTTGATTCTGGGAGGTCATGGACTATCCACAGAGTCCCTCGTAAACTTTGTCAAGTTCGAGACAGCGCTTTTCTTCACAAAATCATCTCCATCGGCCCCTTCCATTACGGCGGCGAGGGGCTTGAGCTCATGGAGGAGCACAAGGAGCGTTTCTTGATGCGCCTCTTGGAAGGCAAGTTTGACCAGAGCGAGGACGACGATCAGTCTTCATCGTCGTGTGACCATGAGAGGACAAAGGCTCCGCAACTCAGGGATCTTGTAGATGCCATGACGAAGTTGGAGCAGAGGACCAGAGGATGCTATTCTGTGGACATCGATGCAACGATCTCGAGTAACAAGTTCGTCTGGATGATGGTACTCGACGGTTGCTTCGTGGTCCAACTGTTGCGCTTGCATTACAAGTACGACAAGACCAAGGGGAAGCCCAACGGGGTAAGCTTTCCGCAAATGAGGTTGTCCAAGAATGCTTTTCTCCGGTGGTATAGCATATAATTGGAGCGATCTTTATTGACAAATTTAGTATCTCATCGTTAAGATATCTAAATATCAGGCTATTTGTCTCATCTAACAAAATAAAATATTTAGAACAATTAGTTGTTGTTTCACAAAATTCTTCATGTATGATATCAAAGTGGGAGATCAAAAAATTCTTTAGGTATCTTACGGTGGTCTCACAAAATTCTTCACTCATGTGACATTCCGAATTTCAACCAATTTTTGGGATTTATAAAACGTGTAATTCATCAGTATGCTTATAGTAAAATCTCGCCCAAGAACTGATCACTCCCGGTTATTGTTTTAAAATTGAAATTTCGCTAAAATCGTATTCGATCGAATTTGGCCGTTATTTAGAGCCCGAACTTTAGTGTCAAATTTTCGGAGTTTTGTGACGAATTTAATTAGACGGTATCGATATTATTGTGACCAACCTCAATATTACTCGGAATATGTGAAAAGTGAATTTTTGATCAGATGTGAATTTGGACTAGTAGACCACCATCGCAGTGTATTTTTATTAATACCCTTTGGTCAAATCCTAAGTTTATTAATTAGGATTTTTCGGGGACCGTTGGATCATTTCCAAATTTAAATTGTGATTATTGAATCGCGATTATTGCGATTTGAACATTGTTTCTCTCTCTCTCTCTCTCTCTCTCTCTCTTTTCCGCCGACTTCCCCCCCCCCCCCATGGGCCTGACACCCCCACCTACTCCTCTCTCTCTCTCTCTCTCTCTCTCTCTCTCTCTCTCTTCCTTTTCTCCTTTTTCTCTTTTTTTTTCCTTTTCTTTTACTTTTATCTTCTTCTCCCTTCTTCTTCGCGCTTCTGCCCGTGCGTCTGGCTTCCGACTCCTGTTCCTGCTCCTTGCTGTCCGACCGACGCCGGCGCCCCTCTCCGAACTGACCTCCGCCACTCGTCGCCACCGCACCTCACCCGACAGCTCGCCACCGCGAGTCTCCCGGCTCAGTCCGTGTGCTTACTATGCCCGAGCGCCCACCGCGGCCAAGCTTCGCCTCATCTAGCAGCCGTGTTTGCCACGGCCAGGCTCCGCCAAGCCGCCAACTAGCTCGTCGGAAGCCACCTCCGCCGCCAAGAACCTCCCATCGCCGAACTCGCCCTTGCCTTGCTCCGCCCACTATTGTGCACTGTCCGGTCGAGCTCGCCGCCGTTCGCCGCCACCGTCCACCTTCGACCGTCGCCACCAGCTCCTCCGAAATAGCCCCCAAGCAGCCCCGACCAACCCCCACAACGGCTGTCTCCCCTCGCCGCACTCGTTCGCTGCTCACTACAGCAAATCCGAGGACATCACGGACCGCCCTCGTCGCCGCTGTTGTTCTCACGCCTTCGCTGGCGTTAGTTGTATAAGTTAACCCCTAATTCCGTGTTTATGGTGTTAAACTTGCTTATAGTAGTTTAGATTTAGTTAATGTTTGGTTAATTATGTTTATATTAAGTTAATGTTGGTTTATTAGATCATCTATGGCGATAGGTTATCGTTCGTATGATAAGCTATTATTGTGTTGTGATAAGTTATCGATTATTTTATTAAATTATTATTTTCAGAATTAATTATTATTTTGTTTATTTTCGGATTAAATATTAATATTTTATTATTAAATAATTAATTTCCGAAAATTAAATATTATTATTTTCGGAAAATTTCTAATGTCAATTGTGAGGCCAATGTTGGTTTTCGCAATATGAGTTGATGTATTTAGAAAATGATTTGGATGATTTTGATTTGAGAAAATATTTTGAATCTTTAGAAATAAATTATTTTTGTATATTATTAAATAATTATTTCCGAATTTATTTATTATTATTTCGAAAAATTTATAATTTCTGTCGCGACCTAAAAAATTTTCATTTTTCGAGCTAATGGATTATTAAGACTAAACTTAACTCGGACCCTCCCAAGCCCTAGCAATTCACAACTTAGGGTTTAAGTTCTTAACATGCAAATGTCTTCATGCTTGGAGTCGCCACTAATCGTTTTGTGGTAGGTCGATTAGAAACCTAAATAAAACATAGGGAGATATGTTTTATTCCTACGAACCAGAGATTCTAAGCCCGGGGACTTGATTACGCTAGATCTAGTCTAACGCCATTTCGGTACCTTTTTTTTCAAAAATATTTTGGCATACAGTTTGGATCCATTTCAACTTAATTACTAACATGTGAGGTGTTCATGCGGGTGCGCAAACCACCAATTTAACACTCAATAATTGAATATTAAATTGCAAGAATGGAAGAATTACTTACCTCGAAGCAACGCAAACATCTGCATAGTTAGCTAAAAAATCACATTAACATCCTAATATGATTTATAATTAACAAGCAATTCACTCAATTTCTCTTTTGATTTTCACTTATTTAAATGAAATCTAATCTATATGCAATGACGTGCAAAAATGACTTGCAAGTAATGTAACCTAGCATGCAAACTATATGTCACGCGACGACTTGACCTAATTCTGATGACGGGTAAATGATTTATTTTTGATATTTTCTAATGAAATTCGGAATAAAAATATGCCTAAAATAACATGCAACCTATGATGACTTAACATATCCTAACATGACTTATTTTTGAGATTTTTGTTAAAATTCGAAATAATAAATTACTTAAATTAAGAATGCAATCTATCTTAATCTACTATAAAGCAATTCATTCTTTTTTTGGGGTTTTCATGAAAATTCGGAATTAAAAAATAACCTAAATAATCTAATAAGATTAGAATATTGCTTAATTTAAACTAGGAAATAGATTATCTCAAGTCCTAATTTAAATTAAATAATTACTCTATCTTTTAGATACATTTAGGGTTCCCTAAACATGCAAAACTCAATTCAAATCCTAACTGATATTTTTTGAATTTTCTGTTTAAAGGAAAGCAAATAATAAAAGGAGACAAGGATAGCAACCACATTCAAATCGTCCACGCGATCCGCCAAATTGGTTTCAAACTCGAATTAGGCACAAAAATCGAACTATCGGTCATATCTATAGGGTTATAGATATTGACGGAAAGTTGATCGTTTAAATTTGGAAAGCAGATAAAGATCATTATCGTATCCAAGTGATTATGGATAGGATAATAATTTTCCGTATCGCCGCGTATCGTACCTTAGGAATAAGGTCAGATAGTCGTCCAGATACGTTGCTAAATTAGGAACGATTCCTAATTTTGAATATTTTCAAATATTGCGGATATATCGAACATTATCCTAAGATATCTAAATATCCACATGATATTCATGAAATATTCAAAACATGCAAATTAGGAAATTAAATTTTCTGAAAAATATAGGATAATGTTCGATCACCTAATTTGCAGATAATCTCCAATTTTATCAATTTCGGAGAAACATCTTCTGAATTTTAAAGGAATGAAAATCAGATCTTGACACAGATACTGATCAGATTGTGAAAATTCCTTTTGAAAATCCAAATGACCTCCGATTTTGATGAAATTAGTATCAATGGAAAGATCTCGATCTCAGTATGAACTTTCATGAAGAAAACTTTTTCATATTTCGAACACATAAATTTATGAAAATTGAAGAACACACGAAGGTCAATCTGGAACTGATCTGTCATTAGATTCATGCATATATGACGTTGCAGATCGTATCATGTTAACACGCTTGGAATTTTATGAAAATTTTATGGTGAACAGACAAAGATGTGATCTACAATTTTCGTGAAGAACGTTTTTTCAAAATATGATCATAGAAAATCATAAAAATCACGGAACAGCACAACATCAGTCAGAACATTATCAGAACAGACTTCAACATCATATTCCAGATTCTGATCCTAACTTCCGAAATAGTTTTGACATAGCAAATCAGGTCCGATTGAGGCATATGATATATCAAATCAAAGCTTAAGATGTGCTTTACGATTCTCTAGTTCATCATTTCACAAGATTTTGACATTAACGAGCTGAAATCGGCATCTCAAGCATACTGGTTTCTATGTACACGATTTTACAGAACAAAGTCCAAGTGCACTTACCTTGTTTAACGATGCTCCGGCACGAAATCGAGCGATCCGGCCTTCGTATTCAGATCAAAAACAACACGGAGAAGTCTTGGAAAGCTCGGCCGACCACCACAGTGATGTGAAGACGCCAAGGAGTGTTGCCACAAGTTCTGGATCGCCGGAGGAAGTCGCCGATCAGCCGGTTCAGCCGCTTGAACCGGCTGATCACATCATCGGCAGCAGCGTTAGCGGAAGGCAGCGACGTCGGCGGGCGGTTGAGGCGCGACGACGGCGGTGCGGCGGCGTGCGGCGTGCCCCCGGTGGTGGTGCGCGACGTCACTTTCTCTCTCACACTTGCCTTTCTCTAAAAATCAGATCTGAATTATGTGTTGTCCCCCCAAAATTCTGACCTAAACATGTTTATATAGTGCTAACTTATGTCAATTAGATGGGCTTAGGCTTGGGCTTAGGCCTTAATCTAATTTAAATGGGCTGAATTAATTAAGGATAATGGGCTGAATTAAGCTCAAATTAAAACAACCGAGCCCGTTTGACTTGTAATTCCCGGCCCTTGCATTCCAAGCGAACCGAGTCCCATTCGATGAAATTTAAGCTTGTTCGCCATCACCGGTCCGATGCAAAAATGCGATTAAATTAAAATGAACATAAACTATATGTTATGCAATTTAAATATTTTTGTTTAGGGGTTAAAAATTAATCCCTAATTTTCTATGCAAATTACGACTAAATGATTAGTAAAATTTAGGTGTCAACAATTTCAAATTATGATTTCTAGCTTGTATGTTGGCGATTATACCTTGAATTGTCATATTAGATTGTTTATATGACAAATTGTTTTGATCAGTAGTTTTCAAGAGAGTTTACGAGATTTTTAGTATTCAATTATTTTTATTGTTATGCTAAATAATGATAGTAATGCTTTGTGGTTGATATTCGGGTTTGATATCGAAGCTTGCGAGGATTGATTGACTATTTGCATAAGTGGCCACTTGGTATTATTGTATGTCATCAATAAGAGCACGATTCATATATGCATGGGCTGATTGAAAAAATAATAATTAGCCGGAATGTTTGTGTGCCCGTGTGGTCACACGTTGGAGCCGTCTTGCTGTGTATCGCTTGTCGTTGCCCTATTTATCGGATGTCTGGGGATTATTTGGAATGCCAATACCCCGGATGTCTTGTTGCGGCTCGAGGCCAGACTCGATGCTCCTTACGGGATACCATCTTACTGTATATCGTTTGATATCGTCGTATTGGAATGTCGTCATCCTGTGTATCATTTGACGTAGCCATGCCCGACAGGGCGAGACAGAGCCCAGTTATACCGGTAGACTATCATCTTGCTGCGTATCGTTTGATGTGTAGTGGCCCCGATAGGGTATAATAATTGGAATACGTGTGATATATAATGCTTGATTATGGGGTAGAAACTGCTAGGCATAGTATGGGACATGCTCAAGTGAGTTTTGTCTTATAATCGAGATACGCGCGACTGTGATGCATTGATGCATGAGAAATCTTTTTAAATGTTCCGGGTATGCGATATCTACATTCCATCAACGAGTGTACCAAGGCGAGGTAAGGATGCATGTAGTTGTTTAATGATATTGCTGTTGTTGTTGTTTTGTTTGTTTAGGAACTCCCGTGCGAGTTGGCCTCCTAAGCTGAGCTTAGGCCGTTAACTTATTGAGACTTTTGTCTCATTTGTTGTTGTTAACCCCTTTTTCAAACCCTTAGAGTGTTGACACACCCAGCTTGGTTCAGAGTGTTTGAAAGCTGGCTTTTTGGAATCGGCCTGTTGGTGGAGAAGATTAACCCCCAGCCTATTATCTTTTTACTGGCCTTTTTGTGGTAGCACCCGAAGCGGGCTTGTAAAAATGTTCCCAAGGGTTAATCAAGTGAATATTAAAATAGTGTTATTCGACCGTTGTGTTTAGTTTTCTTATCTATCCCTGTTTTTTGTTGTTGTCTGGGGATTCTTGTGTTTGCTTCCGTATGCATATTAAAAGATAAAATGAAAGGTTGGCGACGAGTTCTGGGACGTCGCATCTCAACAACCGAAGTGAGGTGTTGCGTGTCCATACGGTTCGAAGCGTAACATCCCCAGTACCGAATTGGTATCAAAGCAAAGTCAGCTCGATCCAAGTTTGGTCGAGACCTGGAGTGATAAGGTGCGATGGGTTTTGGGATAGTGAGTTAGGAAGACACCAAGTACCTATGCTTGAGTGGTAGAGTTCTCATTTTTCAGCGGGTTGTTCATTATTTTTAATTCCTTGCTGGAATTGGAAAGCAGGTTTCTGTAAAGATCCCGCGAGATGGACAATCATGAACCGAGGGCCCCTAAGAGGAGGGCCGAGTCAAGTCAGGCTAGTGTCAGAAGGAGAGCACTAGGGGATTCTAGATTTGACCAGATCCTGCAGGCTTTAGAGACCTCGATAAGACAGTAAGCTCAGAATTAAGCTTCCGCTGCTGTGCCTGTACCTGCACCTACACCTGTATCTGTGCCTGTAGATGTTCCATTAGCTAGCAATGGAAATGGAAATCAGCCCATACACAAGTTGGTGAAGCAATTTCTGAAGCTCAAGCCGCCCAAGTTCACTGGCGCAAGTGATCCTGAGGCTGCAACCTTCTGGGTCAGGGAGTTGGAAAAGGTTTTTGCTTTACTGAGATGTACGGATGAAGACAAAGTGACGCTAGCAGTCTACCAATTGTAAGGCAACACCACTACTTGGTGGGAAGCTACCCAGAGGAGGGTATTTCCTGAAGGTACGGCCCAGGTGTGGGATACATTTTGTGGATGCTTTTTACAATAAGTATTTCTCAGACTGTGCTAAGGAGCAGAAGATGAATGAGTTTCAGCATCTTCGACAGAACCAGCTGTCGGTAGACCAGTACGAGGCAAAGTTTGCCGAACTGTCCCAGTATGCTCCTAGGTTGATTGATGATCCAGTTGATAAGGTAAGGAGGTTTAGGGATTGACTGAAACCTGAAATTAAAGACTAGTTGGTGCCCCCGAATCTGAAGGACTATGATGAGCTGTATGAAAGAGCACAGTTGATAGAAAGAAACTTGGCTGAGAGGACGACCGCGTCTGAATCGCGGTTTATGCCAAACAAGGATAATCAGCGGTTTGGGAAGAGACCAATGACATGAAGTAAGTTCCCTATCCCTCCTAACAAGAAAGGTGGCAACCTTCGGTAGTCTTCAGAATCGAACGACCCCCATGCATGATTCACGGAGAGAATACAGGGCGGTGCAAGGTTTACAGCAGTCGCCGTGTACGTGCAGTCCCCTGGATCAATACCTCCGAACATGCTCTCCGCAACGTGCCAATCATTTCGCAGTTAATTCCTTCTTGGGTTTTGATCAATGCCTTGTCATGAGCTTCATCATTGGCTCTCCATGGAATTATGATATTGAGGTCGTGAGAAGTAATGGAAGAATGTTCTCACCAACCAAGGTCCAAATTCGTTTCTGGTGCTTTAAAACGATTGACATTGGCGACCCTGAATGGTCCTGGCATGTGCTCGAGCTCATGCCAACCATCATGGAACTTCTCCTGTTTCATCACTCTTTTAGATTGCTGAAAATTCAGCAATTGGGGTCGCTCACTGGCACGTCTTACAAATGAATATGGCATGATACTTTCATAATATAGAATCACATTTCTAAGGATGAAGGGAAGTTCGCTGTTCAAGATTAAATAGCAAGCACATGGAAAACTTAGGAAATCATGCATATTTCACCCTCCTTTTTTCAAGAATGATAAAATCATTGCAGACATATCTTAGGTAATTACTAGAACCATGGCTGCAGCAGTGATGCTAGGGGTCCAATGACCTGGGCTAACAGTATTCCGTAGACGCAAAATTGTTGACACCTAAATTGAGGTCGCAACAGAAATCATGAGATCAGCTATTGGGAGAAGTGTGTGTATTAAACTTTGTGCGCTGGAGTTTTAGGACTCTAAGGCTCTATTTGTTTCGTGAAAACCATTTTCCGACATTTGGTTTGTTTATGAAAATGAATTGTTTTCTAAGTCAACAGAAAAGCTATGCTTAAATTCAACAAAATGATTATCTCCTTCAAAAGTCAAAAATCATTTTCCAAAATATAACTAGATATCAGCACTTGGACCAGAAACTTTGCGTTTGGGCACAAAAACCCAATGCTTGTTCCTGAGCCCTTGCCAACGGGGTTGGGACTAAAGGTTAGGACTGGGTCTACCGAGGTCCACCAAGAGCAAGCTTGGGTCCATCAAGACAAGGCCAGGACCACAATGCCCGTGGTCGAGACTCCACCACCCATGTTCGGGGCCTAGCCTCAATGGACTTGGACTCAAGCCTGGCCTCCGTAAACCTAAGCCAAGGCGCTAGGGAGCCAAGCACCGGATTCTCGGGCTCGACTTCGGTGGACCCAAGATCAATGCACCTGCTCGTATTCGGGAGCTCGAGCTCATGGAGGGCCACAAGGAGCGTTTCTTAATGCGAATCTTGAGAGACAAATTCTGTAAGAGTAACGGCAATGGTTTGTCTTTATCGTCGTCGTCCATGAGTGACGATGAGAAGAGAAAGGCTCTGTGCCTCAAGGATCTAGTGGAGGCCATGAAGAAGCTGGAGAAGGAGACTAGAAAGTGCTATTCTGAGAACCTCAATGAAAAGTTCCCCAGTGTCGGTTGCTTCGTGGTCAAACTGCTGCGCTTGTATTAAAAAATCCACAAGGCCTCCGGGGAAGCCCCAGGAGGTAAACTTTCCGCAAACGAGTCTGTCCAAGAATGCTTTGCTCTGGTATTGTTGCACATAGCTAGAGCTTTCTTTATCCACAAACATAGCATCTTATTGTTACAATAATTAATTAATAAATCATCTATCTTATCTAACTTAGCTTTTAGAAGAGGTGGTTGTTGTTTGGCAAAATTCTTCATACATGGTGTCAGTGTAGGATATCCTGAATTTCCTGTGGTCTCACAAATTTCTTCACTTATATCACGGGAGGAGAGTTTCAATACCTTGTAATGGGAAGATCATGAAAAGAAATACAGGTTATAGCTAGGCCAGTTGTTCTCTAGAGTCAGCGTTAGTTAACTTGATTCACCTTAACTACCCAACGCTCAGACTTTATTTACATTTGTAGAACTCTTTTTCTGCACATAAGGAGCAATTAGCTGATGATCCGATCGTCAACACCCGTTGGATGCTAAGAACACTTTAGCACGATCTGTTGATGGCTGAAAATCAGCTTCCTTACTTCGTCCTCATGGAGCTCTTCAAGTTGACGAGCAAGGGACAAGACAATATGTCCCGGAACTGATAGTCATCTTCTTCGATCCTTCATCACCCAGAAAAGACGCCGCCTCTAAGTTGAGCCGCACATTGACGGTAGATGGCAAGAAACAGCAGTACACCCACATGCTCGACGTCTTTCGCTCCACCTTCCTCAAGACAGTCCGAGAAAAAGTGAAAGAGCATGGATGGACACTGATATCAACCGTGCACAATCACGAGAGGCATCCTACGGTTCTTCATGGATTCTTTCATGCTTGTTTGCCTGATCCCCAAAGTAATCACGTCGAGAGCCCGCGCCCTCCAGAAAAACGGCTGATATACTTTGTGTCGGAGCTACATGAGGTAGGCATCGCACTCAAAAAACAAGATTGTCGCGACCTATTAGACATCACCTTTAAGGAGGGGACTCTCCACTTGTCCCCTCTCTTCATCGACAATAACTCTGTCCCTCTCTTCCTAAACTTTGTCGTGTACGACCAGTGCAATGAGAAGGCCAAGCCCTACTTCACAAACTACTTCATGTTCCTCGACAACCTGATCAACAGCTCCAGTGATGTTCAGATACTTCACGAGGAAAAAATCCCCAATCGTGTGTTCGGAAGCCACTCCAATGTGGCCAAACTACCGAACGACCTTTGCAGGGAGATTGTTTATGACAACGACCAGTGATACTTGTCGAAGGAGATGGAAGAGGCTAACCACCATTACGAGAGTTACCAGCAGAACAAATGCCTCCGCTGGTGGAGATACTTGATCGGCAACTACTTCAGCAGTCTCTGGACATTCCTGTCTCTGCTCGCCGCCATAATTCTCTTGATACTCACGATCGTCCAAACCATATACACCATCTATGCTTATTACCATCCATCATGATAAACTAAAAAGGTGTTTAGATTGGTTGTGTTTTGTCTGGTTGTTTTACTTTGTTGCGTTGTATCTCTAATGCTTGGTGAACTCTAATTGTGGTGTTTGATGTTTCATGTAATTTTTTTTAATGTGTTACGTAATTGGCTGACTGCTCTTTGATTCATTAAGCAAATGCACTGAACTTTGATTCACTCACAATTGAAACACTTTGACCATTGTCCCACTAAGTTTAGAAAAATTTTCGGATACATTCGTTACAAGGGACAAGTGTCACCGAACTTTAATTTATTGTTGTAACAAAAGGAAAAGTGTCAGAAAAGTCACAAACCTAGTGTCAATATAGTCCTAAACTTTTTTTGTCCCAATTCAATTCTAAACATTTTGTCTTTGTGCCAATTCAGACTTTTCGATTAATTTTGGCTGGATTTTGCTAACGTGGACGCCAGCTGACCTACGTGGCACCGCCGGCGATGACGTGGATAACTTTTAATAATATTTTAATAGTTTTCCGATTTTTCATTTTTTAAAATGTTTATTTATTCTTATTCTTTTTCTTTTTCTTTTTCCTTTTCTTTTTCTGTTTTTGCTTTCCTTTTCTTCTTCCTCCAGCCAGTTGCTGGATCGGCGATCGGCTGGGGGCCAAGGCTAGCGAGCCCCACAGACCAATGGCGAGGCTAGGCCCGCTAGCCACTGGCAAGACTCGCCCTCACCAGCAATGGCGAAGGTGAGCCTCGCCAGCAGCTGGGCAAGGCATGACCTCGCCAAATCTAGCAAGGTCAGGCCTCACCCATGGCCAACGAGGGCAAGCCTCTAGTGAGGGCTCAAGCCTCGCGCTAGTCTGGGCAAGGCGCAACCTCATCGAATCTGGCGAGGTAGAGCCTCCCCCATGGCCGACAAGGCTAGACCCTTGCCAAATCCGGCAAGGGCAAGCCTCACCCAGCCCAGCGCGAGGCTCGAGCCCTTGTCGAATGGCCGCCCTCATGGCCATCCGGCGAGGGCAAACCTCGTCCATCTTAGCGCAAGGCCGCCCTCGTGGCCATCCGACAAGGGTCGAGCCTCGCCGGCCTTAGCCTGCAGCCAATTGTCGGACCGATAACAGGCTAGAGGAAGAAGAAATGGAACAAAAAAAAAGAGAAAAAAGAAAAAAAATCGAAAAATATTAAAATACTATTAAAAGTTGTCAACATCATCACTGGTGGTACCACGTAGGCCGGTCGGCATTCACGTCAGCAAAATCCAGCCAAAATTAGCCGGAAGAACTGAATTGGCATAAAGACAAAATGTTTAAGACTGAATTAGCACCAAGAAAAGGTTTATGATTAAATTGGCATCAATGTAAAAGGTTTAGAACTTTTCTGACACTTTTCCCTTTGTTACAACAATAAATTAAAGTTTGGTGAAATCTAATGATTGAGCTCAAAATTGAATGGCTTCCATTAGTTGTGGGCATCAGTTGAATCCAGATAATCAGTAATATAAACTGTGACCTAATCCCTAAGCGGAATGTTAATTTGATAGATCGTTAATAAAATATCTATTTTTGCTGATAATGCGTCAAGATCTTATAAAATTGCTAAATCAGGTCAATTAATTGAGAGGATCTTAACCCTATTTTTTCCCTCAATATGCATTTTGATACAATTGAGTTGACCTCTGATGGGGACTCAATGTTCTTGTTGAGCCCCCAGCCAGATCAGATGAGCTTGATAAGCCTCTGACGTCGCTGCATTTCTTGCGAAAACGCTCCACTCCCCGGTACTTGAAAACAAGGGTTGCGTTCTCATAGTTGAGCTCTAAAACATCTTGATTAAGTCTTAACTCTGATACCAAAATAAGATACGTGAAAACAGAGGATAATTTTGCTTCTTTTCTAGACAATTGTCTAGATTTGATGAGTTCTTTTAATTGGTTAATGACTAAAGGATACAAAAATTATAAATGCAATACAGCAATATGTACGGCGGTAAAACTTAGTGTATGAAGACAAGTGCTGGTGTACAGTGCGTATGAGAAATTGTTCACTTAGTGGGGCTTTTGTAATTTGAAGAAGTCTTAACAGACGGGTTTTGTAAACCAATCTTAGTAAACAAGATGCAGACACGAGAATGACACTTTAGCTCGGAGATGACACTCTGCTCAATTCATTTTTCTCAAGACTTTAGCCAATAACTCTCCCTCTCTCTGTACTTGTCAATAAAAATTAGATAGAATACAAATTCTAGTAGAAAATTTAGCGATTCATCCGATGCTTCTACCTCACGTGAAATCCATTTAATCCAACAATTAAGGTGAATTGGACATGTATATGCCTTTTCCTCAGTAAGGCCTCTCTCCAATCGCATTGCCGTGAGGTGAATACTCGCAAGTAATGAAAGTGTCACCAGAATTGCACACGATCTGAGCGCACCCGACCTTCTGTGTCGTCCTCCACACGAGCTGCGTGTAGTGCGAACAATCTTTGCCCGCCATGCATGTGTTGGTATCATTATTAAAGTAAGCTTCTTCAGCGGCCCACGCGGCAACAGCATCCTTTGGCGTCCAATGCTTGCCCTGCCCCCAGAATATGTTCTCGCCGTAATCACTGGTCGAGTGAAGGAGCGCGCAGTACCCTCTCCGCTGGCTCGCATACCACTCGGCAAAGTTCGCTAGGGATATGCTCCATTGGAGAGCAGGGAGGTTGTGCTTTGCCCTAACTGCACTGTGAGAGCTGATATATTGGGTGACTGCGAGAGCCGAGCTCACACGCATGGTGCGTCTGGGGGCTGTTGTCAAGGTCGCATCGGCTCCACTAAGGACTAGAACGGAGGAGAAGGTGAGGATGAAGATGAGGCTTGAGAAGAAGGGGATGGTCACCATGGATGGCTACGACGATGGTGATGGTGAAGAGAAGATGAAGATGGTGTCTGTTTGTGATGCCTTTGCTTATGCTTGAATGGTGTTTAACTGTTTATATAGCATCAGCTGAAATGCAAGTTGGTCTGTTACGATTATAACTACCACCATTATGTTAGATATAACTGTATTATCCTAGAAACATTATGCAAATGATTGGTTAATATGATATGAAAATCAACGGGAGGAATCATCAGGGTTTGGTAGACATTTTCTATGGTTGTATGTTCTTGTGTTGATCGAACGTACACAAACAACAAATGGTAAATAGCAAACAAAGCATACCTGACCAAGCCTTTGCACAAGCTTTATTATCATCCTCATATTAGTGAACTTAAATCAAATGTTCGGCTGATCAAGAGTTCCTATTATTGCCGGATATGGGTAATTACTTCACACAATCCCGATATACGAGAGGCAAATACACTTTGCTAAAATCTAGAGAGACTAGTTTCATATGTTTGTTCCGCTAGTTTTAGTGGACATGTCAAAGTAATCTTTTATCATATCGAAACTTGCCTATATTGATTTTTACATTTCACTTTTTGCTGAGTCTAAATTTTGCAACGCATACACTTTGACTTTTCTTGATGCAAAACACCTAAAACTTTCGCAATATATAAATGTTGGCACATAGATCCACATACAATTTTGCGGGAAAGCAAAAAACCAAATTTTGTTTAATAAACTTAAGAGTAAATAAACAGGCTCATCAATCGCAAATTAGACTAGATCAAACCTAGAAAGCTCGTATTTCAATATACTTTTTTTCTAGTGATTGATCAAACCCAATAAATTATGTCTTAAATCAATACACAAAATCTCTTCCGTGGCTTAGATTGATGCGAACGCAGAGGAGAAAGTGCATGACTAATTGCGATAAGGCGGCCTACGGTAGTCTTCAGAATCGACCGACCCCCATGCATGATTCACGGAGAGAATAAAGGGCGGTGCAACGTTTGCAACGGTCGTCGTGTGCGTGCAGTCCCCAGGATCAATGCCTCCGAACTTGCTCTCCGCAACGTGCCAATCATTTCGCTGATAATTCCTTCTGTGTTTGATTGATGCCTTTATCCTCAGCTTCATCATTGGCTCTCTCCATGGAATTATGATATTGAGGTCGTGACAAGTTATGGAGGAACGTTCTCACCAACCAAAGTTCCAATTTCATTCCTTATTTTTTCTTAAAGCACTGAATTTGTTGACCCTGAAAAGGAGAAAATTGTCCTACCGTGTGCTCGTGCTCTTGCCAGCTATCATGGAACTTCTCCTGTTTCATCGGCCCTTTAGATTGCTGAAAAATCCACAATTGGGGTCACTCGCTAGAATTATGATAATGAAGTATCACATTTTTATAAGGATAAAGGGAAGTTCGCTGTTAGAGATCAAACAACAAGTATCTAGAAAACTCAGGTAATCGTGTATATTTAGCCCTCATTTTTGTCAAGAATGATAAAATCGCAATAAACATATTTTAAGTAACAATTAGAATCATGATTGCATCAGTCATGTTAGTGATCCAATGATCCGGGCTAATAGTATTCGCGAAATCACAAGGTCAAAATCGCTTATCGGAAGAAGCGTCTGTATTAAACTCCAATAAGGCTTTAGTAAGGCCGCGATAATGGGCTCGACAAACCTTTGACTTTCAGGCGGCGGGTGATAATAAATAGCCATGGCTCGAGCGAGACCTTTTAGCGGTTGCTTTATGTACACATAACAATTCTGATTCAATTTTACGAACAGTCGTTTTGGGCTTCAGGTCCATGGGAACGTTTGGGCTGATCAGGCCCATCTAAAAGGCCCAAAAGTCGAGCCTCCTCCTCCTCCTCCACGTCCCTCTCAATCTCAATTTCAGCGAGCGTCGGCCACCATCGATCGATCGGGCACTTCCAGTTCCGGCGCGCAGGGGACGGACGATCATGCGTCTCCTCAAAACCCTGTCCTTCCTCAGACGCCCAAACCCTAAACAACCCTACCTCCGTCCGACCCTCCGGAAACCTCCTTCAGCTCACCCTCGATGCGGTTTCGCCGCCGTCGCCCCGGCGTCCGAAAGCTCGACTCGATCCCACGCCGAGGAAAACATCGGCGACAGGAGGAAGAAGAAGAAGCCCCTCGATGCGTACTTCAAAGAGGCCGTGGGGCTGTCCCCGAGAACCGACGAGGGCGGCTGCGAAAGCGAAAGCGAATCCGAGGGTGCGAGGAGCGAGCTGGGCGCGAGGCTTAAGCGGCTGGAGGAGGAGGTGAGGATCCTGGAGAGCAGGGACGACGGGCCGAAGGGCGACGCGGCCGCTCCGGAGCGGGGTCGAAGGGCGCCCGCGAGCTTGTACGATCTCTACGTGGATGGAAAGCGGGAGAAGGCGAAGAGGCCCCCCGAGGGTGTTCCTGTTATAAAGGAGCTGTCTCCGGATGCGGAGGCTTTCTTGGCTCATTTGCACAAGGGAGGTTACTTTAGAGAGGCTAATTTCTTGAAGAAGGACGGGAAGTGGGACGCAATTCGTTTCGAAGACAGCTACAGCAGAGATTTCGTGAAATTCGCGGCTGAGAAGTTCGGCAAGGACCATCAAGAGATTGCCAAGTAAGCCAGTTTGCCAAGTTTATCGGATTATTCATTTTCGACGATATGTAGTGTTATGTGCAATGGAGATGAGGTTGAATTGGCTAAGATAAATGAAGCCAAGGAATTTTTGAAGTACAACTTGTCATGAATTTTTGTGAGGAGGAGGGTATGAGCTTGGATTGATAGATTTTCAGAATATTAGAGGTTATGCCTAGTGAGCCAATATCACATATGGCACCCAGGAAGCAGTATTTGATTTGAGTAAATTGAGGGGGAATTGGTATTTCTTGATCCTTTTATTGAGCTGTATCATATTTGTTTGTTACTTGTGCTGATGTTGGTTTTCTTCTGTCCACATAGTATGCTGAACTTGTGTGTTTTGTGTCTAGATGGTTGTCAGGGAGCGACTTGAAAAAGATAGCTCTGTTTGGCTGCCCTTCCACTGCAAAAAAGAATGTCTTTGCTGCTAAAAGATTGCGGAGTTTCTTCAGTATTCAAGAGGACAATGTGAGCCAGTAGTTGTTCAAAATGTTTCCTTTCCATTCAATGAAGTTGATGGGGTCCCTATAATGTGAAAAAATGACGATCTATTTCTTATTATTTTTCCTTTTGATTTTGTCCTTTAGGTGTGCAGAGAATGCGTCTTGAGAGAATCGTGCAAGCTTGTTAACCAGAGTGTATGGAACAGCGAAACAAATACCTTGAGGTTGGATACTGTGATGAAGGTCATCACTCTATATACACTGGAATTGGTGCCTTCCCAGTTGAAGATTACTCAAGAGCTGAAGGACTCTGTGAGTAGAGTTTTGAGAGACATTGTGAAATTGAGCCAAACGACTTCGCAGGTCTAGAGAAGGACTTAAACTACTCTCAGGTACTTCTGGTTTTGGACAACACCTCTTTACATCATATCTACTTCTAGGTCTGTTTACAGGGCAACATCGTCATGAAACTCGGACACTAGTTTTGGCTAGCATATAGTTCATTCATCACGAGAGACGTGTGAGCTAAGGAGATGAAATCTTGAGGTGGCTAATTTCTACCTCCAGTTCCACCATGGTTGCCATCCACACTTGGTTCCTGTTGTTTTTTCACATTATGAGATGTACACGATCTTTCAGGTGCATCTTTTGTTTTTATTTGCAATGAAGATGATATATGGGTGGATCGCTGATGTTTAACCTTTTCTCGTTATGGAATTTGCTGTACATTGTGCATGCTTCTAACTGCTCTTTTACATGCAGATGCAAAACCACCAATCTGGGTGAGTATATCTTGTTGATAGAACTTTCACATGCTGGAACATGGGGTATTCAAGGACCCAATGTTCTCTCCCTGAGGAAGGATTTGAATTTAGAATGACATGAGGAGATGAATTAGTAGAACATGCTGTGTAGTCTTGCCTGGATGACTTTACACGATTGGAGATGGCCTTGCTGTGCATCACCAGACTGAAAGTGTAAGTATTTGACTTTTTTGACTCCTGATGATTTGTCACATTGTTTTTTCAAGCAAAGACTGGTTAAATGAAATTTTCATTAAGCTAAAACTACTTATTGCAAGTCATACTTCATTCTGGGAACATGGCTGGAGAAGGGTGACTATCTGTGAAATTTTGACCTTATATTGTTTGCTTCTTTTTCCGATCAGGCTAATTTCTTTAACCGGAAAACAGAAGTAAGTGACAGAGCTGCAAATTTCCCGAGTAAATTCCCACCTAGCTGAAGCAAATTGCCTCTCCATTTGCAGATCTAGGAGATCCCACAAGGCATCCAAGTTCTGCATGGCAAGAATTGTTAGCAAGGACCAAAATTTACAGCTACTCGCGATCATTCATTTCTAGAGTTTGGTTTTTCCTGTGGAGATAAACTTTGCGATGAACTTCTGCGGGCATTATGTGGTGACTCCTTCTAATTTGGAGGACAGAGTTCGCGTTTTCTCTCCTTATGTGAATAACCAAGCCCAAACAGACGAGCAGACTGTTTGTGGTTCTGGATATGAGGGGCAAAACATAAGCAGTTTGATTTTGACTATAGTTATGTTTTGGAAATGCACGGTTGCTGCAGGACATCAGTCCACTTCATTTTATCGTTTTTTTGGTCGCTAGTCCACTTCATGTCGAAGAGGGAAAGAAAGTAATGGACTGACATGATTTCAATGTAAATCATAGGGTGTGTATGTTTTGGTGAAAATATTTTTACAAAAAGTGTTTTCCGGACTTTAATCCGTTTGGTTCTCCGAAAATGATTTGGTCAACCGAAAAAATACTTTCCGGTCAATCCAAATATCATGTTTACTTTTAGGAAAGTAAATTCCTTTATCTAAAAAGGTAAAAACACATTCTGAAATTGCTCATCTTGAATTTGTTAATATTTTTTCTTTTCTTTTTTTCTTTCTTTCTTTGTTTTTTCTTTTTCTCTTCTTTCTATGAAGGAAAACATTCATGTATTCCTTTCCTAATAAAAATAATTTAAAAAGTAACAAATAATTTGAAATAATTTAAAAAATACAAATTTTTTTTGATAATTTTCACCATTAGATTTTCTTTATTAAACAATTGAAAAATGAAGACGGGAAAGTATTTTTCATAAATGATACATTTTCTGCAAAACAAACACAACAATAGTGTATGAGACAAAAAATTTATCCGGAAAACAAGAATGATAGGCTGTCGAACGCTCACAGACATACAAGTTATGTTTCGTAAAGAAAACGTTTGAGTTTGATGTTGATTTGGTTTGGTTTTGAGAAATGTCTTTGGAAAAATACAAAAGCTTTTGAGCTTAAGAGTTTACCAAAATCCAATCAGTGTTTGGTAAATTGTACTTTTAAAGTACATTAGGAAACAATTTTAAATGTTTAGCAAAATTACACTTTCGAAAGCATTTTGACTTTTTTTAAAAAAAAACTCAATGTCGGTAAGGACTTAGCGGTCTGCGGGAGGCAAGCGAGCCTCCAGCAAGGCTAAATTTTGCTATCATCAACCTTGCATGAGGACGTGCGATCTAGACAACCGTCGGCCTGAGGCGACATCTGAGGTCATAGGACCTCAGGCCTCGTCAATAGGGTCGTGACCCTTAAGTGGTGGTCGTTAGCCTCTGTCCAGCTCCTCCTGTGCAAACTATGGGGAAGATGAATAGTATCGATGAATAGTGAATAGTGCCAAGCTGCATTCCAATAATGTTACTTTCTAAAGGAACTTCGGATCTACCTCAAGTTAAAGGTTTTTGGAAATACAATTGCACCTCCTCTCCAATGTTCTTCGAAAAATTCATCAAACGCCATTTGCATTGCATTTGCCTAAGGACCCCCAAAGCCCATTGCAAATGTTGAACCAAATGCACCCGTAAACATCACGGACGTAGGACCGATTTCTTGCTTGACGATGTGGTTAGCATGTCCTTGAGGAATTCGGGAAATCAGATGCAAAATCACTAAAACAATTTCGTAACCTCAAATGCGGACCAACTGAATCTCTATTGGTCCTAGTTCGGGTCCATGCGCCGTTGGGCTTCAGCCCCATTCCATCGGGTCTGGATCCGGGCACGCCCGTAAACCCGAGCCTACGTGGAGGGATCAAAGGGTCAGCATCAAGCTTCACTGTCACTGTCACTGTCAGTCAGTCGAAATGCTTTGACCCGTTCTTCCGTTTCGCCGATTCGCCCTTTCACACCCTCTCGACGTCTCCCTCGCTCTTCTTCCCAGGGTCCGAGCGAAATCCCGCGTCACCCGCAAACGCCCGCGCCCACGCGCAGTCGCACGCACTTCCAGTCTCTTCTTGAGGTTCTAGATCTGGTCTTGAATCGGAACCCCCCCCCACGCCCTCGTCGAAGTCAAAGCTCGTCGCCCTCCGACCGAGTCAAGCGCCGTCGCTGTTGCAGCCGAATCTCGAACCTTCGCCGTCGCGAGAGGTAACTTGCTTCTCGCAATCGCTACGGGTTTTTCCTCCTCCTCCCCCGATCGAAGTCGTCCCTGGCGATTTCCTCGAAGAATCCGCGTCGTTTACGCTCCGTTGATCAGCTTGGAGCTCGCGCTGTGTTGGTCGAATTGGTCGCGGGAAGCCCTCTCTCGTCCGCTCGTCCGGCTTGTATAATCGATTTGCTTAACCTAGCTTCGGAGAATTATGGGCCTGGAATGCGCTCTGGCTTTGTGCGCCGCGCCCGAAGTGGAGGTTCTGGTCTGAGTCTCTGATGCGCTGGATTTGATTCCGTGGGGAAAAGGTCGGAAGATCTCGAGATCGTTTTGGAGACAGTGAGAGAGAGGGGGAGGGAAGGAGTCTGTGGGTTCGATGAACATGACGTCGGGCTCGCGAATGCCGACATGGAGGGAGAGAGAGAACAACAAGAGGAGGGAGAGGCGGAGGAGAGCCATAGCCGCTAAGATTTTCGCGGGGCTTAGGATGTACGGTAACTACAAGCTCCCGAAGCACTGCGACAACAACGAGGTCCTCAAGGCTCTCTGTGACGAGGCTGGCTGGATCGTGGAAGCCGACGGCACCACGTATCGGAAGGTAATTGTCTCCAAATTTTAGACTTGAATAAGTTTTTGCCTTGGCCTTGAAGCTACTTTTAGGCTATAAATCACTGGAATAAGTGTGAATGTTGTGGTTTGAGGGTTACAATTCTGAAGAATTGGTAACTCTGCTTGGTATCAAGTACTACAATTCTGTGAACCAAATTCCTGCAGTGTGAATAAAATCATGACCTGTTCTAGGCTGGTTAGCTACACATAGATTCACGTGCGACACATCCAAGACTAAGAGCCTGGTTTGTATCTTGTGGATTTTCCTCGTCAACTGGCTGTAGTCCATACCTTCTCCTCATCGTGGATTTTCCCTACCAACGTTTGCACGGACCTGCGTATGTGTTGCCATGATGAGAAGTTGAATAGAATAGCTCGTATGTTTTGCTAGATGGATGGTCAGTATTGGTAGAGAAGTACATACCTAGAAATGACAGTGTTTTGAGTGAAGAGTTTTGCATGTTCAAATGGGTGAGAGGACTGGCTCTATCAGGTAGGAATTGCCCACTCAAGTAGTTAGCTCTGATGTATTAAAATTGTTGGAGGGAGGAACTTGGATTGGATGAAAGAGTTGCACTATGTAGATGGCTCGGTTTTAGTTAACCAATTACTCCTTTCATGGTTGATTATATGGGCCAACTTCCGTTCTCTTTATGGCTATCTCCAAAAGTGCAAACACGCTCAAACATAAATCCATAAGTGCCTTTTGTTATATTCTCTAAACTTTACTACTTTATTGTTGCAATTAAATCAGGGTTGCAAACCTGTAGAGCATGTGGATATGGTGGCTAGATCTGAAACAGTGAGTCCATCTTATTCTTACTACCCAACCCACAACCCAAGCCCAGGCTCATCATCTTTTCCAAGTCCTGCCTCATCCTTCTACACAGCCAATGCTAATGCAGATGGGAGTTTCCTAATTCCATGGCTCAAGAACTTCTCCTCTGCTTCGTCATCAGCCTCCTCTTCAAAGCTCCCTCATCTCTATATCCCTGGAAGCTCAATCAGTGCTCCTGTCACACCTCATTTGAGCTCTCCAACTGCTAGAAGCCCCAGAGTTAAGACTGTCTTGGATGACCAATCCACCCGCTTTGGCTGGGGTGAGCGCTACTCCTTCGTGCCATCTTCCACCCCACCAAGCCCTGGCCATCGGATCCTTCCTGACCCTGAATGGATTTCTAGGATCCAAATTCCCCAGGGAGGCCCAGTGTCTCCCACGTTTACACTCATCTCATCCAATCCTTTTGGCTCGAAGCAAGAGGTTTTGGCTGGGGGTGGATCTCATACATGGACACCTGGGCAAAGTGGAACATGCTCTCCTGCCATTGCTGCTGCCGCTGATCACACTGGAGATATCCCTATGTCGGAAGTGATTTCAAATGAGTTTGCATTTGGAGTCAATGGGAAGGGCCTTGTGAAGCCGTGGGAAGGAGAGAGAATTCACGATGAGCCTGGATCAGATGATTTAGAGCTCACACTTGGTAGCTCAAAGTGCAGGTGCGTTGACACTAATATGCAGGTTGAGTCTGTCTTCTGGATTTCTATGTTCTTTAATTTGAGGCTCATGCTTTGCAGGTAAGAAGTTGGACGACCGGAGGTGCTCTTTGGGCTGGTATGACAAAGGGTCGAGCAAAGCATCAATTATGCTTTTTTTTTTTGTTCTCATTTTTCTTTTCCTTTTTCCTAAATATTTCATTGTCTGTTGTTTAAGCAGTAGGATTAGTTTCAATGTTCTTTTACTTCTGTACTGTTTCTTGTTTATGTTACCAGATATGATTGATGATATTGCATAAGTACACATTGGCTGCCTTCATTTTTGTGGCACGCCACTGGAAGGAATTTTCTGAATTCAGTTGCATGCCACTGATTCTTTCAAGAACTTCTAATGGGCCGAAGGTTTTCCTCTCCATCCCTTGGAGATCATATTTTCTTGTCTAGATCTAAGCTTGTACTATTTCCCCATCATGAATTGGGAAAAATTTTCATGGATAGTGATTACCTTCTTTAGTTGCAAATTGTACGCAACAATCTCTCAAGGAGATTTACGTCATGTGACTGCCCAGACCAATTGTGTCATGCCCGCTCTTCAAAGATATCAACTTGTTAACCGGGGTTCACTCAAGAGAATTGGGTGGAATGGGGACTTTTATTTTCAGATATTGGATTCAACTCTCATGCTATGCAAAAAGATTGAGTAGTAGTCTAAAAGAGAGAGAAGAGTTAAGAGTAGGTCAGATCTAAAAGAAAAAAAGAAAAAATAGGTTGCACTTCTCTGATTGCCTGAGATTAACATTTTCTAAGATTTGGCCCGTGTCTGATAGTTGGCTCCATGTTCTTGATCAAATGCTAATTGTAAAAACTACAGACTGTAACAAGATATGTGTAATCCGTCGGAAGGGTGGTCTGCAAGTGTAGCTTAACCTGATCACACTGCAAATGTAATGGTTGTCCGGTTCCCTCTAGCCTGTTTCTATGTTTGTACTCAACCCTTTTTGCATACCCATGGGATCAATTTCGACATCTAGATAGTCATTGCTTAAACTAGAAGCCACTTTTGGAGGTAGTCATTGTATGATTTAGATGCCAATTTGTTTTATGTCCATGCAAAGGGCATGTCCTGGCTTCGCACCAGACGTTCCATGGCAATCAGCCAAGGCACGTAGTCCAAACAATATCTAATGCAGACAAACGGAGGTGCCTCTTTTTGGGAGAGAAACTCCAAAGTACACTATTACCATGATAAGCGGAGACCGAGCATTCATTGCTCCATTGTTTGGGTGAACTTGGGAGTTTCTCGCCATTCCTAGTGCTTCTCTTCATATTTTTGGAAGTCTCGATGAGAGTCACTTTCAGATGATTCCTGACTACTTGTTTAGATGAGAATTGCTAAGTTTCTCGCCGGCTGGTCAATGGACGTCATGTGATCCCCTTTGTCCTGCAATTTTAGTTCTCATTGTTTCGATGTACCGAGGACATCTGATGCCAGAATACAGAGATAGATCACACCCAGCTGTCGACAAAAGGCCAAGATTCAATGGTCAAATCTCAAATTTAGTCCCTCTGATGTTTCAATGCAATTTGGTAGGAACTCATTTGGATTACCTATTATCTGGAGCCTTCCACTTTCGTCAACAAAGGGAAGCCATTAAGAATCTGTTGCCAATGTAATAAACAAGTAGGGATAATCTTTTAAAGCATTCTTTCTCTGATGCCTGGTTACTTTGTGGCAGCCATCTTCTTGTTACGTTTGTTGCTATTCTTGTTTTAAACCTCTAAGGGCAGATTTAGAGTTCTCGAACTGAAAAGCGGTCCAGCAAGAGTTGGCATAGTGGGGATAATTTCATGATATTATTCGATCTTTGAGAAGTGCAATGACGAGATTAATCTCTACATGTTTATAGCTCCCTCTCATCCTTCTCAGAAACCTTGCAAGTTTGCAATCTTTATGAGATCTTATGACATGAATTGGGTGTCTTGTATTCCGGCTGCCTCATCAGCCTCAGTCACTATTTTAGGGACTAGAGTAAGATATCAAAAGTTGACAGCGGCATGAGCAGGCGACTAACGTTGGAATCTAAGAGTTGATACTAAATTAAGAGTCATTTTATTCTGTAGGTCTAGGCATTATGGCCATAGTACTAGTTTTAACAGAGAACATTTTGCAATGGATATGACAAAGACTTGTTCACCGCCGTTACATCCAACAAAATTGTCCCTCCTTTTTTGTTTGTTTCACTAAAGTATCACCTTGCTTTGTTGTTCTAAGTTGAAACGTTCAATAACGTTGCCGGGCCTGCTTCTGTTGTAAGATCCGAGAGAGAGCTTGCTTGACTGATTGAAGTCAGGTCTCGAGGACTGTAGGCAACAGGATCTAACCAGCTATATATAGTGCAGAGTTTGCTCACATGGACGACGCACAACAAATTCTGGAGTCTGAACATTTCTTTGAGGACTTGCTCTCTCCAAAATATACCTTCGGTATTATCCCATGGAAATACAGGATCGTGCCTGGAATCCATTGGCATCCACAGAGATAAACAAAGAAGACCAGTTCTGTGAGTTAAGGCATGGTCGGAGGCGGTGTCTATATCCTGAGCTTAATTGGAGAATCGCGTCACAGGTACAGTGTAGTTCACTCTTCACCCCCATATACTTTGCTGCTCAAACTGATCATTTGTTCAAAACTAGCACCAATTTCCACAGGTTCTCTCCGGCGGCAATATGTTTGATCAATGAGCTCCTTGACCAGGTATGTCTTCTACTTAAGAAAGTGGTACGACTACATCACAAAAGAAAATATGAAGTAGAGAATGCAATATCGATCTGTTTCTTGTTCTCCCTTTCTATCAACATCTTTGCCAAAGTATGCTGAAAGTGACTTCTGACCTTGTAGTTACACCATGTGCACTTTGAAGTCATTGCGGAGATGAACTAGGACTATCTCACTTGTCATAATATCTCAGAAAAAATCATAGCGCATGATATTCCATAAATTTCTCCAACAAACACCAACCCCCTCCAATCTCTGTTATGGAATAATTATCAGTGTGCAATATGCCCAATCAAACAGTTAATATGCCCGACATGCAAGTTATGTTTTCTAGTTTGCTCATATAAGTTGAAACCACGAGCCTGTTGTTGAGCAGGAGTATCTGATGTCATTTCAGAAGCTTGTGAGCAAGTTGTTGACATTCCATCTTCCAACTATAGCTGTTATTAGGTGAAGTTCCTTGCAAATTACACTGAAAGGGCTCAAATAGTCAAAATCGATTTGTTCAGAAAATGGGTTGCTAATTATTTTAGCAGCCCAACTATATTTATCTTTTCTCTTGATTTTAACATAACGCTTTGCATATGGCAGAGGTCCTGCAGTTGGAGCGGGTTGTATCTTTGCACTGGCTCATGATTACAGGCTTATGAGCTCTGACCATGGTTACGTCTTCATGAATGAGGTAAATTTGGTCCCTGTAAGATTCTTGGAACTCCAACTTTACGGAAGTGTACTGGAAGATCTTCAGAAATTTCGTTCTTGATACTTCTTTCTACTCAATCTGATGCATAGGCTATTACGTCGAATCAAGACAAAAAAGTTTTGTCACACAACTTATATATTCCACACTTCAAAACAGGTTAATTTAGGAATGTCATTGACACCTGGAATTACGTCTGTTCTTCGCACGAAGTTGCCCATATCAACTTTCTAGGAAGTTGTACTTGCAGGGTACCTGTAACTTTTATTTATGCTTCAGTGTGATTGTTTTGAGAAAACTCATGGTGAAGGCCAATTGTGGAAGACAGATCGAACAGCAAAGTTACAAATCCAATCTTTTTCACAGGAAACGCTACGACGGGAAAGGCGCCACAGCAGCTAGTATAGTTCAAGCAACATGTCCTAGAGGAGCAACTCTTTGGCGAGAAGGGATTGAGAAAGGTCGATTTCTTGTACCGTTTTTCATATTTTACATGTAGGATTAGTCATGAACTTTTTCTCAGTATCCCTCAATATTAACATTTGCTATCTATGATTTATATAGCCTCCGAGTACAGAGCTAGAAGATGGAACAGAGAGATTTGTCGCGCGTTGAGGGTGCGCAGTTTTTCTCACTCCAATGCTTGAAAGGGAAGATGTTAGGGAAGATTATCTTCTAATAGGCGTTCAAACTTGCAGATGGAGATGTTCAAGACCACTCTGCATGACCTTGAAAATGGACGAATTGGATACGCAAGAATGTGAATCACTTCTCTTGTCACTTTTTGTGAGAAAGGGTGAAAGAAAACATGCATCTATTTTGTATCAGCTAGTTGTCGTCTCTTCGTAATCATAATCGAGTAATGATTTTATATCTAATGTATTTATTTATTGCCCTTTGTGAACCAGCATGTCTGGACATTAATCATGGGGATAAGTATTCCAGAAATGGGTTTAGAAAGCTTAATTTTTGGCCTATGCGGTACATAATTTCAATTTGTTGGGAGCCCCACAAATGCGTCCCCTGTCGCAAATATACCCTTTTCGTATGAATTCCCTTGATGTTGGTTAAATTTCTTTTAAAGGACTTTCTTTAGTCAATTTTTTTCTACTTTCAATTGAGACAAATTTGGAGGAAGCGTACGCTTCCTATTTCATCACGAACATGAAGAGACCGAGAGAGTCGCAAGGAGAGAGACGATGGTCCATGATCTGTCATTTTATCTTCGACCTATTTCTGAGAATTTCTGCAAGAGAATTACTGTTCACAAAAGCGTTCAGTCGGTCTCATCGCAGATCATGAATAGTGCATATAAAAGAGCAAGGCTTTCCTTTGAAGCATCAGTCAGTACAACTAAAAAAGAAGTAGCTGGATGAAACCATGATAATGATGACAGAACCATCCTTTTACGTCACAAACTGTACAAAGGGGTCCATGCAAAACCAACGCACGGTCACACTAGCTAAGAGATGGTGGGAGTCTGTTGCTAACTTGTCTTTGTCTCGAAGCGAATCCAACCACACTCAACACACGCAGCAATGGCCTTTTACCCCAAGTCATCAAACTACACCTCTCTCTCTCTCTCTCTCGATCTCTCGACCTCGACAATGGGACTTGGCTCTCCCAGCTTTGTATCATCATTTGTTCTTGCTCTTGCTCTCGTCCTTTGTCCGTGCCTCAATAGAGCGATTAATGCCGTAGTCGCACCACAAGAAGTGGGCGGTTGCGAACTCTTCCAAGGAAGTTGGGTTTACGACGATAGTTATCGCCCTCTTTACGACACCGCAGCGTGTCCGTTCATCGAGACGGAGTTCGACTGCCAGAAGAACGGACGTCCAGATCATCTCTACCTTAGATACAAATGGAAGCCAAGTGCCTGCGAATTGCCGAGGTAGAATAGACATGCATGGATTGAACTTCACTTCTAGTAATCGTTGTACTCTCGCACTGCACATCATTTTGGTCTCAGCCACCCTTGGTTTCCTCCTTTCCGTAACATTTTAGGGCACAAAACTATTGTCGGCAGAAATTTTGAAGCAAGATGAAGAAAGAATCGAGACAAAACAAGGACAGGTTAAAGCCTATTATTTCACTTGTCGTTATACATGTAGCTTCGTCCAGAGCAGTACCTCCAGAAAATGAAGTAGCTTTTCACAGAGAGAAAATGTCTCTTCTGTGTGAAGTGTCTCAGGGGCATTGATAAGTAAGAAAAAATTTCAAATATCGCCCAAAAAAGGAATTTTCGCAAGTAACATAAGAATATTAATCAGGTAAGAGGTGATTGGCTAGACAGATGAGAAAACAGTGGAATCATCGGCATAAAATACTTTTTTTCCGCACCACTTAGCCATATTGAGGTGAAACACTTGGTGTTCGTTGAATGAAATGGTGATGCAGATTCAGTGGAGAAGATTTCGTGCGAAGAATGAGAGGGAAGAAGATACTGTTCGTGGGGGACTCGTTAAGCCTCAATCAGTGGCAATCCCTCACTTGCATGCTGCATGCTTCACTTGCCCGCTCCAACTACACTGTTACTCGAACCGGAGATGTCTCCACCTTCGACATACATGTAAGGCATTGTTCATAGACATGGAATCTTATGCAATGTTCTCTATGATGAGAAGGGACTAATCCCAATGAAGAGATGTTGATGGATTGGACAATCCATTGAATACTTGTTGACATGCTCTAAGATATCTAATTATCAGTCGGTATACGGCGTTAGTCGAGATAAACATTCTTGAAAATCTATCGGCCGTCCTCCTCTTCTTTAAGCTTTGAATGTTTTGCAGGACTACGGCGTTTCTGTGGTGTTATCTCGAAATGCGTTTCTGGTCGACGTAGTGAAAGAGAATATAGGGAGAGTTTTGAAGCTTGATTCAATCGTCAATGGCAATGCGTGGAAAGGATACGACATGCTCATCTTCAACACTTGGCACTGGTGGCTGCACAGAGGCAGAAAACAACCGTATGTACTTATATGAACAGGACCCTAATCCATGATTAGGTTCCCCGAATAAATTTCATTCTTTTCCCGTATAAAAATTCCAACTAGTCAAGAAGAATGAAAAAATGAGGGGAAACGATATATGTGGTAGAGTATAGTGATTGGGAGGACAACAATGATAATGCCATGTTAATTTGATTTCAGATGGGACTATATTCAGCAAGGAGAGACCATACACAAAGACATGGACCGTTTGGTTGCTTTCAAGGAGGGACTCACTACATGGTCCAAGTGGGTGGATTCTAACATCGATCCTACCACGACCACAGTGATTTTCCAAGGCATATCTCCCACTCATTACAAGTAAGTCATTTCAATTAGCTAGCCTCTTGTTCATGAGACCATTCACAGATGATCAACCCCCAAACATGTCCCCTGCTAATTATTAGAAATTGTTCTTGGAAATAATTAAGCGGCAAGGAGTGGAACGAGTCCGGGATGACCACCTGCGACGGGCAAACCAAGCCCATTTCGGGGTCTGAGTACCCAGCGGGTCCACCACCACCGGCAGCGATCGTGAGCGAGGTGCTCAGCAAGATGGCAACGGAGGTGACTCTTCTGGACATAACGAAGCTATCGCAGCTTAGGAAAGACGGACACCCATCCGCCTTTGGGTCCGAAGGCCGTGGAGGGAACGATTGCAGCCATTGGTGTCTTGCTGGTGTGCCTGATACTTGGAATCAATTGCTCTACACTACCCTCGTTAACGGAGGTAGAAGATTATTACATGACACAGCAAAGTCTGTGCATTAATTGGTGTCAGAAACTTTTAACAACGAATGACTATATATCATCTTCAGGATGTTACAACGTTGTTCTGAAGTTTGTACCTATTGCTATAATGCTTATCTAGTAATTCTTTTCAAGATAGTATCTTTTAGTTTGCATTATTTATCGTATGTTTCTCTGTTCATTTTCATAAGCACAAAACGTTGTCATGTATATGTGATTTACTTGTTATAGGTTCACTCAGTTAATCACGCATGTGGTATCCTAATATTCAAACTTTGCTTACACGTGCAAGTTTGGCTTTATGACAGTCGATCAAAGTTCGTCGGGAGCTTCCAGACAGTACCCAACAGCCAGAAGCCAAATATTTTTCTGCTTTCTACTTGGCACCTTCACAACTTTTCATTTGTTCAATTCTAAGTACATCGCTAGCTTGTGAAATGCAAATTTAAAATGACATAGTTAATGAATTACACATCAAGTATGCAACTTTTGCAAGACTACAAAGTTTATTTCATTTCATTGTGTACATCTCGGAGATAATTATCAAGAAAGTCTTACGCCTATTGTGCAGATGTCAATTCAGTCCTAAACTTTTTAACAAGAAAATTACCAAAAAAGTTATAAACCTATTACAATTGTGTCAATTCAGTCTTAAACTCTGTTTTTTGCCAATTCGGTCCATCTCGAAGAGTCACAAAGAGAGCGAAGATCATCTATGATGTCATTTTTCCCTCGACATACTTTTAAGAATTTCTATATGAAAATTACATCACCACATAGGGCAATCCAGATTTAATCCCAAACATTTCAATCGTATCAATATTAGTTGTAAACCTTTTTACAATTTAGCAATGTAGTCTTCCGATCAATTTTGACCGGATATCGTTGATATGGACACCAACCGTCCTACATCGCACGGTCAACGCTAACACGGACAATTTTTGCAAATTTTAGGAATTTTTTTTCCTTTTGTTCTTTCTTTCATTTTCTTTTCTTTTCTTTCCCTTTTCATTTTTTTATTTCCCTCCACAGGCCATCGTCGAGCCTCTACCGGTCAGTTGGCCTAGATCGCCAGCCATAAGCAAGGGTAGCTCTTGTTAGAGATAACTAGGAATTTCTCTAAGATTATTTCGTTAGTTAGAAATAATTTGATAATTCTCTTGATTCTATATATTTCTCATGATTACGCATATATCTCCCTATAATTAATTATACATATCTTAAATCTGTCTTCCGCATTATTATTACAAACTACTAGATTAGGGAAATTGTCGATTCGCAAGTAAACTACTGTTCACAAAAGCCTTCAGTCAATCTCATCACAGATTGCAGTGCGTATAAGAGAGCAATGCTTTCCACTGATGCCTCATGTAGTTCGGCCAGACAATACGGAAATGCAACCAAGATAATGATGACAAACTGTCCTTTTACGTCAAAACTGTACAAAAGGGGTTCATGCAAAACTAACACGCACAAACCCCACCACCACTAGCTAAGAGATGGTGACAGAGTCTGCTGCTTAACTTGTCTTTGCCTTGAAGCGAATCCAGCCGCACCACAACACACGCACATATATGCAGCAATAGCTTTTTAGAAACCATGTCAATCACCCCAAGTCATCAAACTTCATCTGTCTCTCTCTCTGAAAAGACAATGGGGCTTGGCTCTCCTAGCATTGTATCATCATTTTCTATTGCTCTCGTCCCTGTTTCCTGCCTTAACAGAGCGATTGATGCCAAAGTCGCACCACAAGAAGTGAGCGGTTCCGCCGTCTTCCACGGAAGTTGGGTTTACGATGATAGTTATCGCCCTCTTCACGACACCGCGACATGTCCGTTCATTGACACGGAGTTCGACTGCCAGAAGAACGGACGTCCAGATCATCTCTACCTTAGATACCAATGGAAGCCAAGTGCCTGCGAATTGCCAAGGTAGAATAGACATGCATGGATAGAACTTCTGTTCTAGTGATCGTCGTACTCTCACACTGCACATCATTTCGATCTCAGCCACCCTTGGTTTGCTTCTTTTCGTAACTATTTAGAGCACATGACTACTGTCGGCAGAAATTTGAAGCAAGAGACAAAACAAGGACAGGTTAAAACCCATTATTTCACTTGTCGTTATACACGTAGTTACCCTTAGAGCAGTTTCTCCGGAACATAGGGTAGCTTTTAACAGAAAGGAAAAATCTCTTTCGTGTGAAGTGTCTCAGTGGCATTGATAAGTCAGAAAAGTTCTCAAATGTCGCCCAAAAACAATTTTTCGCAGTTGACATTAGAATACTAATCGGGTAACAGGTGATTGGGCTAGTCAGACGACGAAAACAGTGGAATCTTCAGCATAAAATACTCTCTTTCGCACCACTTAGCCATACGGAGGTGAAATACTTGGCGTTCATTGAATGAAATGGTGGTGCAGATTCAGTGGAGAGGATTTCGTGGGAAGAATGAGAGGGGAGAAGATACTATTCGTGGGGGACTCTTGGAGCTTCAATCAGTGGCAGTCCCTCACTTGCATGTTGCATGCTTCGCTTCCGGGCTCCAACTACAATCTCACTCGAACAGGAAATGTTTCCACCTTTTACATACATGTAAGGCCTTGTTCCTATAAGTTCATACTAACTCATAGCAATAGTTACGGAGGGAAATTGTTTCATTAGGTTTTTGTATGTCTATGGAATCTTATGCAATGCTCTCTGTAATGAGAAGGGACTAATCCCAATGAATAGATGTCGATGGATTCGACAATCTGTTCGTGTATTTGTTAACATGTTCCGAGAAATCTAATGATCAGCCAGTACACAGCGTTCCGTCGAGATTAAACTTACTTGAAAATCTATCGGTTGTCCTCATCTTCTTTAAGTTTTCAGTGTTTTGCAGGACTATGGCGTTTCTGTGGGGTTATCTCAAAATTCGTTTCTGGTCGATCGACCTAGTGAAAGAGGAGATCGGTAGAGATTTTGAAGCTTGATTCAATCGTCAATGGCGATGAGTGGAAAGGATACGACATGCTCATCTTCAACACTTGGCACTGGTGGGTGCACACAGGCAAACAACAACCGTATGTACTTATAAGGGCAACTCTATAGATCCGCCAGATTATTTCTTAAGAAATACGGTAATGAGGGTGACGTATAGATCTTGAAAACAATGTCATATTAAATTTATTTCAGATGGGACTATGTTCAGCAAGGAGAGACCGAACGGAAAGACATGGACCGTTTGGTTGCTTTCAAGGAGGGAACCACGATGTGATCCAAGCGGGTGGATTCTAACATCGATCCTACCACGACCACAGTGATTTTCCAAGGCATCTCTCCCACTCATTACAAGTAAGTCATTTTAATCAGCTAGCCTCTTATTCATGAGATAATTCACAAGCGATCGACCACCAAACTCGTCCCCCTGCTAATTATCTGAAATTGGTCTTGATAATAATTGAGCGGCGAGAAGTGAAATGAGTTCGGGACCACCTGTGACTGGCAAATTGAGCCCATTTTGGGGTCCGAGTACCTAGTTGGTCCACCACCGGCGGCAGCGGTCGTGAGCGAGGATGGCAACGGAGATGACGCTTACTCTTCTGGACATAACGAATCTGTCACAGCTTAGGAAAGAGGGACACCCGTCCGCCTTTGGGTCCGAAGGCAATGAAGGGAACGATTGCAGCCATTGGTGTCTTGCTGGTGTGCCTGATACTTAAAATCGATTGCCCTACACCACCCTCGTTAATGGAGGTAGAAGAGTATAACATGACACAGCAAAGTTTGTGCATAAAATTGGGGTCAGAAACTTTTAACAATGAATGGCCGTATGTCATCTTCAGAATGTCACGATGTTGTTCTGAAGTTTGCACCCATTGCTATAATACTTATCTACTAATATTTTTCGAGGTAGTTTTTTATAGTTTGCATTATTTATCATATGCTTTTTCTGTTCATTTTCATAAGCACCAAATGTTGTCGTGTGTATGTGATTTACTTCTTCTGGATTCGCTGGGTTAATCATGCATGGAGTCGCCTAGTCTGCCTACTTTCCTTACACGCGCAAGTTTGGCTTCGTGACCGCCGATCAAAGTTCGTCGGGAGCTACCAAAACGGTACCCATGGGCCGGAAAGGCAAACGTTTCTCAGTCTCTTCGTACTTTCCACCTTCACAGCTTTTCATGCTGTCCCCTTCTGAACACTTCGCTGGCTTGCGAAATGCAAATTCAAAGTGACATAAATATTGAATTGCAAACCAAGCATGCAACTTTTGCAACGACCACAGAGTTTATCTCGTTCCATTATAACATCTCAATTTCTCTTGCAATATTACTGGAACAACTTCATCTATTTTATTCTCAGCATAGCGTAACTTGATGTCTCAACTTTTTTTTGTTCTAAATTGTTCCGATTAAAATTATCCATCTTAAAAAGGAGCTGCATACGGGAACATAATATGTGTATTTGTTATTCAGACCACCTTCATTATACATAGGCTGTGTATTTAAATTTAATTAAAAAAAAAATACGACCAATTTTTCTGACAGAGCAAATTACGTGAAAAAGGAACTCCTGCGATTACGAGGACGGCGGGGCAATTTTCCTAGTTGTGTAAAAAACAGGGGCCGAATTGCAAAATGTGATTCTCTCTCTCTCTCTCTCTCTCTCTCTCTTCAGGAATCCGTTTTTTGCCGCCATATTTCGGCAAGATACGCACGGCGCGGCATTCGCAGAGAGGGCATCACGCAGCAGCAGGAGAAGGAGAAGAAGTGCTCTTCGAATTCGAATTCCTTCCACGACCTCTCGATCGCATCTGCTCCCTCGCGAATCATCCGCCCTGGTTCAGCTCTCGCATCGCCGCCGTCTGCTGACCAGCCCGGCTCGATCGACGCGGCGTTTCCAGGCGAGCTCGTTCGCAACAGGTTCGGCTTCTTCTTCGACTTCACCTTGCCTCGCGGGAGAGCTCCCCGAGCTTCGGTTCTCGTTCGCGGCTCTCGCTCTCTCGACCTGTCGAGCCTTCCGTTGTTCTGGAATCTGTGCTGCGTTTGATTCGATTCTGGTTTGGGAGTGCCCCATTTTTTAGGGATCGCTAGTTTCTGGAGTGAATTTGGCGAAGATCGACGCTCGAGGGAACGTAGAGTTTAGCCTGAGTTTTCCACGTAGAGTGTGAAATAAGGTGGATTTGATGTTTGTTCTGGATCTGCTGTTTTGCTGTTGTTGATTAGGTGAAATCAGGCGTCGGTTGTCTTCCCTTTTGTTTTCGCTCTTTCACTTGTTCTCAGCTCTTGATTTCGGTTGATTTTGGCGCTTTCCGGAGTTAGAATGTTGTCGAAGCTCAATCCGTGTCTGAAAATGAGTGCGGATCGTGGACTTCGAAGATAAACTGATTTAATTTGCTATATGGAACAGATTCACCCTCTCACGATAGCCGATACTCTTTTCACCTATGCTTGCCTTTCATTGGAGGATGCCCTATGGCCATCATAGGAAAGAGGATGTGTAATTGTGCATGTTTTGGAAGTTCTGAAATTTGAATTACCTTGACGTAGTAAATATGGGGTAACTTAGTGTGTAGTGATTATGTTTAGCTTCTCTGATTAACTAATCGTTCCCGTCTACTTCAATACACATTCAATCAAAGAAACCAAATTCTGAACTGATAGACATGCCTCGGTGTGTTCTTTTTATACAACGTGAGTTGTCCTCACAGTGTTGAAACCCTGAATCTGAAATAACCTGTTTCGTATGCACACACATGGTTACTGCAGGCATGGCCACTACCAGGTATAATGCCAAGGTTTGTGCAGAGGAATTCTCAATTCAGGATATTAACTTGCACAAATCCTTTTCTCAGATGTTTGGTTACAAAGTCCAGATAGAAACATGTAGCTGAAGGTATCTTCTGACCGCTGAAATGAGATGCAACGCGTGCTGGCGAGAATTGGAAGGACGAGCTGTTTCCACCACCTGTGGTCACCTTTTGTGTATCCTGATTGTACAGTAGTTGTTTTGCTGTTTGGAGACTACTTGTTGCAAATAGCAATTTGCTCTCTTGTTGGATAACTTTCTGTGAATTACCGCATCAGAATGAAGTTCCCTTAACCTTGTCAAAGGCAATGAAGATGCTGCCAAGATTCTAAACAATGATGCAGCATGTCCCATTTGCGACCAAGTGCTCTCTAAGAGGTAAACTTGCTCCTGAAAGGAACCTTTGAGCCTTTTGTGGCTCTTTAAAATGAAGGAAACTGTATTCTCCGTTTATATCAGCTATAAAAAGTCACCCAATCATACATGTTCATAGCTTTTATGTTTTTCTCAGTGGAATTACGATGCCATGTTGCTCGACTATGTGCATGTCGTCGTCTTTTTAGGATTGTATGTTGACCGTAGATGGGTGCTCCGGATCACAAATTAATGCTTTTAGTTCATGCTATCAATCTATTAAGCTTTCTTCTGTTTACTTTTTTTCAGTCTCATGAAACCTGTGGATATAAATCCGAATGATGAATGGATCAATGTGAGTAAATTCCTCCAAGTATTAGTCAAAGTATCTCATATCGTAACTATTTACAGAACATAATTTTTGCCTGCTTCTCATGTTACTTTGTAATGATCGTAACGTTTGAGATTGGTGCCATGCGATAATGAACTCTCACCGTTGCAGATGGCTATGGCCGGAGTATCTCCGCAGATACGTATCTTTTCTCTTCATTCTTCAACTCTTGCACTTTTCAGAATTGAAGAAAAATATAGAGAGTGGACCGTTTTCCCATATATTTTACCTCTTTATCTATTTATATCTACATGAAACTTCCTTAAAAATCGCTAGTCATGAAGAGTGCATACCGTAGTGTGATGTTCTTTGTCGGACAAAAGGAACTGGAGATGCAATTTAAAATGAACAGAATAGTGGCTCAGTGCCGGCAGAAATGTGAAGTCATGCAAGAGAAATTCACAGAGAAACTGGAGCAAGTACATGCTGCGTATCAAAAAATGGCCAAGCGGTGTCAGATGATGGAACAAGAGATTGAGAGCCTCTCCAAAGATAAGCAAGAGCTTCAAGAGAAGTTCTCTGAGAAATCAAGGTCATGATATTCCAGGGGCCAAATTTTTCAATAATCTTTGATGGACCTAGTTTATTCAAATGGGAAGCTGAAATTGTGACAAGGTTACCATACTAACACAACTCGCTTTTTATGATAGGCAAAAGAGAAAGCTAGATGAGATGTATGATCGACTAAGGAGTGAGTTTGACTCAATGAAACGATCTGCAATCCAACCTGCAAGCGATTTTTATCCAAGAAGCGAACCTGACTTGTTTTCAGCCCCAGCTAACATGATTAATACTCCTGACAAAATGCGTAAAGGTAATTCCTTGTACTTTAGTATGATGCACGACATCACATGGCTTCTTAATATAAACATGGAAAAAGGTGTGCGATCAAATGCTGGATTATAGTTCTTTAGACTGATATGACCTCAGAATTGGCCATTTGCTGTTTTAATTCTCAACTGATTCTTTACTGCTTAAATACTTCCAAAACCACTTGACTTATATGTTGCAGATTGGTCCACCTTTCCTCCCGCAACTCCAGGGCAAAGAGAGGATGTATGGTCAGCAAGGCCGAATAGTTCGACCTCTGGTCCTTTTGACAACTCTGGGGGCTCACCTGCAAAACACCAGACCATTCCAGTTGACGCCAACAGCAGAAGGGTCAGTGGCGACCCTCTTTTTGCAGCCGGTACTGCCAACCCCTCAATGACATTAAGGAACCTCATTCTCTCCCCCATAAAGAGGCCTCAGCTCTCCCGCAATCGGACTCAAATGTTTACGTAAGCCACAAACTCTTAAAGATGGAAAGAGGTAGGAGCTAGGAAAAGAGAGAATCACTACATCTACCTTATGCATTTACTTCATATTTACGCAGGTTATAGTCTATAGAAGCAAGCACCTTAATCATCGGATTGCAAAGGGGTTAATGAGAACTCACATGAGATTACTGAGTGTTGTTGTTGAAGTGGCAGCCATTGACAAGTAAAGAGAGGGGAAGAGCACTTCATCTATTAGCGTTTTTGGAGTTGCTAGGCAGCGCTGTGAGGTTGGGATTTTGAGAGCTCATTGGCAATTGTGACTGGTGAAATGCTATAGATAGAATGGTGTCGGAAACGATGGCTTGTCTATAGCTGGAATAGCTGAAAGAATTTCGTTATTGTTCGTGGAATCTGAAGTTTAGTCCCATTTCTGTTAGCCCTAGCAGCGTGTGAAGCTCAGGTTTATCTGTGGTTTTATGGCGTTCAGTCAGTTTCTTCAACCAGAGCAACGTAAAATGGAATCACTTGGTGAACTTATAGGTATTGTAAGGACGAATTGATAGTCTCGTAAGGTTCCATGGTGCTTTTTCGTTAAATATTCGCTGTGTGCTGCTCTGGTAGTCAAACTAGAGGGTCAACATGTCTCGTGGCTAATTTACACAGTGCCTTTGAAATCCAATATCTGTCCCTTCAAGCTGTCCCTTGAGCAACTTATAGTTGTTTGTATCCAAGTTACCATCTAGAGTGACACTTGGCAGTAAAAGGTCGGGCGTTTACTTCTCTGGACATGATTTTCAACATTCTTAGATGACGTCAGATGTCGGCGGCAGACTTGGAGGAGACATCATACCCAATTATATGACCCAATGTTTTGCCTTTTACATGTAATAATAATTCGCTCCAGATGGGAACACCAGACAGGTAATGGCCCCAAATCCTAGAGTTTGTATCAACAAACGCAATACAAAGTATAGATAGTTCACCCCGCAAAGAATGGTCCTGTGCGAACTTCTAGAATAGAATGGCATACAATAGCCATATACACAATTCTAGCAGCTAATCAGAATATTTCTTGATTTCACTTATACTTAAAAGGCTTTCACCGATGATTTAAAAATGCCAGCTGAAGCTTGGTTTGCCCTGGTTCTTCATACATCGCTTTACCAGATGCAACTGCAATAGTTCCTAGCAGGCAACCTCGCAACCTCTCTAAAAAAATTTTCCTGAGACCAGAGACATTTCTCTATGACACTACATGAGAAGGCAGATACACTCTCAAAACTGGAGCCTTGGAAGATATCATTATGTTATCCCCATGTTTGATAGAATAACGCACGTGGGAACCGTCGATATATATCACCCCATCTTGACAAAACCATGCCGCGTCCATAACCTGATCAGGCTTCACCACCCCATTCATCAGGCTTGAGGATGCGCCAGGTGATATAGGCTCTCTTACCATGTATTGGAGATCCTGACACAAGATGGGCATTCGGAATCCACCCGCTGAGAGCATAGCCGCTGTTGATCCAGCAGCTGTTGAAACCCGGAGGCCACTCGATCGGCAATTTACTAACGGGGAGCAGGGCTGGTCATCTTTCTTAAGTCTGCCAACAGAAAGAACCATTCAGAAGTTTAGAGCAACAGCCAAGAAAACAGGCAACTGAAAACTAGTGTTTACGCGTTACCTCTAAACCTCTCACCTGAATGAGCAACGAGAAACTGCCGCTGGACATGGATGCGAAACCAAAATATCATTAAGAGCATACTTTGGCATCAAGCGTGAGTTCACACAGATTGCTATCCTTGTCAATTTTGAAGGAACCGATCTATCCTCAAGAATTTCATCAATCATCTGAAAGAAACTTAATATAATCATACCCTATTTCTAGGCTAAATTTTCAGCAACATGCTAAGGAGGGAGAACTGAGGAGCATTATGCAAAGTAACAAATACTTCGGAACTACGCCATACCGAGAAGGAATCCACGTGACATGAAAGAAAAGCATTGAGCTAAGCAAGCTTGAAGTGACTTTCAGATGCTAAATACTACAAGAGCTTATGGAGCATGTAAAATCATTCAGTATCGAGCAATTTGATGTCATGAGTACTTGCATTGGTTAAATCACCGTGATTACACCAGCCACCGCATCAGTCAATTCAACATCAATAAATCTGGCTTCATTAATGGTTGCTTTGCTCACACCACGGCAATTATGCCGACCACTAAGATCCAATATGAAAGTATTCACGTTTATGCACAACATGCACTAATCATAAACGCGGAATGCACCAGAAAAGCTTCTAATTCCACCAACATAAACGAAGTAATTGCGCATGCTTACTTGTTCAAAATTATTGGCATTAGCTGCACAAAGATAGCCCGTGCTTCGTGTGGCATCAAATACATCATTTAGGTCTTCCACCTACACAGTGAACACAATGCACCACTGAAAACACAAAGCTTCCTGAAACTCGGCCGAGACAAATCATCAAATTGCCAAGCATCAACAAAACAGCTGAACTGACTTCCTTGGCTTGCGTGGGGTCGGAATTCACCCCGAGAACGGGAATCGAGTCATCCATAAAATGACTGGCCTGCAACAGAGTGCCATCGCCACCGATCGTAACAACGAGATCCACATTCCGTATCGGCTGCGACAGATCGTTTCGCAACACGGGTTCCCAATCTATAGGCTTTCGCTGCAGTATACTCTGACAGAACCTTATGGCATCCTTGTGCACTCTCCGCCGGTTGTCCAGATAGTCCAGAATTTGCGACGTCTTCGTGGGAAGGACAAATGTCAGTTGAGAAACCATCGAAACAGCACTCAGTGTACAGCCACATGCCGATGCTATTACTAAGCCATCCAAGAAACGCTAGAGAAATAACTTACTGCGACATTGCATCAAACACCGCGAGCGCAAGCATCAAAGCAACCCCATATACCCCCACCCACCCTCAGAAAACGCAGAGGCAGAGAGAGACGAGAGAAGGGTCTTGGGTTATACCTGTGAATTGATGATCCGAGAAGCGTCGGAGTGACGGACTGGGAAAACATCGAATGGTTTCAACAGCAACAAAAGCTTCCTCCTTGCCATCTTTACGTCGCTCTCGGAGCACGAGCCAGCTGTTCCTTCTTCGGCACCTTCTTCCCCGTGCAATTCAATCGGCACGAGCCCGTTTACCTGCTGGATCGACGACGGCCCGCCATCGAAACTAGCACAGATGCCGGGCCTGGCGTTCGACTCCGCTGGACCCAACGCGCGCCATTGCAATGCTTTTTCGCTTTGACAAACAATTGACCACCTAGCTTACATTTGAGATGGTGGAGATTCGTGAATGGGGCCGTCAGTGGTGATTTTCCTCTTTTCGAGGGTTAAATGGCGAAAATAACCTAACCCATGGATTCGTTTGAAATAGTAATGACTTCGATTTTGAGGTAATATAGATTGGAGGAGGAAAAGGGGTAACCTCTTCTTAAAAAATGGTATAGATGTATAAACTGATCATCAACTACGTGTACAAGTTTGCACTTACGTCGGTACGAGACTTGCTTTACGGAATTTAAATTTGTCATTTCTCTGGTAAGGAGCGACGTATACACAAATACCACCACCAACTAATACGAGACAAATATTGCGAATACTTATGGACAACGCACGATTTGCCGACACAGACTTCTGAAGGGCAACTCGATTATTTATAACGAGAAACAAAGGCTTATTAAATATATGTTTTTTTTTTTAATCTTGGGTATTTAAAATTTTCAATCTTGACTACTTACCGTGCATGCACGCAAATCATCTCATTCGCATGCATTAGGAAAACACTATACCCACGTGGTGATGAGCGTTGCCCTAATGTTTCGCATCTAATTGATTTTTTTTTTCATAACTTTTAAAGTACATTAGAAATAGTGATACGATGTTTCGAGAAAATATTTAATACTTTTCACGTCACATCGACACTCTTGCAGGGATCGATATCGACGTATTTTACATTATCTAGCACTTGTTTGTCCCCTTTCGGGATCCATGTACTAGTTCAGTTTGAATAATCCTTGTATATATCTCGATTCAAACCGAACATTTCTTTAATTGGTTTGAGACCCTCATTGCTTTATGCTCAAGAGAGATGGCTACCTATTTTGCACTTTCGTGAGAATAAGCGAGGCCATAAATGGGCCGAAAAGTCGGACCTGTCCGCTCGTCATCACCAGGCCTATCTATTTGCCTATTGTTTTCGTTGGAGTTCCACACCAAAAAACAAATGAGAGAAAGCAAAGGCCCAACACAAATCCACCAGACAACCCCAAAAAAAAAAAAAATTCCTGAATTCAACTCGCTCTGTCGAGAACATCACGAGTCGCCTAAGATGATCCCAAGGATTGGGATTCTTTAAGGTGGTATTTAGCCAGATTTAATCATCCAATTTTTCAATTTTTTTTCCTCTCGTTGTACGTGAAGATAATACGAGAGTAACAATCAGAATGGCACTATCCCCCTCCAAGATATGGTTTGATCTTCGATATTCAGTTTGTCTTGTTGTCCTGAACGGTGGGTGAAGTGACAAGCCATTCGAATTCAGGACCCAACGCACTTCTCTTGAAGGAAAAATACCCATGGATGGATGCAGAAAGGTTCTCCCTCTCTCTCTCTCTCTCTCTCTCTCTCTCTCTCTCTCTCTCTTTCTGGCATATTCTTTAGTGCCATACTTGGCTCTTTCCTTTTTTCTTTCTTTCAGTGCCATGATCATTCCCACTTTTATTTTAGAGGCTTTATGTCAGTAATCTTCCGCTGGGGAATCTGATTCTAATGCCGGTTTTTTTTTATTTTTTTAAAAAAAGAGAGATTGATTTCGGACTTGGCAATTTTGGGAATTTTGTAGTTACGCGGCCCAACACGATCTACATCAAAAAAAGAGAACAAATTGTAGATACGTAAAAAAGACATGTTGCCACTCCGATATGTTGAGTTTTTTTTTTTTTTTGCGCTCCCTAATCGAAGGAAATCAACTACATGCAAAACTCGAAATGCACGCACAACATTGAAAGTTCCCCCCAAAAAACGGGGTTAACCCGCTTTTTCAATTTAATAACAGAGTAGTTGGTAGTGACGTGAAATAGACATGTTTCAACTCTTCATGCGAATTATCACTCGGGTACATCCGCTGCTCGTCATGATACTCATGAAGTTTAGATATACTTGATTTTTTGTCAACAAAAGAAGAAGGAAAGGGGAAAAAAGAATGGGATAAAGGGTTGGCGTGAAGGAGGAGCACAGGGATAAAGGATCTTGAAATGTCAAAGGGGGTGCATGAGTGACTCAAAATCATCGGTAGGACAGAAGGAATCAAAATAAAGCCGACGGAATCGCTTCGTGCATGAAATGCGATACATTCGAATCATAAAACACTCGAGACTGTCTCCTCTTGGGGGCCACCTTGGTTCCCATTCCCCAACTTCGACCCCCCATCAACATCACCAGCATCATCGGTTTATCACCATTTACCATCACCCTCCTCTCTCTCTCTCTCTCTCTCTCTCTCTCTCTCTCTCTCTCTCTCTCTCTCTCAATTCCTTTTGGGTATGTCCATCCATTCAACTAATCGACTAATCATTTCAACAACCTATCGAAATCAATTCAAATTGATCACTCTATTCGAGAAATGGTGATAGACGACTCACACATAAATCTAACTCGATCATAATGACAACACAAGGAAAAATTATAATATCTAAGACTCCGTTCGTTTCACGGAAAATATTGTGTTTTTAAAAAATATTTTTCCGGAACATAATTTTCCGATGTTCGACAATCAATATGAAAAAGTTTCGGAAAATATTTTTTACCGGCAGTGGCGGTGGCGGCCGGCGACGGCAGCGATCGACCAGCGGCGGCGGCGGCGACCGACGAGCGGCGGCCGACGACTACAGCGATCGACGAGCGGTGGAGGTGGCGACCGACGAGCGGCGGCGGCCGATTTATCACCATTTACCATCACCCTCCTCTCTCTCTCTCTCTCTCTCTCTCTCTCTCGCTCTCTCTCTCTCTCAATTCCTTTTGGATATGTCCATCCATTCAACTAATCGACTAATCATTTCAATAACCTATCGAAATCAATTCAAATTTATCACTCTATTCGAGAACTGGTGATAGACGACTCACACATAAATCTAAATCGATCATAATGACAACACAAGGAAAAATTATAATATTTAAGGCTCCGTTCGTTTCACGGAAAATATTGTGTTTTTAGAAAATATTTTCTCGAAAGTCATTTTTCTAAAAAATATTTTCTCGGAACATAATTTTCCGGTATTCGGCAATCAATATGAAAAAGTTTCGGAAAATATTTTTTGCCGGCGGCGGACGAGCGATGAGCGGCGAACGATGAGCGGCGACCGGCGACGGCGGCGACCGACGAGCGGCGACGGCGACCGACGAGCGGCGACGGCGGCTGGCGATCAACGGCCAGCGACTGGAGAAGGGAAGGAGGAGTTTGGCGGAAAATGATTTCCGTTTTTCAGAAGCAGAAATCGTTTTCCTTAAAACAATGAAGGATTTGGGGGTGGGGAAGGAAAATGTTTTCCCAAAGAAAACATTTTCCGCCCGCGAACACCGGAAAACACGGAACATGTTTTTTGAAAAAATATTTTTCCTGAAACGAATGTAGCCTAAGAGTGAGAAAAATTTCACCATAAAAAAAGATGTTTTGGGAAATCATTTTTTATGAAAATATTTTTCTCCTTTCAAATTAGGGAATTTGTTTTCCTAACTTTAACCATATATATTTTCTTTGACCACGAATGGTTTCCATTGACTGATCATTTTGAGCAAACTAAATAGGTGAAATTCACATAAGATTTTTGCAGTCAAACAAAATGCAACCTAAGCCGAAGGCTTAGATGTAGGAGTTTTATATAAGATCCAAGTGAACGGTAATCATCGTCCTTAACTACTTAGGAGTGAAAGCTACTAGGTATCAGAAACTCCAGCCCACATATTAATGTGTCATCACAGCACTCCCAAGAAGAAGAAGAAGAAGAAGAAGAAGAAGAAGAAGAAGAAGAAAAACACCGTATGACGACACCGGGAGAAGCAAGATAGAGGAGAATTTGTTAAGTTATTTCTTAATCTTTTTATCCAATCCGAGTTTATCCCACCGTTGTCCCGGATTTCTTATTTGACATTTTATCTGGTCCGGAAAATGTCACCAAACTATCACATATGATAATTTGTAATCTTATTTTAACTCAAATTCTAAACTACCAAACGCAGCTATAAGGTATTCCACTTTTTTAACGAGGATCAACAACTAATGAAAATCTTCTTGTTTGAAAGACAACTCATCATGTTCAAAAGTGACCAATTTCACCATGTAGGATCGTGCATTGGAGTCACTGCATGCACAAAATGGGGACAAAGATAGCGACCAAAACGGCAGCGATTGGCAATCGCAAAAGCTAAGAGAACCCTTTAGCGACGATTGGGTGATGCGTATAGGCAAAGGCCACTGGCTTCCATTACCAAAAAGGTGGAAATCAAAAGGCAAGTGCACGGTCGAACCACATTGATTATGAATCTTTTCCTTCACTTCTGGCTCACACGAAAAGGAATCTGCAAACTTGGTGAAGCGGTCACGATGGTGGTCTCCGTAGCGACATGGATTGAAGCGCCTTCTTCTTTTTCGTGACCAAAAGCCGTTGAATTAAGAAAAATATAGATATAGATCGATCTCCACGCATTCCCTTTTCTTTTTTTGTCTGTATCCACGCATTCCTTTAGTAGCCCGATAAAAATATTTAAATTAATATTTTAAGTGAATATAAGTTTAACTTCATCGCCCCCCTCTCGTCAAGTGCAAACCGAATTGAGAATGACACACGAAATGAATGACACGTGGTAGTCTCGCATGCAAAGGATATTTTGGGCGATACCTTACGGTGACATCGTGTTAAAAAATCTAACCAGAATCTTAATTATAAATGAAAGGAGGTTACGCGAATATGAGTACCATTGAGGCCCTGTAAGCAAGTAATAAGACACCTAAAGTTTCTCCAAACTAGATTAAACGAAAACCGATGATTTGCGTACAATTGATTTTTTGCGTAAGCTTACTAAAGTCGATTTACCAAATTGATTTAATAAGCAATGTGTCGGATTTTGAATGACGGGTGGGCAATCAATAATAACTTAAAGCTTTATTTGTTTCGCGAAAAATATGACATTTTTGAAAAATACTTTTTAGAAAGTCATTTTTTAGGAAAATGATAATATTTTATAATATTTGGTTGAAACCTAAAAATATTTTCCATTATTCGGTATACTATTTGAGCATTAGTAACTTGTGCATAGACAATCGGAGAATCGAGTACGGACACCAAAGTCCCTAGTCTAGCCTTGATGCACCCCAACCCAGGTGCCAGGATTGGGGTGCGAGCACTGGGGTCTTGGCCCCTAACTTAATGGACCGTGGTGCAATCATCGAGTATCGGCCCTTGGCCTCGACGGACCCAAGCATGGACATTGAGGTCCTGGGCTTGGCCTTGATGGACCCGAGCATGGGTACCAGAGACCCAATCCTTAGCCTTGATAAACCTTGGCTTGGGAACCGGAGACGTGAGCCTGAGCACTGAGAACCTTGCACGGCCTCTGTGGACCTAGGCCCGAATATTGGGGACCAGAGTTCAAGCATCAGGGCCTCAAGCATGACCTTTGTGGACATAATCTTGGGTGTTGGGTATTTGAGCCCTAGTATTGGGATTCGGCACTCGGCCTTTGTGAACTCGGGCCAGGGTGCCCGAGCATCGAGTATGGGCATCGAGGCTTCGAGCCAACCGTTAGGGCCTCAGGCCAAAGCACCGGGGTTCTTAAGGTCGACCTCGATGAACCTAGGCACAGGCATCAAGAACCCGGGCGTGCACACCGGTGTCACAGCCCTAGCCTCGATGGATCCGGTTCGGCCACCAGAGACTTGATCCTTGATGCTAGGGCCCTAAAAATAGCACTGTGATTTTCGTACCCAAACGTAGAGTTTCAAGTCAAATACAAATATTTAATCGTATTTTAGATAATGATTTTTTATTTTTTAAAGAAAAAATCATTTTCTCGAATTTAAGCATGAATTTTTCGTTGACTAGGAAAACATTTTATAATTGGCTCACTTTCATAAGCGAGCCAAACACCCAAAAATCCTTTTCGCGCAACAAACGGCCCTGACCACGCCTTGAAAAGACAAGCTGCGTGCGCCGCCCATGGCGGCCGGCATGCATGGATGAGATCATGAAAGGTAGGAAGTCACGTTGTGATTTGCGGAAAAAACAAATAAAGGAGTTTAATCAAATTAATTAATCGAGCCCTCTTTACTTTATGGAACGGAACGCAAAGACAGGCCACTCAACATTATTCGCACGAAAAGATCGATCTACTTTGCATGGTCGGGGAGACCATATTATAACAGAGGGAACTTTTCCGGGTGATGATGATTCTCGTCCCACTTAGTTTCCCAAATACCATATTCTATCGCTTCGCGTTCGGCTTTTCCCTGCGTCGGATTCCGAAAGCGGTGGTGGCAAAACAATGGCCGCAAGAGAAAAGTGCCTCTTCCAACGTATAAAATACAACGTGTGAAGATTTCTTCGCTGCTAAGATGTGAAGATATTCAGATAGAGACGAGGCACTGTGTTTTAACTTGGAAACGACCCCGTCATTGTGCCCTTTAGAGACCTTCGATGCTACGCTTCGAGTGATGGAAAGACTCCGATCTGATCTTGGGATTCGATAATGGGTCCGTTCGCGAGAGGAATTATGTCGAATGTATGGGTGCTGCATGGCTTGTGGCGTCGATGTCGAGTGACGGGCATTAGATACTTGACCATAAGAGATGCGGAAGCAAAGTGCGGCCCCATTGTCCCCGCCGGCTTGCCTCCCTCCGGATGGGGTAACTCCTCCTCATATGGCGCAGGGTGGGGATAAGGAATTGAGCTTCTTCGCCTTGCCATAGGTGTAGGATGAGAAGGGGGTTTATATCCTTTTACGTTTTTGGGGGAAAAGTACAAAAGAAAAATCTAATTTTATTGCATTTATACTAATTCAGTCTCAAATCTTTTTATTGATCCCATTTAATTCTAAACATTTTACCAAAAAAAAAATTATAAACCTTTTCACATTTGTAACAATTTATTATATCCGATCAATTTAAGTCGGAAATTGCTGACATGAAATGGCATGACCAACGCTGATGTGTGCCCTTTTTTACACTTTGGGTTGGTGATCCTTGCTTGGTCTAGGCAAAGGCCCCCATGCCCTCGTCAGCCACAGACGAGGGCATCACGAACCTTGCTCGCCATGAGGGAGGGCCTCCGCACCCTTGCCTGAATCTAGGTGAGAGCCCCAGCCCTCGCCTGTTCGCCGGCCCACGGTCGGGGAGAAACAAAGAAAGGAATGAAAAGAAAAAATAAAAGTAGTAAAAAAATTTAGAAAATTATCAACGTAAATGCTAACTAGAGTCCACATTAGTAATTTCCAGCTTAAGTTGACCAGATAGACTAAATTAGTACTGATGTGAAAAAGTTTAGAACTAAATTGATCAAATCGAAATGTTTAAGATTGAATCGATATCAATGTAATATGTTTATAACTTTTCGTAGTATTTGTTTGCATCTTTTTGATATTTTAATATTTTCGCGTGATATTCGACTTCGATCGATATTTTGTTTTGTTGATACTATGTCAGAATAATATATGCCTTTGAGAGTATTCTTAAATAGAAAGCTTTTTAGAGCTTATAACGTTGTAACGGCGTCGAACGATTTTTCATTTTTTTCGAAATTAGTTTCCTTGCAAGGCTAGGCGGGTGGAGTGCAGGCAACGACAAGGGCTTTTCCCCGCGCTCACGCGAGATGTGGGATGGAGATGGAAGGAGGAGTTTAGGTCGCGAAACTAGAATTGCTTATCCCATCCCTCATTAACGTGAGAAAAAGGCATTTCGTGCGACTATCAAGATATATAATTGACCAAATTGAAAGCGAGATACACAAGTTAGTTGGAGAACGGAAAATGCTACGACTAATCAATTACATCACACCATCACCAACGCGTGATACATCCGTCAAATGAAACGTTTCTATCCACCATCGTCGTCCCTAGCACGAGTTACGATTTCACGCTAATCATCCCTGTTATACACATGCCACGAAGTCACCATATGGAAAGTACAACGCACAGGTCAATAAAACACGCTTGTGATGGAGTTACATCTACATGGCCACACATATATGCACATTCACGTTATAGCTGTACATTAATTATGGAATCGAACCCTCTAGAGCCGGCGCAGCCGACCGTGGCGCCGGGGGGTTTTCCGGCTCGGGAACTTATTAAACATCACCCTCGCAAATCGTACTAACTATGTATAAGCCAGGCCGTCACCGAAACCCACACGAACTCCACGAGTTTTCGCGTAGCCGGGTTCTTCACGCTCGCGACTCCCACGGAACGGAAGGGAATTCGAAAATTTGAAAAGGGAGGAAGGAGGAACGAATTCCCTCCAAATGATGATAACGTGGGGGAGGGGAGGGAGGCACCATCGAAGCACGAGGTGGCAACAGTCAAACCACTCGCCTCTTCCGCCCCCCAACCCCCGCCAAAGCACAAAAGCGAGAAAAGCCTGACCAAAACCGTGTCCGCCACTCAACTCCTCTCTCGCTCTCTCTCTCTCTCTCTCTCTCTCGCGAGCTTTTCGCCGTCACTCTCTCGCTCCGTGCCGGCGCCCGGACAACGCAGCGTTCGGCGGCCTCGCGGCTCGGCGATCCTCTCCCCTCCCCCCCCCCCGGCAATGCGGGCTGGCGTCCGCGCCTGACCACGAGCCGATCGGTCAAGATCGAGCCCCTCCGGCTCCGAGCAACGCCGTCGGCGCTATCGCGGGCGAGTCCTCCGTCTCCGTTCGTCGGCCCGCGCCGGATCGATCGCTTGTTCGCGAAGCTTCCATCGACGCTCCCGAAATTCCGATTCCGTAATGCGCTAGCCGTTCGCTGATGCTCCGCCGCGCTCCCTGCATCGTGTTTCGGCGCGCGGCCTCGTTTTCCGCCGTCGTCCTCCTGCAGCGCGAGCGAGCGGTGCTGTTCTGAAGATTTTGATACGGCCGAATCTGCGGGACGGCGACTGTACTCGAGCTTCGAGGTACGCTGCTTTTCTTTTCCTCTCCGGTTCTTCGATGCCATGCTTCTTCGGTCGCGATCGGGAGCTCTTCCCGAGCTCGATGATTCCATCGCTCTGACCATTCCATTAGCTCGTAAATCCAGCAAGTTAGATGAATATGCTAATCTCGCATGGAGCGAAGTTTTCAATGCAAGTACGCGCGTGGTGCGTAGTGCGGCCTGGCGGTGTGGCCTTTAGGACTATGTGTAATCGAACCAAGATTAGGTCGCGTCTTGCCATAAGCCGAGGACATGGAGTGAGCGACAAGTAGTGCTAGATGGCAGATGTTCCGCTCACGCCACCGAACGTGACGCCCCAAATCAAGCGCCAGAAATGGGGGGAGCCCGGCCATGCCGTGCCCTGTTTGCGCACATGGGCATGGAGGCTTCGAGATGGCAACATCCCCGGGGCGAGGGGCTCTTTCCCTTGTTCGTACGATGTCTGGGAAGCCATTCATGGCTGCATCCCAAAGCCCGGAGAGGATCACGTGACCCCGAGGAGGAACTCTTTGTCTGTCGTTGGGTGAGTGCAAAATCCTCTTTGCAGGATTGCGTGTCGGACACGACCCGCGACCCACCCCGATTTCGAGCAAGTTCCCAAGGGACCCTTGATGCTAAAAGATTTCACAGCCTGCGCCCGCTGAGGCGTGGTAGGGCCGGTGATCATTCGCTATCCTCGGGAATATCTGGGGTGGGGATGTCGAAATTGTCAATGATGATTAATATGGGAGTGGCTGTCTTTGTTTGGTTCGGGGGTCAGGATGTCTTTCCGTGCGCAACATCAAGTTTTGGCACAGTCCTCCGACTTTTCTGGGCATAGGCCAGCCTTCAGTGACTCCCACGAGCCTTAAGTTCAACTTCAGATTTACGTATCTACGGACGGAGCAATGATGCTTCGCTCCACTTGACTTGTTCTGGCAGAGAGAAAAAAACACGGGCGCTACAAGCCAGTCCCTTCTGTCGATTTCTGGGTGTGGTTGCGTCTCTTTTGGCTTTATTCTTCCTTATTTGGTCACATGCGTCGTGATCTTCTTTTGAAGTCTACCCCTTTCGTTTCTCTGCTCATGACCACAGAGGCCCCCATTTCTCTCTCTTACTCGAAAAAGATATTTAAAGATATTTCGAGCGGCTCTCCCAAATGCAATTTGGCCCTTTCCTAGGTCAGCGAGGGAATGAAATGAATGAACAGAGACTCCTTTACAGAGAGTAAACACGACCTAAGCCCAAAGGGAAGCACAAAAAAGAGAATGGAGGTTTGCGCTTAAATTTTTAGTTTAAATGAGGTTTTTGTATATTCTTGCGGCCAAAGCCATTGAATGATGGCGTCCATTCTCATGTCTCGTCTTGTCTTCGTTTTTTTCTTTCTGGAGCACTTCATCCATGTCAGTGAAACTTGCTCGAACGAAAAAATGTCTACTTAGCAAAAAGCCTAGGCATCTGAATTCTTATCAAAGAAGGGTTTTGTAGCTGGACACAGTGAAAAATTTCACAAGCAAAGATGTGCACAGCATTTTGTTTACCATGAGGATTGGCGCAGTTCACTGCAAGAGCATGTAGAAGGGATAGATGCAATGGTTGGTTTTCACGTATTCACCTTGAAGAGTTTATTCATTTTGTTAGCATACTAATTGCGTCCCTCGAGAAAAAGTACACCGGTAGCTTTTGTAAACCATCTGGTCTAATTTATATCTGTAGATCTGTCACTGCTTTGCACTAGAAAAAATAAGGCATGTAAATTACTTCGGCATAACCCCTGAAGTTAGGGGGAAGTTATGAATCGTCTTGGTTTTCTCTATGGGGAATTTTGGGTCCCTGAAATGAGCTTCGAGTGTTTGAATGGAAATGAACACTCGTGCGTTCCCACTAAGATACGAGAAAAATGCTGGTTTTTTGTTCTCATTTGCGACCAATGTTTTCTCTTTTGAGGGTCTATTGTAGGAAGTAATCATCGGTCTTAATGGGTCTATCGTAGGAAGTAATCATCGGTCTTAATTCCTGCTGAGTGACTATAGATAGACAGGACACTGAATTTGAGGAATTTCGGTTTTCATATTGATCGTTTACTTTTTGTTTAGTGCTCTTATCGTTTGCAATCACATTGGTCACTAAGATGGATACAGAAAGTGACCTGTTTAATTTCTGTCATTGTCTATATTATGTTCACAGATTGTGCCAGAGAGCGGTCTAAGCATTCGATATCGCTATCTATTTTGTTAAAGCGCTGATTTAACAGAAAATAATTGCACGGTACTGTTGGTCCATTCAAAGTTCCACTGATATTACTTTAACCTTGTTCACTTACATGATGAAAAGTACATCTTGGATTAAAATAAGACCTCGCGTGGCATCCGTGGATATTTGTCTTTAAGAATAGGACACCAGGACCGTGTCTAGGCACAGAGATGAAGTTTGAAGATTGACAGGGCTTCATCGGTTTGGTGCATTCTCAAAACTTCGAAAAAAAGATCCGTGGAAATAAGGTCACTGTACAATTGACCGACAAAAGTGTCTTCGTTTGCTCCTTTTTTTATGATCTTGACACCATTTAAATTCCAGAATTGACCCTTTTTGCTAAGTTTGGAGGTCTTCCATCCGTTATGTAGAAAAGTCTGATCATTACTGCGAATGCTTTAGACATCCAACTTTAGTACATTTGGACTACCATTTGATACCTGTGGACAACATAATGCAATAATTGAGGTCGATCTGCCCGCTTTGCACTGTTTGTAAGCGTTCCTAATTGGTTTTCAGATTCTTTACCTTGAACGATTGGCCAGGTAAATAGATTTATAGCTTCCAATTCTGGGTCATAACGTTGGATTGAGCCAGCTTTCCAGAACCTGACCACTGTAACAGGGGAGGTTAATCTGATGCCAAATAGGAGTACAGCTGTCACGACAGCAAATTAGGGAGAAAATGCAACCTTCCATTGACTGCTGAGTAGCCGCAGCAGGTGAAGCTCATGGAAAGATATATGAGTGCCCAGTTTTGCCAGTTGGTTGCGACTTGCGAGCTCACCCCACGACGATGCCCGTGGTGTACCCACAGGATAATATTCCACCGCGGTCCATGCGTACTCGATTGCTTAAAAAATCTCTTGAAAATTTGTCACTTCAACATGTGAAAATTAGTTGCTAATAGCACGGGGACGATATAATGGCCAGAAGCTTTGGTCTGCAAACTAGGTTTTCGTTGCCTTCAATTTCTTTTTTTTCTTATAATTATTTATCCTTCGCCTGGGGCTGGGCGAAAGTAATTACCACTTACTTAACATGAAAGTCATAATCTATCGGTGATGCCTGCATGGCTGTAAAGCTCGGTGCACCCTATAAAAGCTTACACGAGAATTTTTATTGCTCCTCTCCTGTTGCTCTATCATGACAGTCCTCTCGCCATCCGAAATTTCCTCTCTCGCTCTCTCTCTCTCTCCCCACCCATTGGCTTTGTTTCTTCTAGTTGAAAGCCATCACACAAGGAATCGGATGGCATAGAGCTCGACCAAAATATAAAAGAAGGATCTTTTTCTTCGGGAGGTGTGGTGTTATTGGCTGGATTCTCAGGTGGGTTCTGATGCTCATCTTTTTCTGACGATTGATTGTACCGACTGAGTTTCTGGGTATCGATGAACTTTCGCTAAGTTTTGATGATTGTTCGGGCTTATGGTTCGGCCAACTCGCACCGATGGCGTCTTCGTTCATGCAATGTGTTTGTTTTTTCATTTTACAGTAACGTGCCTGTTAGTTTTCGAGAAGGAAGAGCAAAGTTTCTTGAACATCTCTCTCTCTCTCTCTCACATTAGAAATACGATGGACTTGCCCGGCAGCCGATGTTCCTTCTGTCTTCTGGACGTGAATACTACTTTTCGTGCTTAATTAATAGGAATATGGTAGACCCCATATTATGCACAAATGCAATTCTGTGGATCCCATTCTCTCTATTATCTCTTTTTTCTTGCCCACTTTCTTTTTCGTGTATTTGCACATGTATATATGATTTTCTTTTGTTTTCTAGAAGTGCTTATCATCTTCAACTGTACTAGCAGATACGTTCTGCTTGACATACTACTGGCTATAATCCGACTCCCTGAAATTCGTCCAGGCTTTTATTGATTCTTCTTTGAAAAATGTAGGATACTCAAGTTTTCTGAGCAAAGCTGTTAACGAAGATTGAATTAAATTGTGAGCGTATGCCTGGAAACAAGTACAACAGTAACCCTGTCCATCCTCCTAGTCGTGTAGAACGGCTCTTAAGAGAAAGTTGGCTGAGAAAAAGGGCATGCCAGACGAATGAGACAGCTGACATCAGTAGAGTGGCTGAGCTTGAACATGAACTGCGCTTTAGAGAAGGAGGAAACTCGGGGATTTCTTATGTTGAACAGTTTTTGGAAGGGGCTGTTGCTGCAGGGGCACTCACTGAAGGCTGCGAAAGGCAAGACGGGAGGCCTTTCATACAAAGACTTTTGGTGGTGGCTAACAGACTGCCTGTCTCTGCGGTCAGAAGAGGTGAAGACTCATGGTCTCTCGAGATGAGTGGTGGGGGGCTAGTTACTGCTCTTCTGGGTAAGTATCATCTGGTCACTCCGTTTCCTGAAAATTCCAACTTTCTGTTGCAGCCACTGGATAATTAGTAGGGCTCACTTCCCTGGGTGTCTAGCTTATTATATTTCTATCAAAGCTTTTCTCCCCCAAAAATTCTGATAACCTCATTTAAGGAGGTGGATCTTGATGCATTTGACTTTGTCGAAGGTGTGAAGGGGTTCGAGGCAAGATGGATAGGATGGGCTGGTGTTAATGTGCCTGATGAGATTGGACAGAGGGCTCTTACCGATGCTTTGGCTCAAAAAGTAAAATTATTGCATCAGATTCCCCATTTTTTCTGTGCTATATCACGCTTTGCACTCTTTTAATATATTTAACCAAGATCAATTGGTCAGTATGTCTATTTGTGATATAGATGTCAACTTTACAATCTGCTCGTTTCCTTGTTCGCAGAAGTGTATCCCTGTGTTCCTTGATGAGGAGATTGTTCATCAATACTACAATGGCTATTGCAACAATATATTATGGCCTCTTTTTCATTATCTTGGACTTCCACAAGAAGATCGCCTAGCAACTACAAGAAGTTTTCAGTCTCAGTTTACTGCATACAAGAAAGCAAATCAAATGTTTGCTGATGTTGTAAGTAAGCATTACGAAGATGGTGATGTAGTCTGGTGCCATGATTACCACCTTATGTTTCTGCCGAAATGCCTGAAGGAACATAACAGCAGCATGAAAGTTGGGTGGTTCCTCCATACGCCATTTCCTTCCTCTGAAATTCACAGGACTCTGCCATCGCGGTCCGAGCTTCTGCGTTCTGTTCTTGCTGCTGATTTGGTTGGGTAAGACTAACCTTTATTTGGATGTTGCGTTAGGTTTGTCTTTCCAGCTTTGCAATCTTAGATGCATCCTCTTGCATGTACTTGCATTTATAAACTTTTAAGTTTTAGATAGTTTTTTTTTTTTTTGGTAAGAAAACTTTTAAGTTTTAGATAGTTTGGAACTGCAAAAACGAAAAAATGTGTATTCTCTAGTCTCTAGTCTCATACATTTATTGAAATTGGAGGTTTATGAATAAAATATAGTATGGACAGTAGGCGTTTTTCTTGTCCATGCTCTAACATGTCTCCTGGATTAGAAAACTTATGTCGGGTATTTATTCATGTTAGTCTGTCAACTCGACACCTTGGACATATAGAACCTCAGAAGCTTTTTTGCCTTTAAGTTTTCATTCCTATCGGTCATTGTTTTTCAACTACTTGTACTTTTGTAACGTTGGACTACCATGACATTAGCTTGGCATGACATTCCAGTTTCCACACCTATGACTATGCAAGGCACTTTGTGAGTGCTTGTACTCGTATTCTTGGGCTTGAGGGTACTCCAGAAGGAGTTGAAGATCAAGGGAGGCTGACAAGGGTAGCTGCGGTATGTATAAGTTTAGTCTGTTGATCACAACTGCTTCATTTTCATTGCTTTGATTTGAAATTATATCATTAATCTTAACCCACAATATATGGAATGTCAACTTACATTTTGCTCTTAATTGCTCAATGTCTTTAGTTTCCTATTGGGATAGATGCTGATCGTTTCATCCGAGCACTTGACAACCAACCGGTTAAGGAACACATAAAAGAACTAAAAGAGAGATTTGCCGGTCGTAAGGTATATTCTTTCCATAATCAATAGGCAAATGTTCTTGTCATGCATCTCTTCTTCTCTTTGTCATTTCTTGACTATTTGGAAGACAAATTGTTTGCCATCATCTTTTCTCTGAATTATATAATGAAGCTTCTAGGTGGTCAAACTGCATCTTTGGATCTGACTTGATTTTTTTACGATTTAATTTTACAGGTGATGTTAGGTGTCGACCGACTGGATATGATCAAGGGGATTCCTCAAAAGATACTGGCATTTGAGAAATTTCTTGAAGAAAACTCAGATTGGCATGACAAAGTTGTTTTGCTGCAAATTGCTGTACCAACAAGAACAGATGTTCCTGAATGTACGTTTCTTTCAGTCTGTTTGGGTTCCAACTCATTATGGTCTGTTGCCCGTCATAGATCTTGCTTGCTTTGACGTTTGAAATCTTTCACTGGTAATATGAAGGTTGATCTCCTACATACAATTCTCGGTTTGGGTTACAGTGCTCTCTGCTTAAAAACTATTTTCCCCTGCAGTTTTTATTTATTTCTCTAGGAAATTAAAAAAGCTGTTCTTTAAGTTGCTAATGCACTTGAAGTGAGGTGTGCTAACTTGTAAAACTTTAGCAAAGCAATACTGAATGCCATTCTATAGATAAGTTGGATATGGCCGAGTTCTGAGAGTTTTGATACAGTTTCTGTTTCATTCCTTCAGCAAATTTGTGAATACCATGCAGTTCATTGTTCATGAGTCTGACCACTACTTTTTTGTGCTGTATGTTGTGGCAGATCAAAAACTTACAAGCCAAGTGCATGAAATTGTTGGACGCATTAATGGAAGATTTGGAACATTGACGGCTGTCCCTATACATCACCTGGTCTGTTTTGTCTTCTAGCTTGACAATGGCTCTATGATAATTAAATTGTAGGATGTTCTATTTATTTTTTCGACTTGACTTAGTTGCAAGGCTGCTGCTAATGGTGGATTGTGTGTTGGCTGGATATACATTATATTCGTAATGAATAGTAGTTTTTATTCATCAATTCAATGCACAAAGTACTTGGAAGTACTTTTCTTTTGACAGTGAAGACTGTCATTCTTTACATTGCTGGCAAAAACATTTATAGAATTTCTTATAGTTTTTTTCTGATTGATATGCACACTTGGATAATACTGCCTGTGGAATTTGATTTTACAAACTAGTTGTTTCTAACAAGAATCTTCCCGTTCTTTTTATATTACCTTTGTATGGTCAGAATGCGAGAACAAACGATTCTTATGGTTTGCACTTGACATTAGGAGATTTTTCTTTTCATGAAAGAAGACAACAATAAAGTTGTAGCGATTAATTACCAGTTCAATAGCCGAACCTCAACTCAAGTAATTATTCAACCGGGAAAATATTGTCTTCTCATCTGTATTGACTCTTTAACCCTAATATAATAAAGAAACCGGATCAGAATCAAATTCCAGTTAATTTTGGTTTTCAGTATCCATTACGTTAATGTTCACAATGCTTAACGCTCAGGCTTATGTAGGCATATGCAACTTTCCTGTAACGATCTCTTCTATCTGTCGCAGGATCGTTCTCTTGACTTCCATAAGCTATGTGCCCTTTACGCAGTTACTGGTAATAATTTCATCTTAAGAACTCCCTTCATTTGTCTACTCCCTTCTTCATAAATTGCCCTACCTGGCCTTATCTTGCAAATGGTTCTCTCCTTCATGGGTTCACTGTTGTAGTCCACCCCACTTAGAGCAGCATGGGCATACTATGCTGATGCAGTGAAAAGGCTTCTTAGTAGCATGTTCATGGGTATTCTGTTTGCTAGGATGTTTTGAATTAGTGATTAGATCTCAGTGGAAGAACAAAACTTTGATGGTGAGATGATAAAGAATTGTTTCTGCATAATTATAATAGTCTTGGATATCTGAAAGCTATCTTTTAATAACTAAGTGATTACTTTATTAGCGAATTGTTGGATTGAAACCGATTTTGCCTTTTCAGATGTTGCACTTGTCACTTCATTGAGGGATGGCATGAATCTTGTTAGTTACGAGTTTGTTGCATGTCAAGATGCAAAGAAAGGGGTTTTAATTCTTAGTGAGGTAAATTCCTATTTCCTTGAAACTGCTTAGTGCTGAGAATGTGCTCTTGCACAGATTGGTACATGGATAATGAGACCCCTTGCATTACTGAATTTTATGCTGATACCACCTGTCTAAAAAATCTATCTTTGCTTCATAAAACTCTGGAAGTTATGCACTAATTATACTTCTATGGCTATGTATTAAGCCAAATAAGTTTACACCTGACTAGATAATAATAAAGATATGGTTAAGAAGTCATTCTAACAGGGTTACTTATGGTTTTAATCCAAGAATCACGTCATAATTTTGCCTTGGAAGAATTTAATCTGTCTTATTTACTTCATTTTGAGTAGCCACGGTGTATGAACTTCAAGTGGAAGCTTTTTGAACAGAAGAGAACTATTGGGATGAACAATGGAGACAAGCAATACTCTAGCTGTTGAACTGTTCTGATTGTTGATACTGGAGAATTGACAATGATCATGACTATCCACTTGCATTTATTGAGTTTGTCCTATTTTGTGCTTTTGCTGGGCACCCTTGTTCTTTCAATGCGATAAGGTATTGTTCAACTGAACTACTACTTCCACAAAAAGCTAATAATTTGTTCAAGCTTCCAGATATGGAAATAAATTAGCTAACAAGTTTGCAAAGCTCTTGTAAAGATTAGTGCTCACCACTTGATTTGTGGGGTTTTCCAATAGAGTACCCCAGGTCTTGTTTCGGAAATCTCACAACCTGAATAACTATCCACTGTCTGCTTTGATTCTTAGAATATGCTTTACCTATTTCTTTCTTTATTTTATAGTTTGCTGGTGCGGCACAGTCCCTAGGTGCTGGTGCAATTCTAGTGAACCCTTGGAACATCACAGAGGTTGCTGCTTCAATAGCCCAAGCTTTAAATATGCCTGCTGAAGAGAGGGAAAAGCGTCATCGACATAATTATATGCATGTGACAACCCATACGGCGCAAGAATGGGCCGAAATGTTCGTAAGGTGTGCAACTCTCGCCTCTATGTTTGACTGACCAATAAATTTGAGGCCTCATATGCAAATTGTTTTCATATTTAGAGCCGTTAAATTGAAGTCGTCTATATGTTCACTGTGCATCCTTGCATAGCTGCATTTAATAGATTGCAAGTGTGTATATACTCTGCAGCGAACTAAATGATACTGTTGTCGAGGCCCAGCTAAGGACAAGACAAGTACCACCTTTTCTTCCAGTACAAGGTGCCATTGATCGATATCTGAAATCCAATAATCGCTTACTCATTCTGGTATGCTCCTGGATTTTGAGATGGACGCTATAACTAGATTTTTTACAATGGTCATCAAATATTTTCTTCACTCCTAGTGTGGTGCTCTACTTTCATGTTTGGATTGATCCATTCTCCGAAGAGCATAAGTGTCATCTGCTGCTGATGTTGGCTAAAGGTTGACATATATTACCACCTCCCTTCTTACATATTGACCTTCGAGTCAAACTGGTTCTTGGTACTCAGCTGTTTTCCCTTAACTTTAGCTGCCAGAACCTCTTACTTCATACATAGGCATTACTGTGCTCGTGCTCCCCATTCTGGCAGAGGCTGTTTAGATGACTTGAATGGCGATCCTGAGGTACTACTAATACAGCAACCTCTTCTTAGCAATGAGCATTTATTCCACTATGAAAATTTTCAACATTAAGAGTGTGTTTGTTTGAGTAAAAGAATTTCTTTCGAATTAGTTTTATGGATTTTCATGCGTTTGGTTTGTTGAAAATGACCAGTCAACGGACAACCATTTATGGCCAAACAAAATATGCTTGCTTAAAATTAAGAAAATGAATTCCCTAACCTGAAAAGGAGATTATATTTTCCTGGAAAATGATTTCCCGGAAAGCATTTTCCTTTATCATGAATTTATCTCCGAAACAAACACACTCTAAGTTCTGTAGTGTCCCTTTAGTTCCCTTCAAGGGAGTGACAGAGAGAGCTGATTACCAGGAGAAAGTGATACTTGAGAGCAAGTTAAGGATCTCTTGTGAGTGAGTCTTGTCTTACAAATTTGACAGATACCTTTTACCCTGCAATTTGAAGGCTGTGGCTTTATATCCTCATCCAAAATAAGTATGAGCAGCTTGTTTTAGAACTTTAGCTTCTCTTAAGGAAGGAGTTGTTACATGAATATGTGATGCCCTGATCTGGATCATGATTTGGGTACGACTAATTCGCATACCATAGCACAGGCAAAGCATTGTGGCCAAGGGATAATTGCATCTATGCAGTTTGATATGTACATAGCTCATTAGTACTTGGATTGTGAAAGCTTAGGTTTATAATTTGGAATTTCTTGATGATAACTTGCTCTAGTTGCATTGATTGTTCGTGAACTTCAGTGTTTTCACCTTATGTTCTTGCTGTTGATGTACTTATTCCTGTTTATTTTTCTGTGGTTGAAAATTTAGGGGTTTAACGCAACATTGACTGAACCAGTGGACACTCCAGGGAGAAGGGGTGATCAGATTAAAGAAATGGACCTCAAATTGCACCCCGAACTGAAAGAGCCCTTGACAGCACTTTGCAGTGACTTGAGGACAACAGTGGTTGTCCTCAGTGGGAGTGACAGAAGTGTCTTAGATGATGTACTCAAGTTTAGATTCATGACAGTCCTCCATTTTGACTACATGTTTAGCAGTATTTAACCGGCTGAATACTTCCACAGAACTTTGCAGAGTATAACATGTGGTTGGCAGCTGAGAACGGGATGTTTTTGCGTCTTACGAAGGGAGATTGGATGACAACAATGCCAGAGCATTTGAACATGGAATGGGTTGACAGCGTAAAGGTGCCTACTTTTGTGCCACTTTATTTTCCATCTCCATATTTTAGACTCTAAATTTAAGATCCTGATGGCATCTTTCAGCATGTCTTTGAGTATTTCACAGAAAGGACTCCTCGTTCACATTTTGAACTCCGAGAAACCTCGCTTGTTTGGAACTACAAATATGCAGGTAGTCAAATGTTCTACATGCCCTTTACAACTATTAAGCTGCCTTTCCGGATCTCCTTTTCCACATCTGACATACCTTCATTCCTTTCCTACGGTGGTAGATGTTGAATTTGGAAGACTCCAAGCAAGAGATATGTTGCAACATCTTTGGACAGGTCCAATATCTAATGCATCTGTCGATGTTGTCCAAGGTAGCCGGTCTGTTGAGGTGCGAGCAGTTGGTGTAACGAAAGTGAGTGCACGCCCATTATTCTATGCAAGTAACTCCTGTTGCTATGAAGCAGTGACTAACGCTTCCCTCATGAAAACTCGATATCTATTTTTAGGGTGCAGCAATTGACCGCATATTGGGGGAGATTGTTCACAGTAAATCCATGACATCACCGATTGACTATGTTCTCTGTGTAGGTCATTTCCTGGGAAAGGTAATGCAAATATTTGTCTTGATATCATTTGTATCTTGTATATTTTCTATTTTACATGCCTCTCTTCTGTAGTGAATCTCTGTCTAACTGATGTCTTTTTCGTGAAGCAAAAGCTAAAGGAAAATATTATAGAGGAATTCCTATAAGCAGATGAAGTGCAGTTGTAAGCAAACTTTAGGACACTAAATAATGTGAGTTTCTTCTGTAGGATGAAGATGTCTACACATTTTTCGAGCCAGAGCTTCCTTCTGATGCTCTAGGGATTGCCAGAACCAAGGCTACTGATGGACTGAAGTCTCCAGGGGAGAAACGATCTTCACTGAAGCTTCAAGCTAGTAAAAGCGGGTCAAAAGCATCTGCGGTGAAGACGCAACGACCTTTACCAAACCCTGAGAAAAGAACCAACAACCATGCCAGTGGCAGTGGGAGGAGGTCATCTCCGGATAAAATATCTTGGAACGTGCTCGATCTCAAGGGGGAAAACTATTTCTCATGCGCCGTAGGGCGGACCCGTACAAATGCTCGCTACCTGCTTGGATCCTCTGACGACGTCGTCTCATTTCTCAAGGAACTGGCATCCGCATCATTTTCCGGCCCTCCATGGGAATAAGATGACAACCAGTTGATTTCCAGGGGGATATGGTGGCACTGCAAGCTGAGGTTCTGCCTTTCCATTATGAATATCGTTCTCTCTCTACATTACTAATTTCTCCGTGTACCCCCTTTGTTCGTGGGCTGTCTCATACCTAAGTTTAGTTTCGTGCCAGATCCTCAATATTGCTGTTTGAGCTGGCAGTTTTCGGCTCTTGATCAAGATTATCTACAAGGTAACGAACCGGAGATTCTCATTGATACGCAATTGAGAAAATCGATCTGACGAAAATGGCAATAAAAACGGCCTTTTGTTCCCAACAAATGCTAGTACTGCAAGATCGAGTGTCTAGGCAATTGACCGGGTATGCGGTACTCCTTAACACCTACCATTTAGTTCAGTTAAATCCTAATATGTATCAACTGGGCAACCACCGACTACGGTGGTGCTGAACTCCAAGTGGTAGGCACATGTGAGAGTTCATGTGCCTCGCTCTTGAGGACATTGAATGAGACTCAGTCTTTGCTGTGTAGAAATTTATCTAGCACAGTTTTTAATGATGGGGTTCCTAAGGCTGCGTTTGGCAATCGGTCAAACAGTAACTATTTCTATTTTCAGTTCTATTTTTTTGTTCTCAAAATCAGTTTTGGAACAGAAATTCGTTTAGCAAATTTTTTGTTTTCGGGAACTAATTTACAAATTTTTTTTCTCATAATCAATTTTGGAACATAATTAAGAAACCAAAAAAAGTTGCTTCTTCTTCTTCTTCTTCTTCCTTCTGGCCTAGACAGTCGGGGGTGGCCCTTGCTCAGGCCACTAGTCTCCCTCCCCGAATCTGGTGAGGGTGATGGCGAGGGTTGGACTCTCGCTAGATTCAATGAGGGCAGCACTCAATTAAGCCGCGAGTTGCCCTTGCCAGATTTAGTGAGTGCGGCTGTGATGCCCTCGCCAGTTTGGGCTTGTGGTCGATTGCTGGCGTCGGCGACTTAGTCATGGCTAGGGGAAGAAAAAGAAAAAAAGAAAAAATTAAAATATTTAAAATATTATTAATAAAAAGAAATTTTGTGCTGTTATCAAAAGTATTTTTGTTCTTTTTTTATTTCAAGAATAGAAATTTTAGGTGATTACTAAATACCTTCAAATGTTTAGAAATTGTTCTTGGACATGAAATAAAAAAGAATAATTTTTGAATATAAATTGTTTTCAGGAACAAAATTATTGTCAAACACACCCTAAAGCTTGTGGAAGAAGCTTTGCCTAAAAATGCCAAATTCGGTAAGGAAATTTAACGAGTGCTCTCGATATACTTATTAGCTAATAAATATTTGAGATATTGTGCATTGAAAGCTGTAAAATTTCCCTAATTAATTGCTTATCGAGTACACCTAGTACACTAACTGACAAACGCTATTGTCTGATAAACTCAGAGATCCATTATTTTAAATCCCAAGCTCGCGATGCCAAAGAAAGGTTTCAAAATTAATTTGCCATGAATCATGCAGGTGTACGGAGAGAATCTATCTTATAGGATTATAACACGTCGAAAAAATTATTAGTTCTCATATAATGAAAAATTAATTTGAAGTCATCCAAGAACAAGGTGTCCTAGGGACAAAATGAATCAAATAGCCCGCCCAAAAGAATGGACTGGAGAAAACATACCAGCAGCTTGCAAAAATTACAAATCGAATTACTAGTAGAACTATCCTTGTTCCTCGGGAACAACTGTAGAAACAATCAGATGAATATGGAACGAATGGCGTTGGTAATCCAGCTACAAAACCTCAAGCAATGGGCACGTACTGAATGAGATGACCACTGCCGAAAACCGGTTCTTCAGCTTAGTTCTTCCTGTTCGGTTCGAACACGTACTTGATCAGCGACTCCTTGATTGATAGCAAATCTGGAAACTCTTTCTTCAACTTAGTAGCATCCATCTCGTTATTGCTTCTAGCGGCAACAATCACTTTTGCTTGCTCTTCCAATGTAAAGTTCGCCCACTTGAATTGAGGATCGATATACTTCCTGTACATCTCCAAAATCTCATTATGGCTCACGACCCCAGGATTCGTGAAGTTCCATATTCCACTCAAGTTCCGCTTTGCCATCTCAATTGAGATGGGAAGCAGCTCATCCAAAATGGTCATACTATTTGGAATGTTAACCACCTTGTTATAGCGCGAAATCTTGGTAATGAAATTGCGGGGGTTGTTGAGGTCAGAGGATATTGGCATACGGACTCTGAGCGTGCAAACGTTGTCGTATTCCTTCAAAAGCTCTTCAACCTGTTTTCATAAGCAGAAACAATCAGTGCGTCTATACAGAAATCTATTCATGGAGGCAACATGGGCAAATCATAGAAATTAGAAGTCAACTTACCATGGCCTTTGTCTTGGAATAGAAGGAGCCAGTAAAATTGGGCTTGTCTTCCTCCTTATAGCCAATGCCTGAGCCCTCTGGGTGTGCAGCATCATACTCAAATATACAGCCGGTAGCAAAATTCATCATCAAAAGCCCATGCTCCCTACAGACATCCGCTAGAGTCAAGGTTCCAGCAACATTGGCACGGATAGTCTCGGTCTTATGGGATTCGCACCAATCAACATTTGGCCTACCGGTTACACCGGCAGCATTAAAAACATGGGTGGGCTTAACATTCTGTATGTCTGCCACAAGCTGTGACCGATACTCAAGACGCCCTTTTCCATACTCAAATGGGATTCCTTCATTCTCGCATAGCCTCCCAAGTAGACCTCCAATCCAACCAGTCTTACCATATATCAGGAACTTCAAGGATGGTTTCTTAAATGAAGTCGCATTTTTAGAAGGTGGAACAACCATCTTGGACTGATTAGGAGTCGTGGGGACTTTTGATGGAGAATCGCCTCCTTCGGAGTCATCAAAATGCCTTTCAATATCGCCGGGCATCATCAGCATCCTTGGATGAGGGAGAAGCGCACCAGAAACATCACCCCACCAATCAGGATTATTAATGTACCAGTCCATAGTCTTCTTCAGCCCCTCTTCCCACGTAGTCCGTTCTGACCAGCCTAAGTTCTTCAGCTTCTGATCATCTAAAAAGTACCTCTGGTCATTAAATGGCCTATTCTCTACGAACTTAATGCTGGTTTCTGAGTCCATGGAGAAGAGTTTGCATATGTCCTTAGCCACATCAATCACTCTTCTTTCCTTCTTCGTGCCAATGTTGTAGACATGACCAACCTCACCCTTGTGAAGAACTACCTCAAAAGCCTCAGCAACATCCTCACAGTAGAGGTAACTACGGACATTGGATCCATCTCCATGAATGGGGAGAGGCTTCCCTCTCATAGCCAAAAGGATAAACTTTGGGATCAACTTCTCAGGAAATTGATTTGGCCCATAAACATTGTTCCCACGGGTCGTTATGACAGGTAACCCGTATGACCTACCATATGCCATGACAAGCATCTCCGCTCCAGCCTTTGTCGCTGAGTAAGGATTTGTAGGGAGGAGTTGAGATGCCTCGTGGTTTCCTACCGCAGCATCCTCATCCGTTTCTCCATAAACTTCATCAGTGCTCACGTGGATGAATCTCCTGATCTGCCCTGTCACCTTACAGGCTTCTAAGAGGACATGAGTGCCGTAAATATTATTCTTGGTAAACTCAAAGCTGTTGCCAAAGGAATTGTCGACGTGGGTCTGAGCAGCAAAATGCATTATGGTGTCAATAGACTCCGTGATGAGAAGGTAGTTCACAAGGTCAGCACTTCCGATGTCCCCCTTCACAAACTTGAAGTTGGGGGACGATTGCGAAGGAATCAGGTTTTTCAGATTGGAACAATAATCGAGTTTGTCAAGCACGACTATCTTGTATTCAGGGTAATTACGAATGAGGCGGTTAGCAACATGGGACGCGATGAACCCAGCGGCCCCAGTAATGAGGATATTCTTCGGGGTATAATTAGCCATCTCCTAGCAACCTCTGCAAATCAACCATCGCAAGGGGCAATTCAGATCCTCGGGTCAATTGAAAATTAAAACGAAATCACATAATTCTACAATGCAAGCGATACATCCTCCATCCATGAGCAAAGGATCAAAAAGACTTGAGATCAAAAGGAAAGGTTACACACATCTCAATCAAAACAAGGACAAGAAAATGTCGCACCAGATACGACTAAATCCACAATCTCATAGGACCAAAGCTCCAAAAATCTGCTCTGTCGAGTGTAATTCAACTGACTTGACTCAATAAAAAACAAGGCAAAATGACACGGCCGCGTCAGTTTTCACTTTCCACCCCTCCGGCAAATCAAGCAGATCAAATCAGAATCAGATTACATCGGGAAACCAAAACCTTCACTCTCGTACAACCTCCCTCACCAAGCCAAACCATATTCACAAAAGGGCGACACGCACAACGAATTCAACGAGCAGATGAACCGTAACATTCAAACGCTCCGATCACAAAGACACCAAGAAACAGCAAAAAAGAACAACGGAAAAACGAAGAGCACATCCGAGGAAACGAAAGCAGCGGGAGCAGAAAAAACAAGGAGACGAACTCACGCGCCACGAGATCCACCGATAAAAGAAAAAAAGGCAGCCATCATTAAGATCAGTCGACAAGCTTCTCCGAGCGCATCGACGAAGGAAAAAGGAAAAGACACATCCAGAAACAGATCGCATTGAGACGACAAGCTATCGAATGCCGATGATGATGATGATGATGATGATGATGATGATGATGATGGATGGACGGAGGGAGGGACTCACAGTTCGCGGATCGGGTCGAGATCGAGGTCCGATCGGCCACGGTTTTCCAGACACTCGTGAATGCAATTGGGTTGGAATTGGATTCGGACAAGAACGAACGGAAGACAGAGGGAGTTTCGGAGACGACGACGATGCCCAGAACGAGGAGATCTCTCGCTACTTAATGTCGGACGACGCCGCCCCGTCGACGCTGCTTCGCGAGATCGTAAAGGGGAGCCTCTGGATCGCGCGAAATCCCGATATCGCCCTCCGCGTCCAGCGAATCGCGGGGGAATTGGCAACGCCGCGGGCGGCCAGTTGGCTGCTGTTGACGCGTTTTCTCGGGGGTGCCGATTGACGGGGGGCATATTCGGCAACGGAAAATGTGTCGGCGCAAACGGGGTCGGTTGAAAATTAAAAGAAGAGGGAAGAAAAATCAATATCGTCGGGAAAAAGAAAATCAGAATTTTGGTCTCTCTTGTTTTTTTTTTTGGGTCAAAGAATTTTGGTCATCATTCCGTGCAATAATAACGTGCCACCCCCCCCCCCCCCCCCGGCCGAAATTTTTTTTTCGAATTTTTTTTGGGACTTAATTAAGAAAGATCTAAGGGAAATTATTGCTAATTTTAAAAAGGAATAATAGAAAAGGAGGCGTGTGATGATATACGCGATAAGGTTCCGAGTAATTAGGAGCTAAAATGCTTCGGTATCGTGGGGTTAATCAATAGACACGATCGTATTCTGGCATCAATTGAGATTGGTGCGGGTCTTTCCACGACGCCTCTTGCATTCCTCTGTTCTTTCTTATTGGGTATGTAATTCAAGGACTAGCGTTTCCGTGGTCTCGATTCATGACTCGATCGCCTCATAAGGGTCTCTCGTTGAATGGAAAAACGTGTCGAGAATAACGAGAACCGGTCGCATTTATTTTGCATTCCAGCTCTCCATGGTCCCGAAGATGTCGATGATCGGAGAAGAGTTCGCCTTTCGATCCGTGGAATGGAGGGTGAAGAGATGATTTTAAGTTAGGTGTACCCTTCCTACCGGAAATTCACTACCAGACTTGAAAGCTAGCTACCGTGACGAGGCATGACCCATCTACATTAGGTGTGGGTTTCGCACGCAGCTTGGCCCGATTTCATGCACCTGTTCACGTCTTGAAATGGAGTGACTACCTTATGCTATTGCCTATGAATGAGTATGGGTGGGCAACTTGGACCACTCAAATCGGAATCGGATCAACGAGTTTGATTTGGTTCTCAGGACTATCGGTCCGGTTCCCTATTCCTAAAAGCGGAACCGGTTTCTGAGCGATCCGGTTCTCAATTCCAAAGGGGAACCAGACCGGACCGGACCAACTATTTAATATACATTTTTGTTATTTTTTTCTTCAAAAAAATTAATAAAATGTGAACTAAACTCTAAGTGAACTTCATTATCATAAATTCATTGATAAAAATTAGTAAAATGTGAATTAAACCATAAGTGAACTTTATTGATAAAAATTCATTGACAAAAATTAATAAAATGCGAATCAAACCTTAAGTGTTTAATCAAAAAAAAAAAAACTAAACTCTAAGTGACCAGTTTCCGGTCCTAGAACCAATCGGTTCGGTTGGCGGTTCCCAAAATCGAGAACCGGTTCTCTTGGTCCGATTCCCAGTTCTACCTTAAAATCGGATTGAACCGGGAACCGATCACCCTTATGAATGAGACAAGCGTGGCGGAATTTCATTGTCTGTCTTCCAATTCAATAAACACGAAATCGAAAGGACGATGGTGTGTCCTGTCAATCACACGACATCAGTCTTTGCTATTTTCTTTCTAGCCTCAAACATTGAGCCCAAGCATGGGCTATTGAGAGGGTTGATTTCATACCAGGCAGTAGGGGTGAGCAACGATTCAAGATTAACCCAGGACCGATCTTGAATCGGCCCAATCCGACCGGTCTTGGTCTGATTCTTAGGAAGATTGGGTTGATCCTTGATCTTAGAATCTTTGGATCCTGTATTGTGCGGATTGGTCTAACCTGGACTAACCCTAAATATATTTATTTATTTGTTTTCCAAAAAACCTAAGGCCCTCTCTCCTTTTCTTTCAGCATTAAAAATAGAAACCCTGTTAATTATTGAGCTACGTCTCTCTTCATTCGCTTACTCTCTGTGGTTGTTCTCTAGATTTGCCTTTCCTCACTCGCCTCATGAGCCAGCTTGCCTCTCTTGGCCTGCCTCGACGTCTCACGAATAGCAAACCTAGGTTGCCTTACTTGGCACTCATTGGCATCTTGCAAACAAGATATGAAGTTGTTTGTTTTGTTTTTAAGTGTTCAAAAATGTAAGCAATCTTTTGAGAATGAACAAGATATGAAATTTTATAATTCACCTTGCCAAAAAAAAATTGTATAATTCATGGTTTATGCTATGTATTTTGATCATTTTATTTGTTAATTTTATTTCACGTGTTTGTATACTACTAAGCGGAGATTTTTGTTGTTGCGTTATCTTAGATTTTTATTTGATTTGTATCGGGGTCCATAGTTTGGTTACTTAATATTGCATTGTCGACAGAAATATGTTTTCAAAATGTACCATTTGTCCTTTCAATGAATAAAAAAAAATGAAACCTAAAAAAAATCAATTGGTCCGGGGGTTGACCTTGGAACTAGACCAAACCCATAGGGTCAGTCCAGTCCTCGATCCCAAGCTCAATAGGACCGGCTCTCAGTCCCCAAAATTGGGGATCAATACTATTCGGGTTGGTTCCAGGGTTAAGTGTTGGATTGGCCCAACCCGGACCATGCTCACTCCTACTGGGCAAAGCTAAAAATCTTACATTTAGGCTCGATTTCTATTCAACCTGAGATTGATCCTACAAGAAGGACGATTTCATACTTTTTTGAGTCAAGAACTGCTGTTTATGGATTTTATTTGTGTCTTGGAACCAGGATGCAGGCGAGGGGTTGCGGCGGCTAGTTGTTGTGCTGGTTCCTCTTCGGATGGCCGGCTCTAATCGTGGTCGTGCCCTTCAGTTATATGGAAAATACATGATCATAATTAGGAAAAATCTCTAAGATGATAGTGGCAAAACATTCCAAATTTGTTGATATTCTCTTCGCTAAGCTACCCAGTATCCTCTCAAAATATTAGATCTCGACTTTCCTCTTTAAAATGGGGAAAATTCATTTTATGGGTAACATTTAATTTTAGACCACTAAAAGTAAGAGCATATTGCCCACTAGCTAGCTCCTTGCTACGTGCTCCCAACAAAAGAGTAAAAGGATGAATATACCATAATTTCTGCGTCTCATTGTAAAAGTGTAATTGAGTTTTTAAAATTTCAAATAATGTAATCAAAACTTAAAACTTATCAAATTGATTTAATCAAATATCCCATTAACTCCATCCAATCTTAGTAAAGAAAGATGCGTATGTGAAATTAAGAGAGGGGCCCTGATGTTATTGGTACTACAGCCATTTTCGAAATAAAAAGTTGAAAATCTTTTTCAAAAAGAAGAAAAGCTAAAGAGTACGGTAAAGGCTGGGGCTCTGTTTGTTTCGCGATAAACGAATGATTTGAAAAACATTTTTCTAAAAATCATCGTTCGTATTGCTTGAAATAATTAGTCAATAAAAATTATTTTTATTATTGATATTAATTTATGTTTAATTATTTTTGTAAGTGATAAAAATGCTTTTCATTCATTCACTTTTGTAAGCGATACAAGCCACTATTTTTAAGAATTTTTTTCAAATCATTTATTTTTTGGGAAGCAAACCCATGGCACAAAAATAAAAAAAACGAAAGGGAAAAATACACAAACAATCCCTAAAATTTGATCCAATATGCAATTTGATCCATAAATTTTTAATTTGTTCAATGTAGTCCTTGAACTTTAATGTAATATTCAATATAGTTCCTGAACTTTTAATTTGTTTAATATTGTCCATGAACTTTTGGTACATGTTCAATTTAATCCCTGAACAATATGAAAATATTCAATATGGTCCTTCCATTAATTCAAGTCTAGGGACTATATTGAACATTTTTATATAGTTTAAGGACTAAATTGAATATGTACAAAAAATCCAGGGATCACCTTGAATAAATTTAAAATTCATGGATCATATTGAATATTAAGCTAAAATTTAGAAATTATATTAAATTATATATCGAGTTAAAGTTTAGGAACTATTTATGTCATTACCTCGAAACGGAACTACTGACCGAGCCCCTGATGCACGCAAGCAAGGAATCTCGTGGTTGCTTGCTAGCTCCACATCCATCCAATGAGTCCGGGCGAAATCCAGTGAATCAGCTCTTTGGGATTGACGAATGGGGCAGGATTTGGATGGATAAAGCCGACTCAAGAGACATGAATTCACGAGGTAAGAGACCGCGAAAGAGTGCAAATCAACTCGTGATGAATCCCCGAGGAAACATTGGAGGGTGGTGTGGAAAATGACGAATTTTTTTATGGCATTCACAGGAATCCTCACATAGGGCAAGGTTTTGCGAAGGGAACGGAACATTCGGATTGGAAATTTTTAGATGGTTGAGCATTCCAAACGCTAGCGGGTCTGAGTTGGGTCATAACGAGACCCATTTATAGCTCATTTTTCAATCGGGCTCTATTGTAACCAACCCATTCCAACCAAGTATTAAAGCTTCAGCCAACCCATATTCTACTCAGTCCGTGCAATGCGAGTTAAAATATGTTTCATTGACCTATTTTGCCAACCCTAAGCATTCGCAAGAATCCTCACATGAAGCAAGGTTTTTACTCTGGAGAGTTCGTGTGTTCATGAGCTTGGGTCGCTTGCTAGCTCCATCAACCCATGGAGTCTTGGCGAAATCCACAGGATCATTTCAATCGAGGAAGTCGGGCAATGCCCTGAGAGGTAAGCCAACCCTCATGCAATGCAGGCGAGTGGTGCCACCGCCATCGTGTGAGCGGGCGAGGGCCAAAGGCATCCACGGCGGCCGGACAATGGTTGTTGGCCCTCGCCGATGCTCTCGGTGGTCAATTGCTCTCATTAGCAAAATCAAGGTGGCGTCGCCGCCATTTTCAACACTCAGACCCTCCTCACTCTCTCTCAGTTTTTGTTTTGTTATTTTTTTTTATCTTTGAACAATTTCTTTTTAATTTTTCAGTTTTAGAAAAAGAAACTACCTTTTTTCTTTTCCTTTTCCTTTTTGGCCTTTTCTCTTTTTAAAATTTTTCAAACTTTTTCCCAATTGGAGCCACATAAAAGGCATCAGTCTTTAAATGCATTAAAAAAATGTCAACTTTTTTCTAAAATGATTGATGCAATGGATCTATTAATACCTTACTCAAATTGGACGAAGTTAATTAAGGTACTCGATATGTATATTTGATAAATTTTTGGACTTGATCATGCTATTTAAAAGTTTTAGGATTCAATTATATTTTCACGATAAATTCTGTGATTTTTAGTATGCTTATCTAAAAAAATGAATAATAAAGCTCATGAGGTTCCATCGCTACGCCACTCACAAAGATCGTTAACCTAAAAAATATTTGGCGGGCCTATGATTGATAGGCAACGCCAATAATCACACCAAAGTACAAAACATCATTATCTATTTTAAAAAAAATTATATTTAGGGCCATGCATGGAGATCCAATTATTTGGCCATAAATGAAATACTCTATAAGTCTTGTGAATTGATTTAAAGCAAAGGGAAAAAATGTACATTTAGCCCATTCAAATTTCCCAAAATTAATGTTTATTAATAGATTATACAGGAAAAGGTAAATATCAAAAGCAAGAAACATCTATTATCCAATAAGTCGATGTCCATCGTACCAACAAGTTATCACTCGTGCCTATCAATTTGCTTTCTTTTGTTGAATATCTCAGGCGCGGGGTACCGTTCCCGCTTACGATTCGCCCATATTGTACTTGTCCAGATGGACTACACGTGCCCATTTTGCAATGCGATCCGACAGACAAGCGACTTCCCCCTTGTCCTTCACTATTCACTCTTGTGACCTCACCGCCTCCTGCCACCACCAACGACAGCATCGCCGACCGCAGCACAGAGACACCGCTTCATGACCCTTGCTACCACAGTTGGCCGCTCATTCGGGCAAACGAACATTGCCATTGTTCGTCCTCCACTCCCTTGCTCATTCGCGCTCTCTCGCGCTGTCACCTCCAACACCTATTTGCTGTGCCGGTCGGTGAGCCGAGACCGAAGGACGAGGCAACTACGAGCACGGATCCGAGCTTTGAGTGACGAAGTTGAAGAGAAATTAGTTAAGAAGGCTTATGTAGCGAGCAGTGTAGTTGGTAATTTTGTGCCGTGAATGGTAAATTTCTCTAGAGTTAGGAAAACTACCAGGCCGTAAAATCAATAGGGATAATGGTCTAGATGTCCAATATTCGATCATGGTAATAGAGGGCAGGTCTACAAATGAATCATGTGGATAAAACGATTATTCAGAGGTCAGGACAGTTGGTTCGTTCATAGAATATAGAGATAATTATAAAAAAAAATCTTAAATTTATTTCATTTATATTAATTCGGTCATAAACTTTTAGACTTTGTTAATTGAATCATAAACCTGCTAACAGTAATGTAGTCTACCCGGCCAATTTTGACTAGAATTCGCTGACATAGATATAAGCTCTTTTATGTAGCATCGCCGGCATTAACATGGATAATTTTTTAAATATTTTTTCTTTTCTTTCCTTTTTTCACCATAGCCAGTAAGGGTCGGTGGAGCTCGTCGACCACTATGCTAGGGCCACAAAGCCCTTGTTGGTTGTTGGCAAGAGTGAAGGCGGCCTTGCCCGAGGTTGGCGAGGCAAGGCTCAAAACTAGGCAAGGCGGCCTTGTCCACAGCCGTGATGGTTTGGGCGAAGTCACAACCCTTGCTAGTGGGCGAGGGCGTCACGGCCCTCATGTAGTGGCTAGCAAGCTGCCACGGTGAAAAAAAAAAGAAGAAAAGGAAAAATAATGAAAAATTCGAAAAAAAAATTAAAAAAATTATCCACATCAGCGTTGGTCATGCCATTTAGGACGACCGACGTTCACGTCAACGATTCTGACCAGAATTAGCCGGATGGATTATATTAGCATATCGTTAAAAAGTTTATGATTAAATTGGCCAAAATGAAATATTTTAGGTCTGAATTGACACGAGTAAAATGGGTCCATGACATTTTTTTTTTGGGTAATTTTCCCTAAAACGCTCGTAGCCTCTTTCTCGAAGCAGCAAAACATGTCGCATTCGTCCCTCCTAACTCCACTCAAATTGGCATTCACCAAACACCTAACCGCTCTTCAATATCTCTGCAGCGCCAAGCCACTGACATCACCGCCTACCTTTCTGCCCGCTAGGCTCCTTCAATTAAGAAGATAGAAAGCCTGTCTTCTGAGTTTCTGGGCTTTTTTTTTTCCCCCGTTTTTCACTATGTTTTTTTCACGAAAACTTACAGATTATGAAAAAAAAAAAAAAAGACTCGATTGCAATGTTACAGAAAAATTTTTAATAGTTGGGTGCATCATTTGGAAGGGAAATTCTTCTTTTTGATCTAAATTTGGAAGTGAAATTTACTCGATAGCATTCCACACATAAAAATTTTGGGACTTGTAATATATATATTTTTCTCTTTATTCTTTTAATAAGAAATTTGACTGTAAATTTTATGATTTTGGTTTTTTTATGTCATTTGGTCTTATCATATTTTCATGGGGTCAAGATCTACAATGCAAATCAAATATATAATGCATTGCACGCGAAGACTTACAAGTGCACAGGATTAAAAAAGAGAAATTGGAAAGTGTGGTCAATCGATCCCACTTAAAATGCGGAGAGATTCTTGTTGGGGGATACAGCGAACGCACGTTCAAATCAAAGTACTCCAAAATTTTAGGCAAATTCTATTTGCCCGTGACTTTGTGAACGGGAAAGTTGTCGACGTGCCCTGTCAGCCATTCCGTAGAGAGAGTTTGAGCTCGCCTCACCCTCCCTCGCCTCTCCCACTTATTGATTTTGTTTGAATTTTCTTGTTCCTTTTCTATGTTTTCTCCTCTTTCAATCTAAATCTGAAAACTCTCTTCTCCCGATTTAACTCTAGATCTAAGAGTTTGAACTCTCCCGATCTACCTCTCATCTCTCGATTTAGATATGCAAATTTAATAATATTTTAGAGAATTCAATACCTGTATGCTCTGTTTGTGTATTGATTATCTGCCTCTAGTTTTAATAGTAATCAGGAGGTCCAACATATCGCTAAATTAGGAAGATTTGCTTTCTCAAATGTTAAATCTGTGTTTGTTGGAGGAAGTCGAACCTAGACATGTATCATCAACTGGTAACGACTGGAGAAGGAATTTCCAGCGTATACTCATTACTGACAGTCATACGAAATCCAGTGATCGGTTGTCATTTTGCTTGACACATCCGTTCTTGGAAGGAGTGTGTGCTTAACCCTGCTGAAGCTCTATTGGTCCTCCTTATTTTTTGAATTTGGCCTTGTTTTGTAGTATTTTGGGCTTTGCTTTGCTTTAATTTGCTTTGTTATGGAAGTCTATGTACTACTCATGTATCTCTTTAAGCAATGAATAGAAATTTATTTCTACAAAAAAATAAAACAAAATTTAAAGCTCGTCAATATGGACCATTAAATTTGAAAAAAAATTGTCCAATTAGTCTTGAATTTGTCGTATGGATGCTAATTCAATCATAAACTTTTAATTTTCTCAATTTACTCTGGTCTTTGCTCAAAATTCCAGTATAGTTCTTCCGGCCCATTATTGTTGGAAATCACTGACGCATTGATTCGGTTATCGTCGGTCGTCCCACATGGCACATCGTCACGTGAGCGATTTCCGGCATAAATTGGTTTGAGAGGATTACATTACAATTTCGAGTAAATATTTAGGACCAAGTTAGTTAAATTAAAAAGTTAAAAAATAAATTGATATCCGTGCCATAAGTTCCAGATTGATCGGATGATTCTTGATTGGATTCGAGCATCGCAAATTTGCATCGATTTTGCTAGAGGTACGGGAGATTCGGCGCAAACGTAATGTCGCTTTAGCTACTACACCTCAGCCTTTCTTATACGGATCTTAAGGTGTCATTTTCCGACCAAAAGAAATGGTGTCGTGGCCCTACCGACCGTGTGCAACTGTGCAAGCGACCGCACGATATCAACTTTTGCATCCAGTTTTTGTCCCCTTCGCCTCAAACAGTGGCGTGCACTTGTAGCAAGTGATTTTACTCTGGTGAAGGATACACGGGGCTTTGTTGCGCCTTTTGTGTAACACTTTCTTTGGTTTAGAACACTTCGAACGTTCGACTGTCTTAATTTCTTCTAATGGCAACGTGAATTGCAGACCAATCCACTTAATTAACGGGAGCAAGCAACCCATCTTTAACTTCTTTTCAAAGGAATGAGATGAGACTTGACCACAGTCTTTGCATCGGAGGAAGTCGTTGTGGCTGTGTTAAATTGCGATGCGCAATCAAGTGAAACTCCATTACGACTTCGATCGATCAAGTATTGCTTGGGACTAAGGCTGAGCAAATGCTATTGCCTTGATTATGCAAGAGAAAAGGCGAGCCATAATCAGGTGATGTACATTATAAGGAACATAAAGTATGTCGTGCGCTTAATCGATTCAAGATACATATGTCCCTGTTAAATGGTATAGAAGAATCTGCGTATTCAGTAATGTCAATAGCCTGAACTATCGTGCCGCTTCTTTGAATCAACATTATCAATAAGGCGTAAGTTGGAATCCCATCTGGAGTACACGTTCGCCCTTAATTAGATGCGTGTTGACCTAAAGCACTTATTCCCTCACTCTCATTGGTTCTTGTTTTTCTTCTCCAGGCACGACATGAGAAGTACGAGCTCTTCTTTCCCTTTCCCCCTCGTCTGGATTAAGACGGCACTTGTGATTCTCAATAATTGCCTTGCGTACTGCCGTGTGAATCATTCATCGTATAGTCCGAGAAACCGAAACCCACGATTCGAGGGCCGAGTTTGACCGAAAGAATTGATGCGCTGAGATTGAAAAACGAAGGACTCGAGGGGTCAATGAGCGAGTGGCCAAGATTAAGGAAAAATATGTGCCGCCTCTTGCCGTGTCACTAGACCTGTCAAATGGGTGGATCGGATCGGGTTTGGGTTGAATCATAAATGATCCGATCCAAATTGACCATTAACCCATATATGACCCATTTATGCATAATGTAATTTTCTTGACCCATACCGATACCCGATCCGATCCATATCCGACCTAACTCAACCCATATCTGATCAGATCCATATTGTTAAAATACTTTCATATTTAATTAAATTTAGGAAAATTTATACTCAAATTGAGATGAGAGTGCGAAGTGAGTGAGGGTAATGTTGAATAAGGGCGAGAGAAATAAGATGATTTTAAATCAGTTGTAAATTCATTTATGACAAATTTACAATCCATTTATGACCAATTTAATACTAATATTAGATTTCTACCCATTTATGATTAATTTATTAAATATAACTAACCTATTTATGATTTATTTATTAATATATGTGTTAAGAAATAAATTTATGATTCATTTTGTCGGATCTACGTGTCACCCACCCTTGGCCTGTGTCCGGAAGATGATGCCGACCCTTCATTTGCAGGAGATGCTAACGAATCTTCTTATGGTGCCTGCGGGATGTTGAATTGCTGATGATGAATACCGGGTCCAACATTTCTATTGACGCTAAGCCATGTGCCTATATTATATAAAAGTGGGTAATATCCAGGGGATTGAGGACGTCTTTGTAATGCCAAGTGGTCAATGAATATCCTTTTTACTGTTGCATTTATGCTGCTTTCTCTCTCTTTCTGAAAACGTGAAAAATAATCCTGACAGCTACAGAAGGATTCAGTGAGAGAGAGAGAGAGAGAGAGAGAGAGAGAGAGAGAGAGGGGCACGTGTGAGCAGAGGAAGGAAAGGGAAGGAGACGAGAATTGTGGCCTTTTAAAGGAGTGGTAAGCTGATATGGTGGGTGATTGAGAGGGAGAGTTGAATTGAGGGCTTGATGATTGATTTGTATTCTCTTTCGGTTTCAGTCGCCACTATTTGCACAGATGCAGCTGGAGCAGCAGGTTCTCTCTGTCTCTGTCTCTGTCTCTCTGTCTCTCTCTCTCTCACACATTTTGGGTTGTCCCGTATCATCATTTTGATGCTTTAGAAGAACACATCCAGAATATCTCTTTGCCTTGGGTCCTTGCTTTCTGTTTCTGGGCAATGAATGACCTCACAAGGTCAATTGAAAGATTTTCCATTCAACGAGTCCTCTTTTTTTCCACCCCATTATTTTTTAGAACCGATTGTATCTTCTTGGTTTGTGAACTTTGCCGTACAAAGAACGTTTCGAATTCATCAGAAGAGGGGTCTTACAATGCTGGTTTTCGGCCTCGGAAATTGGTCTTTTGATCAAGCACGAAATTGAACTGAGGGTTTGGGAATTCTAGCACAGTAGCACTCCGGAATTATGCTTTCAGTTTGATCGCGTTTCATTTGAAAGCTATCTAATGCCATTCAGCTGAATAGTTCCGCAATCAATCAGAAGAAGATACTCATTGCCTTCCATGTAAAAGAATGGGAAAGGATTCCCCTGAGGGATGTGTAATCTGGAAAGTGCTTTGTGAATTGGGCTGGAAGTAAATGCGTGCTGATTCACCAAAGACGCTTGAGTTTTAGCTTTTTCGAAGTAGAAAAGGAATGAAAAAATCGCAGTTGAATTTGAAAGAACGAGAATCTCAACCGAGCCCAGGAGTTGCTTCGTTCCAATCCAGAAGCAAACATTAGTTTCACTGTAGAGAAATTTGTCAAAACCGGATGTTGCTTTCCTACTACAGGCGTGAACTTGAAATGGGAGATTATGCCTCAGTAATATCTTTCGATGTCATGTGCTGTGAGCCTTGCGATTCCCTGAGACTGAGAGATATGGAGGACTTAAATTTAAGGCATAATTCATCGTAAGTTAGTGAAGTGTTTCTACTATTGCTAGCGGAGTTTTGGGAATGATTGTAGTAGCGCTGTGGGAATTTACCGAAACCCGGTTTGATGGCCTATTTGCAATCTAGACCTCGTGAGATATAGGTAAGTGCAGAATCAGGCTTGCCATTGCTGTTAGTACAGGCAAATTTGCAAAGGTCTTGTCCTTCGCCGTTGGGATCTCTTCACTGAAAATTAACTGTCATGGATGAAAGACTTGATTTTGATGTTTGACCCTGATATTATCTGTTGCAGGTAACATCTTTGCTATTGGCCTATTTGTATCACCTATGTAAGTTGCAATTCCGTGTGCTTCATTTCAGTTTACATTGTGTTACGATATTTCTTACTGAATTGCATGAAATTACCAGACCGACGTTTAGAAGAATCATCAGAAACCAGTCAACGGAGCAGTTCTCTGGGTTGCCTTATATATACGCTCTCTTGAACTGCTTGCTTTGCACGTGGTATGGCACGCCGCTCATATCGAGTCACAACACGATGGTCATGACAGTGAACTCCACTGGTGCACTTTTTCAGTTGGCATACATAGTTCTCTATATAACATATGCAGAAAACCAGAAAAAGGTTGCTGGCCCCCTTCACATCTGACTTTTTCTGATGCAGATACTTTGGCAGCAGATTTTAGCTGTCAGAACTTTTGATTTAAGCTGCCACTCGTGTTATGTTTGAATACATTTTAAGCAGGTGATGATGTTGGGATTGCTCTCGGCGGTTCTTGGTATTTTTGCAATTGTAGTAATTGGGAGCTTACATATACCGGACCCTGACCTGCGGAGGGACATTGTTGGGATTATAAGTGGCGTCTCCCTTATTTCTATGCTTGCTTCCCCGTTGCTTATAATTGTAAGAAACGCTGACAAGTTCACCGCCCTTCCTTATCATCAAGTACCTGAGGCACAAAGTGTTGAGATGACGGGTATCTAAATTTTCTATATTCAGAATTTGGTGATCCAGACGAAGAGTGTTGAATTCATGCCGTTTTGTCTCTCTCTTTCCATGTTCCTCATGAGCTCGTCATTTTTCCTATATGGGATTTTCAATGATGACATCTTCATTTATGTAAGTTCTTTCTTGAACTCTAGAAACCAAACTGCAATTTATTCTGCACGTGTTTAATGCATCTGGCATCTTATCTTTTTCTCCCTCATTTCAGGTCCCAAATGGTATTGGAACGATTTTGGGGATCACCCAATTGGTGTTGTATTGCTACTATAAACGAGCTGGTAGTGAAAGCTCAAGAGAACCATTGATAGAATCATATGCAGAGACAACATAGTGGCAAGTGAAGGTGAACAAGAAATTGGAATTCTTTCTAAAGTTCATTTATATCGATAAGTAAGAACTGTCTCGTGATTGGATTCAACATTGTCTACTGTGTAACCAGTCACGGTGGGCATCGTATTCTTCTGTAAATCTAAATCACAACAGTTCGAAGAAATAAAAAGCATTTGCAGTTTTTTATTAGAGCCCGAATCCCCCAAAAGTACGCTTTTACTAGTCTCTTTTTGCATTAGCGGGCGTGATGCCTTGATCCCAGTAGAACTCTAGTTGAAAATGGGAATTCTATGAAAGAAAGTCATTTCGAAATTCTTTAAGTGCTGAATGAGTGCCAACCATTCTCGTTTGTTGCTTCTTCCACATAGTTCTTTTGGATCTTGTCTGACGCGGGTGAAATAAGTCTGGGTTGATCAGCTGCATATGTTCTTACAGAAGCTCTCTACGAGGAAAACCATCACTAGCATGTTGCTAAGTTTAATCTGATCTGGAGGGCAGGGGACTAATCTATACAACCCTTCTTTGGGAGTTCCGTTTTAGTCGTGATACTTCGCTTCTATTATCTAATTTTAGCCGACCACGCTTAGTGGGATAAGGGGTGTTGCCATCTTCGTCGTTGTGGTTTATTATTCGATGAAACCATGAATCTCAAGAAACATGCGAAGTAAAAGGAAGATGGATTTCATTTGCCGGCAGTGAAATACGCATGTTGGCTGGAGATCAGCTACACTTCACAGCAATATTTTTTAACCTGTTTGAAATGATACTTCATTGACAACGTTCAAAAGGTATGTCTAAGCTAAGATTAGAGTCTGCCATTTCCAAGAATTTAGATTCCCTATCGGTAATATACGAGGCTCAGAAATTGGACTCCCCGTCTTTTGCATCCGCGTGGTTCACCATTTGTTCCGGCAAAATCTTGAACTCCTGGTGGCATCAGCAGCAAAACAAGTGAAACTATCTGAATTGGATGGACATTGAAGTGTTCTTCAGTGCAGTTGGCTCTTGCATACGGACTCGGCATACGATTGGCTTATTCAGATTCCGAAAAGGAACGCCAACAAGCATGTGGAAAAGAAAAAAGAACTCACTTTTGGGATACCTGACAATAAAAGCCTCGAAGCCATAGCAAATGAACCATATTGGCTTCGCGTCCTCTTCTTTATCGCTTCCCAGTAAGGTGTTTATGTCCGATATGGTGCTGATAAAAAGAAGAAACAAGAAGAACGGCCTAATACCCAAAAAAATTCCAAACTTTAACTTTTGTCCCAATTATATCCTAATTTTTTTTTGTTCCCATAAAAAACCCCAAACTTACCACCTAATACTCAAAAAAATCACAAACTTTAGCCTTTGTCCCAATTATATCCTAAACTTTTTTTTGTTTCATAAAAAATCCCAAACTTTTACTTTTGTCCCAAATCTACCACTCTGTTAACTTTTCCGTCCAATATTACCGTTAATAATTATTTTTATTTTTTGAATTTTTTTCTTTTTCCTTTCCTTTTCTTTTTTTTTTTTCCTTCACCTTCAACCTTTGGCCAACGAGGCTCGACCTCGCCGGCGTTGGGCGAGGTCAGCCTCACCCACCCCTGGCGAGGTTCGTCCTCGCCGTGGCTAGCGAGGTTCGGCCTTGCCCAACGCCGGTGAGGGCTCAATTCCGTCGGTCACGGCGAGGCTCGATCTCGCCACTAGCCGGTGGAACCAAGCCTTGCCAACCACGATGAGGACGAACTTTGCCAGAGGTGAGCGAGGACGAACCTCGCTAGGGGCGGGCGAAGCTCGACCTCGCTAGCGTTGGGCGAGGTCAATCTCGCCCACCCCTAGCGAGGACTCGGTTTCGTCGGTCACTGACAAGGCTCGACCTCGCCGGTGTTGGGTGAGGCCAAGCCACGACAAGGACGAACCTCGCCAGGGGCGGGAGAGGCCGACCTCACCTAACACTGCCCCTGGCAAGGTTGAACTTGGCCGGTCGCTGGACCGACAACTAACTAGAGGTTGAAGGTAAAGGGAAAAAAAAATTCAAAAAAATAATATTAAAATAATTATTAACGATAATATTAGACGGAAAATTTAACGGTGGTAGATTTGGGACAAAAGTAAAAGTTTGGGATTTTTTATGAGATAAAAAAATGTTTAGGATATAATTGGGACAAAGGCTAAAGTTTTGGGTTTTTTTGGATATTATGTGATAGATTTGGGATAAAAGTAAAAGTTTTGGGTTTTTTATGAGACAAAAAAAAGTTTAGGATATAATTGTGATAAAGGTTAAAGTTTGGGATTTTTTTGGGTATTAGGCCCAAGAAGAACTCATCAAATGATGTGCCCCATCCTCAGATTATTATAGCCTTATCCTCGGGGCTCGGACAGTTAAAAAAACAAATTTTATATTCGTTTATTTAGGTTCCGTTTGTTTCTTGAAAAATGAAAGAAAAATTTTCAATTAAAGACCGCAAGTTGGGTCTTTTTCTCAAAAAATGATTTCAAGTAGATATAGTGTCAAATAAAAGCCTGAAATGCCCAATCAATTTTAAATAAGGACCCGAAGCGCCTAATTAGTCTTAAGTAAGGGTATGGGTTCATTGACCGGTCAAATGCTCGCCGGCCGACAAACACGGTTACTATTCTGGCAATCGGAAAAGGGCAATTTCGTCTTTTTGTTTTCTTTTTTTTTTTTCCCTTTTCCTTTTCTATTTTTTTTTCTACTCTTCCCTTTGCCGGCCATAAAGGGGCTCGACGGAGGTCGCCGGCCTTAGGCAGAGGCCGTCCTAGCTGGCGTTGGATGGCCCCTCACTGGCGTTGAGCGAGGGCGAGGTTGCCCTCGCCGGATTTGTCGGATTTGATAAGGGTCACCCTCGCCTACCCAGCCCAGTCGAGGGCCACTCTCGCTAATGTCAGGCGAGGGTGACCCTCGTCGACATTGGGCGAACCTCGTTGGCAACGGGCGACCCTCGCCAGCATCGGGTCACCCTCGTCGGCATTAGGCAAGCAAGGGCGAGGGTTGTCCTCACAGAATTTGGCGAGGGTCTTCCTCGCCCTCCTAGCCCAGTCGAGGGCCGCCCTCGCCGACGTCGGGCGAGGGCCACCCTCACCTGATGTCGATGATCTCCGACAGCCCCGGTTATGGCCGGTAGAGGGAAGAGAAGAAAAAAAAATAGAAAAGGAAAAGGAAAAGGAAAAGGAAAAAAAAAAAGAGAAAAAGACGAAAATGCCCTTTTCTGGTTGTCGGAACAGTAACTGTGCTAGCGGATCGACGAACCCAGGCTTTTACTTGAGATTAATTAGGCACTTTGGGCCCCTATTTGAGACTAATTGGGTACTTTAGGACCTTATTTGACACTATATTCACTTGGAATCCTTTTTTGAGAAAAAAACCTCACTTGGGGTCCTTAATTGGAATTTTCCCGAAAATGAATGATTTAAAAAATTTCTTTTTAAAAATGATTATTTGCACTGCTTAAAATAATTATTCAATTAAAAATTTAAACTTTTTTTTCTTTTTTCTTCTTCATTGAATGGCTGGCGATTGGATATAGGCAAGGGATGAGCTCGCCCTAGGTCGGCGAGGCACGCCGGCCTTGGGCGAGCTCTAGGGGTGATTGTTTCTCGGGTGATTCGGTTCCACCTTGGAATCATACCACTTTGTCTTGGAATCGGACTGGACTTGTCTGACTGGTCGGGTCTTGAGTGCTCCAACAAAACCGGTCCCGTTTTAGGCATTCCCACCATCAATAATGAGCTAGATAACATCTCTGCCAAACAAAAAGTAATGTGCAACATCATAGACCAAAACAAATCATGTATAAATAGCGATCATCCACTGCAATAGAGTTTGAAGCAATTCTCATTCAGACAGTATTTGAGATACGAAAACTACTCCACAATTGAACCAAGTAGGAAGGAAACAGCCTCACATTCCTGCCAGCCTGTAATTTGTATTTTGTACGGAAAAAAACAGACCATTGGATATTATCTTGATGAGATGCAAAAAACAAAACAAAGAGCGAGGCGGGAGTCGAGACTCGAGATGAGACAGCCATAGGGAGATGTCGAGCAAGAGCAAGAGGGATGCTACTCAGTCGAGAGAAAGTGGCACTATTTGAGAGTCAAGCGAGAGAGTAATTGAGAGAGTCGTGAGTGACAATTGAGCGAGAGAGGTGTGAGAGGGAAAGAGCTGTAAGGAATAAGGAAAGAAGCGTGAGAGCCAAGAGGAAAGAGAAAGCGGGAGGGAATAAGGAAAAGCGCGAGCGTGATTGTAAGGAGGATTAGAGTTTCTTTTAAGATTTTTCATATATGAAAAAATAATAATTGTTCAAGCTCAAACGGTGCGAGTGAGAGATTTTACCCTAGAATCGGAAATCGAATCACAAATCACTGCTTTTAATTTTATTGAATTAGAAACCAAATTAAATCGGTCCGGTCCAAGCGATTTTCATTGCTCACCTCTAGTGAGCTCAATCTTGCCGGCCCAGGGTGAGCTCGTCCCTCTCGTTCGTGGCCGATCACTGACAATCGAGGTTGAGAAAGAAGGAAAAAGAGAAAAAAAATAAATCAAAAATTTGAATTTGTTGGTAATTTTTTTCAAAAAAATCAGATAAGATTTTCAAGATTTTAGCCGGATATGGAAAAAATGTGATCATTTTTCTGACAAGTGGCATTTTAAAAAATATTTTTCAAAAACATCCTATTTTTGCGAAACAATCGCGAAGCGAGAAAACTAACCTAACCTTGCAGGGTTTTACCGGCTCCTATTACAAACAGAGCTGGAGTCACCGTCTCTGTCTCGCTCGTAGAATCAATTCAAAGCAGACGGGGAATCTCTCCTCCTGACTCTTCCAATCGCTGCCACACCTCCTGCAAGGTCCTTAATCTCCGCTGGCTTATGATTATTTCTACCGTCTTTTTAAGGTACAATCGTCGCTGTATTCGTTAGCGGTCGGTTTCCGTCGAATCGAATCCTCGGTCGCGTTTCGGTCAGGTCGGGGAAAGCAGCTGTAGATTATGCAACCGATTGTTCTCAATCGAATCGCACCTGCTTGTGAATTGGCCTCTGTGTCATTGCTCAATCTTTCCCGTGCCCGCCTTTTTGTCGCGTTTGTTTTTTTTTGGGCTCCTGGAGTAGCTGGTTGTCGTTCGGTCAAAGTTTCATCGATCGAAATTCACGTGATCTGATGTTCGGGATGACTAGATGGCGATGGTTTCTGCATGCTCGATGTCGATATCGATGTCATCCGCTCTCGCTTTCTCCGTTCCTGCGATTGAATTTGCTGGCAAATATCCGTTGATTCGGTTAGAAGGCCTTATTCATCTCTTCTTGATATTGCTTTTGTTGTGTTGTCAGAAAACGCTGAGAGAGAGAGAGAGAGAGAGAGAGAAAGAGAGAGAGAATGTCGGGAAGAAATCGGGGTCCACCTCTTCCACCAAAAGGTGCGCCTCGTGCGGGGCTTCCCCCTTCCATCCGGGAGCATACATTTGGTAGAGGCCTAGGTGCAATGCCGCATCCAGCTTTACTGGAGGAATTGCGCGAATCCCAACTTGGGATGGGCCCGGGGAGGCGGCCTCCTCACCCTGCCATTATCGAGGAGCGTCTTGCTGCTCAACATGAAGAAATTCAAGGGCTTTTGGTTGATAATCAGAGGTTGGCTGCGACGCATGTTGCTCTTAAGCAGGAACTGGAAGCCGCCCAGTATGAGTTGCAAAAGATGGTGCAGATCTCGGATTCCTTACGAGCAGAAAAGGATGTTCGGATGAGGGAGTTGTATGATAAATCAGTGAGGCTAGAAGTGGATCTGCGTGCTGTGGAGGCTATGAGGGGTGAGCTCGTTCAGGTCAATGCAGATATTAAGGAGCTTACGGGTGTAAGACAAGAGCTTACTGGGCAGGTGCAAGCAATGACTCAAGATTTGGCTAGGATGACGGCCGACCTACAGCAGGTGCCAGCATTGCGGGCAGAGATTGAGACCATGAAGCAGGAGGTACAGCGCGCTAGGTATGGATTTATGGTCATGCATCTATTCTCCTCTTGAAGGGCTGCTTTCCAGCGCGGAAGTTTGATTTTGTACATGTTTTTTTGGTGTCCAGAGCTGCTATTGAGTATGAAAAGAAAGGTAGTGCCGACAATTATGAGCATGGTCAGGTGATGGAGCAGAATTTGATTTCCATGGCCCGTGAGTTGGAGAAGCTTCGAGCGGAGATTGCTAATGCAGAGAAGAGAGCTCGTGCTGCAGCTGCTGTTGGCAATCCAGGTACTTTTCTTTGTGATTTTCTTCATACTCTGTTTTGGTTTCTAGCAGTTTCATATTTCAATAATTAGCAAGTTATGTTGAATCGAACTTGGTCGACTGGCTTCAAGTAGGCATTCCGGTGTTGGAATCATGGATGTGAAGGAATAAGCTTTCATCGTCTTCAACTGATTAAGTTATTGCCAAGATTTTCTATTGAATGGATGAACCGGTAAAACAAGAGGGTCTTTTTGTGCTAGAATATGAGAATTTCTTGTAAAACATGGGTACTGGAGAAGTAATTGGGCTTATAGCATCTTTCATTCATTTTCCTTTCTCAGAAGAATAACTGATTGGATTTGACTGAAATTGGTGATGCACATACAATGAAGACAAAGATGTTCCTTTTGAATGGCTTGCCTAGTGTGATTCCCTTGAGTTGCATGGATTAGTTTTCCATTAATTTTCCTGAGGAGATATATTCAAAGGTGCGCAGTTTCAAGTTCAGCTATTAGTATAGGAAAAATTTTGGAAGGGAGGAATAAGTACTTTTGCTGAAATCTGTCGTTCTGGTTTTTACCAAGATCCAAGAGGTCTTGGGTCTGATCTTTTCCCCCCTCTCATCCCCAAAAAGACCCCCCAAAAAAAAAAAAAAATTCAAGAACTCCAAATAGATCATGTGTCTCAGAATGAACTAAATTTCAAAAACAGCAAATTAACTTTGCTAATTAAATGTGTTAAGAACATTGTATACTGCAATCAAGGAACTCCAAGTAACTGGTCAAATTTGCATGAGCTAAATCCTTATGCAACTTGCATAGACATTGCACATGACAAAGTCCAACCTTTACTTGAAAGAAAATTTTGTTGCAATTGTTCTATTTTGGGAGAATCTTGGCATAAAGTGATGCTATCTTGCCCATCTATATACAAATTACTTAAGTATAAATAATTCTTTATTGGTTTTGAGTTTCGAATTAATTCCTAAACGTTGCCCTACTTAGAAATTATGATAATTTTGAACCTTAAAGCAATGTCACTGATCAGGCAGCCAATAACTGCATGAAAGAGCAGAGGAACTCTGTAAGAGGTGTAGCTGAATCGTTCCTTAGTAAATAAAGCTGCTAGAGGAAGAGATCTCCATGTTGCCTAATTATGTGCAGCTTTGGTGACATATAGAGTACCTCGTTCCCCCCAAAACTTTGATATAGATATGTCTTTTACAAATGTATTTTCCCGCCTGCTTTAACTTTTTAGTCTACGAAAGGAGAAATTTTAGTAATGTAACGGTGCCACATGATCTATACGAAGGGAAAAGGGAAAAAATATCCGAACTCCATTTCACTTAGAAGAACCAAAGGAACGGTATTGTCAAGAAGAATCCACACGACCCCGCTTTCACTTCAAGTTTTAATCTGATAACCTAAAAATTAAAAGGAAAAAGAAGATAAATCCATTTATTAGACAAAGGAGGAAACTGAGAATTCTGGGAAGTGGCTGCAATGACTCTTCAAATTAGGTTTTAGTTAATGAACAAAATCTACAGTTTCTGGTGATGCCTATGAAGCATTGTTGACAGCTGGATTTAAATAAAAAGAAAGGAAAAAGGTAACATTCAAAGATGTTTCAACAAGGCTTCTTGTCAAGGGGTTTATATCGGTTATTGATTGAAGAGAATATATGCAAGGCATTTCTCAGTCAACAAAGAGATTTATTGAAACAGGGAAGAATTAGTGCTTATCAAGACTTTATTGGGTCATATCGAATGCATGGCAACGGGATGGGTTTGGGGCGGCTAATCTTGTCCTAAACCCATCCCAAGAAATTTCTCCTTATGTTCCAAACCCGTTGCAAGCCTTATAGGACTTTGGAAATAAAGTCCCCAACCCATCCCACAATCATTGGGTAACAATCAGATATCTCTACGTGTTTTGGTGGTAAAAATTATCTAACACTAATAAATAATACATCCAGAATTTTGAAAATCTTGATTATACAGCCAACCAGTTGAAGTTTTATAAATCTTCAAGAATTATGAAAAGTGAAAGAAAAATTGTGGATATTGTAGAAAAATGCAGATGCATATGAATTAATTCTATTTTTGGGTATATAAAACAACATAATTGACAATGGCTCCTGGGTTTGGATTGGGAAGTACCCGCAAGGCAAATCACAAACCTGTCCCAAACCGTATAGGGTTATGCAAGTGTTATCGCAATCCCGTCCCACAACTCTAAAGAGCAACTTGTTTAAGCCCTATTAGGGTCTGGGAGGGTCAGGCACTCTACCTGCCCATTGCCATCCCTACATATCAAGTACTATAGAAGCCCTGAAAAGAAATCTATAAATTGTGGAGTGTATATTCTTAATTGTTTGCCAAACCTGAAGTCGACTCGCCTTTAATGACTATTCATGCTCATTTGCCATACGGAAGCTTTTTTCCTATATACATATTGATATCTTCTCCATATATGCATGCACTTGATGTTAAAGAGGGAATGAATACACTCCATTTAATAATAGTTTCTGCAAAGAAAATGCAAGAAATGCTTTTTCTTCAAACCATCTATTAAAGGTCCTTGTCTTGTTTCTTTTGATTTGCAAGGATGATCTTTTTCTTGATAGTAATATTAATCGGGATTTTACTTTGAGACTCCACATGAGTTGCTTTTGGCCAGCTAACAGTAGATATAAACAATAAATCCTATTTATTGTATTACTAGTGCTATATTTAAACACGGGTTGCTTTTGGCCACCTCAATTGATACTCATGTAAAGTAGATGAAGAAACTATGGATATTTATTGCCTAATATGATCAGGTTACATAGTTCTACGAACATTAATGTCTACTGAGTTAATTTCAAGTGTCATTACGTGGCATCTTCAACACGTGAAAATGAAGCTATTACCGTCTTTTACATTTAATTGCTCCACCAGAAATGGTGCCTATTTCTTTTTCGTTCAACCTTTTAATTCTTTGTCTCTGTATGTGCAGGCTACAATACATCTTACAGCAATCCTGAAATTGGTTATGCTGGAAATCCTTATCCAGCTGGCTATGGCATGAATCCTGTATGTTTGTTTGTTAGAAATATTTCTATTGTCTCTTTGTTAACATTTGTTTTGGTCATGTCTGCATGTGATAAGGTATGTTTATATGCTGGTTAAGCATTTTCACTTGTAACATGCTTTATCCTCGAATTCCAGGTTCCTGCTGGTCTGGAAGGCTACACCCAATATGGACACATGCCTGCTGCTTGGGGTGCATATGCTCCTCCTGGACACAGATAGACTAGATTTGCATATCGATGTAAGCTGAGTTATAACTGCTCCCTTAGGCTGCAACTCACCAGATAGATTATTAGGTCTGGCTTTCCAGTTGTCATTGTAATCTTGGGGGGTTTGCCTCCATTATATGCTGCCTGAAGTTGTACTGGACGTTTTGTTATTTAATGATGGTCTTCTATATAATTTTGTCGCTTTTGATGTGGAGGTCAGGCTCTTCTCTTAAATTCTTTAATGATCTTGGTGTAAAGTTCATCGCCAACAATTGCTTAACTGATAACTGTGTTATTGGACCTTCCATTGTTTAATATGACATGCTAGCTTTTGGTCAAGTTCCTTAGATTGGTACATCCCAACCCTGGTGGTAGGTTTTTAGAGGAATATGTCACGTATATGTCCGACTTCAATAATTCTAAGTTCATGAGGACTCTATGAAGTGAGTATTCCTTGAGAATGTCACCGTCTATGTGTGATCTGATACATCATTTTGAGTGCAGCCTTTGGCTCAGCAAATTAGACGTTCAAGGTTTGTGGTAATCTTTAGATTAATAGGATTGGATGAGTGATCTCAGTCATCACCTTGCCAAAAACATATCTTAGTCATCGACCCTGCAAAAACAACATCGTAGTCGTCAGGCTCTACTAATTTTAACAGGTTGTCAACCTCATATTTGACTAATTTGGCTATGTAAGACAGGTGATAGAATATAGGTTGAGAATGACATGTGAAGTCTGTATATCACCTAAGAAGTTTCTGGATTTCGTATTCCATCTTCAGCTTTTCCATGACATATAAATGGAGCGAAGTGGTTCAAGCTCACTATGTAGGCCACCATGTTTTTTGTGACCCATTCCCATGATTTGTGGGAACTTTTTATCACAATCAACTCTTCTTTGTGCTTGGAGTCTCGGTTGATTTCCCTTATCGATTGCTGTAGCTTGCTTTTGTTTGTGGCCTAGTTTGGGCTGTAGAATATTCATCTGTTTCGAGGCTTGAGAAGCTGGCCAGTACTAATTCTGGCTTTCAGCTGAGGGAGATTACTTTCTCCAATTTGGGTTGTTGGTTTTGGTATGTCCGAAGGCTGCCTTACGGCAGAAATTGTATCTATGTAAAATATTCTGGGTCATATGTTAACCTCCTTTTGTATGATACCAGACTTGTAACATCTAGAGATAGCAGCTATCTCTCTGTGCCTCTCACAAAAGATAAGAAAAGTTTCTTGTGCTTCTAGTATGAAGTTGTTGCGATTTAGGAGTATGACTGTCCCCATTAATTTGGGCAGTTGAATAGATTGAATAAACGGATTTAGCTGGTGAAGTCTGTGCCCCTGATTTCTCCTTTCAAAGAAATTTTTAATTTAAAAGCTCTATTCATCTCATTCCGTTGCTGAAAAGCAGCAGCCGGGTATTCATTGCTTGTGCCTTCTAACTGAATGATATTCAACTTTGATGCGACAGGATCATTTCATGATCAAATAAGTACTGTGCGTTTAAGATATTGTCCACTACTGTGTTATTTCTGCATTTGTTTTCCTTGGTTGTGGTTACTCTCACACATGGATACGTGGAAGATATAACTAAAGCTGATGTTAACCCAAACAAGAATAACTGGTAGAGTTTGTTGTTTTTTTAGGCGAAAAGTTGTAGCATTTTTCATTCCCAGATTACTTGGTTCTTGGTTCTAGTTGGAAAAAAGGGTTAGCTGCTAGCAAACCGACTTTTGTTTGCCCCATCAAGTTGCCCATATGTTGGACCGAAGGATTTCCTTTTTTGTTTTTTACTATATCGGAAGCTGTTTTGCTTCTTGATCTTTTTACATAGTTAATGTTATGCAATGCAATTTTGAGGGACTAAATGTCTGGTTGATATGATTGATGACATCTCTGGGAACAAACATTTAATGTTTGGATCAGAGACGAACAGCCGCACTTCAAGTCCTTACCAAAAAAAAAAACAGCCGCACTTCAAGTCTATTGCTTTGGTTGTTTTGATGGGAAGAGATAAACAGGAGCACAAGTCGCATTTGGCAAGAAGTCTTATGCAATCCGAGGAGGAAAATGGGGTGACTGTGTCTTGAGGAAGATTCTTTTAGTATTTTAGTTTAAAAGTGGAAGTGTGTGTGGACTTTGATGGAATATTTTGTACAGCAGTAATGTTTTTACTGAGGAAGAGGACATATTAGTGGTGGTGGAAACCTCCCTCATCCTCATGGTGTTAATTATGTCATTCTTAAATGAAATAAATTACAATCGGAAGTAGTTTGAGAGATTATCAAACTTGATAAGGTAGTTGTATTGTCCGAGAGGCTGTTGCTCTCAATTTTCATTCTGCTGCTAAAAATACTGTTAATGCACTCCATTAACATTTTAATTGGATAACCAGGTGGACATGATGCTGTCGAGACGAAACTGACTATTAATGGAAGGAATGTCGACGAATGTCAGTAGATTGTTGCACGCTGCCTTTGTCTTTTGTTGGTTATATATTAGCAATACTTTGCTTTGCATGTCTCATGGCTTAAGTGGTGATTCATATTTTCTGATTTTGTTATCCTGTGGCTTGTGAACACCTGTGCTGTAGCTTATTTGTTATTGTTTTGTTGAGGATGATATATTCTTGCGTAAAATACTCACCTTTTCCATTTTTTTAGAGTTATGCATTGTTTGTTTATGTTGTCCTTCACCGTTCTAAATTAGATATTTAAATCTTCTGATTCCAGGTTACTGCTTCTGTGCTCCAGTACCTGCATATGGGCAATGCTTCAGTTACTGGTCATTATCGAATGAGGTGTGTTCACTTTGTTAGCAGCCCTCTTTTACCCTAGTTATTTATTTCATGATACTGCTCATAGCATGTTAGGAAATAAACTGGCTAGATCCTATCTTCTTTCTATGTGCTCGTTATTCCCTACCCGTCTGTTGAGCTAATCTCTGTCAAAGGTTTTTAATTGAACATGTGAACTGTAAGTCTCTATATTACCACTGGCATTGATCCTCTGAGGTCACAGATATAGTTGCAATGGTCAATGCGATGCATGTGCAGGTTATGATGTGTGAACCGTGAGAAGTGATGTGAGGCCCGGAGGGTGATGCACAGTCGATCCCTTTATTTGGTTGTCGGCATGCTTTCTTCTATCTACTTACCTTCTGTTGGATATGTTTGTGTAATGGAACGATGATGGACCTGTCAATGCCGTGCAGTGGGAGAGTGCTGCAAGGGTGATTGAAAGGACCATCACTTGACGACCGACAGAAGAGCATGCTGGGCGAACCTTTTGCAGCTGATACAAAGACAGGTTGAGGAATCTCGGGGACGACACTCTTGCCGTGAATATGTTTTGCTGAGCAGTGAAGTGAAACCTACGACTTCTGTCGACTTGGTTCGTTCAAGTTTCGAATGCTTTGGCACGATAAGGCAAGATCGCTGTGGCTCCACTTTGCCAATTATGGATCGTAAATAGTAATACCGCGAGTAGCCTCTTTGGCGGCCCATTTCTTCCCTTGCTCTTTTCCTCCGCCCATTTCTCTCTTCCTCTCGGCCCGGCCTTCTTCCCTCCCAACTTTCTCTCTCAGAAGCTCGAGCAGCAGCGAGGTCGTGAGGGTGAACGATGAGTGGGGGAAGGACGCGTGTGCGAATGCAATTGGCGAGAAGTCCCCTCCGACCGCCTGCAGAGAGCGTCAGAAAAGGCTGGTGTCGACGTCGTTCCGGCACGCACACACAGACCGGAGAGGGAGTTGACCGGAGACAAAGAGGGAGAGGCCAGAGACCGGAGAGAGGGAGGAAGCATTCTTGTGACCCATCGCCCTCGCCCTCGCCCTCGCCCTCATTCCCTTCGCTCGGCCACGCTGGACTGGCCATCATCACCGTCTGGTGTCGCTTCGCTCGCGGTTCCCGGCGGCCCCAAGCTCTCTCCATTGTTCCCGTTCTTCGAAGGTGAGTCCGTTCAATCCCGCTCGAACCCCTCTTCCCCTCAAGAATCTCGGTTCGGAAGCCTTGCGGATGGGTCGGCCACAGCTCGATACGCTTCGAGCCTGCCTTCCGGCCACCGTCTCCGAGCCGAGTAGGGAACCCCGTGGTTAGACGCTCCTCACCGTGAAACCGTTTTTGCTCCGTTTTGCCCTGTTTCGCCAAGCCGGACCGAGGCTCGCCATTCTCCGGTTCGTGCGTGTCTTTGCTTTGAATGAGTCATCCCCGTTTGCTTTTGTGTGATGATTGTTGTTTGTGTTTTAAGCCTAGATACAAAATCGACTGTTCAATAGGTCAGTGTTCTCCGCTTGATTGATACTTACGACGTGTTCGGTCAAATGCCTGAACCAAACTAGCGTAGGTCGCGGTTTTGTGGATTTTCATCGCCGTTCGTCTCTCCATACGTCTCTTCTTTTTGCGAGTCGTGTCTGTGTTGGCCGTTCTGTGGTGGAAGCCGTGTAGGCTGGCGACCGGCGCTTTGGCCGCGGAGGGGCAGCTTTTATCTCTTCGGTTTGGTGACGTTGGCCGTCCGTGGGGGCCAAGCGTCGCCGGAAATTTGTTGGCGTCCGGCCGACGGTGGCGATGCCATTCACTCGCGTCGAAGCTGCCTCCAGTTTGGCTGGCCGGAGCGGAGGAGGTGGGGTTGGTTCGCGGCCGTGTGTGGGCGAGTGCGGCTGGAGTCGGGTCAGGCAAGTCGGACCGGGCTAGACTGGCTGAGCCGAAGGACGACGGCCTGGGCTGGCCGAAATGGAGTTGGGCCGAAAAGATTTGGTGGGCTTGATTTCAATTGGGCTAGACTGAGTAGGCAAGGTGGTCCTGGGTCTAATTTTTAGGTGCGCAGGCTGGGCTGATAATAAGACTGGGCAGCTTTAGGTATTTAAGAGGGTTGGGCTAGCCGCACTGGGCTCAAGAGGTGAGACTGAGGGCCCGGGCCAGCGAGACCCGGGTTCGGTCTCCACCCGGACAGGGGCTTGAGGATCCGACCCGGGTCCGTTTTATATAATAATAATGATAGAATATAAAATATAAAAAATAATAAAAATTAAAAATTCCGAAAATTAAAAAAAAAATAAATATTGGGTTACTAAAAAGGTCACTTCTTGTCCTTTGAGTGTAAATAATGCCCCCACTTGTTTGTTTACCGTTTGTCTTGTGCGCCTAATTGCATGTTTTAGTCGGCTTTGCATGTGAAGAATGCATGGATGAATGTTAGGACTTCTAGGCATGCCTTCCGGCAGGTAGAGTAAGAAGGTAATTAGAGCTTAATTAGGGGTTGATGGTGTCAGTCTACTGCCTTGTGAACGCAAGTGGGGGTTAATGATCGTTAACCATAGTTAACGAACCTCTAGTTTGATTATAGGGTGGCTGGGTCGATCGAATAGCATGCATAGGATCAACTTCTCAAGCTGAATTACTTGATCGTTTGTTGATTGGTGAACTTGTTGATTCACCACTTTGATTGAGTGTGTGTTGAAATGGATGCTCAAAACCAACGAGGATGGAAATCGTTATGAATTTTCCGAAGATCAAAGGTCGAGAGTGGTGGTTCGAGGAAATATTTAATTCAGTTTGGTTTATGGTGCGAATGGTAACCATTCTGCTCTAGAAATTAAATTCTTGCAAGAAATTGATTTTTGGATTTCTTGCTTAAAATTGATTTATAGAGGAGAAATCTGTTTGGTAAAACATGACTAATTTTGCTCCAAAAATTGATTTTTGAAATGGAAATCTATTTTTATTTTTTTGGGTACTTAAAAAAAAAAAAATTTCACTCAAAGTGGGTGCCTAAAGGTATTCTTAGCTATTTTGTAAAGTTTTGAAATTTTTGATTTTTTGATTTTTTGGGCACCTCAAAAAAATTAAATTTCACTCAAAGTGGGTGTCCAAAGGTATTTTAAGCCATTTTATGAAGTTTTGAAATTTTTGATTTTTTTGGGCACCTCAAAAAAAAATAAATTTCACTCAAAGTGAGTGCCCAAAGGAATTATAAGCCATTTTGTGAAGTTTTGAAATATTTTTATTTTTTTATTTTTTTGGGCACCTAAAAAAAATTAAATTTCACTTATAGTGGGTGCCCAAAGGTATTCTAAGCCATTTTGTGAAGTTTTGAAAATTTTGATTTTTTTGGGCACCTTAAAAAAAATAAATTTCACTCAAAGTGGGTGCCCAAAGGTATTCTAAGCCATTTTGTGAAATTTTGAAATTTTTGATTTTTTGATTTTTTTGGGCACCTCAAAAAAAATTAAGTTTCACTGAAAGTGGATGCCCAAAAGTATTTTAAGTCAATTTATGAAGTTTTGAAAATTTTGATTTTTTTGGGTACCTAAAAAAAATTAAATTTCACTCAAAGTGAGTGTCCAATGGTATTCTAAGCCATTTTGTAAAGTTTTGAAATTTTTAATTTTTTTTATGTTTGTTGAAAAAAATTCACCAAATTTCTTATTTTCCCAAAATTTAATTTTTTTTATTTTCTAGAAATTTTTATGAATTTTTCTGGAATTTTTCAATTTTTATGTATTTTCTGAAAAAAAAAATTAGGGAGAAAAAAAGAGAAAAAATAGGGAGAATGCATTCTGGAAGAGAGAAGCTAAAAAAAAATAACTTTTATTTTTCTTGCCCAAAACATATTTTGAAATCAAGAATGCATTATGAAATCAAGTATTTTTAACAAACACATTTTTATTCTAGAATGCAAAAATTGCTCCAGAATGCATTTCGAAAATTTTTTAACAAACGCATTTCTGTTACGGAATCCATTCTGAAACAGAATTTCTACTGTAGAATGGATTCTATTCGTGCCCTTAGGCTACCATGGTGGTCCATGTTGTAGATTTTTTTTATTTTTTTGTTTACTGCTAAATTATTAGTATTATTTGAGCCAAAAGAATGTAGTTGCATTGCATGTCACCTTTATTTTTCATGTCACAACCTCAAATTAATACCGAAATATTCTCGTACTCCCTGTCATTCTTAGGATAAGATCATGGGTAACCAACTTATGCTTTTCAACTTAATGTCTCTATGGTCAGTTTCAGCATTGTTAATACCAAATTATATTGCTGTTAACTAAACCGTCGTTGGTTGTTTTCAAATATGAGTTGAAGAAAATTTCTGCAACTTGTAACCTATTACGCTATTTCCCCTAAATATTTCATATATGCATACTACACATGTCACTATAAATTCAGATCTGTAGCATGTCTTTCCGCAACAACCGACAACGAAATAACGAATTTTTGGAACTCTACTCTAAAAAGGAGATTAAAGATGAACTCTGCTACATCCTGGCCAAACGACAACAATATCCCATCCACGAGACATAACTGAAGGGATTTTGCCTAGTTTTCAAGAACAATATGACATCTTAGCTACATGCACGGACTCATCCCCACCATTTCCCTTGATGGACAATGTATGTGCGTCAAAACATTTCGATCCGTTCCCTATACTTAACAACCGCTATGACCCATGAGAAATAGTCGAGCTTTCACCTTCCCCTGTTTGAATTTGGAGCATGCAAAAGTGGGGCTTTTAGGAAGTGAGTATCTACTTCCCCACTGGCTGGTAGCACATTACAAACCCATGGGTTGCGGCATGGATGGGAAATGAGCGAGTAGCTTCTCCACTAATAATATTACTTGCTTCTGCAATACTTCTACTACTAGTTTTAAAGTGAATGACGACATGTCTGGGTTTGTGAATAATTTGCACAGAGCCAAGGACTCGGATGTTCACATTGCCTTTCATTGAGGAGATTGATCTAAATACTCCAAAGGACATGCCTAAAGGCACTCATCAGTATGATCTTGTGGTAATGACAGATGAAAAGTGATCAGCATCCATCAAGAAGCATGTGCAACCTTCTAATCTCCGTTTTCTTGAGAGATGCAAGGTTTGGCTACTTTGGATGTATCTTTAAACAGCTAAGACTAATAAGTCTAGCTATTATTTCTCTATAACACTCTATTGAGTCAAATGTAAAAAAATTAGGAATTATGAAATCCTGAATAATGTTTAGCGCGCAATTTAAATTAGCACAGGCAGGTGTCATCTTTCATGGTACCGATAATCTTGGATATTTATTCATATAATACATGTTTGGCACAAGTCAAATGAAGTCCAAGTAAAAATAAATTGGCTCGCCAACCAGCTCACTGCTCTATTGTCAATCATTTTGCTCTTAAGTAATATTTGTTATTGGCGCTTCTTGGATTTTACGAAAGTGTGGTTGAATATTGTGTATAAGTAGAGAGGATCAATAAGTATGAGGACAAGGAATAAAATATTTTATTGAGTAGTTGTGTCGTACACAATTTTACTATATTAGAGGTCATACATCCGAGCCATATATAAACTTGTTAATAGACTTTGACAAGGCAACTAACTAATATTTTCTAATACTTTATACTACTTAACGGTTGTGTTACAAAACTTGCTTCTCATGTCCACAATTTCCATGTTGTATTTTGACTTTGTCTTCACTTATTAATTGACTTTATATGGACCGTTTCAACTTAAACTTCTCTTTACCAGTTGTAGTTGATGCAGCAAAGTTACTTAGTTTTTTCGGCTGCTCCTTGCTCAAGTTCTCTATAGTCTAGAATCCATAGATTTCTCTAGAAAAATTGGTCAAACTTCACCGTTCTTAATGTTCGAGTCATGTCATGACACGGATAAGTTGGATCTGTCTTCTTTAATGCTCAATTATGGATTGCAGACATGAGTTCGGAGCAGATGAACTTGGTTTAGAGATATTGGGGATCACTTTTTTGGCTTTGGTGGCTAACCCTATCACTTCCTTAATTCATACTACCATATGACGATTAAGTCTACGTTTTTCACTTGAATTCTATTGCACGTCATGGTTTTATATGATCATATACATGATCTAGAATTTGATTCTAGGTCTACGTTCTCATCATTTGACTTACCAGTTGAGTTAACTTGGTTTTTAAATGAGTATTTCTTATAATGGTGGAGCTGGGAAAGAAAAGTAGAGGATCTTAATCGGCTCGAGGGCCAGCAGTGTCTGACGGAGTGGGTATGATGTGAATGAATTTTCAATCCCCAACTTGTATGAGTTTCGATTATCAGGAACATGACTCTTTCTATATTCTGCTGATCTTCTCCGTAGTCATGTCCCTTGTTGGAAGAGTATGCAATCCATGAACTGATCAACCCTTGCTTGGGAGATCAATTTTCAGAGTGAGAGGTTTATTGCATTCTCTATGCTGCATCCCATTGTATTCGACGGGATCCTGAGTGAAGACCTCGCATATCACAGGTAAAGACTTTGATAAAGTAATGGAATGCCAAATGGTTGTCACATGTCAGTTAGGAAACGTTTGTAGGTACACATTAAACGAGAGTGCCTAGTGCTGGAGTCAGATGCTTGAATCATATCGAAATTGTTAGTTGTTTTGGAGAGACTTTTTGAGTTGTTTGTTTTAGAGAGACATTGAATCAATATTTCTTTCGCTTTTCTTTTTCATTTTTGAGAATGTGCTTCGAATCCTGGAAGGGGACAGGCACGTAGATTCAAATTACACGTCGATTGTTCGGGTCAATGGTAGAAGCCATAGCAGAAGGATCCATGACGAGCAACAACATGACAGTGGTCCTCTATTGGATGATAACAGGCAAGCGTTCACTAAAAAACTATTCGGGTATTTTGTGTTTGAATTCATCAGGAGTCTTGTCTTGTCTTCTTAATGTAGAGCATTTGGAAAATAGATGGTCGCTTTCTTGATTTATTTGTTCTAGTACTTACTTTTGTGTGAATAGTTTCCAAGTAACAATGAATTTGAGAACTTAGCTCATCCTATAATGGCTAATTCAAAGTCACAAGTTTTCAATTGACGCCTCACAATAGTTGATTATATCGGCATCTAGACTTACAGAGATGTGATAATTGGATGGACGTTATAACGTATTAAGAACTTTGTTATAGATGGATTTACTCAAGCTCGTAGTTGTAGGAGTTTCTACATTGTATTTAATCAAGTTGTGAACATTATCACATTCGCTCTTGCCAGTGTAACAGTTTTATTTGTTGCCGAAAAGAAAACTCTTGGAAAATCATTTGTTGATCTAACATAAGATGAAAGCATTAAACAATGCTCAACTAAGAAGATAAAAATGAAAGAGTTGGCGCATGATGACGATATACTTGATTTATTGGAAAGATGGTAAAAGGTAATCTATCGTCTATAATTCAAGAGACATGATAATTGGATGGACACCATATTATATAATAACTTTATCATGGGCAGATTCGATGGTGTTTGCAACTATTGGAGTATCTATTCCTGTATTTAATCAAGCTTTCAACATTATTACATTTCCTCTTGTCAATATAATAACTTCATTTGTCACCGAAGCGGAAATTGTTAAAAAACATGTGTTGATTCGGCAGAAGATGAAAACATAGAAATGAAGGAGCTGACGCATTATGATGAAATAGTTCCAGTAGAGATAGTTCCAATCTCATCTTGTTAGTTTCATCATTTAACCGGAGACTTGGCAAGAGATTAGGTATGATCAGATTTTACAGCAACTACAAATAACAAAGAAATGCAATATATTCCTTCTGCATCTATTGCGCTAGTAGTTATTGGGATCTTTAGCATTTTGCTAACATCATTTCCAACATTTGGTGTTGAAATCCTCTTGGCTTTTTTAGTCTAAAATCTGAAGTGGCATGATTATTTCTCTTGTTAAACTTTTTAAACTGTTAAAGGTCTTTCGGGGTGTATAATTTGATTAAATAATATTACACATGAAAGTCAAAACATGCATAATATCTACCACAAATTTTGATTTTTATTGTACCCAGATACTTGGAAACCCCTTCTAGCCCTAGCTATAAGCAGCAAAGCACCAAGCTATAATTCCAAACATTGTGAAAAACGCCGATGATAGTTTGCATGTTATAATGTTTTGGGTCAAGTAATCATTTACCTTCTACTATAAGGTTAATAGTAGTGACATTATATACATTCGGTCTAGTTATCTTCATTTTCCCTTTGCTACATGTTCAGTTACTCTCTTTTTTTTATATTAAGAATATTACTGTTACATTGGCAAGGGTGAATGTAATAAAGTCCACAACTTGTTTAAATACAGCGATAGAAACTCCTACAACTGTGAGCTTGAATAGACCTACCTATAACAAAGTTCTTATACGTTATAGCATCCATCCAATTATCACATTTCTTTAAGTCTAGATGCCGATATAATCAGCCATTGTAAGGCGTCAATTGAAAATTTGTGATTCTGAATTAGCCATAATAGGATTAGCTAAGTCCTCAAATTCATTGTTACTTAGAAACCGTTCATACAAAAGTAAGTACCAGAACAAATAAATCAAGAAAATGACCATCTATTTTCCAATTGTTATGCATTAAGAAGACAAGACAAGACTCTTGATGAATTCAAACATAAAAAACCCGAAGAGTTTTGTAGTGAACACTTGCCTGTTTTCATCCAATAGAGGATCACTGTCATGTTGTTGCTCATCACGGATCCTTCTGCTATGGCTTCCAACATTGATCCAAACAATCGACGTGTAATTTGCATCTACGTGCTTGTCCCCTTCCAGAATTCGAAGCGCCTTCTCAAAAATGAAAAAGTAAAGTGAAAGAAATGTTGATTCAATGTCTCTTTAAAACAAACCACTCAAAAAGTCTGTCGCGACCTAAAATTTCTCTCAGGCTAATGGATTATTAAGACTAAACTTAATTCGGGCCCTCCCAAGCCCTACCAATTCACAACTTAGGGTTTAAGTTTTTAACATGCAAAAGTTTTCATACTTGGAGTCGCTACTAATTTATTTGCGGTAGGTCGATTAGAAACCTAAATAAAACATAGGGAGATATGTTTTATTTTTACGAACCAGAGATTCTAAGCTTGGGGACTTGATTACGCTAGATCTAATCTAACGCCCTTTCGGTACCTTTTCTTTTCAAAAAATATTTATGCATGCAGACTAGATCTATTTTATTACCTAATTACTAACATGTGAGGTGTTCATACGAGTGCGTAAACCACCAATTTAACACCCAAGAAAGCAGTAAATAAATAGAGGATAACATACCTCAAAGTCACGCAAGCATCTGCATTTGTTAGTAGAAAATCACACAGACAATCCTAATATGATTTCTAATTAACAAAGCAAGGCACTCAATGTGTTCATTAGGGTTTGTGCTTTATTAAAATGCAAACTAACCTATATGCAATGCTGTGCAAAAATGACACGCGATTAATGCAATCTAGCATGCGAACTATATGTCATGCGATGACGTGACCTAATTCTAATGACGGACAAATAATTTATTTTTGGTATTTTTTTTATGAAATTCGGAATAAAAAAAATGCCTAAAATAACATGCAATCTAACAACTTCTTTTTTTTTGGTATTTTTTTATTAAAATTCGAAATTAAAAATTACTCAAATTAAGAATGCAATCTATTCTAATCTATCCTAAAGTAACTCATTCTTTTTTTTTTGGGATTTTCATGAAAATTCGGAATCTAAAAATAACCTAAATAATCTATTAGGATTAGAACAATACCTAATTTAAACTAGGAAATAAATTATGTTAAGTCCTAATGTAAATTAAATAATTATCCTATCTTCTAGATACATTTAGGGTTCCCTAAACATGCGAAACTTCTAATCGAAATCCTAACTAACATATTTTTGGATTTTCTTTTTTTTAAAGGAAATAAATCAAACAAAGATAGCAACCACATTCAAACAATCCACGCAATCCGCAAGATTCTTCTTATCAAATTCAAATTAGGCAAATAAATCAAACTAACGGTCATATCTATAGGGTCATAAATATCAACAGAAAGTTGATTGTTTAAATTTGGAAAGTAAATAAAATCTATTATCGTATCCTAGTAGTTATGAATAAGATAACGATTTTCCGTATCGCCACGTATCGTACCTTAGGGATAAGGTAGGATAGTCGTCCAGATACGTTGCCAAATTAGGAATGATTCCTAATTTTGGTATTTTCGAATATTGTAGATATCATACACATTATCTCTAAGATGTCTAATAATCCACCAAAGATATCATGAAATATTCAAACACCAAAAGAAATAGGAAATTAAATATTCTAAGAATATTGGATGAGAATGTTACCTAATTTCGTGGATAATTTCTCAAGTTTGAATTACGTGGATCGGGTTTGCGGATCATGGCAACGGTGTGGCTGGTGGCGGGCACGGCCACGAGGATGGCGGTGTTGCTTGGTTCAATCCGATGGCTAATGGTTCATGAAACTCGCAAACGATGGTGGTTGTGGGGCTTGTGGCTACTAGCAGTGGATCGAGATTGCAGCCTGAGATTAGCGACCGGCGGTGCGTCGGGAGCGGCGACTTGCGGCAGCGGCTCGCGGTGAGGACAACGGCGTGGCGGGCGTCTCCGACTTCACGTTAACATTGGTACCAACAAGCGCTTGACGATCTTGACCAAAAAAGCTGCAAGAACAAACTAAAAATTCGTGATATTCAATATTGCGAGTGACTGGACGCTGATTCATTGGTGCAAGTGTTTGGGCTTCAAGTGGTTTGTCAAAGACTAGAGCTTGCTGAAGATTGGCCAAGCACAACGGGGCGTCCGGTGCTGCAGAAGAAAGTCTGGTCTCGCCCAGGTGATCTGCAAGGGAGTCTCGCTGGAGTTGGACAGCAGTAGATAGAGAGCAGCAACGTCAATGGAAGTGGACGGCAGCAACGTCTTCTCGGATGAGCAGCCACAAGAATTGGCAACGGGGACGTTGGAGTGAAAAGCTTGCAGTGAGAAGCTAGTTTGGACGTGAAGTTAGAGGAAGACCATGACTCCTCTCTCTTTGTCTTTTCTTGGTCTTCTTCAGCAACCCTTTTCTTCGTAGCCGAATTCTCTGCTTTTTTTCTGTGGATCATGAGTTGTGTCTCTCTCTAAGCTTCCCACTTCAACCCATCCCCCTCCTTTGGCCATGCAATGGCCTATTTATACCGCATAGGAACCGACTTCTTCACATATTCTTTCCTCAGTCAAATATTTCTTTCCCTGGTTGACCAACTCTTGTTGAGGAAATAAAGCCCCTGTTTTCATTCATTATATATTAAACAATATACTTATTAGCATGGATTTCTCACTGCCCCTCTTGACCGAATATGACTTCACAATCTTCCCCTGTACGTTGCAGCAATGTGAATAATATGGCCAAGAATAAAATAACTCACTTTCCTATTTTTCTTCCCTTGTTCCTTTGCCCACATTAAACGAACCTACCCTAATGCAACCAAAAGATTTTCATGATATTATCTCAATATCTTATAATTTGATGTATCACGAGTGCAATACGCATGTCAATCTCGACCACTTGAGAGAATAATAAGTTGGACCAAATCTTTAATTCGCACTGGCTTGATCAAATTAATTCCATTGAGTTCAAAATCTCTGTACTTGAGTCCGTTAACCCCAGTTTAATTAAATTTTGTTAAGTCCATCTGCTACTAGTCCAATGCAAATGCAACTACTTAATAAATGTTCTTAAAACTAAATGCTATTTAATTTTAATATTTTTGTTTAGGGGTTAAAATTTAATCCCTAATTTTCTATGCAATGAACGACTAATTAAGTTGCCAAAATTTAGGTGTCAACAAAGTCTCTTCAAAAGAACCAACAATTTCGATATGATTCAAGCATTCGACTCTCGCAGTAGGCACTCTTGTTCAGTGTGTACCTATAAACGTTTCCTAATTGACATGTGGCAACCATTTGGCATTCCATTGCTTTAACAAAGTCTTTACTTGTGACATGCGAGGTCTTGACTCAGGATCTTATCGAATACATTGGGATGTAGCATGGAGAATGCAATAAACCTCTCACTCTGAAAATTGATCTCCCAAGCAAGGGCCGATCAATTCATGGATTGCATACTCTTCCAACAAGAGACATGCCTATAGAGAAGATCGGCAGAATATAGAAACTTCTACAACTGCGAGCTCAAGTATACCTACCTATAACAAAATTCTTATACGTTATAGCATCCATCCAATTATCACATTTCTTTAAGTCTAGATACCGGTATAATCAACCATTTTAAGGCGTTAATTGAAAACTTGTGACTTTGAATTAGCCATCATAAGATGAGCTATATCCTCAAATTCATTGTTATTTTGAAACCATTCACACAAAAGTAGGTACTAGAACAAATCAATCAAGAAAATCAACCATCTACTCTCCAAATGTTCCGCATTAAGAAGATAAGACAAGACTCTCGATGAATTTAGACATGCAAAACCCAGAGAGTTTTCTAGTGAACGCTTGTCTGGTTTCATCCAATAGAGGATCATTGTCGTGTTGTTACTCGTCATGGATCCCTCTACTATGGCTTCCAACATCAACCCGAGCAATCGACATGTAATTCGCATCTATGTACATATCCCCTTCCAAGATTCAAAGTACCTTCTCAAAATGAAAAAGAAAGGTGAAAGAAATGTTGATTCAATGTCTCTTTGAAACATGCCACTCAAAAAGTCTCTCCAAAACAACTAACAATTTCGATATGATTCAAGCATCTAACTCCAACAAAAGGCACTCCCATTCCGTGTGTACCTACAAATGTTTCCTAACTGACATGTGGCAACCATTTGGCATTCCATTGCTTGATTCAAAGTCTTTACCTGTGACATGCGATGTCTTGACTCAAGATCCCGTCGAATACAATGGGATACAGCATGGAGCATGCAATAAACCTCTCGCTCTGAAAATTGATCTCCTAAGCGAGGGTCGATCAGTTTTATTTGTTGTCAAAAAGAAAACTCTTGGAAAATCATATGTTGACCTTACAGAAGATGAAAGCATTAAAAAATGGTCAACTAAGAAAATAAAAATGAAGAAGTTGGCGCATGATGGCGATGTACTTGATTTATTGGAAAGATAGCAAAAGGTAATTTATCATCTATAATTCAAGAGAAGTGATAATTGGATGGACACCATGATATATAATAATTTTATCATGGGCAGATTTGATGGTGTTTGCAACTATTGGAGTTTCTATTCCTGTATTTAATCAAGCTTTCAACATTATTACATTTCCTCTTATCAATATAACAACTTAATTTGTCACCGAAGTGGAAATTGTTGAAAAACATGTGTTAACCTGGCAGAAGATGAAAACATAGAAATAAAAGAGCTGACGCAATATGATGAAATAGTTCCAGCAAAGGTAGTTCCATTCTCATCTTGTTAGTTTCACCATTTAACTAGAGACTTGGCAAGAGGTTATGATCAGATTTTACAGCAACTACAAATAACAAAGAAATGCAATATATTCCTTCTACATCTATTGCACTAGTAGTTACCGGGATTTTTAGCATTTTGCTAACATTATCTATAACATTTGGTGTTGAAATTCTCTTAGCTTTTTGAGTCTAAAATCTGAAGTGTCATGATTATGTCTCTTGTTAGACTTTTTGAACTGTTAAAAGTCTCTTGGGGTGTATAGTTTGATTTAATAACACTACATATGAAAGTCAAAACATGCGTAATATCTTCCAGAGGTTCCGATTTTTATTGTACCTCGATATTTCGAAACCCCTTCTAGCCCTGGCTACAAGCAACAAAGTACCAAGCTGTAATTCCAAACATTGTGAAAAACGCTGGCGATAATTTGCATGTTATAATGTTTTAGGTCAACTAATCATTTACCTTCTACTATAAGGTTAATGGTAGTGACATTATAGACATTCGGTCTAGTTATCTTCATTTTCCCTTTGCTACAAGATCGTTTACTCTCTTTTTTTAAATTAAGAATATTACCGTTACATTGGCAAGAGGGAATGTAATAATGTCCAATACTTGTTTAAATACAGCGATAGAAACTCCTACAACTGCGAGCTCGAGTAGACCTACCAATAACAAAGTTGTTATACGTTGTAGCATCCATCCAATTATCACATCCCTTTTAGTCCAAATGCTAGTATAATGAGCCATTATAAGGCGTTGATTGAAAACTTGTGACTCTAAATTTGCCACCATAGGATGAGCTAAGTCCGTAAATGCATTGTTACTTTGAAACCATTCACATAAAAGTAGGTAGTAGAACAAATAAATCAAAAAAACCAACCATCTAGTCTCCAAATGTTTTGCGTTAAGAAGACAAAACAAGACTCTTGATAAATTCAGATTCACAAAGCCCAGAGAGTTTTCTAGTGAATGCTTGCCTGGTTTCATTCAAAAGAGGATCACTGTCATGTTGCTGCTCGTCACGGATCCTTCTGCTATGGCTTCCAACATCGACCCGAGCAATCGATGTGTAATTCGCATCTACTCGCATATCCCCTTCCAGGATTCGAAGCACCTTCTCAAAATAAAAAAGAAAGGCAAAAGAAATGTTGATTCAATGTCTCTTTGAAACAAACCAGTCAAAAAGTCTCTCCAAAACAACTAACAATTTCGTTATGGTTTAAGCATCTGACTCCAGCAGAAGGCACTCACATTTAGTGTTTACCTACAAACATTTCCTAACTGACATGTGGCAACCATTTGGCATTCCATCGCTTGATCAAAAGTCTTTACCTATGACATGCGAGGTCTTGACTCAGGATCCTGTTGAATATAATGGGATACAACATGGAGCATGCAATAAACCTCTTGCTTTGAAAATTGATCTCCCAAGTGAGGGTCAATCAGTTTTATTTGTTGTCAAAAAGAAAACTCTTGGAAAATCATATGTTGACCTGACAGAAGATGAAAACATTAAAAATTGCTCAACTAAGGAGATAAAAATGAAAGAGTTGACACATGATGACGATATACTTGATTTGTTGGAAAGATGGCAGAATGTAATCTATCGACTAGAATTCAAGAGACGTGATAATTGAATAGACAACATAATATATAATAACTTTATCACGGGCAGATTCGATGGTGTTTGCAATTATAGGAGTTTCTATTTTTGTATTTAATCAAGCTTTCAACGTTATTACATTTCCTCTTGTCAATATAATAACTTAATTTGTCACCGAAGTGGAAATTGTTGAAAAACGTGTTGACCCGGCAGAAGATGAAAACATAGAAATGAAAGAGTTGACGCATTATGATGAAATAGTTCCAGCAGAGGTAGTTCCAAACTCATCTTGTTAGTTTCACCATTTAACCGGAGACTTGGCAAGAGGTTAGGCATGACTAAATTTTATAGCAACTACAAATAACAAAGAAATGCAATATATTCTTTCTACATCTATTGCAGTAGTAGTTATCGGGATCTTTAGTGTTTTGCTAACATTATCTCTAACATTTGGTGTTGAAATCCTCTTGGCTTTTTGAGTCTAAAATCTGAAGTGTCATGATTATGCCTCTTGTTAAACTTTTTTAACTGTTAAAGTCTCTCCAAGTGTGTAGTTTGATTGAATAATATTACATATGAAAGTCAAAACATGCGTAATATCTTCCACAGGTTCCGATTTTTATTGTACCCTGACACTTTGAAACCCCTTCTAGCCTTAGCTATAAGCAACAAAGCACCAAGCTATAATCCCAAACATTGTGAAAAATGCTGATGATAGTTTGCATGTTATAATGTTTTACGTCAACTAATCATTTACCTTCTACTATAAGGTTAATAGCAATGACATTATAGACTTTCGATCTAGTTATCTTCATTTTCCCTTTGCTACATGATCGTTTACTTTCTTTTTTTAAGTTAAGAATATTACTGTTACATTGACAAGAGCTTATGTAATAATGTCCACAACTTGATTAAATATAACGATAGAAACTCCAACAACTGCGAGCTCAAGTAGGTCTACCTACAATAAAGTTCTTATGCGTTATAGCGTTCATCCAATTATCACATCTCTTTAGGTCTAGATGCTAGTATAATGAGCTATTGTAAGGTGTGAATTGAAAACTTGTGACTCTGAATTAGCCACCATAAGATGAGCTAAGTCCTCAAACTCATTGTTACTTTGAAACCATTCACATAAAAGTAGGTACCAAAACAAACAAATCAAGAAAACCAACCATCTACTCTCCAAATGTTCCACGTTAAGAAGACAAGACAAGACTCTTGATGAATTCAGACACACAAAACCCAGAAAGTTTTCTAGTGAACGCTTGCCTGGTTTTATCCAATAGAGAATCACTGTCGTATTGCTGCTCGTCACAAATCCTTCTGCTATGGCTTCCAACATCGACCCGAGCAATCGATGTGTAATTCGCATCTACGTGCATGTCCCCTTCCAAGATTCGAAGCACCTTCTCAAAAATGAAAAAGAAAGGCAAAAGAAATGTTGATTCAATGTCTCTCTGAAAGAAACCACTCAAAAAGTCTCTCCAAAACAACTAACAAGTTCGATATGATTTAAGCATCCGACTCCAGCAGTAGGCACTCCTATTCAGTGTATACCTATAAATGTTTCCTCACTGACATGTGGCAATCATTTGGCATTCCATTGCTTTATCAAAGTCTTTACTTGTGACATGCGAGGTCTTGACTCAGGATCCCGTCGAATACAATGGGATGCAGCATGGAGCATGCAATAAACCTCTCGCTTTGAAAATTGATCTCCCAAATGAGGGCCGATCAGTTTTATTTGTTGCCGAAAAGAAAACTCTTGGAAAATCATATGTTGACCTGACAGAAGATGAAAGAATTAAAAAATGCTCAACTAAGAAGATAAAAATGAAAGAGTTGGAGCGTGATGATGATATACTTGATTTATTGGAAAGATGGCTGAAGGTAATCTATTGTCCAGAATTCAAGAGAAGTGATAATTGGATGGATACCATGATATATAATAACTTTATCATGAGCAGATTCGATGGTGTTTGCAACTATAAGAGTTTCTATTCTTGTATTTAATCAAGCTTTCAACATTATTAAATTTCCTCTTGTCAATATAATAACTTCATTTGTCACTGAAGTGGAAATTGTTGAAAAATATGTGCTGACCCAGCAATAGATGAAAACATAGAAATGAAAGAGCTAACGCACTATGATGAAATAGTTCCAGCAGAGGTAGTTCCAATCTCATCTTGTTAGTTTCACCATTTAACCAAAGACTTAGCAAGAGGTTAGGTATGACCAGATTTTACAACAACTACAAATAACAATGAAATGCAATATATTCCTTCTGTATCTATTGCACTAGTAATTACCGGGATCTTTAGCGTTTTGCTAACATTATCTCTAACATTTGGTGTTGAAATCCTCTTGACTTTTTGAGTCTAAAATATGAAGTGTTGTGATTATGTCTTTTGTTAAACTTTTTTAACTGTTAAAAGTGTCCCAGGGTGTATAGTTTGATTGAATAATATTACATATGAAAGTCAAAACATACATAATATCTTCCACAGGTTCCGATTTTTATAGTACCCCGATACTTGGAAACCCCTTCTAGCCCTAACTATAAGCAACAAAGCACCAAGCTATAATCCCAAACTATGTGAAAAATGCCGATGATAGTTTGCGTGTTATAATGTTTTAGGTCAACTAATTATTTACCTTCTACAATAAGGTTAATAGTAGTGACATTATAGACATTCGGTCTAGTTATCTTCATTTTCCCTTTGCTATATGATCATTTACTCTCTCTTTTTAAATTAAGAATATCATCTCTCATGCCAGTGGCATAGAGAGGAGTTTTGGCATTTTTTATAGTAGAAAGGGAATTGATTAGTTGGCTTAAGCCACTGGTGTTTCATTGTTATTTGTCTCTGCGCGCATGCAAACTATAATGAGCTTTTTTCACAATGTTTGTTTGGGATGTAGCTTGTTTGCATCTTAGTACTCTTTCTAGTATTAGAGCTAGTGCCTACTCGGCATACTTGTTTGTTTTTAGATGACCTACCAAGTTGAAAAGGTAGCTTCTTTCCATCATAAGTGATTCTGCTAATTCTAGTTCACCGGTTACGGTTAATGTCTCTTTGGATCTCCATACTTCAAATATTTCTCAAATTGACTATCTTTATTAAGTTTCATACCTTAAATGAAAATAGTAAAGTTTCAAACACTCATCTTCCACTTATCAATCCTCGCAAAACTGTCTTCTTTCTCTTCTCTCTGGTCCATCAAACAGCTTATGAAACACAAACCTAGAGAAGTTAAAGAATATGTCTAGTCATCTCAAATTTGATCAACATCACATTCCTCTTACTTAGCAAGAACATTTGATTACTCTCCAGATTTCTTTTGATTTTCCTTGTCTATGGGTACAACATGGATATACACATATTCACTTTGGTGCTTTTCGTTTTGCTTTATCCTTTCATGATAGGAAAGGATTTCCTCTTGTTGCTAGAATGACCTTCTAAATATTCGTTTTTTGGATTACCAACATGCTTGTATTGGTGCTATCCAAACAACTCTCAATGCAGGAACAATGTTTCTTGGCCCTTACTGACCCGAGACTTCATTCTGCCCTTAAAGTCTAGCTACAACTCACCAGAGCCCCTAAACTCTAGATTCTGTAGGTGCTACTTTACACTATCAAATGATATATCATGTCCATAATCATATTATTGATCTCAATTTCCCTTGCGCTAAGGATGCTCTGTTGATGATTATCAAACCTTCTTATGTCCATGTTCCCAGACAAATTCCTTGAGATCAACTTAGTTAAGTTACTTCCTAATACTTTGGTGACTAACTATGAAAAGTTTCATTAGTATTTCAGGTCTATTCAGTCCATGAAATCTTAGTTTTACCAAGAAGTAAGATGGTATGGTTGTCATTAAATTTAGTAAGGAAACAAAAGAAACTTTTCTATTTTCCCTACTATTTTTATGATGCAACCTTGTTATACTGACATTTCTGTTATAGGATCTTGATTGTCAATGCTCCCTTTGTTTAACTCTTTCAAATGATGAAGAAGATAACAGACCATCCTCGAGAAAGAAGTGGTCTAAAGTAGTCTCTACTAAAGATATCTTGATGGAGATCCTACCATAGGAACATTTGTTGAAGAAAGTATTAGGGTACAAGTCTAATTTTATCGCAATCCTTCAAGGAAACCCTAAAAATCGGAACTTGTGGATTTTGTCTTTCATATGTTATATTATCTAATTGAACTTTATGCCCTAAGATTGCGCTTGGTCATCTAGAATTCTAGTAGGGATAGAATTGAATAAGATATGATATGAAATCTAAGGGATTTGCTATATCTTATTTACTATTTGGCAAATCACAATAATGAAGCCGGATATTTGCTATAAATGTCATATCAGTGTAAATAAACCTGAAAATTGCAGAAACGAAGATATTAAAAATTTCTCACGACACTCTTCCCTACTTCTTTTTTATTTACTTTTTTTTCCTTCTCTTTTTAAATTATTTTCATTTTTATTTCTTTTTTCCCCTTCCATCATTCTTTAACAAAATTTTATTAAATAGTAAACTATACAATCATAACTAAAATATGTAATAAAATATAAATATTAAATGTATATATATGAAATTTATATCATAAGATAAAAATATGAATATATAAATAAAAATAAGAATAAATAAAATCAAATTTATTATTATTTTTTGTTATTTTGAATTTTTATATTAAAATTCAAATATTATTTATATTCAAATATTATTTTAGTTTTATTAATTTAACAAGTTTGTTATTTGAGATAAATAACTTTTATATTATGGATATTGAAAAATCTATCTACATTTATCCCACCTCTCCCATGGGATAATTTTATTTGAGATATATCCTTCATATATCTGATTTTATCTTGTTTTGGGCAGGCATCAAACATGGGATATGATAAAATCTATCTTATCCCGAATTTCATCCCGACTACTAAACATAGCCTAAGAGATTTTTAATAGTTAAAAAAGTTCAACAAGAAACATAATCAAGACCCTTATAGATTTTACACCTATAAAAACTAAGAGGTATCTAGCTTCAAATGTTAGAGATAATGTTAGCAAGACACCAAAGATCCCAGCAACTATTAAGGGAGTAGATATGGAAGGGATATATTGTCTTTCCTTGCTACATGTAGTTGCTTAAAATTTAACCAACCAAAAGTACAGTCAGTAGAGATCGGACATCTTGCCAAGTCTTACCGCTAAACGTGAAACTAACAAGATAAGATTGGAACAACCCCAACCTAGAACCATTTCATCATCAAGCGTCAGCTCTTTCATTTTTATGTTTTCATCTTTTGCCATGTCAGTACGTGTTTTTTCCACAATTTCCTCTTAGGCGACAAATGAAGTTGTTATACTGACAAGATGAAATGTAATGATGTTCAAAGCTTATAAAAGAATGGAAAATTCTATAGCTGCGAGCTCCATTGGATCTGCCGTGACAAAGTTACTCTACGATGTCTATCTAATTATCATACCTTTTGAAGTCTAGATGATAAATTAACTTTTGAACATCTTTCCAATAAATCAAGCATTTCATCATCATGTGTTTAACTCTTTCAATTACATCTTCTTTGTTGAGCATTTCTTAATGCTTTCATCTTCTACCGGGACGGTACATGTTTTTCCAAGAGTTTCTCTTCGGCAAAAAATGAAGCTGTCACGCTGGCCAAAACGAATGTAATAATGTTCATAGCTTGATTAAATAAGAAGATAAAAACTCTTGTAGCTGCGAGCTCAACTGGATGTTTCCATAACAAAGTTGCTATATGCTATAGTGTTCATTTAATTATCACAACCGATGCCGATATAATGAGCCATTTTAAGGCTCCAATTGGAAACTTGTCTCTCTAAACTAGTCATCATAGGATGAGCTTAGTCCTCGAATTCATTGTTGCTTTGAAACCATCAACATAAAAGTAATATTAAAACAAATAAATTAGCAAAACTAGTCATCCTTTCACCAAATGTTCTGCATTAGGAAGACAAGACAAAACTCTACGTGAATTCTGACACACAAAATCCAAAAGCATTTACATGCTATTGAATTTTGGCAATTAAAGATGTTATAAGAAATACTTCGATTGCAAAAACAAGTAAACAACTCAACTCGTCAGTCTAATGATGCTTGAATAGACATAAAAACATAGCCCAAAATCGAGTTTTTGAACATGTATATAACATACTATAGAGTTCATGAGAAAAAGCGTAGACTTAATTGTCATATCTATATGACGAATGAAGGCCGTTTGAATTAAGAAAGTGATAGGATTAGTAGTCAAAGCCAAGACAGCAGGAAAAACGATCCCCAATATCTCTTGACCAAGTTCATTCATTTTGAACAAATGCCTGCTGTGACATCTTCGATTCAACCCCAATTTCAGAAGTAGAAATCGAAGACAAAATTACTATTCGGGATTACATAAATTGAAGATGTTTCGGGGCAAAGTTGTCTTTCCCCCCTCTCTTTTGTTGGCCAACCAATTGAAGAAGACAAGTGAAGATAGTCTCCTTCTCTTCTTTTGTTTCCTGCATATTAATGCAATTTATGATAATTGGTAAACTTGGCTTGGAAGTTCACTTCCTAGCCAAGCATTCTAGCTTGTTGAGCAAGTTCAATTCCTAGCTAAGCATCCTAACTTGTAGAGCAAGAAAAAATGTGAACTAAGTGTTCTTGGCTTGGCTTGAGTGAGAAGGCTTGTCTCTCTTTCTCTCTTTTTTCTCTCTTTCTCTCCTCTCTCTCACGTTCATTCTTTCCCCCTTCCCCTCACGTCCACCCCCCTCTTTTCCTCTCATCTCTCTAGCCCCTCTCGCACCGACACCACCGCTACTTACCTCACCACCTCACGTCACCGCCATCGATCGCTAGGCCTCAAGCCGCACTGGACTGAGCCTCGTTGGCTGCCGTCTAGCTCTTCTGCCATGTTCCGCGAAGTTGGTTCATGCTTTGGAACGCTCGCGTGGCTCTGTCATCACTACGCCGCCACCGTCGCCGTTAAACGGTGAGTTAACTACCTAATCGTTGATTAGGCCGTTAATTACGTTTAATGATAGATTAGATTAGAAGTAAGCCTAGTTATTGTTAATTAATTAGGATTAGCACGACAAGTTATCGTTGTATTGTAGATGCAATTTGGTAGTTTTCCCATTTAGACTCAATTCTTGTTTTTGTTTTGAAAAATCCTAATTCGGGTCCTCTGTACCTCTTCATTTTGTTATTTTTGTGGAGAATTTTGTGGATCGAATTTCCTGAAACTTCCTCTTAAAAGTTGTTCCAAATATCTTTAAGTTTAACATATTTTAATTTCAGAATTTTTAGACTTGATATGAGCAGTACAAAAGCCTAGTTTTTGGACTGTGTAAAGCTGTCTAGAATGGGTATTTCTGTGATGTTCACACTTTCTCGATTTTCTACACACTTTTCTAGATTGATTTTGAAAAATATTCCTTCACAAAAGTTCTTGAGGACTTCTTTCTCTACGACATATAAAAATTTGATAATTTTTGGAGATGTTTTGTGTATGTTAAAGAACTGATTTTGTGGAACAATGGTTCTGTTCCAGTGAGCAATTTTTAGTCTGTTTTTGGGTTATTAAAAAAATACTTATACAAATATTTGGACTTTGGTTCCTTCATGAGAAATGTTTATCCAGGTGTATTTTATAACATATCCAAATTTTAGAATTTTCTGAGTATATCTACTATTTATTTTGAAGGAATTTCCGTTATTATGCAAAACTGCTCAGATTTACCCAATTTCAAAGATGCACAATTTCCCACTTGAAAACCTTGGGAATTTGCACTTGATGTCTTCTAGTAATTTAATGTGCACATTCTGAGCTTTCAAATGAGATATGTTAAATTTTGATTGGAGGTCAAATGATGGGACAAATGTGATTATGCATGTGATGGCAGAATCTGGAATATGGTGTGAAAGTTCCCATGAGTTAGAAGGCTGTCACACTACCATAGTGGCCTTTGAGATATTATAATATAAGACTTGGTAATGAGATGTGGAATAATGTATGAGGTTCATGATAAGAAATATTTGTCATGTGATGAAATATTTGAGTGCATGATGTAATCTTGGTGTGCAGTGTTGGTGCATTAATTGGTGGCATGTGATAATGTAGGAATATATTGTGTATTTTCACGTGTGAAATTGAATATATTCCGTCGTATGAGCATATAACACTCTTGCATCGAGTTAAATGAGACAACTTATAATTTGGCATGAGTGGTTATGTGCTTGTGTGATCACATAATACCCTGATGCGTTTTACACGCGGTTGAACCCGTCATGATGTGTTTTATGTGGGACGATGCCTAATGCGTTTTACGTTGGATGATGCCTAATTTATCAGATGCTCAGAAAGTGTCCGGATGCCTTGTCATGGTAGAGACTGGACTCGATGCTCCGAATGGTATGCCGTCCTGAGACGTATATATACGCAGGACGATGCCATGCTAGATGGGGCAGGAGAATGCCCGGGTAGGTCCGGAAGACCGCCATCCCTCAGGATGTGCCGTGGCTCGAGGGGTCATTAATAATTGGAACACGCAGAGTGCATTACACATGGAACTGTTGTGATATGTTCTGATTATATGTGACATATGTTACTTATTTATGTGATGATATAACATGTCGTGTGCAGCAAGTGTTTCAGGACCAGGTAGGGTTGCCTGTGTGTGGATGTGTCTGGTTAATTTATTATGTTATAATTGAGTTGCCAACTTGTATTGTAACTAAGGCAGGGCGCAAATCGCCTTTCTATTGATTTACCATCGTCATTGAAACGTGGGGACATGGGACGCCTAAGGTGAATCAGCATCCTAATCGAGGATTAGTTAGTTGACTTATTGAAATTTTATTTCACTCCCTGTTGCTTAACATTTTTCAGGACCGTAACGATGAAGGTGCATATGGTTTACTTTTTGGGAAGCACATTTTTGGAGTAGAAGCGTGACGTTAAACCCCTAACCACCAACCCCTTTTTGACTGGTTGGTCTTATAGGAAGTACTATAGTGTTGGTTTGTAAATATACTAACTTCATGGGGGTAATGATATAAATATACAAAAGCATTTTGTTGATATATTTATGGATGGTTATTTTTCCTGCGCTATCCCTGTCTTTCTAATTGTCGGGAGTTTAGTATACGTTTCTGCATGCTAATAATTGAAAGATGAAATAAATGGGTCGGCGACGTGTCCTAAGATGTCGCAACATAATGACCGCGATGGGATGTTCGTGTGCCTGTGAGTGCAGGGTGTGACACCTGCAATCCATTTAGAAACCATTGTTGAGCATTAAAAAAGACAGCTGAGCTACATTTCATCCTACTTATTCGTGTCATAACATGACTTGAATATTAAGTATTGTTGAAGTTTGACCAATTTTTACTAAAGAAATTTATGGCTATCGGACTCTAGAGAACTTGAGCAATGAGTAGCCGAAATAACTTAGTAATTTTGTTTCATCAACTACAGCTAGCAAAGAGAAGTTCAAGTTGAAAAGGTGTTGATAAGGTTGGTTATGAAGTGAAGACAAAGTCAAAGAACTAGAAATTATGGACGCGGGAAAAGTTTTGTAACTTACTGTTAAGTAGTATAAAGTATCAAAAAATCTTAGGCGGTTACCTTGTCAAAGTTAGTAAACAAGCCGTTTAGATACACAACCGATAATATAGGAAACTAGATCTTATGGGTTTTGTGAATAAATGGGTTGCCCATGATAGGCTAACCCAACCCATTAACCTTGAAAGAGCCCATGAAAGAAAATAACCACAAATGACAGTTATTTTTTGGGAACAAAAGTAAGAAGAAGAAAAACTTACGTAAGTTCTGTAAATGGATTTGGTTCACTATCAGAAACTCTCACTCACTTGAAAATAAAAAGTGACTTTACATGACAATCGAAGGAACGCTCTCTCTCTCAAGGCTGCAATAGGTGCATTTAATATATGGCAAATAAGTATGTTCGTTTATGTAATATATTTCGTTCGATCGGTGATTCAAATATAGAATTGGCATGTTTTTCGCGTTTTTGCATTATGTTTAGGAATCCGTTTCCAACATTGGTATCAAAGCATACATTCCAACATTGGAATGTTAGCCGGAATTCATGAAACGGCGCCGATGAATGCTCGGGTACGAAAAACCGACATCCGGTCGTACTGTTTGAAGTCGTTTCTCGATTTTCATGCGTCAAAATTTATTGTTGAAATTGTAGGGTCGTAGTACTCGTTGAAACGAGAAAAATGATTAGTGGCACGCCTTCGGGGGAGGCTAGATGCACCTCCATGCGTCGCTGCAAGTGGTGGCTTGCCAGCACGTATGTCGCATGTGCACAGCGGTTACTATGTGCACGTGCGCTGCATGCGCAAAGCGTGCGTGTGTGGACGTGGCTGACGACAGCCACACCGGTTATTCTCCAGGGCCGAAAGGCTCGACCTGACCCAGTTGGGTAGATCCAACCTGTTTTTCGACCCGATGACCCGACCCGTGGACCCATTTGACCTGTGGACTCGACCTGGTAATCCATTGACTGTTGACTGGCATTGACTACCATTGACCGATGTTGACCACTGTTGACTGGCGTTGACCACCAAAATTTTTTTTTGCCAATCATGTACTTTAAGGATTATGTGTAATTCTGTTTGGTTCTGCATTTGTTGCAGAAACAATGTCGCCCCATAGGATGCGTTCATCTATTATCCCATGATCGGCTGAACAAAAGGCAAAACTTGCAGCGTTGAGAGTTAAATTAGATGCTTATCGATGGGACAATGGTGATTTGGAGAATCACGTGGTTAAGGTCAATAAGATGATACAGAAAATCATTTGGAATGGTTACTATATGCCGGACTTTGAGAAGTTGAATGTTCTTATCAACACTTTTTCATCTGAATGGAAAAAAGGTGTTCCATCGCCTATAGGAGGTCAACATGGTCCTAGCCTACAAAAAAACTTGCAATAGATTTTGTGAGGGAATACTATAGGATTGAGACAACAAAGACTTCAACCCTAAGGATGAATGAAACTTGGCGAAGAATGAATGCGCCATGAAAAAACCCTAAGGGATACCCGACAGTCTTTTTTTGGTTGTCAAAGAAAGAAATTAAGTTTCCTAAGAAATTTGAAAAATCATTCCCTGTTTATAGGAAAGTTAGGTATCGTTGATTTCATATATGTTTTAAGTTGGTTTTAGATATCCTAGGTGGATATTTCTTTTCATGTTGATATTCATGCTTCTTTCCTATGATGGATTCGTTCCTCATGTAAATAGTTTTTAATGAATAGATGTTGATCGATATTTTCTGTTATGAATAATTTATGGTATTATTATATTATAATGTCTGTCTTATTAATATCATGTAGTTGAGTGGGAGTTCTAAAAGTTTTAGTAACTTTAAAGAACATAATTTTACCTTAATGATTATATTAAGGATAATTTCACATTAGGATTTTGGATGATGATTGAGAACATAGTGAACTTTCGAATCTAAAAACTATATGAAATTACTCATTACTATAACTAGTTTGTGTAAAACTGATGCATAAATGAGTGGCATTAATAATTCGTTTTATATGTCTAAAATGTTCAGATATTATAGCTTTAGCAACTAAGAACATAGTGGCTGAATTGAACAAATGAGAGAAATTAAACGGCGAAAATTATGAAATATGAAACATGAAAATCCAATATGTGCTAAAAGAACAAGAAGTACTAAAAGCTCTTAACCAACTTATGGACGAACCTGAGGATGGCAACATTGCACAGCATAAGAGAGACAGAGATGCATTTGTTGTATGGAAGAAAAAGAACCCGATTGCTTGCATCACGTTACTGAGTAGCATGGAGAATAATATCGTGCGAGAGTTTAGGCATTTTGAGAATACCAAGAAATGTGGGAAGCATTAGCAGCAAGATTTAATCATACGTTGGTGACCAAGTTAAGACAACTCACTATAAGGTTTGACTCGTATAAGAAGCTTCATGGTTAGTCCATGAAACAACACCAGAGAAAGATGTCGAACATGATCATTGAGCTAAATGATGCTGGACACATTCTGACTGATGAACAGCAAATGTAAGCAGTGACCCGTTCCTTGCCTCAAAGCTGGGAGCACATGAAGGTACACCTGACCTATAATGAGAACATCAAGACTTTTAAAGATGCAATGTGCCATCTTGAGTTAGAAAAAGATCGCCTCACGGTGGCGAAACTAGAAACCGACATCGATTATGCTGGTTCTAGCTCACATTGGGCTTCGGGCTTCAAGCGCAAGCGCATCGAAAGGTTCATGAAGTGGAAAGGCAAGTTAGCAAGTTTTTCTGGTAAGAAACCAAAATTTAATCAACATGACAAAGAAAAACATTTTTTTGTTAAGAAGATGTCGAGGGTGAAATGCTACAACTGTAGCAAGAAAGGCCACTTCGCTTACAATTGTGGCTAGCCAAAGAAGGTAAACTCCCATTGCATTTTTGAGAACTTTGCTTATGTGTCAAGTTATGTATTTTTAATTGAGTCTAATCCTTTGTGGACTGTAAATTCGAGAGCAACAGACCATGTAGCAAAGGATAGAGATGCCTTCATGGAGTTCCGACGAATTCCGACTGAAATAAAATGGATCTATATAGGAAACAACTCCAAAGCTGAAGTTAAAGGGATTGACACCTGCCTATTGATGATGCGTAGTGGATGCACATTGTTCCTACATGACGTATTATATGCTCTGGAGATTCGTCGAAATTTTAGTGTTTGTATTAGTGTTGGTTAAACTTGGTTTTAATTTGAACTTCCATAATAGTGGTGTTGATTTATATTTGAATACGAATTACTATGGTTGCAGATACTTTCTGGATGGTTTTATTGTATTAAATGTTAACTATGGTGATGTTAACGTTTGTTATTCCATATTTGCATCTTCCAATTCCTATGAAAATGATGTGAATATGTGGCATGCTAGACTTGGTCATATTGGCCAACAATGAATGTAAAGATTAGCCAAAGAGGGCTTTTTAGGCAATATTGAAAAAGTTGATTTGCCTATTCGCAAGCATTGCCTGGCAAGAAAAACAATAAGGAAACCATTCAGAAATGGTACAAGAGCTGAGTTTCCTTTGTAATTAATTCATTCTGACATCTATTGTCCAATGAATGTAAGAACAAGGCATAGGGTATTTCATCACATTTATAGATGTTTATACTTGATTTGGATATGTCTATTTAATTTCTCATAAATCTGAGGCATTAAGTTGTTTCAAGAAATTTATGAACTTGGTAGAAAATCAATTAGATAAGAAAATAAAAACGTTTAGATCCGATCGAGGTCGAGAATATTTATCTGATGAGTTCATAAATTTATGTGATGAAAAAGGAATAGAAAAACAGTTGTCTATTCCATATACTCCTTAACAAAATGGTGTTGCTAAGAAGAGAAATAGAACCCTATTGAAAATGGTTAGATTTATGATGGCACAAGCTTACTTATCACTTTTTGGGATGAGGTTTTGTTAACCGTTGCCTATGTACTTAACCATGTGCCTTTTAAATCAGTTACTTCCACTCCGTATGAGTTATGAATAGGTAGAAAACCTGATTTAAGTTTTCTTAAACCTTAGAGTTGTGCTGCTTATACTCACGAGCACTCTCACAAGTATGGGAAACTAGGTCCTAGAGGCAAGAAGAGTATTTTTATAAGATACTCAGAGCATTTGAAAGGGTATGTGTCTATAGGTGAGCAAGAAAGTGGGAATATTACTGAATTTGAATCACGAGATGTCACATTCTTAGAAAATGAGTTTCCTAAGAATGGCAAAATATGTGAGGACTACTCACTTTTTGAAATCTTGGATCATGATAATGAAATTGATAAAGATCGTCCAAGTGGGAGCAATGTGAGAAATGAGAAATTAAATTCGACTCAATCTTAATTTCAACCATTTGATGAGACGTTACCATTATTATCTAATCCAAGTGGGAGCGTAATGGAGAATGATGTACCACGTGTATAATCTCCCGTACGGCAAACAAGTCGCAAAAGTATTCCCCGACGACGTTTTGGCATTGAAGGGGAAACTTTCATGGTTGCTCCACAAGATGAAGATGAACCAAGAAATGTAAATGAGGCTCTAAGTTGCCATAATAAAGAAAAATGGATAGATGCAATGGAAAAATATATGGAGTCAATAAAGTCAAACCATGTTTGGGAACTGGTTGATCTTCCAAAAGGATGTAAAACTATTGGGAACAAATGGACTCTTAAAATAAAGAGAAAAGCTGATGGCTTAATAGAAAGATATAAGGGTCGCCTCGTGACGAAATGGTATAATTAATATGAATGAATTGATTATGAGGAAACTTTTTTTACTATAGTGAGATTTACCTCAATTCGCCTTATTCTGGCAATAGTGGCAAATATGGATATTGAATTACATCAAATGGATGTAAAGACTGCTTTTCTAAATAGAGAATTAGAAGAAGAAATTTACATGAAGCAACTCGTTGGCTTCATTATGAAAGGCCAAGAATAAAATGTATGTTGACTTCTAAGATTGATACATGGCATTAAGCAATTTTTGAGATAATAGTATATATGTTTTCATAATGCCAGAGTGCCGTATGATTTTACAATGATTAATTAAAATTATTGTGTATATCAAAAGATCCAAAAACCAATTTATGATCTTATCATTATATGTTGATGACATACTGATTGTCGAAAGCAATAAGAAGTTGGTTAATACTGTAAAGAATTGATTATCGTCTAACTTTGAGATGAAAGATATGGGAGAGGCTGCATATATTCTTGGAGTTAAGATTTTAAGAGATTATTCCAAGAGATTATTATCTCTTTTGCAAGAGACTTATATAAATAAAGTTCTTGAACGATTTTGTATGCATGATTGTAAACTCATAAATACTCCTATTGCAAAAGTTGAAGGATTAAGCCATAGGTTGTGTCCTAAGACTTCACAAGAGAAGGAACAAATGAAGCGTGTTCCTTATGCTAGTGTTGTTGGGAGTTTAATGTACGCTATGTATGTACAAGATTTGACATATGTTTTGCAGTTGGAATGGTAATTAGATATCAATCCAATCCATATTAAGCACATTGGAAAGCCATCAAAAAAATCATGAGGTATCTAAATGGTACTGCTGATTATTCTCTGAGTTATCAAGGAAAGGGTCTGCGACTTGAAGGCTACTCAAATACTAACTAGGGAGGAGATTTAGATGAAAGGAAATCTACTTCTGAATTTGCATTCTTATTGAATAATGGCGTCATTTCTTGGAGCAGTAAGAAACAAACATGTATAGCATTATTCACCATGGAAGTCGAGTTCGTGGCATTGCCAGCAGCAGTACAAGAGGGTGTTTGGCTTAAGAGATTTTTGGATCATTTAGGTGTTGTTGGGCATGTTGCAAGCTCATTGTTAGTCAATTGTGATAGTCAAGTAGCGATAGCATACACCAATGATCCGAAATATGATGGCAAGACCAAATATATAGATACAAAGTACAATTTTGTTAAAGATATGGTAGTACGAAATGATGTAAACTTGCAGTACATATCTAGCATAGAATGATAGCAGATCCTATGACAAAACTAATTCCTAAAGATGTTTTCAATGGTCATGTAAAATCTCTAGGACTGCGTAGATGCTGATGTACTGAATATTGTAATTTCCCTGAATGTTCACATTTAAATGAAATTGTTATATCATTGTTAATGCCCATGAGTGTTTTTTTGATATTTATGCATCTTAATACTTAGTGTATTATGTCAAGAAAGTATGTCAGACAGATAAGATTAACCACCTCACATGAGTAATCACTTCTATTTACCATGTGATAAATAAAGATGAGACAATTTTAAGCTTATTATCTCAGTGATGATTGAGAGCTCAAACTTAAAATATAAATGTCGCCTTAGCTAAGTACTAAGATGAGGACATAACATTTAATATGTCCGAAAGTAAAATAGTCAACATATTTTACTTTATCTATCTTTGATGCCAGATGTGAGCTCTGATAGATTGTTTAGAAGAGTAGATACGTGAACTCAAGTTTAGATATTGAGTATGTCTGAACTATCATCTATACGGTATTGAATATAAAGACATACTCTCAACGGGAAAGGAGTCAATACCGTAATACGTATTTTATACTACGTATGCATAAGACGACCGATAAGAGTAGAAAAAGTTTTGATCTCAACTTTATGCCATGTGAGACTCTTGAGGATATGAGTTTCTCATTTAGTGCCCTCACGACTCTGACTTATTCTCAAAGTTTTTATTCAGTGTTCGCTATCTTAGGGTGTTGCCAATGATCATGAATAATTCGATTTAATGAGGCATTTTTAGAAAAGCGAGTTGGACAGAAAAAAAGAGGTTTAAGAAGAGAGGAAGATCAATTTATTTATGATGTCACATCCTATTTTTGTATTCACAAGTCGACCAATTATAATTTTAAGTAAATCATAGTTGTGAATATAATATACGAGATACTAAAAGAGATCAAAAGAGATATAAATGTGACGGATTGATTTAGGGTACTACATACTATATCTACTCGAAAACGTTATACCCAATTTAAGCTGCTATGTATTCTTAACAGATGCATGGCAACAAGCTCTCGAAGTATGCTGGTCGCACGGATTATTTGCTAGTATGAACATTGCAAAGAAGAGAGAGTTATGTTTAGCTCACCATGTGCGAGTGAGAGATGATGGGTTTTGTGAATAAATGGGTCGCCCATGATGGGCTAACCCAGCCCATTAACCTTGAAGGAGCCCATGAAAGAAAATAACCACAAATGATAGTTATTTTGTGGGAACAAAAGTGAGAAGAAGAAAAACTTACGTGAGTTCTGTAAGTGGATTTGGTTCACTATCAGAAACTCTCACTCACTTGAAACCAAAAAGCGACTTTACTTGACAATCGAGGGATCGCTCTCTCTCTCTCGATGTTGCACTAGGTGCATTTAATCTATGGCAAAGAGATATGTTCGTTTACGTAATATGTTTCGTTCGATGAGTGATTCAAGTATAGAATGGACATGTTTTTTGCATTTTTGCATTATGTTTAGGAATCTGTTTCCAACAAGATCTATTAGAGAAGAAAAAACAGAGAGACCAACTAAGAGAGAGCTCCTCCTTTATCATGTGTACCACACAATTACTCAATAAAATATTCTATTTATTGTGCCAATACTTGCCCATGCTTTCTCTACTTATCCACTATTCACATGTCTCCTCAAAATCCAACAATCGCCAACGAAAGACATTACTAAAAAGCAAAATGAGTGACGACCGAGCAAGCTGGTTGGCAAGCCAATTCCTTTCTACGTGGACTTCATTTGACTTGCCACAAACGTGCATTATATGAGTGAATATCCAACATTATTGGAATTGTGAAAGATGATACCCTGCCGATGCTTTTAAATTACGCGCTAAGCATTATTCGAGAATTTAGGATTCTTGTTTTTTTTACTTTTGCCTCAGTAAAGTGTTATTGAGAAATAATGGCTACCCTTATTAGTTTTAGCTGTTTAAAGATGCAGCAAGAGCAGCCTTACCTTGCATCTCTGAAGAAGACGAAGATCGAGTTTCCACTTGCTTTTTCATGGATGCTTAGCACCTTCCTTTATCATTTCCATAGGATCATGCTGATCAGTGCCTTTAGGTATGCTTTCTGGAGTTTTTAGATCATCATCCTCAATGATAATGCCAGCAACGTGAACATGAGTCCTTGGCTCCGTGCAAATTATTCCTAAATCCAAATATGTCGTCCTCCACTATAAAATTAGCAGTAGCAATGCTGAAGCAATTATCATTGTCATTAGAGAAGTTGTTATCTTTTTTCCCATTCATGCCGCAGCCCATATGTATGTTATTATTCTCCTCAATGGTTGTTGTGCTACTACCCAGTGGGGGAAACAGAAAACTCACTTCATAAAAGCCTCACTTTTGCATGCCCAAATTCCAATAACTCGTATAATCTGCCATATTGGCTGGTGCAATGCTCAAGGGGAAGGCGAAAAATACGACTCCTTCGCATGTGTCACAGCGGTTGTTGAGTATAAGGAACGGATCAAAATGGTTTGGTGTGGATATATTGTCCAATGGTGGGGGAGATGAGTCCATACATATAGCTAAGCCATCATATCATGCTCGAAAATTAGGCATAATCCTTGTAGCTGTGTCTCGTGGATTAGATAAATCAATGTCATTTGGCGAGGATGTAGCAGAGTTCATCTTTAATCTCTTCTTCATAGTAGAGTTCCAAAAATACTTCATTATCTGATTCTTCTAGTTTTTTGACTTTGTCTTCACTTCACCTCGAGCAATTGACTAATCTATTACTTAATCTCAAACCATGATGACGACACAATGCCCAGTGAGAAGGCAATCAAGATTTTTCCCTTGGCAAGATTTTCATATACAAAGCCAGTGGCTCAGTCTAAAAAGATATCCTAAAACCTCTATGCATACGTACAAACCTCTCAATGGGTTCAACAATTATCCTCCAATATCAAAAATTCAATCTAGAATCATTCTTATAAACCATAATACATTTTATAAACCAAAACATATAACATTTTCACAACTCATCCCATATGCTAAAAATACCTTCTTCAAAGCATTTTTTATATCATTCAGAAATCATTTCATAAACTAGTTCGTAACACAATACATATATATTTCTTCACAATACCTTGCATATATAATTAAGGAATAGAAAATGCTCGATTCGACTTTTTATGCTACAACAATGCCATTTTGTAATTCATACCGTATATCATCCATATTGTTTGCGAAAAATGAATTTACAGACTCGAAAAAAAGATAGCACTACTTACTTGGAAAATCCTAAGATCAAACAACGTAATTTAACGAATCGACAATTTCATAATCCTAACAATTAAACAAGATTCGATATCAAAACCAATAAAATATTAGAACAATTACGAATCAACTCAACTACACTTCATCCAAAGTGATTATCCAATTCTAAACGCTACACGGAACTCACAATGCAAAACTCCAAAATTTCGCTCCGACAAAACCTTTGCTTCAAATCAACTCCCATCAAATTCCATGGCTCCACAGTAGCATAATCTATCATTTTTATGAAATCCCATAGCTCAACAATTCAAAAATATGACTTTGCCGCTCGATTTTCATAAAATTTCTATTTCAAGCCATAATTCTGAAAACTATTCCAATTGGACGAAAGATTGGCGAGCACTTACCGGATATTACGATACTTAGTTGATCCGACTTGATGAAGTCTTTGTGGTGTGCACTCGAAACTCCTCCTTCACTTTTTTCTTCTTCTTTCTTTTTTTTCTGTCTCTTTTCTTTCCCTTCTTTTGCGCAAGCCCCGATCTACCTAAAGCTAAAGCGTCCACTGTCTAACTTCTTTTACTTTTCAACCTTTTTCATTTTTTTTTTCTTTTTTGACTTTTCAAAACCCATATTTTACATCATCAGTGACAGGCCGTCAAGTTTTGTAAACTACATAAATTTTTTAACTTGGACTGAGTGATCTCTGTCGAACTGACACTAGTTACCTTTTTTTTCAGGAAGATTCCCATTCATAAATACTATTGTCTGTCTTCTCTCCTCCACAACTCACACGTCCCTGTTTTCTCTCCTCCGTAGAATTATTAATTCCAGTTAACCCTGTAGAATTCAAAAAATAAAAAGAAGTATTTTAAGTTCTGAAAAATTGCAAAAAGAAATCAAACAAGGGTCTAGGCTCTTGAAAAGTCACATGAAAAATCACTCAATTAAGCGAAATTTCAAATAAGGATCTCAGCTAGCCAGCCGGTCAAATTTTAGCCGGCTAGTGAGCATTGGATTTTTCCGGCTACCGGAACATTTTTTGTCCAAAATAAAATCCGAATAAAGATTACAAAAACAAAAACTTAAAAAGCCCAGAAAAACAAACCTCGATGAGAAAGTGGTTGTGGTCGTTGCTTCGACGCCGAGGCGGCCCAGCAGGAGAGAAACCGGCAAGGACCCCACCGCCATTGCAACAACCGAGAGAGCGCCAAGGCATGGCTGACGGAGGAGCGAACCGGGAATCTAGAGGCGTTGCTGGTGCACAAAGCCGAAACGCAAGGCGAAAAGGTGAGATTTTTATGTTTCCGACTTCAATAGCCGAACCGAGGAAAAGATCGATGAGGTGAGGTCATTCTTAAAGCCATACGTGAGGACGCTACGTAAGAATGGCCAACATAAATTTTTCTTTGCATCGAGTATCTCCCCAAAGCTCTTGAATATAGTTGTCCGTGCTGGTGTGTTTTCATGGAATCGTTATCATCAGCTCATTTTGTTGTGACTCCGGGGTGGGTCTGTGCTTGCAATCCACGCCATTGTAGTCTCGAGAAATGGCACTGGATGGAACGGAGTGATAGCGTTGGGCTCTGAGCAGAATGAGGATGGAAAAACGGTGTTAGCCCGCGAGCGAGCCAGTGGAGAAAAAGAAAGGTGGAGGCTGCGACCGTCGGTCTGTGTCCGTTGAGCCCGCCGGCAAAGTCGGTGGGGGCGTGCACCCCGACCATATGCAATCTCTTTTCCTCGAGTGGTTTGAATTTTCTTTTTGTTCCTGGGATTTTTTAGCTTTTTTCTTTTTTATATCTTTATCCAATTTTCGTTATGGACAAAAATGCCCTATTCTGGCCACCGGAAAAACAATTCTAACCCGCCTTTATCCAAGACTAACTCGGGTATTTAGGCACTTATTTAAAATAAAATTCGCTTTAAATTCTTGTCGGGGAAAATCGAACTCCGTTTTCAGTTTTTGTTTGGAATTTTCCCCCCAATTATATGTATCCTTGCTTCGCTTGCCTCCTCGTCCATTGGGGCAGTACTCCGTCCGCACGATCCGCGCGCTCGCGAAGCACGCACGCCCGGCGGTGCTTGACGTAATCATTCATCCGATTTGCTCCGACGACTCGCACCGAATCGCAGCAACGTCGCCAACAGCAGTTCCCAGGGCGAGCGCCCTCCAAAGATGCAGTCCATAGTCGCACTACGCTCGTCCTGTAATGGAAGCAGCGCCTTCGATCGCCACCACCCCCGGTCCACTCCCACAATACGGGATCCATCGAGAGCTGATCCGATACCGAGACCCCGCTTCAAACTCCGCGCCTCCCCATCATCAAAATCGCCCTCTTCTCGCCACTCGATCGCGATATCTCGATGCCTGTTGCCATCGGAATCGCGGGAATGCCCTCCTTTTGTCAATTCGACTTCGAAAGTGGGAACTAGGGTCCGGCCACTTCGCTGCGGAGTTTCGACGAACACCTTCGATGCGGGCGAGGGCAGGAGCTTCCGAGACTGGATTGAGCTGGTGGGTGAGGCGATATCGACGGCATTCCCCGTATGGGTGGCGCTAGGGTGCCTGTTGGGGCTCGCGAAGCCGAGTTGCTACGACTGGGTCCAGCCCAAGTGGACCGTTCTTGGGATTGCGGTGACCATGCTTGGGATGGGGATGACCCTCAGCTTCGATGATCTTCGTGGCGCGTTGGCCATGCCCAAGGAGTTGGTCTCTGGCTTTGTGCTCCAGTACTCGGTTCGTTCTGCTCTTATTCCTAGTCAAGCTCGGAAATTTCATTTGATTGGTTTTACCGAATGCTAATGATGAAGTCGTGGTGTTTCGCTGACGATTGAAAGGTTATGTACATAACGATTTGAAATGCATTAAAGAAAACAGTAGAATGGTGGATTTGTGTTATTGTTCTAGTTCTTGACTTTGAAGACGACCAGTCACCTTTGTGTGTTTACTCTGAAGTGCATAGGCACATAATATGCGTTGATCATGATGCAACGGCCTATCTGTGCTTACAGGAGTAGGATAGGAAGACATGTTTATACTCAAATTTTTTTTTTTACGAACACTTGCCGTACCTACACTTCGGTTACATACCTAGGTTCCCCTAGTTTTCTTTCTCAATATGAACTCTTCTTGTCTGTAGCAGCCGATTAGAGACTCCTCATTGTGAGCGTGTGCTCATTTTCTACCTGTTTACTTAGACATGTTCGGTCCAGAATAATGTATGGCTTGTGGCAGGTGATGCCGATCTCTGGATTTCTTATTAGCAAGCTTTTGAATCTGCCATCACATTATGCGGCCGGATTAATATTGGTTGGCTGTTGCCCTGGTGGTATGTGCATTTTTTCTTATCCTCACACTGCTTTACTACACAATCCTTGTCTCTCTCTCTCTCTCTCTCTCTCTCTCTCTCTCTCTCTCTCAGCACATTCTGAATTTATTAATTGCAGGGACGGCAAGTAATATAGTCACTTATATTGCACGGTAAGTGAATTCTGGAAGACAGTACCTTGAGAAGTATTTGAGCTGCTGTTTAAATGCTTCTATCAAAGTATGATGGGTGTTTTGTGATCTAGGGGAAATGTTGCTCTTTCAGTGTTGATGACAGCAGCAAGCACTATATCAGCTGTGGTTGGTAAACAGAAATCGATTTCTCATGTCTTCCTCCTTGACTGTAGGATCATTCAGATCATTATTTATAAAATACATTTCGTTTAACGTAAAATATCATAGATGGGAATCTCTTTTACCGAGGTAGGTCATACAGGACAAATTAATTCTATGTTACAACGGGGATGGAGTGCATGTACCGTTAACTCCGCATGAGGCACTCTGGCTCCATAAGCTTCACGTAGAGTATAATTACCCATCATTTTCCTTTTCCTCCGATGTTGCAGATAATGACTCCATTTCTGACCGCAAAACTTGCTGGACAGTATGTTGCGGTTGATGCAGCTGGACTCCTGCTTTCAACTCTTCAGGTTACTTCTCTCGCTCTCAACCTTCGTATTTGCATGGTGATGATACCACTCTCTAGCACTCACATAAAAATAGGAAATGCAGGTGGTCCTTCTTCCTGTCCTGGCTGGTGCATTTCTTAACCAGTATTTCCAGAGTTTGGTTAAGTTAGTTTCCCCCTTGATGCCACCTATTGCTGTGGCAACTGTGGCTGTATTATGTGGAAATGCAATTGCACAGAGCTCTTCGGCGATACTCGTGTCGGGCCAACAAGTTCTGCTTGCCGCGTCTCTTCTTCATGCATCTGGATTTTTCTTTGGCTATATACTCTCTAGAATGCTTCAGCTGGATGTCGCATCAGCAAGGACTATCTCGATTGAGGTTGGCATGCAGGTATACCATCTCATTCTCGAAGCTTAATATAAAAGCTAGAGCACTCCACTCGCATTGCCTTCCATTCTAGTATGCCTGGTTGTATCTGTATCCTAGACCTTCCAGTATATAATCTTTTATATGCATTTGGCTTTCGGATTCTAGAGGATCAATTTCTCCTAGAGTACGTGCTTGAATATGACTACAAATATTTATCGAGCTGTTTCATTTTGTTTTATCCTTTTCTATTTTCAGAACTCGGTGCTGGGAGTAGTTCTGGCCAGTCAACATTTTGGGAACCCGCTGACGGCAGTGCCATGTGCAGTCTCAAGTGTATGTCATTCGATTTTCGGTAGCGTCTTGGCAGGAATCTGGAGACGCACTTTGCCCTCTCAAAAGCTCGAGTAGAAGTTTATTGCTGAAATGCCTGAGGACCTTTATTCTAGACTTTCAGCTTCTCTTCTCCAGTGCTGGCATTGAGATCAAATGTTTGGGAATTGGGAAGCGATCGGATTTAGCTCGTGGCATAATGGGAAAAAGATATTGCATAGAAGCATGCCCATTAGTCAACTAGAACGCAGAAAAAAATGTATGGGAAGTGCAGATGTTGCGAGTTAATCTTTCTGAAGATTTGCCTTGCGTCAGTTCAAACACATTGCAAATCGCCAACTACGTTTTTTTGATGATTAAGTGATAGAAGGAGATAAAAACTTCTAGGGTGAAGTAGATACAGCGAGCAAATTTGAAGATGCTTAGCCGATCCAATCAATGAGACAGATAGTCTTTTCTGACTAGATTGATCTTGGCGCTTCCTACACCAAAAGGAGCCCATCGTCACAGGTTACACACTTCCCATCGCCCTTCTCGTGAAGATGCCCAGTTTCATTACCAGGTTGCTTTCTGCACATAATCAAATTCGGATGATGCTTGGCCCTGTTTTTCCTAACTTGCTGTCTACTAATGCTGCTTCGCTCCAAATTTGTCTTTCAATCAAGCTGTAGATACAATAGCAACGAAAAGATGGAAGTCGTGCCTCCCTTTTTACTTCACAACCAATGGTAAGTTAGGCAATTAATAACAGAACTGAATAAATTGGAGTGAAAATTTATTGAATATTGAAAGTGTTTGTGAAGAAAATTGGAGATTGTCAAGAGTTTTCTTCCTATTTTACGCCAAAGTTATCATCCAACCATAGCTTAGAGGTTCGTGAAGCAGAGTCTTGATGTTTTGCAGAGGGGAATGAACCTTTTAACAAGCAACAGACGACTAATTACTAGGAGCTATGCTTGATCACTTCACAGTTTTTGATGTTTTTTTTAAGGTAATTATACTTCTCTCGCCAAGGTAGCACATCGATGAATGCCCAGTAGAGCTCAAGTAAATTTGTGGAGAGAACTTTTCACTATTTACACGCACCATAAAAAAATGGCAAATCATTTATCATCTACAAATCATATGGATCAAACTCATCCGAACCATTAATCATCGGGTGCTCATACACGATCGACGGTTCAGATGCACTCGATTTACGGCACTATGCTATCGACCCAAACCAAACCGGCAAAAAGAAAATCAATAAAATATTGATGGTCGACAGGGTTCAGGACAAGTTCATGACCCGCGCTGAATTTGGGATTTTAGCAAATCAGCTTTCGAAATTTCACCGCGCGTTGGCCCGCTGGCTGCAAATGCGAAATCTTCCGCGCAAGTTTCAGCTCCTCCCGCCGAATTCTGAGCCGAAATACAAAACGAAAGAGCGAAAGAGAGAAAAAAAGGAGGGAGCTCAGGTTGTTCTCTTCCTCTGTCCATCTTCTTCTCTCGTGTATTCATCTCTCTCTCTGTGTTCCCGCCTCCTCCATTTTCGCTCCCCCTTCAAAACTCAAAACCCACCAAAACTCAACTCCCTTCCAACTTCAATCTCTCTCTCTCTCTCTCTCTCGCACAATTTGTCAAGAAGAAGGAGGAACAGTTACAGCTACAGCCGCTGCTTCTTCCGTTTGCGAGCCTGCGAGCGATGAACTACCAGGGCTTGCCTCCTCTGAAACGGTTCACTCTCCTGCAACAGAGGCAGAACCAAGAGAACGCGGACCCTGCGTCGAGCTCTCTCCCGCTTCCCGCGAAGAAGCGCAAGGAGTCCCGCCACCTGTCTCCGCTTTCTCCGGATCTCGCGGCCCGCACCACCACCTACTGCTTGCCCACGAAGAAGAGGGTGTGGGCTCTGGACCCTGATCTGAAGCCCCTTTTGCCTCTCGACCTCAATGCCGAGTACAAGCCTTGTTCTCTCGAAGTCGGGTCCGAAGCTGAGAAGGAGAGAGCTTCCCAAGCCAAGAAAATCAGTGAAGAGGATGGGGAAGAGGAACAGCCTTCGGTTTTTAATCCTAGCGCTCAAGAAGCAGTGGCAATCGGCGACCCAGAAGATCAAGTGGAGACAAACGTGGAAGAACAAGAAGAAAAGAGAGATGGTAGTGGCAACGAGGAGGAGGAGGAGGACGGGATCGTCTGTGCTATTTGTCAAAGTACTGACGGAGACCCGGAAGACCCGATCGTGTTCTGCGACGGCTGCGATCTGATGGCGCACACCACTTGCTATGGGAATCCTCTCGCGAAGGGTGTTCCGGAAGGCGACTGGTTCTGCAACCAATGCTTGGTTTCTAATGCCTCTGAAAACGGAGTTGAGTCCGTCTCTTGTTGTTTGTGTCCAAACAGTGGAGGTGCTTTGAAGTCCACCGTTGACGGCTCGTGGGCTCATGTTGTTTGCGCACTGCTTGTCCCTGAGGTCTTCTTCGAGGATCCAGAAGGGAGAGATTCGATCAACTGTTCTAAGGTTCCGAAGAAGAGGTGGGAGAAGAAGTGCTATGTTTGCCAAGACACGAACGGGTGTGCCGTTGATTGCTCCGAGCCTAAATGCCCTTTGGCTTTTCACGTCACTTGTGGGTTGAGTCAGGATCTTTGCATTGAGTACCACGAAGGGAAGAGGAATGCTGCCATCGTTGCTGGTTTTTGCAAGAACCACACCGAATTGTGGAAAAAGGTACAATTTCTCTTTTGTTTCCCCTAAAGTTATCTGATTTATCTACACGCGAGGAGGATGTCCAAATTCAAGGAACCTGATTCCTCGAATTGTTTGTATTGGATGTTTTAATTTCTCGTGGATGAGTTCACTAGTCCTGTTGCTTTATTGTTTTCTGCAGCAAGAACGGACAGGAAAGTTCAAGATTGTAGCCAGGGAAGAGCAGTGGTAGCCGGACCTGGAGCGGTCAACTTAGATGTTGTGGCAACATTGATAGTCTCGCTTTGCAAATTGCCGAAATGAGATTTTCAGTACTCGAAAAGTTAGTGTGTAGTTTTGTAGGTTCTGTTATGTGTTTGAATCCTTAATCTCAGTAGTCTAATGCTTTTTTTTTTTTGGTCAGAAGTCTAACGCTTAAATAACTGGTAAATGAGTGTAATCCTTTGCTCTGTGTTTCTTGTTGTCAAGCTAATTTGAATGAAGTTTCTTCTGCAATCACCTTACACTTTAGCTGCATTTATCCTACGAAAGTATGTATTCAAATTCTGTATATGCTTTTTTTCATTTCTCAGCAACCCATGATTTTGATTATGAGGTAGTCATTCTATATATGTTGACAATGAGTCGGTACTCATTTTATATGCCGACACCTGACTGAAAAGCTGAAATCATGTTGCACTCTTGAATGAGCTCTATCATCTAAAAGCAATTTTGAGTCGGTACTCATTTTATATGCCGACACCTGACTGAAAGGCTGAAGTCATGTTGCACTCTTGGATGAGTGCTGTCATCTAAAAGCAATCTTGAATCAAGTTGTTCTACTAGAATAAGCATTAAGCAGGATATAAAATGCAACCAGTTCTTGATTAGAAGCAGGGGATACGCCCCTCTGGTGACAAATATGGTCTCCGTTCAATGACCATTCTTTTACCGACACACCACTTATGAGCTGCTTGCAACGCGATTTCTTTTATGATCAAGTTTGGTGTTCCGCGAGGCATCTCATTCGAAAAGAAGTAACCTGTTTGTGCTTGAGACGTTGGCCCGGATGCTCACCATGAAGAGTTCCCGATAAGAGGATCCCCTATTTAATACTACCAAATTAGAATTAACCGAAAATCTTTTTAAGGCGTATTGACATTTTGTTCTTGGCTGTTGATTGTAGTCTGTTTATCATCAAGTTAATCCAATCGTACGAAAAAAAAGAAAGACGCTTGACGGTGTGACAATGTGCAGAAACCAACGAAAGCTACCAGTCTTCTGTCTCTCCGTCATTGGCCCTATGTCAACGTCAATCTCACTCGGTCACATAAATTTTTCTCTCGAAAAGCAAAACAGTGACGCTTAGAATAATTTGCATTCCTTTTTCGCAAGGATTGTGCAATGATGCTTATCCGTAGGTTTTCCTTTTCTCTTGCTTTGCTGCTTTTGAAGGATCATTGGACCAAGAAAATCCTCGACCACGTATGTGAACACTCGCCCTTTAAGCAGATATTGTCAGATCTTTGCTTAATTGTGAATGCGGAAGATGCTCAGTACGGAAAAAAAAAAAGCAGAAGTCATGTTCTCTCTTTTGGTCTTGTCCATCACTTGACAGTCATTATGCTATAATTGGTCAACGAAAATAGTGCATTTTGTCTCCTCTTTTTGAACGCCTTTCGTTAAACTCACCACACAACACCTCACTGTTCAATCAGTGTCCAGGGTTTCAGTCAAAGAGGTCCATCAGGTACAGTCAAGCGTAAAGCTTAGACCATGGTGTAAGTTCATTTATGTAGAGTAATGAGTTGGGCAGAATTCGACGTCGCGGAATGGTAAAGCAGTGGTTTTAGATTATGAAGGATACGAAAGGAACATAGGGCCAGAAAAGCGGCTAACTCTGCCAGTAAAATTCTTCCAGATCCCGATTTTGTTGAATTTGCTAGCAGACATTTCGCGGGCAAACTATGAGCATTCTTTTATTTACATCGTCCTTGAATTGAATGAGGAAAAGAAAGACGTTGACAGACTTCATCGTAGCCGAGGCCTTTTCATCTTCTGTTTCGGGAAGGAATTGCCGATGGGATTAGGCCCTGAATGCACTTCATGCAACACTTTCCTCTGAACTTGATCGTTGTCATCATCAATATCATCATCACTGTTGTTGTTGGTGTTATCTCTGACAGATGTCTGCATTGATTGAGGAATCAACTTGCGATGAAAGAAACCTTCTTGGAATTGATTTGAAAGAGGTCTACTTGCTTCAACCCGAGACTCCAACAAGTCTTCAGCAGTCTCTGCATCTGATCGGTAGATATATTCATCTTGCAGATAACTACCGTCTACAATGGGCTTGCACACGCACACGACTGCACACAAATACATGCACACAGAGAGAGAGAGAAAGAGAGAGAGAGAGAGAGAGAGAGAGAGAGAGAGAGAGTACCTGGAAAGGTTGCTTCAGCAAGGCTGGAGTGAAGGAAGAAACAGGAGATACAAAAGATGATAAGAAGAGAAGAAAGTTTCATGACTCGAGTTTCATGAGGAAGAGACAGTGCAAGTTCTGATAGAGATTATGTTAAGGAGCGGTGAGGTTTGTGTAAAAAGAGAGTGATTACTGGAGGAGGAGATCCAAGTGACACAGGTCATATTGTTTGCGGGAGATGGCAACAAAAGGAGATTGTCTTCTTGCGGTGGGAGCGTTGGACAAATAGGGCTAATGAGCCTTTCCAAATTACGAGTCCTCGACTTTTAAGTACTTTTCTCCCTTGCACCCCTCATCCATGGACCCTCATATTTACATCCAGAAAGCCGTATGCTTTGGAATAACCATGTCGCTTAGTAGTTGGTAAGTTGCGTGTGTATGAGAGAGAGAGAGAGAGAGAGAGAGAGAGAGAGAGAGAGAGGTGACTGAATTTTCAATTCCGAGGGGTTATATGGCATTTAGACTTTCAAGCCCTTGGAAACGTTGATGACACTCATCGCTGAAATAAAGCTCATAATACAGACATTGAGACATTAAAATTCAGCAACACGTAGCTTTCAGATGCAAAGTCAACAATATAAATAATGTTCATTTTAGCAATCAGCAACATGTAGCTTTCAGATGCAAAGTCAACAATATAAATAATGTTCATTTTAGCAAGCAGCGAACCATTTAGTTTCTGTACAGTAACAGTGCTTAGATACCCCTGTACTTCCAGCACAGTCAAAAGTGGGCATGCAATCTTTCTTTTATCTCCAGAAAATCTTGAGAAGAAAAACCCTGCCATCGTTCCTGGAAAAATTATTGTCGGTTTGCTCCTCGTCAGCTCCTTAGAAAAAAACACTTTGATATTGTTCATTGCATTACATCTTTAAGACTGTCTAACGTTCAAAATCTTCAGAGAGTCTGCAGAAGATCTGAAACCGATTCTCTAACCGGCATGCTAGGAATGGCGCCCTTCGCTTGGACACAGAGAGAAGCTGCTGCCGCTGCAACAATTGCAGGAACTATCATTTCAAGTTAAACGTTTCTATGAGAAGGATCTCAACTAAAACAAAAGCATCGCGCTGCATACCGGCAAATCTGAGGCACTCTGCTTTCGATTTGCCCTCGACATGAGCCACAGCAAAAGCAGCAGTAAACGTGTCACCAGCTCCGGTTGTGTCGAGGACCTTCTTTGCTTTTATGATGGGTTGCTTGATTGGGTCTGCCCCTTCTATGAACAAAGCAGAGCCTTTGTCCCCAAGTTTTAGTAATACTTGCTTAATTCCCTGAAAGTAGATGAGCACAATTTGTCACATGTGATGCCTTCGCCAAAATGCGCTGTAATCTTATTATGATAAGAGATATAATCACATGTGCCAATTTAGGGTGCAGCTGCAGTAGCAAGCAAGTATAAACTCAGTACATCATCTAGCCACACAAGTAGAACGTAGAGAATATTATTTTGACCTAAAACCAAACAGTCAATTAACTTTCTGCATGATCACCTTGGGCAATGAAACTCTGCATTTCCTTCAATGAATTAGGAGTACATGCAATGACAGCACCAATTCCTAAATCATAAAAATTGTTTTGAATGTGCTAGAATCTCACCATTTCATGAAACTTCGCTACGGCTTGGCATATTTGTTCAAAATTTTCTGTGGGCATTCCAGTTAGGCGAGCAAGCTCAGTTTCATTTGGGCTAAATATGTCAACAGAGCTCAAAAGTTCATGTGGAATTGGTGTATCCATTCCCCCAGCATCCAAAATGACTGGAACACCAGCACTCCTTGCAGCCTTAAGATACGTGACATTCATTATAAGGTGGTGCAAAAAAAAAGTTATTAGCAAACCAGGTCAAATATGGGCACAAGCAAACAGATTGGGAGAAAAAAAGGTAACAAAAAATCTTTCCCTTTTTTACAGGAAAACCTAACAGCATAGATACACCACCAGCAACTTGCAAAAATGCCAAATTCCAGGGAAAGGGAACAAAGACAATCTCCTCAAATAAAGGCCTAGAACAACCAAAGGGTACCATGCTCATGGAGGTTAGAACTTGAAGGCAATAGCAATAACAACACTATTGAGATGAAAATTTATTTTCCACACTATGTAGAAGCAAATTATGATAAAGTGTAAAAGGGTGTAGTAGAGTAACTAATTTAGATACTAGTTTCTCAACTGAGGAGGCGGCATAACACTTAGCCACTGCCTAAACTACAATAGAGAGCCACTTTATCTACTAAAGTCATTCATATATGTAAAAGATACCGAATCTTCTATCAATCATGGATATCATAGCCTCAACAACATATGTAATCTCATAAATCACCTCCGCTTGTGCCACTGCCTAAATGTACAGCACTTGAGATGAAAACTGTAATGCTGCCAACCACTCGATTGATAAACCCAACATGGTAATCAAGCTCAATAGAAGATGCACATAAAAAATGTATCCTTGAAAGCAACCAACTCAATGGTATCATTAGGGATCTCATACGCACGCTCCTAGTCATTGAAAAAAATGCAGAGAACTCACAATCCAAGCAAAGCTTCAATTATCCATCAGACACTACCGGCTTTTCTTTCAAAAACTGCAACTACCCCCAACAAAGCTTCTTCGTTACTCTCTCTCTTTAGCACAATTCACAGATTCATACTAATCCCACTCCCAAATCAGGAAAACAAAGATACCATTAATTCACCCTACAGAGAGCACCAGCATGCCACAAGCATTTGAAATTCAGAAAAAAAAAATCCAAAAGAAGCATTTCCAAAACGAAAAACAAACTAACCTTGGCAACTTGATCGTTGACAAAATCAGGAATTTCCCTCTGGAGCAAAACAATCCCAGCATTCTTCACGAGCTCCAAGTCCTCATTAGGCAAAACCTCAGGCCAAGAGCACATGTTAGTACCACCGACGATGATGATCGAGTTCTGACCATCAGATTGCAGCATCACCACCGCATGCCCAGTGGGGGTCCCACTCACAGTGTTAAGATGATCAAGTTTGACCCCACTATCCTCAAGTGCCTGAGAAACCAACTTCCCGTGAGCATCTTCACCAACCTGGCCCAAGAAATAAGTGGGATAACGCAATTTGCCGCCGCAAGCGGCTTGGTTCGCGCCCTTGCCGCCGGCTAGAGTCTGACCGGAGGTGGCCGAGATCGTCTCTCCCTCTTTCGGCAGCCGCTCGATCTCGACATATATGTCTGCGTTCGCCGATCCGACGACCACCAACGGCGGCGGGTCAAAGTTGGGATTTTGAGAGATGGGTGTTGGTGGATTTTTCGAGGGGTTTATGGAGAAGGAAGGAAATGGCGGATGAGCTTGACGGTGATTCAAAGGGTTCTTGGCGTTGAAAAGAAATGGCTCGGCGTTGGTTTTAGGACGTTGTGGTGTGATCTGGGAGTTTCGGAAGGCGGGGTTCCAATGGCTTGATGGTGAAAACGCCGTCGTTCTCATCTCTGTTGAATCAGGAAAAACTTTGCCCGATGTGAAGAGTTTCTGATGAAATTCAGGTTTGGAATTCGTGTAATTTGGTGGAACAAGAACGTGAATCAGTTCGCTGTGACAGAGCGATAGACTTCACAACGGAGAGCTGGTGATGATTGATCAGTCCCGGCGGAGCTGCAGCTGATCATTTGGACCTTCTTCTTCTTCTCAGGCCCAAGAGGAACTGGGCCTCTCCATGGAAGAAAGAAACTACCTCTAGCCCAAAAAATGGCCTGAGGGATTTTGCTTATTCAGTTCCTCCTTCTGCATGAGAATCAATCAGAGTTCATATGTGGCGTATTTGATAACCGGCCAAATAGTAACTATTTATATTTTTTTTGTTCTTAAAATCAATTTTAGAATAAAATCCGTTTGGTAAATCTTTTGTTCCCGGACACAAATTTGCAAAAATTTGTTCTCAGAATTAGGTTTAGAACAGAATCAAGAAGCAAAAAAAAATTATTTCTTGATTCTGAGAACAAAAATAAAAAATGGAAAAGAATTTTTCTTTTTTTCTTCTTCTTCTTCCTCTCCTATGGTTGGTCGTCGGCCACCGGTGACTGGCCATAGGCTAGGGCCATGCAAGAGTGTCGTGGCTCTTACCGGATTTGGCATGGGCGACCCTGGCTACCGCTCTCGTAAGATCCGGCAATGGTGGCTCATGGCTTAGGCGAGGGCCACCCTTGCTGGATCTGGCGAGGGCGACCCTCACCCAAGCTGCTGAGGGTGCTAGGCCGCTAGCTACCCTCACTAGACCTGGCAAGGGCGGCGGCGAGGGTCAAGCCTTATGACCAGGGCTAATGCCAGCGACCTAGCCATGGCAAAGAAAGGGGAAGGAAAAAAGAAAAAAATATTTAAAATATTATTAATAAAAAAAAAATTTTGTGCAGTTATTAAATGCATTTATGTTTTTTTTTTTCTATTTCAAGAATTGAAATTTTTGGCAGTTACCAAACACCTTCAAATACTTAAAAATTGTTCCTGGGCATGAAATAAAAGAAAAATAATTTTTGAACAGAAATTGTTTCCGGGAATAGAATAGTTGTCAAACGCACCCCTAATGTACTCATAACTTCAAATATTTTTCGTTCTATGTGTAGTATATTTTCTGACGAAATGCAATCCCTTAATGTCTAATATGAATCAAACTCAAATTATACTTAATAATTCTGTTTATGTTTTCAATAACGATCAGCCGTCTATTGAATCACACCACTTCAATTCATCGTTGCCTTCCAAGAACATGATTATTATTGTTATTAACTGCCGTATCTGGCTTTTGTTCCAAATACTTGATTATTTACATTCGGTAACTCTACAACGGAAGAGATAGCTAGTCATTCTAGCTTTTAAATTGTCCTTGTCACGCTTTAGCTCTCTTATCCGATCGATTTTGACATCGTTATGCATGCAATCGTTATCGTGATAGAAGATGCTGTCAGTATGCATAATTATTTTGGTCAGGACAGACATGATTTTAATTATTTTTACCTTTTTCCTTAAACTATTGGCAATTGATATAGTCCGCTTTACAAATTCAGCTCCTCTCTATCCATCCTACGGAGTTGGATGTTAGTGTCATATCTAAGTAGGTTCCTCCTTCGTTCAACCTTTGGCTTCAGAGATTTTTCACGTTCCTGCTTTCAAATCTATCGATGCCGATTGCAAATTCTTCCCCTTCTGTTATGGGCACGTCGCTGTATTAAGTGCCGATGTTTGTCTCCTGCGTTTGCGAAAATGAAGGGTTTTTAAATTCGACATCAGGACATGACATCCAACTAGGAGCTTGAAGCTGAAAAGATCCTTACACAAAATACGGGGCGAGAACCGTAGTGCCGGGGCTATAACAGTACAGACAGTCATTTTCCTAGACAATTAAGACCAAAAATACCAGGAGGGAAGGGCCCTCTGATCCGGTCATCACATTTTATCTGTTTGCTTTTTCCCTCGGTTAATGATACGCTCTTATTACGCATGTTATTCACATTCTCCTACTTTGCTAACTCGATAATATAAATCCTCTCAGGACACCGGCTATTATAGCTGTTGGGTCGCCCAGGATGGCCGAGACAACAAGCTGGACGGCTCCACCAGCCATCTGAAGATACTTCTTCATATTATCACCTTTTGCCCTCGGACTACTCCTTGACGTGCCACTGAGGCTTGGGATCTTGGTGTGCAGCTCTCGAACCTTGTTCTTGTCCACGTTGAAGTAGGACGCCAACCAGCTCTCGACAAGCAACTTCTTGACACACGACACATGCAGATTGTACGTCTTTGACTGGGACTTGTAAGCCCAGCCTGGCCCGGAGCCCTTGCCTCCACAATGAAGGCACGGGCCCGAGATGCTTTTAGACAGGTAGAGGACGTTGTTCCCGTCGTCCAGGACTTGGGGGAGATTCACGCAGCAAGGGTGGAGATCTAAATCACGGCACACGCAGTGGTACACGAATCCTAGGATGTCCGTCCCGCACGCGTCGCACACTCTCAAGTTGTGGTCGGGGGATTGGTAGTAGAAATTAAATGTGCATTTCTTGTAGAAGGGGTGCATTACGGTAGGCTGCACTGCGCCACACGCCTTGTGGAGCTCATACTTGCACAACTGGCACTTGTACCTGAGCCCGATCCCGGCTTCTTTGCAGCCGTCGCAGTCGAACGGGACCTCCGAGTATTCCAGCTTGAGCTTATGGTGTGGCAGTGAGTGGGCAGGGTGAGATATCTCTCTGTCAATCTTCATTGGTATTCATTCAATCTTGTTTTGCGTTCCCTTGCTTAGGAGAGTTTGTTCAATGGTGTTGATGAAGAGGGAGGACCCATGGACGGGTCCTATATATTGAGAAATTCTGAGATTGATGGGACTAAGAAAGAAGGTTCCATTTGTCCTCGAAATGGCCAAAACTTATGAAGCATCTGCTTTGATCTGATCCATTTGAGATCTTTTGCTTTTGGAATGATCCCGAGTGGAAGAAATGTTGCGCCTGTTCACGCAATTATTGATAAAGTCTGATAGGTTGAGTGAGGAATCATGCAAAAGTAAGCAGTTCCTGGATTCTCTTGTCTAAAGGAAGGAAGAGACAGTGAAGAATGAGATTGATCTTGGGCTCTCTGTAGAATTTTCCCGGTTATGAGACCTGGATGTTTGAAGAGGTACAATGTGTTTCAAGATTTGAGATTCTAAGAGGTGGGTTTCTGGCTCATGGAAGAATTATCACTACAATAAAAGGCTTGACACTTCAGAGGGAATTATCATGATCTGCTTTCCAGTCTCTAGTCAGTGAGTGTTTATCGGTTGCCCTTTCTATTTGGAGGTAATGACACATTTAATACCTGAATTTTTAACTGTTTTACAGTACGATGGCCAATCTTGGTTCAATCAAATACCTCAATTTTTTAAATGTGGATTGATTTGAGACTTCCACTAAAATTGAAGACAACAAATGCCAAATTGGACACTAACACCGATAAATAGCCGTAACTGTCCACGTTAGTGTCTGATATTGTCACTTGAATGATGCCACGACAATAGTGACATGTGGTCCCCCGTTAAAATTGAAGACAACAAATGCCAAATTGGACACTAACACCAATAAATAGCCTTAACTGTCCGCATTAGTGTTCGATATTATCACTTAAATGATGCCACGTCAATAGTGACATGTGGTACTTGTCGCCTCCCCCTTGCGCCCCCCGGCAATACTTCGTACACAAGGTATGTCTATGTCAATAATTGGGCTTGACTTCTGCTAAGTAAGTGAGCACCGTCAACAAAATCACATGACATTATCCTTTACTTTTGTCTTACTTATGACTTAGGTATCCAAATTGGAAATTGATGGGAAGAAGCAAGTAAATTATAGAACAGTGGTAGGGAAAAGTGTCAAAAAAGTCCTAAAATTTTTGTATTTGTGCTAATTGAGTCCTAAACCTTTTGTTTTTATGCAAATTCAGTTTTTCCGACTAATTTTGGCTCGATTTTGCTGATATGGAAGTTAGCCGGTCGCCAACGCTGACATGGACAACTTTTAATAATATTTTAATTTTTTTTGAAATTTTACTTTTTTTTTTTATTGTTTTCTTTTTTCTTTTTTTTTCCTCTCCCACCCTCCCTTCTCTAGCTGGTCATCGGATCGGCAACTGGCCACTGGCAAGGCTCACCTAGCCGCCGACGAGGCTGCAGCCCTCACCAAATCCAGCGAGGTTAGCGAGATCGAGCCTTGTTCAGCCATGATGAGGCTCGCCAGAGCCGAGGTGGACCTCCTCACCGGCCTTTGGCTAGTCGCCGATCCGACAATTGGCTGGAGGAGGGAAGGTGAGGGAGGAAAAAAAAAAAAAAAGAAAAGAAAAGAATAAAAGAAATAAGTAAAAATTCAATAAAATATTTAAATATTATTAAAAGTTATCAACATCAGCAAAACCTGGCCAAAATTAGCTAAAAGGACCGAATTGATATAAAGACAAAAGGTTTATAACTCAATTGATATCAAAAAAAGATTTAGAACTTAATTAGTATAAATACAAAAAGAATAACGAACAGCCGTCTGGGATCATTCTGGATTGTTCTGTTTGGTCCGTAGAGGTGAAGAAAAGAATAACGAGTCACCTTTGACTGAAACGGAGAGTTTCCAAAACATCTCGTAACAGCTCTTTTTGATGATGGCCGCCTACGAATCAAATGTATGTGTGGCACACGGAAGAGACACCTAACGAATGCATATGACCCTGAGGGGGAGATTCTTCCCGCTCAAAAGACCTTTACAAGTTCCCCACATACACTTCCAAAAGTTAAAGCGGATTTTTCCATGTGAATATTGAAAATGTCAACATAGGGCAACATAATGGAAAAGAATGAATTCATTGAGAATTTGTCGAGTGAGTTTGCTGAATGAAGCATGGATAGATTAATATGAATATAACAACAAATTCGTGCTTACCCAGGAGTTCTCCGAGATAGTTTGATTAAGAAATTTGAACTGAATTATGAATCATTATCTCATTTGTGATTTTGATCGATGCAGTCATATGAGGTTGTGACTCTTTAGAACTCTCTTGCTCGACAAAATGATGGTGTTTGATTTCTCTGATGCGTAAATTGTAGCACACGTAACATTGCTCCGTACAATATGTCTCTCGGGCTATATTGAGTCGAAAATTGGCGGTCATTTAGTTATAAGAAGTGCTGTCAAAATAACAGAGTTGGAGACGTGATGGCGAAATGAGATAATTTAGATCAATAGGTGAACCACGACCAGCGAAACGTTCACAGAATTCAGGAAGAAGATACACGGTGCAGTATAGGGCTCATGCAAGATCCATAGAGTATCCCACCTCTATATATATGAACATCTTTTTTTGTGGGCTAAACCTACATGAGTATATAGTTGACCTGAGATCATTTCCGTGCAATTGAGCGAGGATTTAATTAGAATGGGCTTTATGTTTATTACCACGAGAAGGAAACTAAAATCTAAAGGTCACGTTCTAGAGGCACTCTCGTTTTGACTGCTATCTTATTCTTTTGGACAAATGGTTTAAATGACTTTCGATTGATGCTGAAAAAGTGTAGGATAGAAGGGTCGCCAAAATATTGGGCTAGTCTCGGCAATTAAGATGCCGTTGCCTTGGCGAAATGATTTTAATCACTCAACTAATCTTTTTGCTGCCTAAAGGGCTAAGAGTACTCATTTCTGTTACAATATTAGAGAGAAAGAAAATTGACAATATGCAATAAAGTACGTCTATTTCTTACTTCTTAATAAAACAAAATGTTTACAACGGATACTCTTTTAAAGAGCTAATACATGACGATTAAGAAAAAAAGTGCATCTACTAACTCCTAAAAACAGATACGTGTAGAAATCACCTACTAACTTGGTAAAACATAAATCCATGTTCAACACCACCATAAAACAAACTCTTAAAAACTAGGACAACAAACAATTGACTATAATATCTTTACACAAAAAACAATTGACTATAATAGGATATATAAACAAAGTCAAATAAAATCACGTGACTCAATAATCCATCCCTTAAACTGAAAGGTTGCCAACATTCAATTTAATATAACTTGTCAACACCAAGCAGGTTTCTCAGTTTTTGAAATGCAGCCAACTTGAGGGATTTAGTAAAAATATTAATAACTTGATCTTCACTTCTACAGTAGATGAGATCAATGACTCCCTCCTTCGTGAGATCCCTTAAGAAGTGAAACTTCACATCTATATGTTTGCTTCTTCCATGTAAAACAGGATTTTTGGACAGCTTTATTGCTGAACTATTGTCACAATAAATTGCAGTAGGTCCTTGACTCTTGATATGAAGTTCTTCAAGAATTTTCCTCAACCAAATAGCTTGACAAGCATATGAAATTACAGCAACAAATTCAGCTTCAGTGGTTGATAAAGTGACAATCGGCTGCTTCTTTGATGACCATGAAATAGCTCCCGAATCCAGCATAAATACATATTCGGAAGTGCTCTTTCCATCATATTGATCTCTAGCATAATCACTATCAATAAAGCCCATTAAGCTTGAGTTTTCTCCCTTCTTGTAGAGCAGTCCAAAACCAATCGTACCTTATAAGTATCGAAAAATTCTCTTTGCAGCAAAGAGATGCATCTCAGTAGGATTCTCCATGTATTTGCTTATAAGACTCACATAATACATTATATCCGGCCTTGTTGCGGTCAAATATATTAAGCTTCCCACAATTTGCTTGTACATAGTGCTGTCAACTCTCTTTCCTTCAAAATCTTTCACTAACTTCAATCTTGCCTCAGTTAGTGTGCTAGAAGGATTACAATTCTTCATTTGGAACCTATCTAAAATGTCTTGCACATATTTTCTTTGTGAAATGAAAATTCCACCAGCGAATTGAACAACTTTTATCCCAAGAAAATAGTGCATATTTCCAAGATCAGACATATCAAATTCAAGCATCATAGACCGCTTAAATTTTTCAAACATGGCTCTATCATTTCTAGTATAAATCAATTCATCCACATATAAGCAAACAATAAGCATCTTCCCTTCATCTCCAGTTTTGACAAAAAATGTATGCTCATATGGATACTTTTGAAGACCTTTCTTCATAAAATAGGCCTCTATACGACTATACCAAGCCGTTGGAGCTTGTTTTAGTCCATATAAAGCCTTTTTTAGTTTATATACCTTGTGCTCACTTCCAAAGTTTACAAAACTAGGAGGTTGATCAATAAATACCTGCTCTTCCAAGTTGCCATGTAAAAATGCCGATTTCACGTCCAACTAGAAGATAGGCCATGAGTTTTGCGCCGCCCGTGTGATCACCAACCTAATTGTGTCATGTCAAGCAACTGGAGCAAACACTTCTTTGTAGTTAATGCCAAACTCTTGCTTGTAGCCTTTTGCAACTAAGCGAGCTTTGTACTTATCAATTTCACCGTTCTCCTTCAGCTTCGTCTTGTACACCCACTTCACACCAATGGTCTTTTGCCCTTTTGGAAGCTCTATCAACTCCCAAGTATTATTTCTTTCAATGGCTACAATTTCAACATCCATCGCCTTCCACCATTTTGGTTCTTTAACGGCATCTTTAAAAGCTACTGGATCACAACATGAGAATAAAGCAAAATGAATAAGGGGATCTTCAGTTTGGTCAATCCCAATTGCCTCATAATCACTCATCCATGCAGGCCTTCTTCTAGCACGTCAAGGTCGTTGTTCATCTACTGTTTCAGAGGCTAAAATGCATTCATTGATTGCTGGTTGTTGCTCATTTACTACAGATTGTGCATTCTCCAAATGCTGTTGCATTTTTTCTCCTTTTTCTCCATCAAAATCAGCTTGTTTTTGTTGTTCAACATTGTTTTCATCCCAAATCCAAAACTGCTCTTCATCAAAAATCACGTCACGACTGATGACAGTTTTCTTAGTGATAGGATTGAACAATTTGTACACTTTTGACTACTCACTTACAACAAGAAAAATGCATTTTTCACTTTTGTCATCAAGCTTGCTCCTCTTTTGATATGGAATGTGGGCAAATGCTATGCAACCGAAGATTCTGAAATGCTCGACACTTGGTTTGCGTCCACTCCAAGCTTCTTCAGGCATCAGGTTTTGAACAGCAAGTGTGGGGGTTCTGTTCAATACATGAATGCTCTAATTGATAGCTTCAGGCTAAAACCTTTTTGGGACATCACTTCTTGCCAAAATGGTTCCTACCATGTTCACGATCGTGTGATTCTTCCTCTATGCAACACCATTCTGCTGCAGCTTATAAGCTGTTGTAAGCTGTTTTTGAATTCCATGAGTCTCACAAATATTTACGAATTCTTGTGAGTTATATTCTTCACCATGATCGCTGCGAAGAGTCTTTACAAGTGTGTCTGCTTCTTTTTCAACTAGTACTTCAAAGTTTTTGAAAGTGAAAAAAGCTTCAGACTTCTCTTGCAGAAAATAAACCCAGGTTTTCCGACTATAATCACCAATGAACATTATAAAATAACGTTTACCACTGTTTGATGTCAGATTAATGGGTCCGCATAAGTCTAAATGAATAAGTTCCAACACCTTCTTCGCTCTACATGTTTTTCCTTTCGGAAACGAGTCTCAATGTTGTTTGCCAACAACACACTCTTCACAAACTTGAGAAGGACTTTGAATTTGAGGAAGACCCGTCACCATATTCTTTTGCTACAACGTTTTTAGACCACCAAAATTCAGATGTCCATAGCGAAAATGCCACAAATAGGCTTCGTCCTTCAATCTCGCAGATAAGCACCATTGGGTGGTGTTATCAAGATGTAGTGGAAACATCCGGTTTATTGTCATGTTGACTTGAGCAATTAAGTCCAACTTTTTATCTTGAATGCAACAAACTCCATCTTCGATAGAGATCTCATATCCCTTCTCTTGTAACTGACCAATGCTAAGCAAGTTGGTTTTCAAATCTGGAATAAAGTAAACGTTAGAAATAATCTGAGTAGAGTTCTCCTTGGTGTGGATCTTAACGTTGCCTTTACCCATGACAAAAACTAAAGATTTATCACCAAACGTCACAGTGTTACGAAATGATTCATCCAAGTCTAAAAATACAGATTTATCTCTACACATGTGATTGCTGCAGCTGGTATCTAAATACCACAAATTGTGATGAACCTCTTCTTTTGCATGAGAGGCCATCAACAGCGACACTTCTTCTACTTTCTCTACAAAATTTGATTTTACACCACGATTTTTGTTCAGATTGGTTCTACATTCAAACTTATAGTGGCCATACCTATGACATCTATAACATTCAACATTTGACTTGTCTACAAACTTCGATTTGGTACCAGTTGAATAGTTGTCGTCACAGCATTTCGCTTTCCATTTGGTATCAGTAGCATGATCGTCATTTGATTTTTGGTGTGAATCTTTGTCCTTCCATCTCCCCTTCCCACAATCAGGTTCTCTTCGATTGGCTACTGCCTTTAATGCTTGTTCCTCTCTATCTTGCTGGACAATTTTTTGCTCATGAACCAGCAAAGAACTCTGCAACTCATCAATTGAAAGTTCATCAATATCTTTAGATTCTTCCATAGAACAAACAACGAAATTAAATTTTGGTGTCATTGACCGAAGAATCTTCTTGATGATGGTGACGTCATCCATCTTCTCGCCATGGATCCACATCTTGTTAGTGATCATCATTGTTCTTGATAAGTAACTAGTAACGGATTCGCTGGTCTTCATGCATAGGTTCTCAAATTCCATCTGAAGCCCCTGAAGTTGCACGTGCTTTGAGATCCTTTAGTTTCAATGCATCTAAGTCAGCTTTTTGTGTATTAGTTAATACTACTCCAGCCACTAGTTCTGCTACACCGGAATCAACGACATGCCAGTACTCTTTGGACCGCGGGAAATTCTCCATCAACATGCTCCAATGATCATAGTGACCATTAAAGCAAGGAATAGCTGGCTGAACGAAATTGTCAGTGGCCATTGAAAAATTGCTGCTGCCTTCTCACAGCTAGACTTTGACACCATGTTACACTATTAGAGAGAAAGAAAACTGACAATATGTAATAAAGTACGTCTATTTCCTACTTCTTAATAAAACATAATGCTTATAACGGATGCTCTTTTAAAGAGTTAATACATGACGGTTAAGAAAGAAAGTGCATCCACTAACTCCTAAAAACTGCAACTTGCAGAAACCACCTACTGACTTGGTAAAACACAAACCCATGTTCAGCACCACTATAAAATAGACTCCTAAAAACTAGGACAACAAACAACTGACCATGATAGGATATATAAACATGGTCAAATAAGATCACGTGACTCAACAATTTCATAGCAGGCTTTGTATTTGTTTCGTCACAGCAATGAGAAACAAGTACTGTGCGACATGGAAAAAGTGTTTCCAACTTATGCCGATATTGCTCTCTGCATTGTTGTAATCATCTTCCTTGTTCTAGGCAGCTGGTTTCGCTAACTAGGACTCTGATTTTGTTGAGCAAGTGTCAAGACTGGCAAGACAGCAAGAGAGGAAGTTTTGCAAATTTTCAGCGACAAGAAACCTAATTTTGATGCGTTGAGCAGGCTAAAAATCATAAGGATTCTCTTCATATGAACTCTGCTGTTCATCTTGGTTTCAACAGGCACATGAGTGGTTCCAACAATTTATCTAATGCTCGCATCCTCAATGTCTCTTTTTGGGACAAAAACAAGCTGACATTTGATGGATAGGCTGGTAAGCATGATACTGTATCAGGTGCTCGGGTTGTATGCACCTGGATGTACGGCAACGACGACAATTCATAAGTCAATCCAGTTTGGAGATACACAAATTCCACCGGGAGTTCAGATTGTGCTTGTGCTCATGATCCACCATAACCAAGAAATGTGGGCCGATGATGCCAATGAGTTCAACCCCGAGAGGTTCTTCGAGGGAGTCTCAAAGGCAAGCAAGAGCAAGCTCTGCTTTTTCCATTTATGTTGGGGTCCTAGGACTTGCATTGGCCAAATTTTGCACTCCGTGAAGCAATAGTTCTCCTGGCCTTGGTTCTGCAGAAGTTCTCAATCCAGCTATCTCCATCTTACAAGCATGCCCCTAGTCCTTTGTTCACTCTCCAACCCCAATATGGAGCCCCTTTGATGTTGCCTAGAATCAGATATGATTCGTGGTTCGTATATGATCGGATTTTACGCTTCTGTTTGCTTCCTCGCGACCATAAGAATGGATTACTCTGTATTTGCCCTTCTGGACTAGAAAAGTTGCTTCTAATGATATATTGGAGCGAGTACTGGGAGCACCCGGATCACGCGAGCTCAGCTCACATCAACAGTTCGATCCGGTGAGTCTCACGTGCAGCCCACTTCATCCAACCGTACACGCGAGTTGGACTCACATGTGTTGGATGCAGCTAAGATTCTTCGAAGTTGTTTCATTTTGGGAACTTTTCACTAGTATGCTCTTCTTAGAATGTCCTAGTTAATTGGCTTTTGCACACTCTTTCGGTGGCCCTTTCTCTTCAATTTAGAGCCCTATTCTCTGATGTTTCTTTTGATTGTTTCCACTAGTTTCTTATATTTGGACGGAGTTCCTTCGGTGATGTATTAGTTCCTGTGACTAGTTTGGCTTTTGCGGAACCGAATATATTGGATAAACAGACGAGATTTGAAGACAGCAAATGATACAAGACATGATTTGTTAATCATCTTCATACAAGTAACTGCTGAACTTTCTCAAGCATTGAGCTTAATTCCTAACTGAAATTGAGACAATTAAAATGAAAAATGAAATTAAAAATTTAGGTAATGAAACCCATGAAGGAACTCGACTCTCACAATATAACAAGTCATGAATAACCTCTCGACCGTGTTGATCAATTAGAGAAAGATATATATATTGCGTTGTTCCGGAGAATAGAAACGAATTGTTCCATCACCTTAGGTAAATGATATCACATACTGCATACGGAAAGAGACGTCGTGTCGTGATTAGGGAAAAGAATAATTTCATTACGGTCACATATTAATGCCAGGTATGTTGCATGGGCACGTGACGACGTCCAAAAAGATATGAAAGGAAAGAGATATTGCCAGCTCGTATTTCATTTCTATTTTGACCACCTCACGTTAAATGATAATCACGAAACATTCGATGAAGTATCTCGATCAGAGTTACTGCATATGAAAAAAGACGCCGTGTCGTGATTAAGAAAAAGAAAATTTTCCATAACGGTCACTTATTAACATCACCTACGTTGTGGTTGCATGGGTACGTGACGATGTCCGGAAAGATATGAAAGGAATGAGATATTGCTAGGTTATGTTTCATTTCTATTTTGACAAAACCACTAGAATTCCAACAAAAAATTATGACACTTTTTTTTTACATTGGAGCAACGTATGATGAGTCATGAAACTACATTCGATCTTCCGAGACAAATGGGCCTAAAATTGGGTTGTCCTAGATCCACTCGCAAGCCCGAGATAATAGCTTCGTGCAAAATTGCATGCTTTTCCCCTCAAAAGATTCAGCGCACGAGCCACGGGCGGGACCATTCTTAGGCAAACCAGGACCCAATCCAAGCACGCCACGTGCCGGCGTGTCGCTGCTTTCGGTCTCTCCGCCGCTCATCCGACGCTCCATCTCGGCCCTTCCTGAGCTCGTGCTCATGCGCGCGAAGTTTCGGAGTTTAACCTCGAAGAGAACCTGACCCAAAAAAAAAAAAAAAAAGAAAAAACCTCGAAGAGAGCAAGTCCCAGCCGTTAGTTAACAGTAATCGAAAGAGAAAAAAAAAAAAAACAAAAAGACTGCTTTGGCTTTGTGACGACTCGAGCTGACCCGAAAATCAGTTTTGTGTTCGATTCATTCGTTGGTTGGTATATATAATGTTCACGAAGAGAGAGGGAGAGGGAGAGAGAGAAAGGGCTGTCTCTTGGGTTTTCTTGAAGGATTTTTCAGTTGGCGAGAGTGAAAGGAGTCACCTTTGAGCGCTGGGTTGATCGGAGATGGAGGACGACGAGCGCACGATCGACCTGAGCCGTTACTCTTCGCTTGGTGATTTCAGGCTCGACGTCGAAACAGAGAAAGAGGGAGGACGAGAACGAGGAGGAGGAGGAGGAGGAGTAGATGGGTCTTTGGTTTTCTGCTTCTGGGTTTATCTCTTGAACTCCACCGCCGCTTTCCCTTGGACCATTTTTCGTCAGGTAGAGAAAAGCCGCCGTTTTTCTTCTTCTTCCTCTTTTCCCTTTGCCGTTCGTTGGTTCTTGATACGAGGGACTGTGTTCATTTCTCAATTTTGTGAATTTCCTTGTTTTGAGAGGTTAGGTTGGTATGTGTTTTCTGTTTGGCGGTTGTTTTAGCGATTGATCACTCACCAGTTGGTGGATTTTGTGATTTCGAGGGATACTTTGCGTTGGTTTGATTCGATCACCGTTGCCGGGCTCTCGGGTTGTGTGTGTCGGTCTGATTACGATAAGTTTGAATCACTATGGAATTTTTCCAAGGGTGTCTTGTAAGGTTCACTGAAGTCTATTGCAGTGTTGTTGCTGTTAGATGGTTCAGTAAGTGTCAATGGCTGTTGGTGGAACCAAAGCTCATTTGGTTGTTGTGGATTTGTCTGGGATCAATCCTTTGTAATGGGTCGTGTCTTGTTTTTTTCGTCCGTCACTTTCTTCCTTGGTTTGTGACACTAGGGACTAGTCGAAAATGCTGATTAAGGGATGATTGCCTGCCTTTTTTTTTTGTATACAATAATCACAAGTAATGTTGCCCGTCGCTTCTCTTTTTAGCTCAAAGTTCTATGGTTAATCAGGTTAAAATTTTTGTTTACACAGGCGAACTCAGATGTCGAGGATGGTTTTCCAATTCTTGTTTTGAATGAAAATAAGAGACTCGTCCTTCTGCCACCGCTTTCTCCACAAAAAGAATCCCCTGATTCTGAGGTTTCTCCTTTTTCTAGTGAAAAATCGTATGCTTCTTCAGATAGCGAGTTTCCATTTGGAAAATGGGTCCATGTTGGCTGTCAGGTATGTATATCAAGTGTCTGGATAACACTGCTTCTTGGCATGAGAAGGTTTTATACACTGGTTTTTAACTGCTTGTTCCTTTCGAGTTGATAGCTGCTGAAATTTTTATGGCTATTGCTGAGCACATTAATGTCTGTCATGAATACCACTTATTGGTCCGAACTGTTGAGCTGAAGCAAGTTGTTACTGAACATGTAATCTGTCTGTTTTAGCTTTAACCAATCATTTTCATATGTAATTGGACTTGTATGAATGGTACATAATCTTCAAATTTATATAAGTAAGCCGTATTCAATGGATATTCAAATAGCACGTAGAACCGCCACACTTTCATTGTGACTGAAAAGAACAAGTTTTTATAGAGTAAGTATGATTCTATTTATATTCATTGGAGTGGCTGTGTTTATGTAATGACATGCAAGTCTATGTCTCATTGTTGGCCTGACGAAAGAGATAAAGTAGAAGTCTAGATTGCATAAATGGTGCTCAATTGAAAGTCTTTTGTCAAGCTCATGATGTCGTTGTCTTTCCTAGGTTTCTTATCCTTGGGGCCTTTTTCCCTTTGTGAATTACTCAGATTTCTATCTTCATGGCAGGTCTCAAATGACCTTTTACGGCTTCACATTGACGGGGGAGTGGTGGATGAGAAGTGCCTAAGTGCTTCAAAAGACGGAGAAACTTATCCAAGTCCTTTAAGGAAAATAAGTTTGGTTAGTACCAATGGAACTGATGATGGTATAGAAGGTTATTTGTACAGTCCAAAGGTCTTGCACCCTTCTTCATCCATTGAGGATCATTATAAGGTACCTTTCGTCAAGTTTGTTGGACCATTTTCATGTGGATGTGATATCTTTTATGAATATTTTCTTGTAATGCCAGGACTCACCTATACACTTAGCTATCGACAAGTCATCTGCTTCTGACATAGAAGAAGGTAGTGATGGTATCTGGAGTATCATAGGTGGAAAGGTAAGTTGTTATATCTTCCTGATAATCTTATCACTACTACAGTTTTTGTTACAGAATCTAATTGAGTTTCGCATCCAGTATTAAGCATTTGGCGTTGAACTGCCTTGACCAATTTGAATCTTTTTTCTGTGACGTCATGAAGCAATATTTCTATGTTAATAGCTTCTGAGTCTTTTTTTCTTTTAATAGAAAAACAGTTGGCTCTAAAGCTTTCCTCTTTGGAAAATGTATCAATTTCTGATATGCACAAGTATTTGCAATTTGAGCTTTTCGGGTGGTTTCTGGTTGTGCTTCGAAAGCAAGGTTGCAAATTGGAGATTCCCTTTAATTGTCTATCCAAAATAAATTTATATATATGACTGACTGACTGGGTCATAGCTTTCCTTGCTAGTGTGTCTGGAAAATGAGATGGGCAGAGAAAACTTACTCTATGGTGTTTTACATTCAGTGTGGTTGTATGAGTCTGTTCTTCCTTCTTTGAAAACCAATTAGCTCCTTATTTGTAATGTTCAATTTGCCCCTTAAAAGTCAGGTGCCATGCTCTAGCTACGGCCTTCTTCCAATATGCATTGACAATTGGTTATACTGAATCGCAGGCATCGTGTCGGAGGAACTTTGCGTTGGATGTTGTCTTGCTAGATGCCTTTGGCCAGATTGTGAATAAGGAAATGGAGGTTTGCTTCGTCTTGCTTCTCTCTCTCTCTCTCTCTCTCTCCAACCCCAACTAAAAACAGCTATCATAATAGAAAAAAAGGAAAAAGGAAAAAAATCATAGATAAGGTGCAGTTAATAATTGACCTTTTTTGTGTTTTTTATATGGTAGGTTGTTGCTTCACTACTGTATGCTAACAGTGGGTCACTGGTGGAGAAAACCAGCGACGATGAAGCCCCTCTTTTGACAAGCTACGATGGAATTGAATTTGATTCCTACGAGAAACCTAGCAAATTATTGCATGGGCGTGCTTCTTTTAAGCTCAAGATATCTCAGGTAGATGTCAGTTGTGTGATTTGTATTATGTGATTGATAGCTTGTCATCTGAATTAAAGATTGCATTAGTGGCTTGCAGTTTGTTTCCAAATATTTGAGTAGGATTGTATACATGAAAAGTAAATGGCATGCGGTAATTGATATTAGCGTCGCATTAGTATGTTACGCAGCAAAGTATGCTTTGGAGATCGCTTAATTAAATTCATTTATCACTGGCTGGACAGGGCCAGCATGTGCATAGGTTGTAAATTACTGTGGATTAGATGCATCGTTTTTTTTCTTTGGTTGAATATTTTCTTAGACATCGTTAGCTATAATGGTTAGATCACCTCTTTAAGGGAAGCTTACAGGAGAACTGAAAGAACTTGGACCAATTTTGCCTCTTCCATATAAATACATTTGGGCATACATAAAGTGTTCATACTTTATACAGTTGATCAACTTGAATTGATTCCAAAACATTTTCTGAATTCGACTTGTTATTGCTCATAAGCAAGAATATAATAACACTTGCTTAAGAGTAGCTGTAATGACCTATTATTGATGCAAACTTTTACACATGACATTTCTGCTTGTATGTGTGTTCTTCTCTGCATTAGCATGAAGTACATTTACTAAAGTATCAGTGTGGCAAGGTTAGTGCCTTCTTGGTTTTCTAGTTTGCCCCATTAGGAAAATAGTCTTTGATATGCCATTGCCCCATTTTATGACGTTTTTTATTGAAGACAATCATATAGCTTACATGGAAAGAATACTTTCTCGTCCCTGAAACTTTTGCTCTTTTTTCCATTTTCAGCTTTCATCCAAGTGTGATAACAGGTTGTTCTGTGTGAGGTTTAACATACCACAGGCTGGAAATTATCCTTTCTTAGAGGCTTTTTCAAATCCCATCCGATGTATTTCTCGCAACCGCAATGCCAGAACATCCTCTCTGATAATTTGGAAAAGGCCACCATCTGGCATTTTACCAGTTAAGTGTACTTTATCTTCCAAATATGAATCGCCAGAACTCGAGCATAATACTGTACGTGAAGCAAAACCTAGTCCATCATCAAAAAGGGTTAGATTGGGAAAGGGAGATTATTCCTTTCGGCAGCTGGATGACGAATGCAACTCTAACATCCGTAGTGATTTTAAGGTACGGCAGATCATCATTTTACACTGCGGTATCCATCGTGAGATTGTGAGCACGGTATTGCTAATATGATAGGGGAAGCATATTTGGATGTGCTGGTGAGCTATGAGCCCTTTCCAGAAATAGTTCCTCTCATGTACATTCCCAGTCACATGGAAATTTGCATGCATGCGAATTGTTTTTGTAAATGCATGCTTTATCTTAGGTAAGCCTAAGAAAAGTCTCCGGCTAACAGTTTCCCATTTCCACCAGAAGAATGGAAACTATAGTATAATTTCCAAAGGTTAGGCAAGTTTTTACCGATTAGTCCTAGTGGATTTCATGTTTCTTAATGTGTTTACTAACACTAATGATTAAGAGAAGGACTTATTGGTGGGCCCGCAAGATGCAGTCATGAACCATTAATGGTTGCTATCAATTACCCGGGTTACTGCCTTATGCTACATCTAGATTGTGCCTGCTCATACTCCTTTGCCAGTTCTCATGCTCCTTTGGATTAAAAAATATCTTTATATGCCATATCTGAAGAAAGTGGAATATTTAAGGTTTGTTGGCTGCAACTTATAGAAAGTCAGAAGTAACTCTTTTACCTTTGTCAAATTTGTATTACTTAAAATTTAAAATATTATAAAAAGTTTCATATGAATATGTGTATTAACATGTATACATTGTGAAACTTCAATGAGTTTAGATTAAAAACTGTCAAAAATGATACACTGCAAGATTCGAAATAAGTCAACAGTTAAAAGTAAAAGTCACTCCAAACAAACTTTTACTTGAGGAAAGTACTATTTGTTTTTGCAACACAGCACTGGAAAAGTGCTACCCATCTTTCGATGTTGTCAACACTATATAATTTTTCAGCTTCTTGTTCTTGATTTCTGAAATTTTGTCTTGTGAAGTTCTCTCTTGATCTGAACACAATCTAAATGTTGATCAGGCTAAGGATAGTTTTGGGACAAGCCCCGACATGATATTGAAGAATTATGAAGCTGCAGAGAAGCGTTCCTCAGATGCTGAATGTACTAAAATGCAAAATTCAAATTCCAAGAGTATGCCAAGTGTTGGAAAAGCAGTTTCAGAATCTATCACGTTTAGGTACTGCTTAGCAGCCTTACATGAGAGGGCTCTTCTGCTGAAGGAGTTTGCTGTATCTGCTTCAGATGAAGAAGTTTTGGAACTCGCGAATCAGGTCTCCTTGTACACTGGATGCTCCCATCATTGGTATGTTCCCATCTCTTTAGTCGTTTCCATAGGGATGCTGATAGAGACTATACTTACCATTTTCTCTTATGTGGACGATAGGCTATTTGTCTGAAATGATTGTGTTTGTTAGTGACGGGAGAACACTTGTCTTCCCAAAGCCAACCACAAGTTGGCTAAGTACTAGTCTTCTCACATGTTTTACTTTCTTGTTGCCAATTGACCAAACATGTTCAAACCTGAAATTGATATTTCTCATTAATGCATGATACATACCGTGTTCTCTGAGTACTTAATGGTAACGATGTTGCTTATTGCCGGCTAAGTAGTTTCCCACCTGCCATATTTTGATGTCTCCCCTTGTGTCACTACCACACTTTCAAAAAACGTGTACGTGAACCTTGTGCATCCATAATACTTTTTTTTTCAGGAACCAAATTGTAGTTGCAAAGAAATTGATAGAGGAAGGAACAAAATTGTGGAGCTTGATTTCACAAAACAACAGCCGTGTTCACTGGGACAGTGCTATCTATGAGATTGAAGAGTACTTTATGAAGATTGCTTCCTGCAATACTAGAACTCTTTCCCAACAGGTTCTCTCTCTCTCTCTCTCTCTCTCTCTCTCTCTCTCTCTCTCTCTCACACACACACACACACACACACACCTCGCTCGCGCATACACACATATGAGAAATTATGTTTAATGGAAGAGGAAGATGATTGGAACCATTTCCTTTCAGCCACTTTTTAGAGTATGTGCTCCTTGTGTCCTGGGGACTTTTTGCTTCTTCATGCAACGACTATAGACTGTAAAGAAGCACATCTATTTATTTCTGAAAGATTGCTTTAGATGCATGCGGTCCAAATTTGATGTCCGTTATAGATGATTGAGGCTATAATCTAAGATGAAGGGGTACTTATGTAAAACAAAAGTAAAAAAAGGAAAGCAGCTATTTTTGCGCTGATTAAGGAGTAAATTCTTGGAATTCAGCAAAAAAATGGAGTAGAGTCTTGGAGGTTTTTTGAGATGCTTTGCCAGAAATGCCACATCAACATATAGCTATTGAGTTACTATTACATTGTGAGACAATGGAAAGGAAACATATAGAATTCGTGAAGGGAACAAAATGATATAGAAAGCCATGTCAGTATGAGAAAATAAAACAATCTAGAAAGCCATGCTAGTTCACACATGTCACTATCTGACATCGAAGGTAATATTTCGCTTTTGTACATTCATGTGGCCAAGCGTGTGTCCAATTATGAAGTACTTTGTGAGTCCACTGTCCCAAATTCAGAGACACAGAAGAGTTGGACAATGGGGCACATAAGCATTCATTTACTGGTTCAACTTTCGTTTTCCTTCGGAATGGAGAGTTGCCTATTTCAGAAATCTGCAGGATGCTAGGTTCTTGATTTTCTTGATTAAATTTGAATGGTTAGGGAAGCTCTCTAATAGAGAATTGGTCCTGAATTTGATGATATCTTTCTCTCTCTCATGGCACAGGACTTCGAGCTCCTGAGGAGAATCTCTGGTTGCCAAGATTATTTGATGCAAGAGAATTTTGAGAGGATGTGGTGTTGGTTGTACCCCGTTGCCCTCACTCTATTGAGAGATTCGGTGAAGGCAATGTGGCATTCTGTGTCCCCTAGATGGATAGAAGGTTTCATAACTAAGGAGGAAGCAGAAACGTCTCTTCGAAGTCCAAAGGGCCATCAAGAACCTGGAACTTTTGTTCTTCGGTTTCCCACATCAAGGAGCTGGCCCCACCCTGATGCAGGTTGCTTGGTTGTGACTTACATGGGCAACGATTACAACCTTCGCCACAAGCTCCTTTCCTTTGACTATATCTGCAGGTTTGTTCCTTTATCTATTTCTTGTTTCATTTCCTGGACGAGTAACATAAACTTACAGTTCTCTTTAACACATTCACCTATATTTCTATAACAATGCGTAGCACAACTTGTTGCTCAACTTTCAAATTTCCTGTCTTTGTTATTGTTTTGCTTTGATGGCCAAAGAAGTAGTAGGCCACTAGGGGACCTGCTGCTGATGGAGCCTGGACTATCTCGATTGGGAAGGCAAGATTTACTCCACATTAGTCGAGCATTTCTATACAATAGAAATAGTATTATAAGTGCCACTGCTAATAACACATAAATATCTCCGTCAAATTAATGCAGGGCATTCCGAAGCCAGTTATCTCCTTGAACATTTCTGCCAGGGACTTCTGCTCTCTAGGTTATGACAATACATGCAGCAACAATGTAACCTTGACTTTTGCTGCATTTATCCCCTTTATTACTTTGTACCTTCAATGTCCCGTATTAGTAATCTCTTGTTCTTTCATTCTGGTTAGGTAATCATTTGCAGCAGATATTGCCATTCTAGGAAACTAACATTGCTGAGTTTCTTAGGCAAAGAGTAATTGAGGAGAACAATTCCAGAATCCGGTGCTTCAGGGTTATCATTTTACCCTGTCATTCCCTTTTCTTTGTCACATCCTCAGTCAGCTGCATTTCGAAAACTAAATGTGAGGTACAGTTGAGTTAAATTTGATTTTGCTCGCTCAGTTGATTGGCTCTGAGTTACAAAGATATCTTTTTTCAATTTTTCTAGCCTGCGTATCCAGGAGAAGGCTTAAAGTGCAAATTATGGAACCTGCACGTGAAAAGGTTGCGCAAGATCCAGATCGTTAAAGTGCCACACCATCTTTCACGTAGGGAAACTTGACATTCTCCCTGAGAACAGTAAAAATTCACTCAGTGGAAGAATATGAGTACAATTTTACATCGGTATAAGGTTAAACTAGTAGAGATTCATTCAATCAAATGTTCGACTAACGTCAGATCGCATCTCATTCAGCCGCCAATCCATGCCATGAGGTCACGGTTGTAGAACAGTGTGAGCTTTGAGTAAATACATTCTATGTTGGCCCATGTTGGAGTAAGATTGAGCGTACGCAAGTAGAACCCAATACTTTCACAACAATAAGTTGAGCACGTAGTGATGCGTAAAAGCTCCTAAGTACTGTATTTCATCGAACACATTGAAAGAGGAGGGGCTCACGTGCGCCCGGACCCCGAACTCACCATACCATTAAACTTATATAAAGTGTAATGGAACAGTTGAGTGACGACTTTCGGAAGAAAAAGGAAAACGGAAAGGACTGTTTTTTGAGATAAGTGCGTCGAGATTCTGACTCGGAGAGATCGAAAATAAATGCGAAGTCGTAGTGACGGTCACGTGCGAGCCCGCCCTCCCAGTTCCCCTTTTAGACAGATTCCTTGGGCGACTTTTCTCCTTCTCTACACGAAAATTAATGGAGCCGTTTGGCCTTCTCCAAAAACGGTCACCTTGGTCCTTCGCTCAGGCCTTTTTAATCACCGTCACAAACCTCATCGCTTGCTGATCGCTTCATCGTTTCGGTAGCAGCAAGTGGAGGACTAGGGCCGCCGCAGCACTCGTTAGTCATGGCTAAAGCATTGCCCCCCCTTTCTCTCCTCATTTTCTTTTGCTTCATATCAGGTAAATGAAAAGTCTTCACCTTCACGTTAGTGGCCTAGGGAGAGCCGTAGCTATGCCTCAAGGTGTAAAGAAACCCTTTTGACCGTTCTTGTTCTTTGTGTGTGTGTCTTTGTGATCTCAAGATTTTCGAGTTCTGAGTTTCTTTTGAATCTTGGTTGGTTGTATCTGCACGAATCAGTTTTCCTGACCCACATGGGAGTAAAAAAAACCACGATGTACATGTCCCGCTAGATGTAGCATGATTAGTTTTCTGACGCTTCAAATCATATGGTCTCATCTCATGGCATTTTCTTTTTGTGCTAGGCTTAAACGATAAGTCTACATCTGCATAGACGAATGTTTATCAATGAAATAGTTTCAAGAATAGTAGTTCTATAACAATTAGACTTCACAGGAACCAATTGTCTGCGCAAATGTGAATCCGGTTAGTCCAGACAAAATTAGATTTACTACCCTCCATATTTTGTGACGTTTTCTAATCTTTACAAACTCTGATTTGAGGTGTCTTCAGGAGAGCTTGTCAAGATAGTACATGCCCAGGTATTTCAGTCTTCTTGACACTGTCCAAGAAAACTACTAAAAAATGAAATGTGACAAAGAGGAAAATGAATGCTGATTGTTAGAGTCGTTCCAATTGCGTTGCAGAAAACTTGGTGCGTAGCAAAGCCTTCGTCAGACCAGGCAACTCTGATGGCAAACATCAACTACGCATGCTCTCAGGTGGATTGCCAGATTCTTCAAAGGGGCTGCCCTTGCGCCTATCCGGATAATCTGATGAACCATGCCTCTATAGCCATGAATCTCTACTATCAAGCCAACGGGCGGAATTGGTGGAACTGCGATTTCAGGAAGTCAGGCCTCATAGTCGTGACCGATCCAAGTAATTTAACACCTCTCTCTACTGATTAGTGCATTGATCGTCATCCCAATAGGGGTATATCTTCATTATAATGTGGTAGTTCTCGTTTCTTAGGTCATGGCAAAAGCAAAAACAAACATGTGCTTCCGGGCCCGGCGATCTCCAGGAGTACGCAATCGTTCTAACATGATGTTTTATGTCGATTGGCAGGCTATGGCAACTGCAGCTATGAATAGCAGCCGGTATCAAAGGAGAAGCTGCACTCGCTCGTGGTCATAATAAGCTGCAATCCTCTCGCGTGCTGGAGGACAATCTGTCGAGTCTTCTTTGCATCTTACATTAGTTTTGCCCAAGTTTTAGTTGCTGCAAACATGTGGGAATGAAAGGTTTTCGTTAATATTTGTTAAGCCAGCTCAATGGTCATATTAGCTCGTAATCCTATATGTGCCAACTAAACCAAGTCTTGCATTTTAATTGAATAGTGAAGCACGTCCTGCAAAATCCCGAGGGTCACGTTGTTTTCAAGAAACATTAATTATGAGGCTTTTCAGAGTTTTCCAGGGAAAAGATAAGGATTACCTTTTTTTTTTAATTTCGGACAGAAAAAAGACATTTTTCGCAACAACCGATGTCCCTACAAATAAATTCATTGACCTTTTCTTTTCCTTTTCCGTGTCTTGTTTGGTTGGGCCTAACCTTCTTCTTCCTGCGAGGCATTCGTCGATGAACGTCGCAAACGACGTTTGGCCGGTCTACCATTTTTGGGCAGATGGTAGACTTTTAATCTCAATGAATTAAAAACCCCGGCATTAACTACACGACTTTCAAAACAAGATCACATTTCCTCTCCCCCCCCGCCCCCCCAAAAGAGGCCCACCAGCTGGCAGCAGCGATCCCACCCACACGTAGCCGCCATTCCTGATGTACCAAAGGGGACAAATCCGTGGTTAAGAAAGGCGATTACATGGCCGCAATTGGACCACCGACTGCTATTTGAGGAAAAAAGATTCTGACCCGTTGTTTGTTTTCCGTCTTCATCACATGTGGTGTCATGCCCGTCTATGTTCTCGCTCTCCGTTCGCTCTATGTTGTTGCGCGGAACTGAGAGAGAGAGAGAGAGAGAGAGAGAGAGAAGACCGAACGCTACTGGCCTCACTTCGAGCCGAGAGCTAGATAAGAAACGCATGTCCCATGTGGGCTTCCAGTATCCACCCAATATTCACTGCTTCTTTTCCTTTTGTGTTCTTTGTTATTATAGCGCCAAAAAAAGAGAAAAACAGTACACTACAGGTCAACAGAAGTTCGAAAATTTTTCGTTTTCGGATTCATTGAACTCTTTCGGTGAGTTCAATCATTCTTGCGATGATTGTCTGCTTCCGGACCCTCTCTTCCCCGAGACATTGAGAAATTCTTTTTCTTTTCCCCATTCATTTTCTTGCGACTGCAAGCGTTGGTGATAAAATTGCGGAGATTCGATTTTATCTCGGTTCGCTGAGGATGATGTCGATGACATGCCATAATCTCTTGGACCCGGTTGCTTGTGGGTGTTCGTCAAATGCTTCCTTCGACAGGTCTTCCGTGAGAAAGTATGCGAACGCCAATACAAGGAGCAGGAATTGCAGAGATTTCGCTGCTCGGAGGTTGTTTTGCTTTCGTCGAGATATTGCCTCGCGTCGGGTTTCGTCAACCAGGACCCCCAATACTCTTCTCGATGGTAATGGTGCCTTTGTCTGCAATTGTTCTCGTCTGGGCTCTATTTGATGTTTTTGGATTTGTCGTACTTAATTTCATGGGTGATAGTGATTTTGTCTGTCTTGCACTCCGAAGTTTGTTTCTTGTTGACCATTTGTGTTCAATTGAACTCCACAGCATCTTACATAAGTTTCACTGGCTGTAATAGATTCAGGTATTGCTCGAAGTCCTTCACAAGTTTTGGATTTGAAGGAAGAGCTGAGAGGCCCCGTATCACTGCCAAATTTGTTTGAAGTTGTTGCTGATGACTTGCAGAAACTAAATCAGAATCTTCGAACAGTAAGATTCGTTTGATTGAGATGGTTTCACCTGTCTTGCAACATTATGATTGAAAAGCCTGGCAGTGTTATGTGTCAGCAGACATCAGATATCAGCATTCATTGTTGGCTGTTTCCCGTGTAATGGTTGAAGGGCGTTTTCAAAGACTCAATTGTGATAGTTGGTCTTGGCATTCCTGGAAAAATGCTTGCTTTCTGAGTTTAGCAAAGTCAGCATATAAAGCTAAATGTTTTTTCAGTAATAAAAATGATGGTTTTAGCGGCCCTGCAGGTGCTCTGCTGTTGGTTGCTAATGTCAGACTGAAGGCATTTTGGGAAAGGGCATGTCTTGAAATCACCATGTAATAGAATATCTGTTGTATAAGGTCTCTCCGTCTTCAGATGAATAATCTAGAGTCTAGACCAAGCGATCTATACATCAGAGGACAAAAAAGAGTTGACAGTTCAGAAGTTAAAAGACTCCTTGCATTGTATTCGGTTTTTGCCGAAGCTTCCTGTACACATTGATTGGAAAATTATGAAAGCGTGTTAGGGCAACAGATACTGGTTCTTACACTGTGTCTGCTCTTCAGAGTGTCCACTCTTTTCTGTTCTATGGCTTGTGTTATGTCTTGCCTCAGGAACCTGAAGTGATGTCATCTATTGCCATATCATTGAATCTGGCATATGCATATGAAAGGCCAAAATGTATGTTTCGCAGTCCTCCTGTGTTGCCATGTTTATAGTAAACTTCATGTTTCCAACAGTAGTTTGCTTGCTTAAATAAAAACCCTCAAGGTTTCTTCTCCGGGGTTAAGTGGGGATATGAGCTCCATCCTAAGAATCTTCTGTCCTTAATTTTTCAGTTGATTGTCTCCATTGTAGGCAAGGTGTTTTATGGGAAAGACTTGGCACTTAGTTAAACCTATTCTGATTATATTTCTCTGGCAGATCGTAGGTGCAGATAATCCAGTTTTAATGTCTGCTGCTGATCAAATATTTGGGGCTGGTGGGAAGAGGATGAGACCTGCTTTAGTATTCCTTGTCTCTAGAGCTACAGCAGAAATAATGGGTCTGAAGTAAGCATTTCTCCTTTTTTCTCTACAATCATTAAGTTTTCTTTTATTGAAGTCTTGGTGTAATTGTACCCTCCTTCTTACCTTCTCAGAGAACTTACAAGAGAGCACAGGCATTTAGCAGAGATAATAGAGATGATCCATACTGCTAGCTTGATACATGATGATGTGTTAGATGACAGTGATATGCGAAGAGGTAAGTCTATTTTTTTTTTTTGTATAGCATCTCATGCTTTGGGTGTCGGTGCATCAGATGCAGCACCGCCACTGTAGTAGAGCAGCTGCAGCTGCAGCCTGTTTCGTTCAATAACCAGGATATATATAAACCTCCCTTTGACTTGCTGTATGAACACTAGGTCAACCAACTTTGTCAAGGTTATAAGTTGGTAACAGGAAGTCGTGAAATTGTTTCCCCAATGTGATGGTGCAATCTTTTACTTCAGCTGTCAAATTCACAAACTTAGTGTCAATGTCTGCAGTGAGAGAAAGTTCCTTGTTTTTGGTTATCAATAATGTGCTGCCTGGAAGATAACATTTCATAACTTTATCTTCACCTTCTTCTCCATTTTGCTCCCTTCTTGAAAAGCGTGACTAGATATGAACTCCATATTTTTCAGGAAAGGAAACAGTTCACCAGCTTTTCGGAACAAGGGTGGCAGTACTGGCTGGAGACTTCATGTTTGCACAGTCATCATGGTATCTTGCAAATCTTGAAAATCTTGAAGTCATCAAACTCATTAGCCAGGTAAGTCCTTTTGTTACATTATAACACAGTAGTAACTTCGTCTCCGCCTTGGGTAATGATTGGGCGGATGACTGCTGATTGCCTTCTGAATTTGCAAAACTCAAACCTGGAGTATAGACAGAGTAACATAAGCAATTATATCCAGTGCATTGTACATGTTTTGGCAGGTTATTAAGGATTTTGCAAGTGGTGAAATAAAGCAGGCATCGAGCTTGTTCGACTGCGACACAGAACTTGAAGAGTATCTTATCAAAAGCTACTATAAGACAGCTTCTTTAATTGCTGCCAGTACCAAAGGAGCTGCCATTTTCAGCGGGGTGGATAGCAACATTAAGGGGCAAATGTACGAGTACGGGAAGAACCTGGGCCTTTCATTCCAAGTGGTCGATGACATACTGGATTTTACACAATCGGCTGAGCAATTGGGCAAACCAGCTGGAAGCGATCTTGTGAAAGGAAACTTGACTGCGCCAGTTATTTTCGCCTTAGAAAAGGAGCCCAAACTTAGAGAAATCATCGAGTCGGAATTCTGCGAAACAGGTTCTCTCGATGAAGCGATTCTGTTGGTCAAGAGCTGTGGTGGCATTGAAAGAGCTCAACAATTAGCAAAAGAAAAGGCTGATCTCGCGGTCCAGAATCTAAGATGTCTTCCTCAAAGCACCTTCAGGTTAGCCCTTGAGGACATGGTGATGTATAATCTAGAAAGGATAGATTAGTTGCCTACGCTGATAGGACAAGAGCGAGCAATTCTTTAGCTTATATGAAGGTTGAAGATCGAAGCCTGCCATTGAATCCGGCATTTCGGGTGCATCAACAGGTAGAGGACCAAACGAGGGAAAGATGCTGGTGGGGGGCTGTATATGTACGTGCACGATAGGCACTGGGCTATGACTTTTAGCTCTTAATATTGTTCATGCATCAAAAAGTAGAGGACCAAACGAGGGAAAGATGCTGGTGGGTGGTTGTATATGTACATGCATGATAGGCATTGAGCTATGACTTTTAGCTCTTGATATTGTTCATTCAATTACAATTTTCTCCTCAAAAGGGAGGATTAACATTCGAATACTGTTGTATGACAACAGAGTTTCCGACAGGAACAATGACGTAATGCCGTATTATTTTTTTTTTCCATGAACTCATCAGGCAAAGCAAGCTATTCAACTTTTTTTTTTTTTCTTTTCGCGGTTATTCGAGATTAGATAGAGGATTTGGAGATGTCTAAACTTCGTCGCGAATGTTGATTCCCTTCATGCGCCGGCTTGGGATGACAGGCGAACTTTGTATCAGGAATGATCAGGTTGCAGCATCGCGATCGATGCGGTCTTTGTTGTGTCTAGATCAGAACAGAGTGAGATGTCAACTTGATATGGCCAGTATCTTGGAGCGGCTGGGGTCAATCAAATCTTTCAGGATAAGTTGCTGAATTCATTGGGCTTCGGGAGATGAGTTAGGCGCTTCAAAGCCTTAAAGGCCAAGCCCAGGTTAGCTCCTCATTCCACTTCTCTGCTCACGCTCTTTCCTTCTCCTCCTTCGGCAAATACTCTGCTTGGGCATTACGTCGAACAGCTTGCGAGCAAAGCTGGAAACTTGTCGCCCACAGATCGAAGGCATGAATCTGTTCGGTAACGCAGCTCGATGGGGAAGCATCGCGAAAGAAGCGCTCGACCGCACCGCGATCGTGGCGAAGTTCCTGTGCTTGCTCCACGTGACCAACACCTACATCTGCACTCCTACTCTCGTCCGTAAAATCCTAGCCTCTCTTCTTCTTCTTCTTCTTCTTCTTCTTCTCCCTTCTTCTTCGTCGTGCTTACCGAGCAGTGGAAGCTGAAAGTGTTCCCGGCGCTCGCAGGTCTACGGCCCGAGCATGCTCCCGACTCTGAACCTGACAGGCGACGTGCTATTGGCCGAGCGCGTGTCGCACCTGCTGGGAAAGTTGGGTCCCGGAGACGTGGTGCTGGTGAGGTCGCCCGTCGATCCCAGGAAATCCCTCACCAAGCGCGTCGTCGCCATGGGTGGCGATAAGGTCACTTACGTCATCGATCCTCGCAACAGCGACCGAGTTCGCACGATCGTGGTGCGTTACTGCAAACTCTTTCTCTTCGCATCAAGCTATGGCCGTTCCAACTTGAAATTTGTCATTCATCCATTCGATTCATCTTAAGAAGATGCTTCCTCTGATATGGCGTCTCGGGAGGGAAGCGCGTATCGAGCGGCTTGTTGATAAGCTTTCTTGGGTTAGGAACAGCTTCTGAATCGCTTGGGAGATGGTGGAAGCGCCGCTTGGGGAAAGTGATCAAAATCAAAGCTTGAGTTATTCCTTTTGGGATGAGATTGAAAAATCAATGCGTCTCTTGGTGCTTTTGGCTTGTAGATGTTCGTGTTACTGATGAAAGCAACCTCTACTTTGTTGTCGATCTTGTGTGAATAGGTGCCGGGGGGTCATGTGTGGATTCAGGGCGACAATATCTATGCGTCGAGTGATTCGCGGCAATTTGGCCCTGTTCCTTATGGTCTCGTCGAAGGCAAAATATTATGCAGGGTGAGCAGAGCTGCCCCGATGATTTGTTTTCCACATGTTTGCATGGGTTCTCTTTGCATTTGTTGCTTTTAGTGCGTTCCTACGTCTATTGGAACTTCCATCATCTGCATAATACAAAAGCTGTGCTCTTCTCTTCAGGTATGGCCGCTTGATGGATTCGGATTGCTGAATCACTGACTCTAGTGCATCATGGAAAACCCATCTTCATTGTGGGAGCAAACCGGCTGAAGGTGAGGGACCGCAGAGGAAAGAGTGTATAAACTGAAGTTTGAAACAGACGCATTACAAACTCTTTGGTGAATCTGAGTTTTGCCTGTGTTACAGCGAAGATTTGGCATGATGCACTTGAATCAGGTTAGGTCTGTGTAGAAGGAATATATGCCACTAGGATCTCTTTTTCAATTTTAAGTCACAAGGATCTGTCTAGTCTACAATTTAGGGAAAGCTGCCTCCATTGGAGTCGAGTCCTACCTAAAGCCTGCCGCGACTGATTCGTCTTGCCATGCTGCAATTTGTCGCTCGAGCAATTGTCACGGAATTTGTATGACGGGAAACATAGCCACATTCTATTAATTTGTGACACTATCTTGGACGTGGTATCCTTTTTTGGCTGGCCAACACGGTCGTAGTTCTTTCTGTAGAATGCCTCGAGAAAAAAAGTTCCGGAACAGACCTTAGTGCTGCTTAATATTCCGTAGAAAAAATCTTTGTGTGAGCTCTTTATCCTTACTGCCTTGTTCTTGTCCTGGTGTTTACTTCGCGCATAGGTTCCGTCACAAACAGCAAAAGTTTCTCCTGTCTGTGGTGATTTTGCAATTCCATTTCAAGCCATCGCTGTACTTCTCGATCTGATCCGCCATGTTCAAGGAGCAGTGACAAATACAGCGACTATATGTTGGTTAAAAATCTGTCAATGGTTTCCAAAAAATTGCCATTGCAACTAATTGCAATCTCAGATGGACATAAGATTTTGGTTCCCTTCATTATTACAGGTAAGAAGAGTCTGCAACCCCTCATAAAGATATCAAGTAATATCTCAAACAAATACCGATGTAGCGCAAATTTAACCCCTCCATGCTGTAAAGAAAATCATATCGACTCTTCAAATGGTGCACATATCGCTGTTCAACAGGATACAACAAATGTGAGTTCACCAAGAACACCAATCCCAGTCGTAGAAATCAGAGAGAGAGGTGCACAACTAGGGCACATAGAGTTTATTTTTACAGCAGCTGGCTCAGCCTCCAACTTGGTTATCGATCATTGACTCCTTTTGTCACCCCGAAAATTATAGCGATCGTTACAAGAATGGCCTGCACGATCAGTAAGAAACTTCAACTTTTATCTGAATCGGCAGCATACTAGAATAAAAGATTTTAGAGATAAGGGCATTCAAAGTCCTAAATCTTGTCACGAAAGTGCAATCGAGTCCTAAAACTTTCATAATGTGCAATTAAATCCTAAAACTTGTTAGGGAAATGCCCTTAAGTCTTAAAATTTTCAAAAAGTGCAAGCAAGTCATGAAACTTGCCACGAAAGTGCAAACAAGATCAATACAAACAGGTTTTAGGACTTCTAGTGCACTTATCCCAAGATTTTAACTCCTATATGACAACAAACAAGAACAACACAGACATAACCAACAAGCCATGGCAACAGGACCAATACTTGAAAAAGAGACAATGGCGAGTTTCACGTGGAAGGTGCCAAAGTGAGGAAGGCACATCAATGATCTTGCAGCCAATTTCAAAGAACCATAGAAATGAGAATGGGTGGAGATTCATATACTCACGGCAATTGTACAAGCAATGTAGCCGGGCTTCTCTCGGTAGTCCATTCTGTGTCTGCAGCAGACTACAAAACACAACCCAACGTACCAGGGGATGCCAGCCAGAAAGAAACCGATGATGAACCTTCAACACCACATTTATAGAAACTATCTCAGCAAAGAAAGAATTGCGGAAATGAGATAAGGGTGGATGTGGGACATACATCGCAAGGAGCAAAAACGAATCTTTATTACCATCCATTGATTATCACATGAATCAACCCTTTCAGGAAAAGAAAGAACAGGCGACACTGAGCAATCGGCCTCTGTAAGTATGCTACACACTTTGCAAAACAAGCATGAAATGAAATTCAACCTATATCGCCGCGAAACCCTCGATCGATACCATCTAAGGCAAGATTGCGATTGTGGCGATGAGATAAATCTTTCGAGGAGGATGAAGAAAAAGAAAGAAAACAGAGGAGACGAGAAAGACGTACAGGCACCAGCCGCAACCAAGGCCACAACAAGGCAGGCGCCGTTCTCTCACGGGCCTTCCTTCGGCAACTGGATAACCTGCAACATGTGATCCCGACAGAAGAAAACAAAACTAATCACGAACAACTCCCTTCACTGGTTTCATGACCTAACGAAACCAGTGATTCAAGCAGGCTTGTCTAGCTCAATCAATGTAGGATCGGACGAAACGAAACCGGTAGCAACTTAAAAATCTCCAAAAGAATCCGAAATCGGCGCCCGGTGATTCGATGAACCAACAAGCTCACCTGGAACGGCCTGATAACCCTGGGCGTGGTACGGAGGAGGAGCGGACGGATCGTGGGAGGCGCCGGGAGGGGGGACCGGCTGAGGGAAGCCGATCGCCGCATGCGGAGGCGCCGGCGGCGGAGGAGGGTAGTTGGCGACGCCCTGGAACGTGCCGTACTGGGGCGCGTGATCGCCGGCGGGGGTGGCGGCGGAAATGCCTCTGCTCTGCTCTTCGTCCTTGGCCATCCCGATCGGCGGCGCGTTAAGATCGCGGGAGCTTGCAGCCGAAACGAGTGAGTGATCTTGATCTGGTGTCGTATTGATTGGATCTAAAAACTCTACCGAGAGAGAGAGAGAGAGAGAGAAAGAGAGAGAGAGGTGTCTGGGAAGTGCACGAGCACCGTGCAGGATAAAGAAGAACTGATGATTAAGTCCAAGTCAACCTTTTCCTTTCTTTGTGTCCTTCAAACGATTTCTTCATTATAAAAAGATTAATTAGGGCATTGATTTTTCAGATTTTTTTTTCTCTACCTTATGTTTTGCACCACGAGTTCGCCCTTTTTTTTAAAAAAAAAAATTTCATTTCCGAAAATTATCTCGGCGAAGATAATACCATCTGCGTCGTTTGAGGAGCGGTTGCTCGGTGGCAGTGAGCTCAAGACCAAATCCTTTTCCTCTCATCGAGAAGAAGAAGAAGGACGGATGTTGCGACCGGCGAAATTGTTGAAATTAACTATGCTTTTTAAAGATGCTAGTTACTTAGCCCCCGCTTTGACCTGGTGTATGCAAATGTTGGCATTGTAATAATATGAGATGTGATATAACAAAAAAAAATATGAGATTAGTATAATGGAAATATGTTATAATCTTGTAGAAAACTATTTTATTTTTTTCTGAAGGCGTAATATTAATATGTGGTAGAAAAAAAATGCTATGGTGTTAAGTTTCCTAAGCTAATAAGAATAACGAAAGCCATATTTGAAATAAGTTTGCGGAAAAATTACAAAATAAAAATAACATGAACGATTGACTATTTTATTGTAAGTTTGAGATAAGTGTCAACATTTTTGTAATTTTAAAGTAAAGGACCTTTTTTTATACTAAGTGAATTTATTTGGTTTAGTATAATTTTTCTACCGTGCTAAATCAAATTGTTTGAATAAATCCAATTGCGCTAAAACAACATATATTTTTAGTGTGAGGATTTAATGCTTTATTTTTTTTCTGTTTCAACTTTTTCAATAACTAATTTGATTCCAACATATCAAATTTAAGTGAAATTTGCTCTTGGGAAAAAAACAATCTATACATAAAATCATAATATAGTAATTTTTAAACCAAATGAATTTTTTTAATTAAGTGGGATCGATGTAAGGAACTAGCCCTTTTTTTATAAATCCTACAGTCAAAACCTGAAAATGACTGACTTGTACTCTCTTTTTCTAAGTGAGACTTAATGGAGTGACATAATTAATGCTTTCAAATCAAAAGTGCTAAATATTAAGTGTTAGATGACTTGAGTTGTTACAAAGTAAAAATAAAAGGTTAGTTTGATCAGATGGAAACAATATCCTAAACGTCATCGATTTCAACTTTTTAATGCTGTTTGATCAGATTTCAGCTACCCACGATCTATGGACCCACCCCACTTGGACCACATTTAATGACTCGGAGACAAAACTGATGGTGGATTCAAGAAGATACAGATACATGTCTCTTTCGGGCTATGTGTCATTCTAATAATATCAACCTCTTGATATATCAAAGGTCTCATTTTATCCGTTAAAAAAATTTAAGTTATGAATGACAATCATTCTATTTTAAAATTAATTTTAATATAATAAATTTTTGAGTAAAAAAATACGATTTGATAACGACACAAAATTTCTATTTTTGAAACAAAATTTTATTTAATAACAACATAAAATTTCTTCCTCTCGTGTGGCTGACGAATGAACAGCGGGAGAATGATTGCAACAGACGGCGGGCGGCGGATGGTGATAGCGAACTGTGGGAGGCGGTGGCAAATGGCGACACAGCCAGTGTAGAGGACGGCAGCTGGAGGTGGCCAGCGACAAGAGGAGGGCAACCGACGGCGAGAGACAGTGGCCATCTAGCGGCGGCCAGCAAGGGGAGGCAAGCAGCGACAGGAGGAGGGAGGCCGAATGTCACGCCCCGAACTCCCATCGAGCACGCGACACCCCAATCTTGGTCGGATTAGTGCGACGATCCAGAAAACGTTGCCGACCCAATGATCTCATCAGAGTTAATCACGGCGGAAGCAATATATAATCTCAGACAATAAATTTGGAGAACCCAGGGGAAAGAAAATCGTCAAACCACCAATACAAAATTTATCTCGATATATACGATATCCATTTACAAAACAAGCTTATGCCACAATCACCTTTTTGTCATCCACAAAGCATATATGCACACCAAGCTACTACTACAAATCGCCAACAACAAAAGACCAGGCGCCTAGGTCAATACTACCCAAAAATGAAACACTCCTAAACTATCACTCAACTCTCCGAACTAGCCCCTACGCCTTTTCGATGACGTATACTCAAACTCGCTATCCTCAACATCATCATCTATATCCTCCTTAGGCACGTGCTCATCCGAAGACTCTGAGTCAGCCTCAATCTCGATCGGGTACTCTACAACATCATGCTTGGTATGCATAACAATTCCAAAACACTGCGGCAGCGGCGGAAGGTTCATGGCTCAGGTGGGTGCTTTGAAATTGTTTGGTTGAAACAACCACAAGACACTTTTCAATAAGTTACAACCTAAACTCTACTTAGGCTACCACGTATTTCCAGACAAATCCAAACACATAATCAAGCAATACGTACAACCACATACATATTCTGAATTAAATTCACGCCCAAAGCACACGTCAAGCACATGGCACCTCGTTTCCACATTCCACTCGATCGTATACGTCTCATCGCACTACTTTTCATCAACTCGCTAGTAACCCGCGTAATGGTACCGCCTCGAGTTCACTGCGACCATTTCATAATCACAACACTCTGTAGCTCCTGTAATGGTACCGCCTTAGGCTATGTATTTTGCCCGCGTAATGCTACCGCCTTAGGCTCAACATCCATCATCTAATGCACAACCCACGTAATGGTACCGCTTCAGGTTGGCCAAATTCACCACACTTCTCGGCCCACATAATAGTACCGCCTCAGGCCATGTATCTTGCCTGCATAATGGTACCGCCTCAGGCTCAATACCTACCGCCTACTGCACAACCCACGTAATGGTACCGCCTCAGGTTGACAGTCTTCCGGTAATACCGGGTATCGTCCAGCGCAATGGTACCGCCTCAAGACAGCACAATTCCCCGCGTAATGATACCGCCTCAGGGATTCTCGTAACCTCATGCTCGACGTTTCACATTCTTTCTCATTCATTTACCCACACACTTTACACACCAACAAGCCCAATTACTAGCCGATTACACTCGGCCCATGCACACATCAATCTCACACATTCCCCATACTTAACTTAAGCCCAAACATTGTCAAATGACGATCCACTCAATTCAGCCCATGCATGCACACAACAACTCGCATTTCAATCAAAGAATTCACACACCAACTAGCATTCAAGGCCACCAACAGCCCACATTCACAGCTACAAATCTCACACGTGCACATACTCGGGCATCAATTAAATGCATATCAATGAATCAATACCAACCATTTCAATTCAGCCTACATACACACGCATTCAAGCATCAATTCCAGTTACGAGGGCAGCAACTATTCAACCTTGACACCCCCACTATTCCGCTCATAAAAATGAACATCCATAGAATCAGGGAAAATCTGAGCAGTTTACACAGTGACCAAAATCCCATCAAAATAAATAGTAAACAAACTTCAAAAATTTTAAATTTTGGATATATCATAAAAAACATCTTGATAAACATTTCTTATGGAGAACACGAAATCCGGTTCAATCTGCAACCATGCCTTTTTGTCCCTCGAAACCAGACCAAAATCAATTCGCTCTAACAGATGGTTTTGTCCAAAATACATTTCTTTCAACATCCAAGTCACCTTGAAAAGTTTTGAAATTTTTATATGTCATAGAAAAGAGAGTCGCCAACAACTTTTGTGAAGGAAGTTTATTGAAAATGGATCTGGAAAATTTTATAAAAATTTGGCAAGACAAGAAGGTTGGGATGAATAGTGTTCCGGGCACTTTTAAGATGGTCTGAAAATTTTTCGTGCAATCCAAATGGCCTCCAAAATTTTCAAATTTAAAATATGTTATACTTCAAGATGTTGGCAGCAACTTTTATGAAGAAAACTTCCTCAAATTCGGCCTACAAAATTCTCCACAAAAATAGCAAGCCGAACGAATAAAATAACCGCAAATCCGAGAATCACACAAAACCTCAAGGATTCAAACCCTAATTGATTTCTACCGAATTTCAATCGCCAAAACTCATTCCAAGATGTCTAATCCAAACATGCAATAGCCATGATCAGCCACCAACATCCATGATCAGCACCCTAATCGACCCCTAAACTACCCTAAACCGCGTCTGAATGAGTCCGTTAATACCTGATGTCCTAAATAGGGTTTAGATTGTAACTTACCCAACTCTAGACTAACTCGGCTAGAGCGGAAAGTGTCGGTCTCGTGACGGCGTGCGACAGCAACAACGATGGGTATGGCGGCGGGCGGTGGCCAACGGCGGCGAGCGGTTGAGAGAGAAAGAGAGCCGACAGTGAGGAAGAGAGAAACTTGGAGGAGAAGAAAACTTGGGGAGGAAAAAAAATGAGGAGAGAGAAAGGGAGAGAGAGATTATATAGGTTGAAATGCAACGATGAGGTTTGACCCAAATTTTGGAAATGCCCATCTTGCCCTTGATCCAATGGTTTTAATCAATCCTCATCCAAATAATTGAGGGCAATCTTGTCTTTTCACCTTTGTATTATTGGGCTGAAATATCCCCTAGAATATCCCAAAAATCCTCCAATAATTCCCCAAAATTCGGAATACCAAAATAGGGTTTAGAGGCAAAATGGTCATTTTCCGATTTCGGGACAAATTTCCATTTTTTGGCTCCCCCGATCCCTAATTTATTTGGCCAACATAATGTGACGTCGTTCTTGTGAAAATAGTCGCGTACGTCCACGAAAATCGGCGTCCAAGTTCGGATCCAATTTCGTGATCAAAATCGCTCAATCTCAATTTTAGGATTTCTCACTGACGAACGGTTATTTAAGGATTACGTGTATCGACCTAGAGTTATTCAAGTCACGACGGTATCGATTACCAAGACAACGCGAGAATTTATCGCTAATTCCAGAGGTTACGATCGTTCGGATTAAGTTCGGGATTTGTTCACCACGTGTACTCTCGGTCGTGCAGAATCATTTGCGATCCGATTGTACGTCGTTAGCCAAACTAAATCCATCACCTTTCTAGGATCGGCCCATATTGGTCCAAAATATTTCCTCATCGTTTCTCAGAACTGGTGCTCATTTCGTGGTCGAGTGCCTGGTCCACGCACCATTTTCCTATTTTGCCATTCCCGTTTGGTTAGTATCTCGAGAATGATCAGTTCTGGGCGAGACTTGCTAAAATGAAATGAGAAATAATATCAATTTCATTGAATCCGGAAATAGGTCGAAATTCAAGATGTTACACCGAAGATGGGAGCGGTAGCCAGTGATGGCAAACGGCGACCCACGGCAGCCGGTGGCGGGAGGTGGGCAGCGGTGAAAGGAGGCGGGCAGTAGCTAGAGGAGGACGATCGGCGACCGAAGACAATGGCCGACAATGGGAGGCAGGCAGCAACGAGGGGAGGGCAGCCGACGATGAGAGACGGTGGCCGATGGTGGGAGGCGAGCGGCAGCGGGAGGAAAGCGGCCAGCAGTGGGAGACGATGGCCGGTGAACAACAAGTAACAGGCATCAGCCCACAATGGCTAGTGACGAGAGACGGCGAATGGCAGGAGGTGACAGCCGATAAATGGGCGACAATGGATGGCGGATGGATGACCAGCTAGTAACAAGAGCGAGCAATAAGAAGAATTTTAGCTTCTCGTTTATGTTCCAGAAATATAAAGTTTTAACTTCTCATTTCTATTTAAAATCTATTTCTGAAATAAAAATTTAGTCTAGAAATAGAAAATAAATGCGTTACCAAACAGATTTCTATTCCAAATCTATTTCTGAAATAGAAATAAAGAAACAAAATAATTGTCATTTACAACCTTAATAAGCCGGTTTGTCAAGAAGATCCAATTGTTGAATCAGGCTAATTCCACATCGAAAGAGATGAAGTAAGATCGTTAACTAAAGATCGCGAGAAAATTAGTGACGGAGATCGATGACCGAGAAAGCCATGTACAAATGCTTCCACGTAAATACATTAGTAGGCGAGCATAAAAGGCCAAAAGAAAATGATGTGAAAATACTGGGATCGTCTCGCTAGTTCTCATTGCAGCAATAACGCAACATACACTGCAAAAGTAGCGACTCGACAAAGGCTTCCACATTGTGATGTCTCCGATGACTCAGTACCATGTCGAGTTTCGTAAAAGCTTGGGTTAATAGGTAAATGGCGACTTAGTTAAGCACCGGAATAACCTCCGGAAAGGTTTCTATGTTGGACAAGGTAAGAACTCCAGAGAAACAGTTTGGTACATCGGATCAACACTTAACAGGGAAGGGTTCCTGTCTGAGAAATCCTAAGATGTCCCTTGACTGAACTGTATAGAAATTCTCGAGCACCACGTCTTGATCTTGATCCTAAATAAATCAGAGAATCGCAGGGCATGCGAAAGTCGTGGATGGAGCGAGAGAGATCTTGCGCAAGGCCAACGCAACCTATACGCATGATCAGCGACGCATCAGGATCAAAGGACTGTCATCATAGAGATCTTCCAGCTCCTCCCAATGGGTATATACAGTTGTATTGTCGATAAAAGTATTAACACGGTCGAAACACGACAGGACAGACCCAAAACCCTGATGGGGTGCAACGTGAACAAACTGCGTGGCCTTGAGCAAGATTGATCTCTCTTCGATCTGTACCTTTCCATATTATTCATCCATTTCTGCACACGATCCATGACTAGCTATCCTTTGGAACATTCTTGGACCTGCGCATGAAATGGGAAAACAGCGAGAGAGAGAGAGAGAGAGAGAGAGAGAGAGAGAGAGCATCATATGAAGTGGAAAGACACAAAAGTGCGCATAGCTATAACGGAATCAAGAAAGAGAGGATAATTTCGACCCTATTTTCTGTCCATGCACTGTCGAATGAGACTGAATTCTCCTCGGAAGGACTAGTCCCTTACGTATTTATACAGGAGAGCGTGAACCAGTTGGTCGACCCAAGAGTCGATAGCTCTCAAATCCGGGGCTAATTCAGTTTCGGTTACCAATCTCGTCCCATCTTTTCCTCGTGATGTTCACTGAAATCTTCGCGTGACATTAGAGACGGACAGTTTATCATTTGGATTGATAGACGCCCAGATTTTGGTCCAAGGGATCTTGTGTCGTATTCATAGAAAGATTCAAATATCGCTGCTTGAACTCACAGCAGGTTTGGTCCACCGTAACAACAATTCTGCTTAAAAGTTAGTTCACCTCCATATGTTCCAAGACGAGTTACGTATATGATCATCACAAATGAAGTCCACTTTAAACTTCTGGGTTTGCGCACAGCAATTTCAGAGGCACGATGAGAAGGGAAGAGAAGAGAAGCCAACGCTGTGGTTCTTGACAGCCAGTTAGGAATCGATCTTCACGATCAAATTCACGAAAAGAATGAATACACAGATCTAGAAAAATAGTAGAATGTCAATGGATATTAAACTAAAATTTATGGATTATATTGAATAAATTAAAAATTCAATGATCAAATTACAAATTAAGCTAAAATTTAAAGACTGTTTATGCCATTATCCCTTATATGTAAAGCCATTCCTGCCCTATTTCGATACCACAAAAGTCTCCTCAATTTAATATTTGATATTTAATATCTTGGCACAATACACCTTGATTTTATCAGGATGGGTTCAGAAATCTAAATGTGTTAATTTTAAAGGATATTAGCATCACAATGCGCAAGCGTGCGGTGCACGAATTTTCATATACGATTTTCTTGATAGAAACTTAGGTAATACCGTGTCATTTTTCCGCCTGCCCTTTTGGCAATGCCTTGGGCCTCTGTATATGTACTGTCTCTGTTTCTCGAACATGTGAGCTAATCTCACTGATTATTTGAGACTGGTTCCGAATTTATCACGCATAAATAGAAATATATTATCTTTTACAAGTAAACCAGGTAATAAACTTAATGGTAATTTCGTTTTTTTTTTTTGAATTTATTACAGTATCTGTTACTTTCTGTATATTATGCATCTGTTTTGCAGTGATGACCTTCCGACTATCACCACGTCTTGGACATTGTAAAGTATTTAAGAAATTACGTTTTCATGAGATTAAATTAATTAGCTTAATATCGTGAGTAAATAACAATGGATGATTAATCCGGTGCGACTAAGATAGGATGCAAGTCTGTAATATCATAAAAAGATTCCAATACTTTTCATTGGGTAATTAGCTAGACAAACATTCAGTCGGCGATTAAAATGCATCTTATCGCTTCCTTATTACCTCATCCATGTTGGTTAAATAACTCTTAATCAAGAAACAAACATGACACGACGGCTCTGTTTATCTAGCCAAAAATAAGGCAATTTAGAAAACATTCTCCTAAAACAATAATTTGTATCGCTTACAAAAATGGATATGAACTATTGTTAATAATGAAAACATTTTTCCTTGATCACTTGATGCAAACAATACGAGTAATCATTTTTTAAAAATATATTTTTTAAAATTATTTATTTTTTACAAAATAAATGAGTCTAGATAAAGTCCCCGTCAACGTTTTCGAGGTATGGTAGAGTGATTTTGAGATTGGGACTTTATCGGGAGGAGAATCCTTCTCATCACGAGGAGCCATTGAGGGATCTAACAAGCCCCCATCACGGGCTCGATTTGGATTGGACATCAATGTCAAGACCCAATTGGAATATTGAAAATTGAACACATTGATCTCTATCGATCCCGCCTACCCTTTAAGGCATTACACTACATGGGCCTATCTTGTGCGAGAAAATATTGGATGAGTTTAATACTCCACATAGGCAATATAGCAAATTATCCAGAGGTCGACACATGACGAAGTGGGCCTACTAGTCAAATTCTGAAAAGTCTCTGACTCTCCCGTCTCTCCTGCTTCGTTAACGACATTACTGCTCTCCTTCTTTCGCTCTTCATCACGTCGTCTCTCCCTCCCTTCCTCCCAAGAGAACTTCTTTCCACACGACTAAACTTCTCGCTCACTCTCCGCCCTACTCTCCGTCTTTCCTCTGCAAAGGCGCTCCTCTAGTCGTCAACCACGCCGCCGCCTCCACTTACTACCTCCGCCATGGTCAAGATCAGAGCCGGAGGCGGCGGTGTGGTTGATAGCTAAAGGGGCGCCTTCGCAGAGGAAAGGCAAAGCCAATGGGGCTTCAAGAGGCAACGGCATAAGCGGAGGTGGCGGCGTGGTTGGGATCGGAGCCACCGATGGTGCTCCGGGAGGCAACCAGTGGAAGGCAAATTCAAAGCACGTGTGTTTGTCAGAGAGGGGTGTTGAATAATTAAACCCCAATAGAAATTATCATATCACATTAATCAAAACTACTTATTAGCACCAACATTCACAAGCAACCCTCCATTGCACAAGACGCAATTAACGTGAATGTAGAGAGAATGAAAATTTTTGCAGGTGAAAAGGCGCATGAACATAGAACAAGAAAATGAAGAAGATGATTTGTGTAAAAGATTAGTTGCCGTCGAATTGAAAAAAAAGAATTCAAAACCCATTTTTAAGTAAACGCCCCCAAAGAACACGACTTTTCTCAACTCACTTTTCTCCTCCATACTGGGTTTTTTCGTTCAGAATCAACGTGTTGTCCTGGATTTCTTTTGGGGATATTGGTAGGATAAGAGATGTCGTCCACGACTCATTCGGAGCTCTTAAATTTCGGTAGGCTTGTCGGGCCGAACCTATCTAGGTCGCCGGAGAAACCCGCCATCAACTTCTCCCAGACGTGCAGCTTGCTAAGCAAGGGCACTCTCGGTGGGAGAGAGAGACATCATGACGAAGAGTGAAAGAAGGAGGCCAGTAACGGCGTTAACGGAGCAGGGAGACGAGGGAGTCAGATATTTTTCAGAAATCTGACTGGTGGACCTGGCTCGCCACGTGTCGACCTATGAATAGTTTGCTGCATTGTATACATGGAGTATTAAACTCACCTAATATTTTCTCGTCTCGTGCCCAAGTTGTGTCCAGTTGCATGCAGTGATAGATCATATACATCAATCTAATCGATTGGTGATATGATGATACATCTTCCTATCGCTTCATTTTTCAACAACCCGATGTGCCTACTATAGATTAAGACGCTCCAACTAGATAAATCAGTTATTAATGTAGGGAACAAAGATCTTTACCTCGTAACTTTTCTATTTCTAAGTGTTTTTCGTGCTCATGTCTTATCGTGTGCCTCGACCAACATATCGAGAACACGACGAAGTTTTTCCAAAACCCAATCAAACGAAGCTCGAAAAGCTTGTATTCCTTGTTTTGCAAACTCTTATTTCCTCAATTATTATCATTTTCGAAATAATTCCACGATATGTTGATAACGGTATGGATGGCTCTTCTTTAGAACTTTGTTTCCCATCCATATTATTTTATACTAACATTCCTTCAAATACTTGAGGGGCTCAATATTTCAAAAAAAAGAAAAGAAAAAAAGAAAAAACATATATTGAACGCTAAAAGTCAAAAGGTTATATTATCTCCAACATTGTTTATATTTCATTCATGAAAATAAATCTAACCATATACCACTTCATACCAAACATATGAAGAAAAAATGGTCCATAAATATATTGGGATAATCGTCCAAAAAGTCATAAAACTATTTTATAGCAGTCAATTTAATTCTCAATCTTTCAATTATGTCAATTCAATCATAAATATTTTTTATAATTTATCAATTTAGTCCTAAACCTTTTAAAGATTTGCCAATTTAATCATCAACTTATTATTTTGATATTTGGCTAAAAGGACTATGTCGACAAATCGTCAAAAAATTTAAGATTAAGTTAACATATTAACAAGTTTAGGATTGAACTGCATTTTGTATAATAGATTTAACATTTTTTGAATAATTTTTTCTAAATAATATTTATTGCCATTTTACATAGCGTCGGCTAAGGAGTGGGCTATGTGGCTGTGGGCCAGAGTTCAAAGATAAAACTGAGTGATCAAAAGTCTGACGATAAACAAAAGAGTGTCGGCAAGGCCCCACGTGACAGGACGAGCCATTATTGTTCATCACTCTCGTACCCTACGCGTTCTGATCTCAAATGGCCCTTCCGCGTTGCCAATCAACGTGTTATTATATATCAATATTAATATTATTCTGGAGTCGTGTTTGAAGAATGCACCTTTGCCGACCTTCCCCATCTTATCATAATCAGATCTTTTTAGACCTGCTGTAATATGCTTATTTGATCAAACCTTGACGAAATCGCACGGAACTAATACGTACGCTCATTAAAATGAGTCATAAATTCATTTCGTAACTCATATTTAATGAGTTAAATTGTTACGTAAGTTAGAGTAAATAAACCATAAATGAAATTAGACCCAACTCTATGGGTTATGAATAAGTTTACTATATGCATTAAATGGGTTCACAACTTGACTAAACCTAATTTGCTTTTATGAATCTATCTTATTTTCATTCGATTTCACGCTTACGCACCTCGTATTTTCACCTTAGCTTTGGTTTCATATATATAAGTGTTTTAGTGGGTTGGGTTAGGTATTGATTGGACATGAGTCGCCAGATTTATATTATATAAAAATGAATAAAAAATGCAAATTAATTAGTCAATTTGAGACGGACCATTTTTGGCCTGAGTCACCTGTTTTACCAATATACTAATATGTCTTTGTTGCGTTAGGCCATACGAACAGATTTATTTTGGGAGGTTAAGATGAGCACTTAATGCGATTTAGTACTTTGGATCCGAAAGTTCGAATCCTTTTTCGCAGCGTCTTTTCGCTTAGTAGTTCCGTTTTGAATTGGTTTTTTTATTTTCTTTTTTTATGATAGAGTGGGCTGAGTCCGATGCGTAAATAAAATATTTTTTAAAAAAAGCATTTGACCACAGCACAAGAAAGAAGGAAAAAAAATGTATTTAATATGAGTATGCCAAACCAGCTACCACGATTGGATCCCAGGCATGAAATGTTGCATTTGTGCGACGAACCGGTCCTTCACTTGAGGTGAATTATGGTATCTGATTACATAAATTAGAATAATTATAAAAAAATACTAAATTTATTATACGGATGTCAATAAATTACTTAACTTTTCAATTTGATCAATTTAATCATAAATATTTTGATAATTTGTCAACTTTGTTTATCTTTTTATCGAATATAGTTGACATGGACAGCGGTCGTCTCATGTGGTACGGCCGACGCTAACATGGACGGTGTTTTCAATTAAAAAATATTCAGAGTTTTTTCTTTTTCTTCATTTAAAAAATAAATTTTAAATTAAATGGACATTCCACTTGAGCATCTCAATAATTTTTTTTACTTATTTTTCATTGCATCTGTAAATCAAGTATGTACAAAAGAATCTTTTGACGCATCATTTACGCATTAGTCATATTGGGCCTAATTCCCTAAAAAATTCGAATCTATCCGGAACTTTTTGTTATCTTATAAAAAATTACAAACTTTAGGTCTAGTCCCAAATCTACCCTGAACTTTTTTTTGTCTCAGAAAAAATCCCAAACTTTAAGTCCAGTCCCAAATCTGCTCCAAATTTTGTTTTATATAAAAAAAAATCACCAAAATTCAATTTGTTTTAAAAAATATACCCCGTAATCCAGTTTCAACTTGACGTGGCACTTCCAGGTCGATAATAAATTTACGTCGATAATAAATTCACATCAACAAAGTAATGAGACTTTTTTTAGATAAAGAAAAGTTCGAAGCAAATTTGAACTTAACCTAAAAATTAATTTTTTTAAATTAAAAAAAGTTTTTTTTGGGTGAATTTGTTATCGTCCCTAACTTTCATATTCTAGAATAATTTTATTTTGGAGAATTTCAACAATTTTTATTGGGTTGGATTTATTATCGAAGTGGAAATGCGACATCAATCTATACCTATCGCCCTATTACTATGCTGATGTGGATTTGCTATAAATATGAAAGTGCCACGTCAAGTTGGAACTAGATCAAGGGGGATATTTTTGAAAATAAATTGAGATTTACTGATTTTATTTACACCAAATAAAATTCGGAACAAATTTTGAACTGAACTTAAAGTTTGAGATTTTTTCTGAGGCAAAAAAAATTCAAGGTAGATTTGAGACTAAATCTAAAGTTTGAGATTTTTTTAAGACAAAAAAAAATTTAGAATAGATTTGAAACTTCACCCAAAATGGGGGGTTTTTGAGTGAATTCACACGCCATCTTGAGTGTTTATGACCAATTTGAAAGCCACATGTCAAAAGGTGGTCAGTAACTCTGTTAAATTACTTACCCCCCTGGACCGAGAATTGTCATTAATGGTAATAAAAAGTTGAGTACAGTAGCGCATATGCTTACATCAGTCAAATTGCCGTATCCTGAGCAGCTTCTTAACTAAATATTTAATGAATGAGAAAATAATGGATATGTAATGAATTTATAAATTTTTTTAACTTTTTTGTCAAAAAACAAAAAAAAGTCGGTATTTGGCAACAACTTAGTTAAAAAACATGTCTTGTGTCTATTAGCGAGATGAGTGAATATACACCGAGCATAGTTTTTCTCTTTAATCTTTTTAACGAAAATTCTCTAATATCCGACACATCGGGAAATGAGGCCGAGACACCATTTATTTATATTGAAAATCTACAAATCGAATGTAGATAGCTTATAATCTAGATTTCATATAATAATAGAAAATCACTGCCTTCTTATCTCATAAGCTTGGAAATACGTAGATGACTTGGAAGACGCAATACTGATATAGGATCATCGGTTATGATTTGATAATCAAGACGCTTACTACAAAACTTACTTGGTTTATTTTGTGTGAAAAACAAACGAAGCATGCGCATAGGATAAATGTTAAATTGAGTGTCATGTGATGTGACTCTGAAGACGCCTACTCTATGTTGAGATCAAATTGTAATCTCATGTGTTGTACCATAGTGTACATAAATAAATACATATGCTAAAGGTAAAAACAAAATTGAGACAGGTTGTAAAAAGCAGAAGTTATTGGTTACAAGGCGATCCAATTCTTGCTCAAGAACCAAAAACTGGACTAGAGGAACCGGTTCCCATTTTTTAGAACGGGAAACGGACCTGTGCCTCTTGAAACCGAACTAGACCTATCGGTCTGATTTTGGAGTGAGTCAATGGAACATGTGATATATTCATTTTTTTTTTTATTAATCGTTAATATTCAAGATAAAATTGAAGATGTTTATGATAATTAATGTGTTTCTACAATTAACAAGTTACGTGTAAAATTGTAGGTTTCACATAATTCTTTTTAATTTGTGGCAAAATTTGATTGGAATGAGCAATTATTGTTGTGTTTTAATTTGTTATTGTCATCTTATTCACGTGTGTACAAGTAAACGTAGTCGCTCTAGCTTTAAAGAACCTTCCTCTATAAAATGGAAGATAAATTAGGGTTTTTGTACAAACTTTTAAGAAATAGAAAAGAACGGTTCAATCTGGGTGGTTTCATATCTTGAACCGAGAATTGAATTGAAATTTACCAATTCCAATTTTATAGAACTAGGATTCAAACCGAATCTCTCGAGAACTGTTCAGAATCGATCGGTTCAGACGATTTCTTTTGTTCATCCCTAATAAAAAGTGGGAGCAGGTGGCGAGAGTAGTGTGGCAAACTACTCTCTTTTACGTGATAAAATATAATATGCATCAGCCTTTCACGTATTTAGCTAGCATGACCTGACAAATTACTATCTTCTCGCATTCCTTCCGGGCTAAGCAACCAAATACATGAATGCCTGAGCCGAACCAACCTCCCCGGGATAATTTCTAATGCGATCCAGGGACACGATCATCGGCGCAATTGCCGGATTCGAACGACGTTCGATTCATGCACAGGAAATCCCATGTGCCAAGCTACAACATTCTCATGACGGTCCTCGAGCCAAAAGTCAACGTCCATGCCCCCTCTTTTTGCAAAAGTCCGCTCTGTATCGAAGTCGACGGAGGGGGGGACGACAGGTAAGGATATACTCGCTGCTCTTTTGTTCTTTCCTTTTCTTTTTCCGATCTTATCAAGTGTATATGTCCTCTTTATCCGCCATTTTTTTTTTTTTTTTTGGGGTCGAATCTCTTCGTCCACATGATCCTCACCTCTTTGTTTTTTGCCCTTTCCAGGTCACGTTCGTGGGCCCGCACAGAAGCAGCCAGGGATCTTCATCAGACGGCCGACACCCGACAGGGGGATTCGACGACGCGATCAGGCGCCTCATGAGTAGATCTGACGGCCTACGATGCCTCGAGTTAGATCAACTGCGCATTCGATCGTCTCCCAGGTAAAAAGTATATGTTTTGTCCACGTAATCAACGGTGGACACGTATCCGACCCGTCGCCGACACCTGGAGTCCCCCCTCTTCCTTCGTTCTGTTTCGTCCTCGAGTTGCTTCGTTGGTTGTTGTCGCCTTCCTCTCGACAGTCTCGCTTCTGGGTGCGGCTTGCGTCGTTACTTTGCTCCGGTTACTTCGCCTGTACGTTGAAAGTATATCTCCTTCTTTTTTTCTTTCCGTTTTTTTGTCTTCCCCATTGATGGTTTAGGTAATGACGATAATTCATTGTTTATAGTTCCCGCTGAACTAAATATTAAAGAAATGCCCCTGTCTATATCTTGATTTTCCGGTTCAATGGGCCAATAATAATGAGTCTTTGATTGCGTTTCACATCACTCGTTTGACCTGAGGATGATGATGATGGTGATGGTGGTGGTGATGCGGGCTGTGTGTATTTGGGATTTTTTTTCTTATAACTCGTTCGTCGATCCTTCGTTGTTGTTTGGTCTTACGGGGTCATAAATCTCAAATTTTTGCGGCTTTAGCTTCGATTCTTCTTTTTTTCTTTCTTTTTTGTATGGCGAATATAGAGAGACTGAGAGAGTGCGTGCACAGTTGTTGGTTGGACGAGGGTATTATTCTGGAAATAAGTACAAAAAGAGTGGGAAAGTGCTTCCAGGAAAGTGCTCCGGATCTGCTGGGAAATAAATAAAAATTAGCGAAATTAAATAGAATTTGGTGGAAAGATGTTAATATAAAAGCTGTTGGCCGTTTTCGTTGCTTCTGCAGCAGTAAGACTCGCGCTTGCGGGATCCATTTGGCAGCAAGGAGTCAGTTTTGAGTTCTTCCTATGGGAAACCTGCCTGTCCACCCTCAACCTTTCTTGTCGAAAGATTCTTCTGTACATATCCGGTTTTATCGCTTGTTCGTTGACCCTTTGTTGTTGTTGTTCTGTTTTGCGGATCATGAATCTCAAATTATGTGGCTTTAGTTTCGATCCCTGATCTTGTTTTTTCATGAAGATAGAGAGAGCGCGTGCATAGTTGTTGTCCGAGCACGAGGGTATATCCATAAAAAAAAGTTCAATAAGGGTCCATCTGTGTATACAGAATCAAGTGGTGTTTGGTATTGAGGATTTGGATTTAGTGTGGTGAGATTGAAGAAGAAGAAGGTGAAGAAGAGGAAGAAGAATGGATGTAACACAGGGTTCAATGATGCACCATGTGTGCATTGTGCTGTTTGCTCTTTGGTTGCTTTCCAAATTCGATCGGTGCACAGCACTCGCCTACTTCGTCTCCTTGATCTATCTCTACCTGGTAAAGTGTTCAATTTTTGTTTTGGTAAAGTGAATCTTTCTGATTTCTGGTGCTTGAAATATCTGAACAAAAAGAAGTGGCTGGTTATGAAATTGAAGTATTATGGTCTATGCATGTCCATGGGCTTACCCCTGCGAATTTCTTCTTTGTTAAGGTGCACGAGGTTTTCATCATGAGGTTGCGAAAGAAAGTCCAGTTTGAGGAAAAGACACAATCAAACCAGAGAAAGGTATGCTTGCAAGTTCAATATTTCGTTTCTCTTTGATTGGTGCATGGTGGGGTTCTTAGATTGTCTGGCATCGCTAACTTTTCTTTTGTCCAGATTCTTACTGATTCTGAGACAGTTAGGTGGTTGAACCATGCTGTGGAGAAGATATGGCCTATCTGCATGGAGCAAATTACATCGCAGAAGATTCTCCGTCCTATCATACCTTGGTTCTTGGAGAAGTACAAACCGTGGACTGCTGTAAGAACAATCTCATTCTTCATAATTGTTCCTTGTCAAAGTGATGCCACTGTTACTTTTGTTTGTATAATCTGACATTGTGATGATTGAAAGTATGCCTGACCAAACTCTGTAGGCTAGAGAGGTTGTTTACTATTCTTGGGCTATTTGAGAATGTTCAGTTAACCACAACGGTGGATATGAAATGCTGAATTTGCTATATATTGTCCTGTGCTTTGTATTTTTTTTTTTACTCTGCGTCTCTTATCTATTTGAAGTTTTGAAGAGAGACCCCTATCCAGGACAGATTTGCCTTGTATCATGTTCAGCGAGTATGTCAATATGATAGTATTGGAAGTAGAGAGTGTTGAGAAATAAGTTAACTCGTTGGTGATGGATTATTTTCATCGGTTGCTCTATGTGCTGGAGTGCACTATTCCAAAATTATTTCTTCCACTATATCTGTGTCTGTATGTTCTTCTTTGTCATGGCAAATGCTGGTTGTTTCTGCAGAAGAAAGCCTTAGTCCAGCATTTGTACTTGGGAAGGAACCCACCTATGTTTACAGAAATGCGGGTACTTCGTCAAAGCTCAGAAGATGATCACTTGGTAATATGTTTATTGGCATTTTTTGAAAAATACTTTGGAGTGTGGTCTGAATGGAGTTTGAAATTTTCGCAGGTTCTAGAATTGGGAATGAATTTTCTCACTGCAGACGATATGAGTGCGATACTTGCCGTTCAACTGCGGAAAAGGTTGGGCTTTGGAATGTGGGCAAAGTTGCATCTGACCAGCATGCATGTGGAAGGAAAGGTACACAATGCATGCATGAGTGTGAAATTCCTATTGTACGGGTATAAATTAGATGATGAGATAGTATAATCTTTTCTGTAGTTGACACTGGACTATTTTCATGTCCACTTGGTGGTCAATTGTCTTGAGTAGACTTTTGGAGGATGAGATCAAGAAAAACTCTTCTCTGATTTAGTTTGTGTTCGGTTGTCTCTGGTAGACTAGCTAGGTTGGTTAGCTGTTAATTTAAGAAGGCAGGGTGGTACTGATAATATGGACCTGGAACTTTTAGTGTGGTGGTATTGCTGTCTTTCTTTTGCAGAAGTCTACACATAGCTCAGTCTCAGGACACCATATGCTTAGCAAAGGGAGTTGGATTGACTTCTCTCTCTTCTGAATCATGAGATTTGTGCTTTAGGAAACCTAGATTAAAAAAGTAGCTCTCGACTCTATATATTATTTGTGTGAGCTTCAACAACAGCAGTTTTGTTTTCTAGGATTTTGTGAACAAGTGCTTGGGGACGCTCTTTAAACACCCAAATAAGATCAAATTATTATGATCAATGCACAAACTGTCTCATGTTATGTATAATCAATGCATTGGGAATCAACTTTTTCTTTTATTAAGTATATGGTTAACCAATGCCTTGGGGCACTCATTAACAAGACCCTTAATTTAATTGCGCTGCTTCTCTCTCACAGGTCTTGGTTGGAATAAAATTTATCCCTAGATGGCCTTTTCTTGGTCGTGTAAGGGTGTGCTTTGCGGAGCCACCGTACTTCCAAATGACTGTGAAACCTTTATTTACCCATGGTATTGATGTGACGGAAATTCCTGGTATAGATGGATGGCTAGTAAGTTAATCACATCTTATATTTTGTACAATGAGTTTCTCTCTTCTCCCTCTCCTGTATGCTTGTGTTGCTGTATCTGATACTGAAAATTTCATATCTTTTGGTAGGATAATCTTTTATCTGTTGCATTTGAGGAGACGCTTGTTGAGGTAAAGATCTTTATTGTGCTCACTGTATTGTCATTGTCTTCTTCTTCTGGAGGCCAACACGATTTAATGTGCAAACCATCACACCTTCCTATAAATCTATTAGTCTCACACTAGAACAATATAGTTATTAGGATTAAAAACCTTAACATTTCTATTTTTTGCAGCCCAATATGCTAGTTGTTGATTTAGAGAAATTTGCTGGTCCTCCTCCACAAGGTACATTTCAATTGCCTTCCCCCCCCAGAAACATGCATATACAAGTGTGCATCCTGCTGGGATTTCTCAGCATGCACCCATTGAGCATCTGTGAAACTTAAAACAAAGTAAATGAATGACAGAGGATTGGTTCTCCATAGACATGAAGGAGCGTGTTGCTTTTGCCAAAGTAGAAGTCATTGAAGCATCTGAAATGAAACCATCGGATCTGAATGGTTTGTCTCCAACACTCTTTGGCTCTGCTCTCTGCTCAATTTCTCATCACTCATATTTCATATTTTGCCATTTGCATTGCTTTGAATCATCTGCAGGCTTGGCTGATCCATATGTGAAAGGGCAGATGGGACCTTACAGATTCAAGACCAAGATACAGAAAAAGACATTGGCTCCGAAATGGCTAGAGGAGTTCAGGATTCCTATCATATCGTGGGACTCACCTAATACTTTGAATTTTGAAGTTCGTGACAAAGACCATATTTTTGATGATGCCCTCGGGTTTGTTTTCAGACTCTGGAAGTTGCACTAGCTTTCTTTTATCCCTGCATGTTTTATTCTCTCTTTTGGAAGAATGTTTTTATAGTCTATGTTTCCACCTGTTTCTTTTGTTGATTGTTCTTTCCCCATCATTATCAAGCTATTAATTTTAACAATTTTAACAAAGAAAGTTTAGCATTTTAACCTCTTTCTGCAAATGTGATTCACGCAATTATGATTCACGTAATGATGAACCACCTGGAAATGTGGCAGAGTGAGTATTTGCATGTTGGCTTTTTCGTGACTTGCTTTATTTTATCTGCAGAACCTGTTCTATAAATATTAATGATTTCAAAGATGGACAGAGACATGATACATGGGTGCCTCTAGAGAAGATTACAATGGGAAGGCTGCATGTCGCAATAACTATCAAAGGCAATAGAAAGGTGAGGTTCTTTCATTATATATTGCTGAAAAAGAAGAGAATTTGTAGTAAGCTCCCAAGGGGTCGGTTCAGTGGTCAACATGCTTAATCTCATCGCTGAATGCTTGGGTCCAAGTCTCGTCCCTAGTATTTTGGTGATGGTAGCATATCTACGTCCAAGTAACCCCATCCACGGAGGTAACCTAAGCTTCAGCCTTGACAGATACAGTGGGTTTCCCTCCAGATGTGTGTGGGTGTGAAAAGCGCAATGTTTCCCCCTGGGAGTTGCAGCGTAGCCTATATAGCTGCCTCCCCCCCCCTCTTTCAAAAAAAAAGAACTTTCTTCTGGACAACCTTTTCCTTTCTGTGGCCTCTTCACCTGAACCATGATGTTGTCTGAGACAGGATGATGGACATCAACCCAACGGTGAACAATTAACTGAGGAGAGTAAAAAAGACTCTTTGGCAACTGACACAACAAACAAAGACTCCTCATCTGTTTCATCGGGGAAATCTGCAAAAGTGGCTGACAAATTTGAACCTATAGAAGTTGATGGGCAGAAAGAGACTGCAATATGGATTCAACGACCAGGAAGTGAAGTTCCACAAACGTGGGAACCCAGAAAAGGGAAAAGTAGGCGTCTTGATACTGAGATTCAAGGGGAGCAAAATGATGCCTTCGGCTGCATTGGTTCAAACACAGATATATCGGTTTCAAAGGGTGATGAAATCATCAATGAAAAAGTGGATGATAAGCAATCAACAAACCCAGTCCGGCGGGGTTTACACAAGATCAGTTCACTGTTTCAAAGAAATCCCAAAGTGGAACATCAGAATAGCATGTCTCGAGAAGTTATTCGATCTCCATATACTAATCTTAGGTCGATCAACTCGAGGAAGATGGGTGTAAATTTTGTTGCTGGGGAAGAGGCTATCGATACGCCTGCTTCTGCTAGGGCTCCAGGTGAAGGGATCACAAATTCTGATGGGAGCGGCTGTGAAAGTCCGAGTGGAGGACATCATAAGAGAAACAAAGCCAAGAACTTTTTAAAGCAAGCAGAGAAATCAGCTCGCACCATTAAGCATGTACTTTCGAGGAAGGGTTCAAATAAATTTAAAGGCGATTCATCATCAGCAGTGGCAGGAAATGGATCTTCAGAATCTGATTCCTCCGATGACGAGTCACTCTCACCATCGGTTAACACTTCAATGGATGGAACAATTCGAATTGAGTCCCAACCAATATGTCTTGGTGATATCTCAAATGGGAACAAAATTTCAGCAGATACAAGTGATCAAACAATGGATATGGGGAATCTTTCAAAGGATACAAATGTCCAAGGTTCGGGGAGAGCAGAAGATGAGACCACGAGCTCAAACAGGTCTATCGAGGGTAAATTAGATGAGGTTGAGCCCAAAGCAGTGATTTCAGTTCCAATTCCTGAAGACAAAGTTTTGAGCTTAGATGAACAAAAAGGATAAGCTGTTGGAACTTTCCTACTCCAATTTAGAACACTGGTTTTGCTTCCTTTTCTTCTCTTTTATTCTGTATATGCACCTCGCAAAAAGGTAGTGACTAGGTTGTGGATGGCAAAATTCAGGGGCACTGTTTGAGGTCAATTTCCTTTCCTCTGTCTCTGTGACGGAGATTACTGGTGGTCTATACAGCGTGTCAATTTGTAAAGGATTTTGTTTAGAGAATTCATTTGAATAAATAGTGCTTCAAGCGAATATTTTATCATTCGACCCCAAAAGATGCATGTTCACATGGTCTCAGGTCTGCCTCATGCTTCACCATCAACAGCTCCATTTTTCATTTCACTGGATGAATGACTAGACCTTGACGACTTGGTGTGCGGCTAATAAAGCTAAAGAATGAAAACTGGCAATTAAAAACCGAAAATGCAGCGGCTGTTCACCGCATTAACTATATCGATGTCTACAATCTTTCTTTTGGAGTCTAAAATTATAACCAGTTTGATCTTATGAAGTTTTGAATGACTGCCTTCTTCCAAGTAATGGCTCTAGGAGATCGTCCAGTGAAGTTGGATCTTCTTCTGAACTGACAATGAAATTGTGTATCGTTGTACCCCTCCTGGAGAAGAGGGAGAAGAGTCTTGATCTTTTCGGACATTCGCGAGACTCAGTTTTCTGACTTCCTTGAAGATCCACCCAAGTACTCCTAGATCCTTCCAACCGCTATGCTCAACCTCACAAGTTGATCACCATTCACTGTTGCAGGTTCTCATTTTGCAAACAACACACGTCCGCACAGCTTTTCTTGAATTTCAACATCCCGCAAGGATGCTTGACATGGCACAGGCATTAGATAATTTATTGGCGGAGTCCCGGAGATTCAACAGTTTAACTCCTCTTCCAACAAGACCTGCGGCTTTCGCCTGAGTCGAGACATTTTTCACCTTCTTGCTTCTTGCAGTTAGATAGCAACTAAAGTATTAGACCACTACACCTGGCTCATTGGAGCTTCCAAGATGCATGTGTTTATATCCTGGCTTGCGTCTGCAACCAAAAGTTGATATCTCATCATTCAGAGAAAGATCTTTATTAATTGAAAGGTTTTAAAGATAACTGTGTCGATGATACATTGCCCATCATAATCTTCCATATGCCAGTCAGCTCTCTATAAATTTTATGTAGTCATTAGCACACTGATTGATCTTGGGGCTAAACTTTCCATCCGTCAAAAAACCATAGTTTCTAAGAAAAATGTTCGTCGGTTCCATTTTTTTACTCTCCAAGCGAACCACTCTCTAGAAGCTTTTCACGAAAAATGACGTCACATGCATTTCGGGAGAACATGCTCTGAAGGATCTGTCTCCACATCCCCATCTTCGGGACAAAACCGTGCTCGACCATCCGTTTCAGCACCCAATCTACATCCCCTACCAACTTTTCCTTGCAAAGACCTCTTACAACCAATTTAAAAGAGACAAAACTGGGATTGATCCCTGCGGATATCATTTCAGCCATAAATTCCTTCGCCTCCAGGAACCTCCCCTCATCAAGCAAACCATACAAAACCTCCTGATAAGACCCCGCATTCGGTTGACACCCTTTGAGTTTCATCCTCTCTAGAAGCTCCATTGCCTCTGCAACTTTCTCTTGCTTCCGAAGCCCCGAGATCAAGACGTTAAAGGTGATCGTATCTGGGAAAATGCCTTCATTTTCCATCCTATCAAGCAAAGCTTTCGCATCGTCGACCTTTCGTTGCTCGCACAATCCGTGCATCAGCGTTGAGAACGTCTTCACATTCGGCCGACAGCGTTGCTTAGGAAATTCGTCGAGCAGTTGGAATGCAGCTTCCAAACTCCCGTTCTTGCACAACCCCTTGATGAGAATATTCAAGCAACAAGCATCAATCTCAATGCCCAGCTGTGGCCCACGCATGTACACCTCATGCACCGCATCAAACAGCTTCCACGATACGAGCAAATTCAACACATAATTAAAACACTTCACCGAAGGCCAAACGTTATATTTAGGCATGTCGTAAAGGGTCTCTATTGCACGGTTGATACGACCCGCCGCGTTGCCATATATCTTAATGACATTGTAGAAGAACTCGTCGGACAACCTGCAAGGCCTCTCCTTTACGATTCTTCGCATGATGTCTTCAATGGGGTCGAACATTTTGGCTTGCGCGAGCCCGTCTATGGCCAAGGCGAAGAGAGCCTCGTTGGGTTTGTAGTCCTTTCGCTTCTCGTACTGGTTCAGGGCCCCGATGATTGAATTGGGGTCCCTCAGGATCTTGATGATCTTGATGACTTCGTTCGGCGCCAGCCAGTCCTTGTGGTGAAGCCTCTCGAGCAGATCAAGATCGACGGAAGAAGAAGGAATTGCAGAGAGTGGGTGGCGAAATTTGCTGCCGGACGCAACGAGGTAGCGTGGATTCATTGTCGGAAGTGAAACGGGCGATCAACCGACAGGAACTGACGAACAGGAACTGGTGCCAGCAGCAAGCTTGTTTCAAGCTTTGAAGAGAGAAATTCTGCGCGCGGGACTCACGAAATAGAACCGAAAATATTTTAGCATAATATACGGCACTTATTTTGATGCTTTATTATTTGTAAAAAAAAATACACGTAAAATTAAATTACCAAGGTAGCTAATTGGTATAAAAAATAAAATGTTGGCAAACATAATATGAAGTATTATGTATCGTAAATGGTGTAATATCTCCGAGATGCATATAAGCAATAGAAGTTTTTTGTCTACTGACTGTTACGTAAAAGAAAATTATATTATGTTTTTCTGCTCAAATTAAAAGTATTTCCCCAATAAAAATGAGTTGGAATTAAATAGTAAAATAATGAAAAGAGAGAAGAAGGATGAGGGTCGATAAATTAGTGTGCATATGTTTTATTATTTTTGTGGACAGAGTACAAAAACCTTTTCTCGTGATAAATAGAGCCCGGTTTTAATAATTTACATTGTTTCATACCCAAAAAAAAAAATTACATTGATAGGTGAAACATTTGAAAACAACACGAATAGTGTGTTTGTTTCGCGAAAAATGATTTATTGAGAAAATATTTTTGTAAAAATGATTATCTATATCGCTTGAACTAATTAGTTAATAAAAAATATTTTCATTGTCAATAATAATTTATGTTTAAATATTTTTGTCAATAAAAAAAATATTTTTCGTTCATTTATTTTTATGAGAAATACAGACGATCATTTCTACGGAAAATGATTTTTAAATGATTAATTTTTTGCGAAATAAATGCACATGTAGAAAAGACTTTGTTACGGTATATTTATAAAGATATTCACCGTCTCGCCAATATCAACTAAAGGCAGTTAAAAAATCATGTGAGTCCTACAATTAATAATGCATTTTATTAACAAAACTAAGAAAGCTATCACAAGTCATTTCAAAAATCTTATGTCATAAAAGTGAAAGACTGAAAGTTCAATCACATATACTTATCAGTTCGTCCAAATTAAAAGGTTGACACAGGATCAGTCCTTGCAGAGCATAATTGCTTCAAGTCACCAATTAAGTACATCGAGCACTCATTTACATGCAGAGAAAATTAGAAATGGTGCAAAATTTGTAAAAAAGACAATTTGAAAGGGTTGAGGAAGAATCATCTTTTTGCAGTTAATTGAAATGTACACCCGAGTACCAAAAAGAAAATCTGCAGTTAACAGGTCATATGGACTATGGGCCAAGAAGAAACCCAGGAACAGAAAAGAAAAAAGGGTCAAAGAGACCTTAATTACATGATCATCTCATCGTAAGTATCTTGCCACAAAGAACCGTAACCTTGCTCTTCAAGAGGGACTCCATAGTAAATCTGAGAATAGTCACTTATAACTCCAAATTCAACCATGTTATTCATCATCTCATCATCTTCATACTGGTCCATGTACCAATTCATGTCATCACTTGGCGACGAAGGCACCATCTCCATATCAATCCAATCGAAATTGAAGGGCTCCGCGGAATTCCCCGCGGTGCACCGTCCGCCATGCTCTTCGAAAGAATTGCAGGTGAATTCGAGTTCTCCGACCAAATCGTGACCGTCGACCGTGTCTGGGTTAATCTCGGCTTCTAAAGAACGGATGACGTCGTTCAACTGCTCGTCATCGCGCTCTTCGCCCTGCGGCGATTCCTCGAGCAAGGAAAGGAGTATGTCATTACTAACGGACCATTCAAGTTCATCATCTATCATGGAAGTGGATGCCCAACACTCACGTGCAACTGAAGAAGCCATTGGTGATCAAAGGATGTTATGACAGTGAAGAAAAGAACAGGGATCAAACTGAGACCAGGAGAAGAACTACAGATGGAGAGACTTGAAGAGTTCTTGCAATGACCCTTTGGAGGGCAAGCAGGAGCTTATATAGGGAAGCACCAAAGGTAAACGAAAAAGACATCTCCACTTTGCAAGAGAAGACCCACCCAAATCGTGTGCACATGTGCAACTGGGAATATGTAATGGCCATACCTAATAAACGTAATTATGGAATAAGTTCACAAGTTTATGAACTTAAGACTGTATTATAATGAAAGTGGGCGACTTAATCTCAAATTATCTAGCAAGGAAAGGCAAAATCCACCATTAATGCAGATCTGACTCATGGAGGGCCCGACAAGGAAGCCCGAAAACAAGGGGCGGACGGGTCGTATTAATACAATGGATCAAGAGACAGATGGAGAACGACTGGAGACACAAAGGGGATACGCCATCAAACTCTGTAGCCTCGACATGGATACAAATGATTATTCTCCATGCATGGTATGATTTCATGAACGCAGTGTTAGGAGAGAGTGATTTGATTATGGGTAATCTTGAAGCAACAAATGCCTCTCAATAATTTGTTAATGTTTTATTAATAAATCTCCCAAGATAACACGTGACAATACTGAAGAGGTCGACAATCTTGTACGATAATCTCCTTTTCTAAAACACTAAAGAAAATGCCATTTTTAATCTTGTCTCAAATCTACTAATCCGGAATGGATACATATACCCGTGACCAATTAACTCAAGTCAAGAAGGTACTCAAACTTTCTTGTAGAAGACTTCTTCCGCTCTGTCAAATACACGAGTTTGCCAATCAATCGCCGCAAATTCCATGTCATCGCTATTAAAAGGGACCAGTCGATATAGGTAGGCTCAACCCCGTGTCTGATATTTAATATGTCGAGTACCATATAATCTACGTGGAGATAACAAGTACATGTAAACCGAGTTGCTCTGTGATGCATGCCCATATCGTATGCAAGTGTGTATTGACAAATTTTGACGCATGTGACCGTCGATTCACAGGGACGTGGAAAGTGGGGTGCTTTGAATATATTCTGCAGACATGGATAGCACCTTGTCGTGGGGCGCTAAACAAAAAGATGATGCTTCCCATCAAAGACCGGAAGAGAGAGCACCCAAGTGGCTATTGATGGAAGCAAGATTGTAAGGCTTCGATTCCCTAAATCTTTGACCATCGGCGCACCGGTACAGGTGCACATGGTGTGCCACCAGAGATCTCGTTAGCACCTTCCATTTTATAATTGACAAAGAAATCAATCAATTCATCGATTAGTGTCCGGTCCACCAATGCAAAGAGACTGTCATAGGCCATGTTGGGTTTCTATAATATCCACCATACTTCAAAATATCATAAGAGATTTCGATTGCCAGGTGTTACGTGGAAGATTGCAATGTGGAACGAACCGACACCACATGTGGCTGTGTTCTCAATGGACCAACCTCCAATACAACCCTGCTGGCCAAAAGACCTTGATATTATCCAAAAGTCTATTGCTTATTTAAATGTCATCTCTTGTTGTTTTTGTCGCGAGGACTTTCACAATGTATTTTTCTATTTTTCACTTTTCTTTTTGAATATTTCGGTGTGCGCACTTTGATTCTACTTTTCTTTTAGTTTTAATAATTTGAAACTTTCACGATATGAATGTTGACATATATACCCACATCTAATGGTTTTATTAGTTTTAAAGTTTGAATAATGTTTCAGATTTGGACAGAAAAGTAAAAGATTTGCTCTTCTTGACTTGTTTAGTAGTCGGAACAAACAAATTCGCGCAACGAAGCTATCATATTCCTGGGTTTATGCCTCGCCACTCGCAAATGGAAGAAATGAGCTCACCATGGAGCCCTAGACTAGAGGACAGAATCAAGAAACCCTACGGTGACCGCATAAACCCAGCCACTTTCATTACACGTCCCGAAATAATGAGATTTCAATATTTCATCAACTCAAAATAAAAAAACTCTATGAATGGGAATCATTTGTCTTTCCATAAAATATATACGAATTGTTGCATAACACTCGAGGGAAAGATTGAGATAGAATTGGGACCGCCGTATAGAGTTTCGCGTGCACGTGACGAACAAACTTAGAGTGGGTTTATCGATTTGAGATTTTTTCGAAAGACGAAATTTATTTAGACTCACCTTAGTGTGAATATATTGTAAGGATTTCAATTTAGGATTTTTTGAGACGAAAATTAATTTAGATTAATATATTTATCAATTTGAGATTTTTAATGGTATTGACATTTCAAAAAGGATTGTCAAAGAATGAGTTTCAGTTGTGGTAATGCATTTCTCTAATATAATTTCATCAGCTTGAATAAAGTGCATCTAGATTCGATCTTTTTGGGATGAAACTTTTCGTAGAAGAGCGAAATATATTACCCAAGCATTCTGTAAATGAGAGGCTATACACATACGAGATGAACTATCTTTCCCCATGTACACAAAACTTGCACAAAGATCATATTTACACACATCATTTGTTCCTAATTTACATGTTATTATGTTATCCTAGAGCCACACCACACCCACCGGCTCCGCCAGCACATCCGCCACCACAAGCGCCACCACTTCCTATGTCAATGCCACCATCCTCACCCACTTCAGTACCCTTGTTCGCACCGGATCCTTGACCAACAATGGTGGTTACAGAGGCTGTAGTCGCAAAAGCGGCAGCTGCTCCAGTCCAAATCACCATTCCACCATCTCTTGCGTCACTGCTACCGGTATTCAGACCACCTTCATTGGCATCAAAGTACATCAGCCGAGGCTTTCAAGTACTCTCATTTCTCTTTGCCATGACAGATTCAAGGGTTGGTTCACTGGCATCTTTCCTTTTGCAGCTTCCACAGCATAGACAAACATGACTTCTTAGATTCACCATTGCAGAAAATGCTTTGCTCAGACAGATCAGTTTAGCAGCCTTCCATTCCCATATCTCCCAGGGATATGTAAGGCTGTGACAACGCTCTCAGAAAATTGGGACCTGAGATGCATATAAAACCCCTGCATATGTATTCAATGAGGCTTCTTAAAAGGCAAAGGTCTAATCAATTTAGAATTTAGGGAAGTATGAGACTGACATGTTATCGACTTCTGATTTATCCTAGCAAGAAGTTCTGCCTCCAAACGGGTTTTGCCTGGGAATGAATGCATTCACAATCATGACTATGCTCTATCATCTGCACAGATGATGAGTATGCACACAGAGAGATTCAAAGTTAAGTCAAGATAGCAGTCTGGTCCATTCCATGAATGGTCAGCCACCACAATATACACATCGTAAGATATAAATTGCAATATCGTAACAAACTAAGCCAAGGATGATGGAAATTCAATTTCTTAATTCTTTACCTGCCCCTAGAAATTGAAAAAGAAATCCAGAAACAGTTTCATGAGGCTGAGTCTCATAAATTCCAACAGACTAGTCATAACTGATAAAGAGAGGGGCATTCTATCTAAAGGCAGAATGGTAATTGTTCACACTGTCCTACGGGCAAAATATTTGCCAAGTCCGTGCACAATCTCAAAAAGGTATCTAGATATTTTTATTTCGAAATTTTAATAAAAAGCATGCTGGAACATATTCGGCCAGCCTGGTAATAGAACGTTCTACACAAGTATGCATCGAACTTCAATATTCAATTGAAGTCACAATTTTTCTTTCCATATTTGGGTAATTTTTTCTGTTTTTACCCCTTTTTTTTGTTCCTTCAAAAACTGAAAGGCAAACTTTGCGCACAATTATGGTTTCTGATATGCAATTAAACACGCAAAATTCAAGAAGGTATAGCAAAGAAATGAAAGCCAGGTTTATTCATTTTCTACATTTTCAATAACCCAGACAGCATAAGGGAAAACCCACATCAAAGATGTGATCCACAAAAGGGAAAATGACACAAACAGTCCTTGAACTTTGATTCAATGTGCAATTTGGTCCCTGAACTTTTAATTTGTTCAATGTAATCCCTGAACTTTAACTTAATGTTCATTGTGGTCCCTGAACTTTCAATTTATTCAATATAGTCCTTGAACTTTATAAAAATGTTCAATGTAGTCCTTCCATTAATTCAAGTTCAAAGACTATATCATACATTTTCATATAGTTCAAGGACGAAATTTAACATGTACCAAAAGTTCAGGGACCACATTGAACAAATTAAAAATTTAGAGACTCCATCGAATATTAGGCTAAAGTTCAGGGACTATATTGAACAAATTAAAAGTTCAGGGACCAAAATGCACATTAGGTCAAAGTTCAGGGACTATTTGTGTCATTATCCCTCCACAAAAATAACTTTTCCCCATCTTTGCTAGGTGAACCAAAAAAGAAGTTAGCCAAGCACAAATGACACAACGTCCTACACTCTCCTAAAGGACAACTCTGTAATTTCCAATTTGACCGACTCTAGAAAAAAAAAAGTGGAAGTATCCCCAGCAAAAGCATATCATGAGAAAGGTTAGTTCTGTAAAGTCAATTCTGAAAAAATGTATCAGCATGAAATGAGTGTGGATTGAGGAAGGAGTGGAAAAAATCAGCACAGTCCAAAATTTTCATTGCAGTGAAAGAGCTCAACAAGGACTTAGAATCAAATGAGGACCTCTGTAAGATACAACCCTCAGATCAAGCTTCATTTCGACCACATGGGCCACTGCATTTAATGCAAATGGACATCATATATATGCCTTTTGTTGTGTAAGAAGCACAATACCATGAAAAGAAGAAAAACAACTTGCACATGCATTCCTTCTGTTCCAAGGCCTTAGTGTCTTTTGAAATCAATAGTGCAAAAACATTTTGGAAAAGGTTAGCAGAACAGGATCAGATGTCCAGTTGATGAAAGTCATGCATACATGTCCTGGAAGCTCAGCACAGCTATAGTTTGCTGCACCAGGAGACATCCAGAGACGGTAAGCCATCATAAGTACCTGCAATCATCATCATCTTCCACTCTGCTCATCCCGAGTACTTGTTCCAATTTCTCATTCAAAACTTCCCAGTTTAAATCATAAAGCAGGCAACCTACCTATTACAGAATGAAGAGTCTCAGATGAGTAAGGCTAACATCAAATATAGCCATATGACCACCCGCAGCACAAGCTGGGCAGTCTTAGGCACAAGATCAGCCAGACATCATCATCATGGCCCTCCATTTGACCAAACAACTGATATGAATAAATAAGCCAAATGGATTTTCTATCTTTTCATGAAGCATAGTGAAACGAATTTATGGCTCACCTCGTTTCTTTGTGATGTTAAATTTCTGGAAGCTCTCATATCATCCTCTTCTCAGGACCCCACTCTCAGTACCGATTTGTTACAAATGCAACTGGAACAACTCTGAGTCAAGCAGCTTCAAGTGGCTACCTTTGACTACCCCTGGGATTGACTGATAACCTGCAGTTACAAGTCAACACCATCAGTGATAACACAGCTTTCAGATACAGAAGAACAGGTGAACGGGAATTGACAGACAAAAAAGAAAATGCACACAGGGTGCAATCTCTTAACTGCTGCCCAGAAATACAAGCAAATACCAGGAACAAAACAATCATATCTGAGAAACTCCTTACCAGAACACCTCAGGGATAATATTTTGCAACTTGCTGAATGTAAAACCAGCGTGTGGCACGAAAAAGTTGCCACTTGTACTGCAGCTCTCAAGTGCAGTCAGGAGTGCATCATCCCTCAACAGCATTTTCATTGCCATAATTTACATTACATTGAATTAGCAAATGAACCTCTCAAGTGCAATCATCTGCATAACATGACAAAGTATCTCAGAGAGAACTGAGGATCAACAGATTAATAGTGATCACTGTGCCACTTGGACCCAACTGCTTCCAGGTTGCCTACGAGGATTAACTTCTTTCAGTCTTCCCCTAAATTCTGCAACATCCTCCCACAGTGAAGCTGACGCATAGATGTTAGACAACAGGAGATAGTTTAAAGGTCTATTAGGCTCTAACTTGCTTAGCCCCAGGGCAATTTTATTTGCTGTTTCAACATTCCCATGTTTACTGCAGGTGTTTAGTAATGTCTTCCACAGAAGACATCTCAAATTTGAGGGAACTTCATTTATGAGATTCTCTGCCTCATCCAAAAGTTCAGCACGACCCAGGAGATCAACCATGCAGGCATAGTGACTTACCGTTTTCTCTGAATTATATTCATTTCTGAGAGACTCAAAAATAAGCCAACCTTCTTTCACAAGCCCAGCATGACTACATGCATTCAAGACTCCAACAAAGGCGATCGCATCTGGTTGTAACCCTGCTTCCTTCATCCTATTAAACAGCAAAAAGGCCTCTCTACCCTGGCCATGTCGCGCATATCCAGACACCATAGTTGTGTAAGAAACCAAATTATGGCATTCGATTTCATCAAAAACCTTACATGCATTTTCCAGACTTCCACACTTGCTATACATATCAATAGTCGAGGATGCAACATGCACATGTGACATAAAACCAGTTCTGATAATGCAGGCATGAAAGAGTATACCCAACTCTAGTGCAGACAAACCAGCACAAGCAGAGAGACAACTGGATAGTATAGAATCATCCACCAAGTACTCGGGTGAAATTAGAAATTCAGAGAAAAGTTTTAGAGCTTGATCATAGTGCCCATTTTGAGTGCATGCAGTAATCATGGTACTCCAGGAGACCAAATCCCGCTTCATCATAGATGAGAATACAAGAAAAGCATCCTGAAGTCCAGATTTAAATGCTGAATACATATTGATCAATGCGCTTCTAATAAAGAGATGAGACTCAAATCCAACTTTTAGAATGTAACCATGGATTTGTTTTCCTGTAACCAGTGCTTCTGTCTGTGTGCAAGCCCGAAGGACATTCACAAGAGTAAATTGGCTAGGTTTTACAGAAGTTGAAGTACAAACCAAGTCACAAAACATTCTCAAAGTTTCTTGATACCAGCCTACTTCATTGCAACCTGACATTAAGACCGTCCATGAAAACTCATTGTGCATTTGCATTTCTTCAAACACCAGTTTTGCATCATCAACTGCTCCACATTTAGCATACATGTCGATAAGGGAATTTTCTAAGAACAATCTATAGTCATCATCACCAACATTTTTTACAACATGACAATGTATTGATCTTCCTTCTTTCAACAACTGAAGATTTCCACAAAGTCGGAGTATGGCACTAATTGTGGAGTGACTTGGTGCAAGACCCTTACTCTTGACCTTGTAGAACAAATCCAGAGCCATCTCACTGTACTGATTGCGAACTAAATTGCTAATCATCACACTAAAGCATATCTCATTTATACTGTCGACATCAAGGAAGCATTTGTAAGCTTCGGAAACCATTCCCATGCCTCCATACATCTCTATTATAGCACTACCCAGAAATGAATCTAATTTGAAGCCATATTTAACCAGAGAGCAATGTACCTGGTTACCAAGAGCTGCACTATTCACATTTGAGCACAAACTAAAAACACTAGCTAGTGTATATATGTCAGGCTTATTACCTTCAGCAAGAAATGACATATAGCAGTTAAGGCCTTCTTCAGCATCTCCACTCTGATGAAACCCAGCCAATAGAGTACAGCAAACCACATTATCTTTCTCTTCTAGATTTTGAAATATTCCAAAAGCATCGTCCAGGAATCCCAGTTTTGAGTAAGAATCAACCAGAGCTCCACCTACAATAACATCATTTTCTAAACCAACTTTAAAAATTTGGCCATGAAACAATCTTGCCAAGCCAACATCCAATGTGTCAGTCGCTAACTTTGCAAGGATCGCATAAGTCAAATGATTTGGCTGTACATCAGACTGCATCATCTGATAAAATAGCTGGATAGCTTCCTCTATATAGTTGTTCTGTACAAAAGTATCAAGTAGAGTATTCCATATGGCTTCAGATTGTTCGCCTAAAGGAATGCTGTCAAACATCATACGACTGGTTCTTAAGTCTCCCCTTTCAATATAGAGGCCAAGAACAGAAGTACCGCAGAACCCATTAGACTCGAACCCGCATTTGAGTAACTGTGCATGGATGAGCATTCCCATCGTGAAATCATGAGCAAGTCTACATGCCTTAAGCGCCACCGGGAAACCAAATTCATTCGGCTTCACACCGGCCCGGCACATAAGAGCATACATCCGCAAAGCAAGCTCATATTGGCCGTTACTCACGTACGAAGAGATCATGCCCGTCCAAGACACCAAATTGCGTTCGCGCATTTCGTCGAACAGGAACCGGGCATTCGCAAGATCACCACAGAGAGAATAAAACCTCACCATATTGTTCTGCACGAACACTTCCCGATCCAACCCAGCTTTTAGCATGACCGAGTGAAGGGACCTGCCAGGGTTCAACGCTCTGGTGTCGCCAAGATGTTGCAAGAGGGTGACATATTCTCGGACGTCGAGCTTCCTACTTTCTAGTATCGTGGTGAAATTTCTGAGCGACCTTTGAAGCATAGAGAGAGGCGTTGTCCTGCGAAACGTCACTGAGGAGCGACTGCTTAAAAATGTCATCTTTGCGCATATTCATCTGCTTATGGCGGCTTCGAACAGCTGGGTGTTTGCAATAGCAGTGTCAAGATCCGAGGTTTGCCTTAAAGGGGAGAGGAGCAACGTTGTAGCAAAGAGGGAAGGGCCGCCCCCACACGCACCCACAAGTTTCCTTTCCATGCGATGCCAGGGTTGAGGCAAGGGCAATTTCGTAATAATGGGTAATTTCAACTTTTAATGAATATCAACTTAAATAAAATAAATTATGATATTTATGTCTGTCACCCATTAATCATACGCATGATTAAAGGAAATTTCTTAAATCTGGGATTGAAGAAAGCATGCTCTTTTCCTTTTTGTCTGGATTCTAAGACTTAAATTTCGCATTGTCTTGTAGCAACCACGCAGGATGTTCACCCCACTGCTAGAATCACGTGATGAAATCACAAATCAGCACTTCTTCCTTCTTCTTTTCCTCTGCTTTCTCCTTTAAGCAACTAGCACTTGAACCAATTAGTGATTCCGATTTTCAGGAAGCTCGGGCTATAATCGCACATGCAACGACGAAAAGTAACATAAATTGAGAAGAATAATCAGGTTGTAAACATTATTTTATCGAAGGCTGACTCGCGTAGATAGGTATTGATTTTATCAATGTAATCTTTAAGCTTATATCTCCTCAAAATACTGGGGAAAGTGATCTGGTTGTACTTTAAATTTTGAATCCACAAAACGGTTATCACCCAACCCCTATAAACTTATAGATAGATGCACATCAAGTCATGGCTACGGTTCGAAACCGGCGATTCCGGTTCGTGGCCAAGTATGAACCGGAACCGGCCAGTTCTGGTTCCGGTTCAGGTTTGGAACGGGTTTCGAGCCGATTCATAATTCTTCTTTTCTGTTTTTTTTTTCTTTTCTTCCTCCTCCATAACCGGGGCCAGCGAAGGTCGCCAGCCTCAGGCGAGGACCGCCCTCGCCTGGGCTAGGCGAGGCCTACCTCGCCTACAATTGGCGAGGTCGGCCTCACCCGACGCTGGTGAGGCCTCGCCAAATCTGGCAAGGGTTCGACCTCGCCGGCCTCGCCCGACGCCGGCGAGGTCAAGCCCTCGCCCGATCTGGTGAGGCCTGCCTCGCCCAGTCCAGGCAAGGCCGGCCCTCGCCCGACACCGGCCTCATCTAAGGCCGGCGACCTCACCTGCTAAAGCTTTTTTTTTGGGAACCGGCAGTTCCGGGCCGGGCCCGGGTTTGACCGGGCCGAAACCGGCCCGTGGCCATGACTACAGGAGAAAACCAACTTTGAAATTTGCTTTCGGCTGGCCAAAGTGAATTGCCTTTTGGCCGCTATGCCTTCACTTTGGAGGAACCGAAGAATCACAGGTGGTAATGAGGTAACGAAAACAACTCCTGCTAGCCTGATCATCAGTTTGAACTTCGATCAAATAAGAAGAACCCAAGGAGGACAGGTAAAAACATTCCCATTTCAATCAATAATGCAAAGAAACAAGAACATTGCGTCCGCCTAGTGCTTAAGTACGATATCTGACACCCCATTAGCAAAGCATTTAATCAAAAAAACATGGGGCGTTGCATCTATCTAGCTAAGCTATCTGACCATCTGAAAAATTCCTAAGAACTAGATATACAATGACTGGAAGTCCGCGCAGCAACCCGCTTAGGGTAACGACCGTTGTTTACATGTGCATTACAGTTCCTATCACTGGATGATCCGCTCGGTGGATTCACTCTCAGTTTCAACCTCTCTCCTTTATGTGCTCTACTGGTTTCTTGGGTTGATAAGTAGGAATCCAGTACATAGCCCTTTTCCTCCGAGACAAACCTCGTTTGCGCTCCACCGTTCAAGAGTAATCTACAGGAGACGGCATTTGGTGGGGAGTACTCTGAACCATACAAGTTGCTGAAGATCGAGGAGATTGGATCTACATTGCACAGATCGGCATAGTCTCCAGTGCTGAAAGAGTCTCTCGTACTCTCTGTAGTAAAAGAAGCTGCCTCGTCTGAACTCGTAAAGAGAGACCAATCGCTTGATGTAGCATCAGAAAATTCAGTGCCAAATATCTCGTTATAATTCTCAATCAAGGGTCGCCCATTTTCCCTGAACCGAGTAATGCCAACAGACGCACACTTTGCTGTGCCTGCAGCAATATATGGTGGTCTTGGATCCAGTTTAGTTTCCTGGCCATCAAATTGGCTGCCCTGTTTGGTCTCTGCTGCCTGTCTTGAAGACTTTTGACTTCTTAATACGCAATTTCTTTCGGATGCAAAACCTGGATCTCGGACAGCTTTCCCAGATAAACTTTTGTGCGGGCGTGGATAGGACCTGAGAGAGAGTGAACAAATTGAATTACAGAAAGTCTTAGAGATGCTTCACTGGATAGTCTTCAATGACCCTTCGGAATCTTTGCAGAGCCAGGAACAAGTTTCAGTGTTTCTCATGCTCAGATAGACCGAGTCCACAAATGATCTTAACATTGAAAGGGTTAATTACCTCGTGTAAAATAGGATATATGCTCCTTCTGACATTACATGGCTCATTGGTACATGTTGAACCTGTTTTTGGCACAAAGATTACACCTCAAAAATAAAACTAAAAAGGAAAAAGAGACCTAACAAGTTACAACTGATAGTTAGGTTTAACAAAAGATGGATTGAACACATCAATCTCATCTTAATCTTTCTTCCTTTGACTAACTGTCCAATAATGCGCTACGAGTTAAACTGGTAGAAATAAGTAGCAATAAATGATAGGTGAACCAAATCATGCAAAAAAAAGTTATTTACATGCCCTGTGAGATACAAGATGCTTCTAGACAAGGAGCATTTGCGATTTCAATCCAAATAAGAGTGGCCTTGGGGTGGACGCAAGAGAGTTACGACAACACTTAAGTCAGGGATCTTTCTGTCTTAGATCAGATATAGGCAACGCCCTTGCAGCTCCTTGTATGAGCCAGCATCAATGGTGTCAAGACCAGCTTTTACTATGTGCTATTGAAAACAAAGAAGATATATGAACATAACTAACTTTATATTCTTGGAGGGATGTCAACCTCAACCTATTATGGAATTTTGTGAATTTAAACATTTCCACGGTCGCAATGGGCCATGTCCTAGTTGAAAGTCAGGAATAATTTGTTTTGATTTCACTAGCCCTGCCTTTGCTTCATGAGTTTTTTAATGCAAAGGACTCTCTTTTCTTGAAAGTTGGTTTCCAGGGTGAAAGGGACTGCAGGTTTTGGCGCTGAGTTTTTTTTTTTTTGGGGCCCATTTTGGGGCTGAGTTGAGAAGAAGAAGTTTACGTAAGTAGCATCTTTATCAAATGAAATTCAATCTCAAAAATCCCCAATCAAGTTACAGATGTTTAGAGATGTTACCTCAGTGTCGTCTATCCTGAACCAACTGCCTTGCAAATTTCTCACATAAGATATATAATGTCCGGAAAAAGATGCATTCTGTGTATCCAGATGGACTACCACAGCATAAAGCATGTAAAGTGGAGGCATGTCGCCTTTTCCTGTCATGTATGGGATCATATCCAGCATTTCAGGAAAAGTAATGCACTTAGTTATTTTCCCATATCTTCCTTCCTGGAGAAGAAAGGCATGATATATTGGATCAGTTCACTCATGTCAAAGAGAGAATGCGACTAATGTTACTTAACCACTAGGAAGATCCAGGCAACTGGTTAGTAATGATTATATGATCAGCATATGTCATGTGAAACCTATCTGAGTTCATTTCCACTGCTTGAAGTCAAATCAATCATATTTACAACAACTAGGCACTCTATTTGGTACCACTCTTGCGGCTTGCACCGAAACAGCGCTTTACCCCTACATGTCCAGTCAACCGCAACTGCCCATCCTACCTCCTCTACGTTCTTGACTGCCAATCTATAAAAAGTATCTAAAGAATTACAAGTCCAATACATTCTGTTTAGCAGAAAGACAGTATTCCTTGCTCACTTAAAGGTAGGGCATTTCCCATTTTTAAAGAAACTTCAAATTGGCCCTTGTGAACGGCCTGATCCACTATCTAAGCAACATAACTGTCTAAGCTGTAATCTTGAGCCAAGCATCTTAACACTGATGAGTTAAATAACTTGTCAAAGCACCCAATTCACAATTCAAAATGCTACCTGGAACCGCTTCAATACAATAGTCAGGATATTGGGTGCCTCGTGTATACTCAACTGCTTTCTGGCTCGCACATATGCAGCACATCTAGTCACCAAAATGTTTAGATAATGGTAAGTATAGGCAAACAAACTATATGCACGTTACAAGTCGAAGAAGAATGGTATCTAACCTTCCACATCTGTACATGTTTTCTCCATCCAGATCTTCTGGAGTTGTAAATTGTGTCAGTGCATCTTCCAATGATTCAACCGGACCATATATCTCCAACGTGAGATCCATTATGTTTTCATATCGCTCTGACTCGTGATGACATCTCAAACACTTGACCTGGAAAAGAGGAGATTCACTTTTCATGATTTCAGGGAATAAGATGCAAAAGCAGAAAAATGAAGCTGCTGCAGCATTTGCAAGGAAAAAGAGGGGCAATCACCTTCGATCGGAGGCGCCCATTAAATGTATATTGAATGAATGTTGTTTCTTGCAACCTTGGATCAACCTTCTTCTCCCCACCCAATCCCTCCAAGCAAATGGACTGCATTGATGCGACGAGAAGCCTAGAGAATGACACAAAAGGATAGTGCACTGAAATTCTGGAATAGGCCCCGTTCAATATCCTCTCTTTCATTTATTTGAAAATTCAAATTCCAAGAATTCTTTCAAAAGATTCACGGCTGCAAAAAAACAAGCACGAAGTCTTTACAAACGTGTATTTACATATTCGAAAAGTTCCCTTTAAATACCTCAAAAATTCATGAGCATCTTCCTGACTTCCTTCACCAATATGGCGATTAAGACTCCGCATGTGCACCAGTATTCTGCTAGGAGACAGTGGTGCACCGAATTCTCTCAGCATCGTCACATGTTGCTCAAGTTCACATAAAAGACACCAATCTTTTCCAAAACCTGGAATGCATATAAAAGATACGAGGATAGATGATGACAACCTAGAGGAAATTATGCAAATTGGTAGAAAGCAATGATCAGTTAACTTCAAAGAGTATGAATGGATGGAATTACAGGCTCTTGAATGTTCTTTGTGGAGCAAATAGATAGTGAGAGGCTTTGTATATGTCAAACACTGCAACACAGCATTGGCATAGCAACTGCAAAGCAAATATGAAAACAAGAACATAAGACATCCATGCTGATGCCAATAAAAAGCAAAAACCTTGATTAGCTTTAACGCTAGAACTTCTACAGTGACAAATGGAACAATAATCACATGACCATCATCTCATAAGTAGTTTTCTATTAGTATTTTCGTCTTTAATTCATTGCTTCAGAAGTCTCTGTATAAAGAATCACACTTCACAAGAAATTGCAGTCTTTTGTAGTCTCATACTCTAACCAGATGATTTAAGCTGAAACCAAAAGCAAAAGCAGAAGCATGATAGAATCACCTGTTGCCGCAATTGATAAGTCCCCTAGGTGATAAGTCGAAAACTTCATACTGAAAGAACCTTGTAAATTCTTCATAAGGAAATAGCATCTGTAGTAGAAAATGTTTTAAGACTTTAAGAGACACTCTTTTCCTTATCAAGGGAAACTGTCTAAATTGCAAGAAAAATGCATGTAATGGTTACTGACCTTAGATTTTTTTTGCCTCTCGCCATTATGTTCCGAAGCATCCAAGCGGGTAAGTTTCGTTGACTTCCTTACACCCATCACCTTCGTGATTCCAGTATTAGCAAAAGTACTGGTCCCTTCTGCAGCAATTACCCCTAGCACTAGTGAAGCTACTTCAAGTAATTGCGATAAACAATAAAATGCTTAAGATTGCAAATAGCAATCATCTAAATGAACTCGAATCACCTGTAACTTGTTCCCTCCTCTCACTCCCTAAGCATTGCTCAGTAGGTGCTTTTATCATTGAATTCGGTGGTTTAGGTACACCGCTCTCAAAAGAAAGCGAAGCCCTTTCTGCTTTAACACTGCCCCTTGTAGTCGCTTTAGACCGACAGTCCGATCCCATGGTTTGAGCACTAGAAGTTTCAAAGACATTGCTACCACCTGGAACAGTATGTGGGGATTTCTCACTTGAACTGACCCCATGTTCTGATGAAGAAAAGAAGTTGCCATGATTCTCCCTCGTATTAGATAAGCTCTCTTGTTGGCTTGCCCACTTGCTATTCTCCTCAATTTTATTAGTCGAAACAGCATATCCATTGATATACCCATTCATGCAATTGAAGCTGTTCCTTCCAGTAGTTTCTCCTTCAGACCCTAACGATCCATTGGTATTGGCCTGCACATAATGAAGAATAACATTTAGTAAAAAAATCCAGCCATCATGAGAATACCACAAATGGAAAAAGAGTTGTCACAAAAGATGACACCTTATGCCTTACAAAAGCCTCCTTTCGGGGGCAAGAATTAAAAGAGGATGAACAATCAGTCATGTTCCCATTAACTTCATCAAGGAAATCATATTTGAATCCGTCATCTTTTCTTGATATTCCCCTGCATAATTTACGTGAAACTCGCTTCTCTTTACTCTTCCTCTCTGCTGCCGAGACTTGAGATGCATCAATAGACGAACAAGCAACAGAAGCTGAGGAACTGGAGCTCATGGAATTGTACGTTAGATCATCTAGATTTTCTTCCATTAAGCCGGGCTGAGGAGATGAATTGTTCCAGGTGATGGCCAGTGGTTGACATTCTTGCCTATGTACTTGCCTCCAGTGAATTATCTGACACTTACCGGAACTGCGTGCAAGAATTTTAAGGTATAACTTAGTTCTGCAAACACTCCTGCCATTAGATATTGCAGATGCACAGTTTCTGGAATTAACCTTTCTGTTCATAATATAAGTTTCTCCTTTTCCAACTAAATGACCACAGTTTCTCTCAAAAGAAAATATCTTAATTAAAAGATTTCCATGATTATGAACGGCAATGCTCAATGCTTTTCCATCTTCAAGAGCCTCCATCAATAAATTAGCAACATAAATAAATAAAAAAGAATCCATTGGTACACCTAAAACTGGAGTTTTTGAGTAAAATGCACTCAAAAATCGTACAGAGATATGTCTAAAGTAAGTGATTATCATCCAAAGAAGCAGAAATTTAGTGGATCAAACTATGCAATCGTAACTTAAATGCGATCAGTGTAGTATTGACAGCCCTTTCATCAACTCATTTGACAGTGGCAATTCACGTTCACATGTAATAATCGTGACAAGTCATGTAATTGGATAACACTATATAATTGCTAATAATGCTATAAAACTTATGTATATCAAAGTCGTGCCAAGCTGTGTCACTTTCAGGTTTGCCTTATAATCATGTTAATTTATGTCAAAAATTGTCAGCCCTTTAAAACTCGAATGGCAGTCCCTTGGGGGATTGTGTTTCCTGCTTCACATATTTTAATTAACTTTTTCCCATCGTTACCACTTTTTTTCTGATGAGGAGAGTGAGTTGCAGTGTCACTGACCAATATCTAACAGACTTGCATCTGGAGCAGCGAGTTGTTGCTCGACCAGAGCATCGTACACATTGATGCGTTCCATTTTTTGAGGAAGCCACAAGAGGGACAACATCTGCCACAGCCATAGCTTCAGCTTTAAAAGCTTCCTCGGCAGCAAGCTGAGCAAGCAAACTTATCCTCTCTTTCTTCTTTGCAGAATCACTCCACTTCCCAAGTAAAATGTAAGCAACCAAAGGAAACACGACCAAGACAAGAAGCAAGATTGGAATATCAGCTTCCCTTGGTTCAAGCATGGTCCCAGTAGCATACTCATGTCCAAAATTAATGTGAACCAGCTATTTGGGGCTAATCTTTGCAACTACTCCAGGGAAACATTCTCAACATGGAGGTTCGCTAAGGAAAACTCTGCTCTGCAAAGCAAACCTGTTGAGTCCCAGGAATCATAATTCTCAGTACACATGAGAGTAGCATCATTGATCAGTCAATAAAAATACCTCTTCAAAATAGTGACAACAACGATACGTACATGACTGTTATCATTCAGAGCAAGCCAGCCGAACAACAAGTTATCAAAAGAGATTAAAAAAAAAAAAGAAGAAGAAGACAATTGCCTTTTAAATCCTTGTCTACAATCGCTCCTAAAGTGCAAAGGATGTACCACACATGACTCTACAAGTATACACCAGAAGTTTGATGCTGGCCGTCATCGAAAAACTCGAGATTAATCCATAGTTTCCTTTTAAAATGCAACAAGCATTTCTTACCAGCCTTTGGAACAGCAAGTACAATGGAGTTTGCCTTGATTATTTTATTGAGGTGGATAGGAAGGAGAATGCTATTAGATTGGTGCAATAGGTGCGGACTGCGGAGTGCTCTTTCCTCAAACCTAGGGGGCCAAAGGCACAGACTAAGCTGAGAGTCCCTAGAGATAATAGAACAAAAAATCTAGTGAGATATTTCAACAACGCTGATCATTCCACGACTGTGATGGGGGGTTTCCGCTTCCATCTTGGGGTCTACCTTGATAGCATCTCAGAGCCAACACATCTAAAGCTCCTAACTTGACTAAGTTTATGTACCCAACCACTACAGTGGCCTAAGGAAGCATTACAAATCCAGCACTAAAGAAGACCAGAAGTTCCAAGATTGCACATCCCCGCCAAATGAGAAGCCTAAAAAACACTGCCAACATAACCCCCCCTTAAAAACCCAGCATTCTCAAGTGGAACAAGATTCACCATTTTCTCAAGGGGCAAGAAGACCTATAAAAAAAGAAAAAGCTTTACTTCATCCCAACCCAAGAGGCTAACATTGAAGACCATCCCGCAGAGATTCGTCAGGGTGAACCAAGAAGACCCACAATTTCGCAGGCATCATCAAACCCGAGATGCAAGTACAAAAAGCACACCAAACGGCTGGAAAAATCGAAACCAATGAGCCCCGTACCTCATGTGAGCTGAAGAGAAAATCCAAGCACGACCCACTGTTGGGTTCCAACTTCTTGAGCTCCTCCAATCTTTTCTTCACCAAGAAGGAGGAGAAAGATTCTTTGATTCCACGGATGGTAAGGTAAAAGGTACAAACTTCCCCCCGGAAAACACACAAACTCTCTTCACACTCCGCGCAAACACACACACACACACAAACGCACACAGACACACCTGCATAAGTAATTTTTTCAGCTTCCACCTCGCACAGGGCCGAGCTTACTTTTCAAGATTTTGGGCTCCTCCTCACGTCCGGTCACCCGGACTCGAGAAGAGCGGGCCGCTTTTAGCACAACCCCCCACCCTTCTCCCTCGGGCCACGTGGAGGGCCCTGATTCGCCGTTAACTGTCAGGGCGGGTGGGGCCTACCGCGGCGTACCGCCCCCCGCCCCCCCCCCTCCTCCCCTTCGGGGGGCGGTGGTGATCTTGAGAGCGCGCCTCCCGATTCGTTCTGCACCGTCGGATCCCTGGAAAAAAGAAACCTCCCCGTACCTCTTTTTTCTTTTTGTTCTCGTTTATCTATCGGGAGGAAATTCTCGGTTTGATTGGCGGGGAGGGGGCGTCAAAAGGGAAGGAAAAAAACAATCAAAAAAACAACCAGCGTAAGTCAGTGTTCAAACAGGTGGGGCCCGCCGGATGTTCTTCCCAATAATTCCCACCCGAGGGCCACGTGTACGGGTGGGATCGCCGGAGAGGGGGGGGATGAATGTTGTCTTGGGGCTGTCCTGTTTTGTCTCGATTTCTTGTATATACGTAAGAGGGTGTGGGGCAGGAAAAAAAACAGAAATTCCTGCAAAATTTCCAGATTTTGGTCCCTCGTGGGCGCCTATCTCCACCAATTTTTTTTTTTACCATTGGATCCCCGGAAGACGAAAAGCGAAATTGCATACTCGTCCCGGGCTTTTAGGGTTTTCTCAAATCAACCCCCCCCCCCCCCCCCGACGTGTGTAATTTTTCCTAATTTGCCCCGCGAATTCTAGAAGTCGGTTGCAATGCGACCCCTGGAGTTGATTTCGAAGAAGCACGGGACTAGTTGCGGAGGGCAAAGTCATCATATCGGTTTATACGTATAAAAATTTGAAAAGTAATTCGGAATAATTTTATGTGTGAGAGCATGCAACTAGAGTTCCGGAGAGCATTTGACCGGAGTCAATGCCACACGCGCGTATGAATATACAGTTGTGGAATGCGTTTTTTGAGCTGTACTTACATTATTTTTCCACACATGTAAAGATCGTTATAATTAGTTTGCCTTTCATGACCAATCACATGGTTAGCAGCTATGTGAGAAAAATTCGGTTGGAGTCGACACTGGGGGAGGAATTGCCATGAATTTCAAAAGGTCGGTAGGCAAATTGCAAAAATTGGAATATCATGGGACAACTTGTTCCAATCAAAAAAAATTGGGGGAAAATATAATTCTCTCGAAAATGAAAAGTCACAACTATTTATGTCGGAATATACATCCCACAGTAAAAGATTATAAGTCCACGGTGCCCGTGGAACTATGGCTCAACATGTGTTTCACGCTTGAATTGATTTTTTTTCAATAGAATGGGGCAGCCCGTGAAATGTTATTCCCTTCGCCAAACTTATATAATTGATGAAATGCTTTTTGGTGTACCCCTCTGCCTGCCAAAAAGAAAAGGAAAAAGACAAATTCCCATTGCACAATGATTGCTTTTGTGTTTCATATTTTTCTCCTTTTATTTTCCTTTTTTCCGCTTAAGGAAAAATAGTTTCTCCTTTGATGCAAATGTAAAAAGAAATTCCTCTTGCACAACAAGTGCCTTTTTTCTCTCTTTTTTTCTTTTACTTTCCTTTTTTTTTCCTTGTCTTTACGCAATAGCTCATCCTATGTTGATTGGATTTTAATGGAAAAAAGATAAATAAAGCATTGCTATCAAATCTATTCTTTTTTTTTCCTGTCTGTCCTACTCAAAATTTCTTTTCTCTTTTTCAGACTTTTGCTATTTTTCTTTGTAAAGCGTAAGAGTCAAATTCCACACTTGAAACTAAATGTCCCCACCTCACAATGTTCCTTATCAATCTTAATATAGTTGGCAAAAAAGAAAAGAGTTTAGAAATATAAAGCGTTGTACCATAATTTCTTAATTATCAAAACCTAATTCTTGAAGGAGAGAATGTATTCTTATCTATATTATAAATAGAGAGAGATTTTTTTTTTTGGTCGGATATAAATAGAGAGAGATTAGGAGTTAAACAAGTTGTGAATTTCTTGATGTTGACGTGAATGACATGTTTGTGAGTCGGTTTGAGATAGTATTTAATACTATAACAAAGACCTGCATCAAAAAATACAAATCTATCGTGAAGAGACCTAAGTCGATATGTCTCTATTAGTGACCATGCCTCTCTTCTTTTTAATAAAATATTTAACCCATTCTTTAAACGAGACGAACAAAATTCTTTATGAGTTTGGAAGTAAATCATCCTTTTCTTAATTTGCCCTTACAAATTTTGGAAATTGATTGCAATGTGTCCCCTAGAGTTGATTCCAACCAAATTTCGCTTGGAGCTCTAATCACGTAACTAATTGTGGAGGGCAAAGTTGTTATATAAGAATATACAAAAAATAAAAAAAAATAATTTAGAAATATATTACATGTGATAGTATGGGACTAAAGTTTCGACGTGCCTTTGATCGGTGTTAACGTCGTACGCATATCGATATATAGTTCTAAAATTTGTTTTTTAGTAGCATTTATATTTTTTTCTCACATATAGAGATGATACATGATCAATTTGCCTTTCATAACTAGTCACGTGGTTAAATGTATGAGAAAATTTTGTTTAAAGTGTGACATCTGGAAATTTCGTAATAATAAGTAATTAATGTTGGGAATTTTCTATGTTCAAAGATTATATTTGGATTATAAAGCTAAGTATTATTTAAGTTAATATTTGTGCGAAAGTGTGAAAATCGTTGTTGGATTGTAAATCGCGAAGCGCGGATTCGAAAACATAATCACCCCGAGCTCGTCGTAATTAAAATCTTAAACGTTGTTGTGTGCGATAATCGTAGTGCAGTATTAATTAATTTACCATTGTTTTGGGAATTTAGTGGGTATTATTATTATTGGTTAATTTTGGTTAAGTAGTGTGAGTCTTTTATTTTAATTTGTCGTTAAGGAAAGAGGGAAGATATTCTCTCAAAATATCTCCTCTGGACTCTTCTTCTCTCAAGTTACTATTGAAGGAAAGGTTAACCGAATGTCATTTGTCCCTTTGAGCTAGATACCTAGCCTAAGTAATCATTTTCCTTAGCCACCACTCCTTTCTTGATTTTTTACACCTGGCCATGATGGAAAGAGAAGATGCCACATGTGAGTGTCACCTATGAGTGCATTGTAATTATCCACCCCTTCATCTACTCCTCTGTTTCATTTATCTGAATATTACCGAAGGAAAATTTTACCAAATCGTAACTCCCTTATTCACTTTTTACTTTCATCATCACCGATCTAGAATTTCCGAGAGAGATTTAACCTTTGGGGTGTTCAGATTCTGCACAAGGTAAATGAAAACTCTAGGTTTAAGCTAAGTAAATCTACTTTGCACTTTTAACTTGATTGCTTGAGAAATGTTATTTTGATGTGCAATAGTGAGGTTGTGATGATGGTTGAATTTATTTTGTTGGTTCTGTGCACGTTCAAATAGATGTGATTTGTTTCCTTAAAGTATGATGAAAATCAGCAAGTGAAACGATTAAATTTGAATGTGCAAGTGTTATATTTGAGGTGATTGTTGGATTCTTCTTATTAGTTTATGTATGTTTAAAAAGGGTAGAAAATCGTTTTACTAAAAGTGGAGTATATTATATGAGTATGAATGATGATTCTGTATATCTTTGGAATTGTTTAGACTTTACTATAAAAAATCTGGTTCTGTATACTTTTTAAACTGTTCAAACTTTACCTTCAGACCTTACGCTCAGACTTTACTTCAGAGTTTACCGCCCAGACTTTACTGCTCAGATTTTACCATTCAAACTTTAGCCTTATGAGTCTGAACTTGTTTATGAGTCTGAACTCGTTTATGAGTCTGAACTCGCTTCTGAGTCTGAATTCACTTCAGAGTCTGAATCCTCTTTTGAGTCTGAATTCGCTTCTGAGTCCGAACCTGCTTCTAAGTTTAAACCCACTTCTGAGTCTGAATTTGCTTCTGATGACCAAACCAATTTTGCTTCTGATGATCCAAACCGATTTTGCTTATGATGACCCGAACTTGCTTCTGAAGACTTGAATTTGCTTCTAAACCCGAATTTGCCTATAAGCTGAGTTTGCTTCTGAGTTTGAAATGTATTGCTTCATATTTAATTGCTCGCATGATGCATTTCATAGCTTTAAAGTACAAAAATCGTGATGGCTCGGTATGGGACGAGTCAAAGCAGATTTATGCATGCAAATACTTAGTTGTCATGACTTGCATAAGAATAATATTAATTTTGTCGCCCATTTAGTGGTGTGTGACGATGGCCCGTGTATCGGGATGCCCCAGGGAGTGTTTCGGGATGCCTTGAGAGTCAAGATGCCCTGTTGGTCGGGATGTCCCGGGTGTGTGCCTGGATGCCTCGGAGTTGAAATGCCCTATTGGTCGGGATGCCCTGGGAGTGTTCGAGAGGATGAAGTAATGAACACAATCGCATAAGCATGAATGTTTTACTTCATATGCTTGTGATTGAGTGAAAGCATTATGATATGTTGCATTATTCAGGTTTTGCGGCACATCTAGACGGAAAAAAGGAATAACTTGCATTCAAGTTCTATGCACATCGTTTGCTATGCATGCATATGTGTTTATGTCAGGTAAAGTGGTAAGTTGATTTTCCTAACTTAAAACTAGAGATTTCATTTATTGGGCTTCGGCTCATTCTATTATTTTTCAGATATGTAGAAATGGACAACCTGCTACCTATGCTTGTTGGTTTTTCCCTAAATACTATGAATGCTAGTACGTTGATATGCTTGTCCCGAGGGCGGATATAGTTTGTACAAGATGTATATCTATTACATGGGTTGATGCGGGATTTTGGTTGATATGAAGGCGACGACACCTACGACTCGTTGTAAAGTTTACTTTTGTGCAAGACGTCTTTGGAGTAAATTGTAGCATGGAATTAAGCAACCTCGACCTGCCCAGATGTTTATTCTTTGTGATCTTATGATGTATTGTCTGGACTTGTAATTCTCACAAGTGTTGTTAATGAGAAGCAAAAGTATTCTGACAAAACTTGTTCAGACTTTGACTTCCACTGGCCAATTTATTAATAATATTAACGTGTTATGCGTGATGTTCTGGGGCGTCACAGTCTGTTTGGTATCAAAGCAGATTTTACCTATGGAGTGATAAGGTGCGCTTAGAATTTGGAGTAGTAAACTTGACTTAGATGACGCGAGTGTAGAAAATCAACTGCATGTATTTGCTCTTGATTGATTTTGCGCTACAAGTAACTTTTGTTACTTGTTAGTTAGTGGCTAAGTAAGCAATATATGTAGGTATTACAAGATGAGTTCGGATAGCAACGCAGAAAAGGCTCCTCAGTTGGAAGGAATCCTTCAAGTGCTTGCCAATGTCGGAAGTCTAATGGAGAAGCAAGAACTACAACAAACTACGTCTAGCTCTGGTAATGGCGAATGTCGTTTATAAGGTCTGATTGAACAATTTTTTAAGCCGAAACCACCTCAGTTTGCTGGAACTAAAAATCCTTAAGAAGCAACATCATGGATCGATGAGATGGAGAAGATAGTTAATCTATTAGATTGTATTGACACCGACAAAATAGCCCTAGCTAAATATCAACTTCAAGAAAAAGCCAGACACTGGTGGAAGGCCTCCAAGGAAACTATGATTTCAACTAACACTATCGTAACCTGGGATGATTTTGTCAAGGCATTTTTTTGGAAATATTTCTCGAATTATGCCCGGGATAGGAAGGTAATGGAATTTATGTAACTCAAACAGAATGACCTAACTGTGGATCAGTATGAAGCCAAATTCACAGAACTTTCAAGGTTTGCCTCCGAGTTGATAGAAGATAGGGAAGACAAAGCCAAGAGATTTTGGGATGGCTTGAGATCAAATATCAGGAATAAGCTAGTGCCCCTAAGCCTGAAAGATTATAATGAGTTGTATGAATACGCACGACTTGTGGAAAAAGATTTGGCAGAGTTAGCAGAGACAACACAGACTTCCCAAGCACAACCTAATTGCCAAATTTTCCAATCTAATTTTCATCGTGACAAGTGACCTATGCACACTAGGAAGAGGCCATTTGTTCCAAATAAAAGGAACAATGTTGAAGGTCTTTGATTCACACGAAACAAATGACCGACGATGCATATGCAGTCTCTTAATAATACCTGTCGTACTTGCGGAAGGCAACATGGAAATGCACCATGCATGGGTCTAAGGGTTTGTTATGGATATAGACAGCGTGGCCACATATTAAGGAAATGTCCATTGGTACAACAGCTGCAGCAACGAATTGTACCTGCACTTTAGGTGCAGCAGCCACCACAACACCAAGACCTACTGCAAGAAAATTTCTAGAGACCACCCGCTCAAGGAAGAGTTTATACAGTTACTCAGGAAGATGCTGAGGCTTCTAAAACCATTATATCAGGTATACTCTCCGAGTGCAACTATGTGGATTGAAACCTAAGTTGCTTGGAGCGCCTCTAAATGTCGCAACATCTTTAATGGACATTGTTATGTCTAACCTGGCTTGTTTAAATTGTAAGATTTCGATAGGAGACTAAAGTTAGATGGTAGACTTGGTGGTGTTAGTTATGTATCATTTTAACATTATTATAAGGATGGATTGATTTTTTAAACAACAAGCTAATGTGGATTATCATGGGAAGGAAATTTAGTTTAACCCACCAAAGCAACCTAGTTTTGAATTCTCTGGGAATGAAGTGAATCTATCTGTAATGCTTATTTTCGTACTCGAAGTACATTAACTTTTGAATGATGATTGGCAAGGACATCTGGCAGTAATAAGTAACCAAAAAAGAAGTTAAAAGTACAATTGCAGAAATTGCTTGATAGAGGATTTATTAGATCAAGTGATATCCTTTGGAGTGCACCGGTGTTGCTTGTAAAGAAGAAGAATAAACCGTTATGTGTATGCTTTAACTATAGGCACTTGTAGATTATTCGATAAGTTATGATTTTTAGAATCTAAGAGATAATTTTTGGAGATACGAGGATGTTAGTATGGGTTAATTTGCATCGTGGCAATGATGGATTTTAGAGGTGTTAAATTTGAATTTTAAGCTCATATGGTGTGTGATGATCTTTTGGGTGTTTAGATATTATTCGCCAAGAAAGTCTTAGAATGAAATGGAGGTATTTTAATCATTGGTGGAATTATATGGATTGGTTAAGATATGATATGTATAAAGTAAGTTATGATCGATTGAGTTAGGGTGCGATCTCTTATTGGAAAAGGAGAATCTATATTAAAAATATTGATGTATTACTGGAAGATACTTAGTTTGATAAATTCTAATCTTGGGAGTTATAAGCTTAAATTGTAACGTGTGGTGAAATTTCACTTGTGATTTGTAGGTTGAGGTGATAGGCATGATCTTTATAATTGTATGATGCAACTTGATTTCTTTTAAACAGTTTTGAGGAATTAGAAAACATGAATTATATCCTCTTCAAGGAAAAGAGATGGATGCTTAAGATGTAATCTTAGAAGTGATAAGTTTGAATGATGATTCTCGAGATATAGAACTAGAGGAGCATTGAATGGTATATAGGTAAGTTCTTATCTTTGGGCAATATGAGGAATTGAAGTTATTCAATTAGGTGTTGATCATTTAAGTGATAATATTCACATTAAGATTTGTGGAATTGAGGATGACCTATTATTCTGATGATTTGGAAGATAATAGTTACTCATGTCTAAAAGATGATCTTTTAAATAGCGATCAAAGATAAGTTCTTGTTTTGGTGGAATCAAACTCCATAGAGACAAGTATGGAAATTGCTTAAGGAGATTTCCGATTCTGACTTTAGGAGAGATGTAAGTAACTCGACGAGTATAATGGCTATTTTTAGAATTGAACCAGAGATTATGTAAAGGATTAGGATAACGCAGCAATCAGACCCAAAGATTTCAAGGATTCGCAAACAAGTAGTAGAAGGTAGAAAGATCAGATTTTCAAGTGTCTGAAGATGAAATAATAAGGTTTCATGGGCTTATTTGCGAACCTAAAGAGGAAGGACTTAAGAACGAGATGTTGTCAGAAGCACATCGAAACAATTATAGTGTACATCCAGGAAATATGAAAATGTATTAGAACCTCTACCAACACTATTGGTGGAATGGAATAAAGGTTGATATCGCCGAACATGCCCGAAATATTTGACATGTCAACAAGTGAAAGTAGAACTCCTATATGTTGAAGTGAAGTCGGCGAAAAGAAATTAACAAGACCGAAGTTAACACGAATCACTTCATATACTATAAAAGTGAATCGGAATATACTTAAAACTGCCCGAGAGAGTTATGCAGATAAACGTCGAAGACCATTGGAATTCAACATTGGTGAATATGTATATTTGAAAGTATCATCAATAAAAAGAGTGTCACGATTTGGAAAGAAAGACAAGCTAAGTCTAAGGATTATAGGACCTTTTGAAATTCTTGAGTAGATCGATTAGCCTTATCACCCAGACTTTTAAATATTCACAATGTTTTCCATGTATCTATATTAAGGAAATATGAACCAAACACTACTCATGTATTGGATTTTGAGACGATCGAGGTAGATGAAAGAATAAATTATGTGGAGAAACTAGTACAAACCTTGGATCGAAAAGAACAAGTTCTGAGAAACAAGATTATTCAATTGGTCAAGGTCTTGTAGCAATATCATGACATGAAAGAAGCAACGTGGGAAAGTGAAGAGGATATGTGACGCAAATACTCACATCATCTTTTTGAGAAATCACATACTTTTGAATTTCGAGGACGAAATTTCGTAACAATAAATAATTGACGTTGGGAATTTTCTATGTTCAAAGATGATATTTGGATTATAAAGCTAAGTATCATTTAAGTTAATATGCGTGCGGACACGTAAAAATCGTTGTTGAATTGTAAATCGTGAAGCGCATTCGGAAACGTAATCGCCTCGAGCTCGTCGTAATTAAAATCTTAAACGTTGTTGTGTGCGATAATCATAGTGCGGTATTAATTAATTTACCATTGTTTTGGGAATTTAGTGGATATTATTATTACTGGTTAATTTTTGTTAAGTAGTGTTAGTTTTTTATTCTAATTTGCCGTTAAGGAAAGGAGGGAGATATTCTCTCAAAATATCTCCTCTGGACTCTTCTTCTCTCACGTGACTATTGAAGGAAAGGTTAACCAAATGCCATTTGTCCCCTTGAGCTAGACACCTAACTTAAGTAATCATTTTCCTTGGCCACCGCTCCTTTCTTGATTTTTTACACCTGGCCATGATGGAAAGAGAGGATGCCACCTATGAGTGCATTGTAATTAAACACCCCTTCGTCTACTCCTCTGTTTTATTTATCTATATATCACAGAAGGAAAATTTTACCAAATCGTAACTCCCTTCTTTACTTTTTACTTTCACCATCACCGATCCAGAATTTCCGAAAGAGCTTTAACCCTTGGAGTGTTCAGATTCTGCACAAGGTAAGTGAAAACTCTAAATTTAAGTTAAGTAAATCTACTTAACACTTTTAACTTGGTTGCTTGAAAAAGGTTATTTTGATGTGCAATAGTGAGGTTGTGATGATAGTTGAATCTGTTTTGCTGGTTTTGTGTACATTCAAATGGATGTGATTTGTTTCCTTAAAGTATTGTGGAAATCGACAAACGAAACAATTAAATCTGAACGTATAAGTGTTATCTTTGAGGTGATTGTTGGATTCTTCTTATTGGTTTATATATATTTAAAAAGGGTAGAAAATCGTTTTACTGAAAGTGGGGTATTTTATGTGAGTATGAATGATGATTATGTATATCATTGGAACTGCTTAGACTTTACTATAAAAAATCTGGTTCTATATACTTTTTAAACTGTTCAAACTTTACCTTCAGACCTTATGCTTAAACTTTACTTCAGAGTTTACCGCTCAAACTTTACTGCTCAGATTTTACCGCTCAAACTTTAGCCTTGTGAATCTGAACTTGCTCTGAGTTTAAATCTGCTTCTGAGTCTAAATTTGCTTTTAAGTCTGAACTCGCTTCTGAGTCCGAACCCGCTTCTGAGTTTGAATTTGCTTCTAATGATCGAACCAATTTTGCTTCTGATGATTCAAACTTGCTTTTGATGGCTTGAATTTGCTTCTGAACCTGAATTTGCCTATGAGCTGAGTTTGCTTCTGAGTTTGAAATGTATTGCTTCATATTTAATTGCTCGGATGATGCATTTCATGATTTTAAAGTACAAAAGCCATGATAGCTCGGTATGGGATGGGTCAAAGCGGATTTATGCATGCAAATACTTGGTTGTCATGACTTGCATAAAAATAATATTAATTCCGTCACCCATTTAGTGGTGTGTGACGATATCCCATGTGTCGGAATGCCCCATAGGTCGGGATGCCCCAGGGAGTGTTTCGGGATACCTTGGGAGTTGAGATTCCCCGTTAGTCGGGATGCCCCAGGTATGCCCCAGGTATGTACCAGGATGCCTCGGAGTTGAGATGTCCTGTTGGTCGGGATGCCCCAGAAGTGTTCGGGAGGATAAAGTAATGAATCTAATCGCATGAGCATGAATGTTTTGCTTCATATGCTTGTGATTGAGTGAAAGCATTATGATATGTTGCATTATTCAGATATTGCAGTACATCCAAACGGAAAATGTATAACTTGCATTCAAGTTCTATGCATATCGTTTGCTATGCATGCATATGTATTTATGCCAGGTGAAGTGGTAAGCTGATTTTCCTAACCTAAAACTAGAGATTTCATTTACTGGGCTTTGGTTCATCCCATTTTTTTTCAGATATGTAGGAATGGACAACCTGCTACCAATGCTTGTTGGTTTTTCCCTAAATACTATGAATGCTAGTACGTTGCTATGCTTGTCCCGAGGGCGGATATAGTTTGTACAAAATGTATATCTATTATATGGGTTGATGCGGAATTTTGGTTGATATGAAGGCGATGACACCTACGACTTGTTGTAAAGTTTACTTTTGTGCGAGCCATCTTTGGAGTAAATTATTGCATGGATATAGGCAACCTCGACCTGCCCAGATGTTTGTTCTTTGTGATCTTATGATGTGTTGTCTGGACTTATAATTCTCACAAGTGTTGTTAATGAGAAGCAAAAGTATTCTAACAAAACTTGTTCAGACTTTGACTTCCGCTTGCTAATTTATTAATAATATTAATTGGTACGTGTTACGCGTGATGTTGTGGGGCGTCACATAAAGTCAATGTTAGGGAAGAAATTGCTATAAATTTCAAAATTTCAAGGGGCAAAGTGCAAAAAATTATAACTTCATAGGGAAACTTGCCCCAATCCCAGAACTTGGGGGGGAATTTTTAATTCTCTTGAAAAAAAATCACAATTATTTGTTAAATGGTTGAGATTTGTTACATTGCAATTTCACAATAAAAGATTGTAAGGGCACGGTACTTGTGGGACTATAGCTTGACATGTGTTCCACGATTAAGGACCCATCTATTTTGCAGAAGACGAATGATTTGAAAAATATTTTTCAAAAAATAATTATTTGTATAACTTGAAATAATTAATCAATAAAAATATTTTCATTATTGATAACAAATTATGTCTAAATAATTTCATGGACGATAAAAATATTTTTCATTCATCATTTTTATAAGTGATGTAAGCTATCATTTTCTGAAAAATATTTTCTAAATTATTAATTTTTTGTAAAATAAACACATCCTAAATAGATTGCTTTGTTTTTGCAACAAAATGATCAACCTGTGAATTATTCCCTTCGCCTTATCACGAGTGGCGGAATAGTTTTTATTGTACTCTCTGCTTGCCCAAAAAGAAAAGGATAAAAGATAAATTCTTATTGTACCGTGATTGCTTTTGATGTTTTTTTTTGTCTTTTGGCTTTTGGGAATATAGTTTCTCCTTTAATTCAATGTAAAAGGAAGTTCCTCGCGTACAACGGTTGCTTTTTTTCCATTTTTTTTTATTTTTCTTTCTTTTTTTCGTCCTTATGCAATAGTTTTTCCTATTATGCAAGGTTGATTCGATTTAAGTGGAAAAAAAGGATAAAAGCATTATTGCTGAATTTTTCGTTGGACGAGTTAATATTATTTAATTATTATCTGCCTCAACATATACAGTTGCTGAAAACGAAATGAATATAGAATGACAAAGTGTTGTACCGCAAATTCTTAACTGTCAAAACCTAGCCCTCATACATTCTTACCTATATTAGATATATGGAGAGAGAGAGTCGAATTGGGAGTTAAACAAGCTGTGAATTTCTTGATGTTGAAGTGAGTGACGTGTTAATGAGTCAATAAGAGATAGTATTTAATACCATGACAGTGACCTGGCGTGTCATCTAGAGTTGATTTTGACCAATTGTCGCTTGGAGCTCCGATCATGTAATTGATTGTGGAGGGTAATTGTTATATAAGTATATACATAGAAAAAGTAAAAAATTGATCTAGCAAAATATTACACGCGAGAGTATATGACTAAAGTTACGGCAAATATATGACCAGAGTCAACGCCACATGCATATTGATATATAGTTCTCCAATATATATTTTTAGTAGTCTTTATTTTTTTTCCTCACATATGATCAAATTGCCTTTCAAAACTAGCAACATGGTTGGATACGAGAGAAAAATTTGTCTAGAGTCAAAGTTAAGGAGAAAATTGCAACAAATTTCAAGAATTCAAGGTGCAAATTGCAAAAATCAAAACATAACAGGGTAACTTGCCACAATCTCAGAGCTCGAGGGAAATTACAATACTTCAAAAAATAAATAAAAAATTCACAATTATCAAGCTAAAAATTATTACACTGTTGAAACTTGTTACATTTCGATCTCACAACAGAAGATTATAAGGCCAAGATGCTAATCAGACCGCAACTTGAAATGTGTTCCACACTTGAATCGATTGCCTTGTTTTTTTGGTTTTTGCAATAGGTCAGGGCAATCTGTGAAACATTCCTTTGCCTTATCACTAGTGATGAGATAGTTTTTATTGTACTCTTTGCTCGCCAAAAAGAAAAGGAAAAAGAACAAATTCATATGGTACAATGATTGCTTTTACGTGTCTTTTGGTGCTTTGGCAGTCTAGTTTCTCCTTTGATGCAACATAGAAGGAAATTCCTGTTGTGCAGTGGATGCCTTTTGTTTTCTCCATTTTTTTCTTTTTCTTGGTCCTTTTTGTCTTATTTTAGCCCCTCTCTCTTTTTTCTGCTTGAAGTTTTAGGATCCGTTTGTTTCACGAAAAATATTTTAAAAAAAAACACTTTCCTCATTTTTCGACATTTGATTTGCTTAGGAAAATGAGTTTAAAAAAATGTTTTCCTAATCAACAGAAAAATATTTTCTTACCAAAGCTTAAATTTAGGAAAATAATTTTCTTTTTGGAAAAACTGAAAAACGATTTCCAAAATATGACAATTATTAACGCTTGGATCCAAAACTCTACGCTTGAACACGAAAACCCCAATCATGATTCCCAAGTATTGACATTCAGGACCAAGTCTCGGTGGCCAAGCACGAGACCTTAGAGCCTAGGGCACGGGCCCCCAACACCTATGCCCATCGAGGTTGAGCCCGAACCCCTAGTGCTTGTGCTCAATGCTTCGGCACTCGAACTTGGATCCATAAAGGCCGTGCTCAGGTCGTCAATGATCAAGCTCTACTCCCGACCCTCTGGCCCGAGTTCATAATGGCCATGCGCATGTCCTCGGCGCTCAGGCTCGGGTCCTTAATTAATGAAATGTTTGTTCTTATAAAAATATTTATTTAAAAAAATTCAATTATTTATTTATTTTTATTTTTTAAAATCAATTTTATCATTTTTTATAAAAAAATTGAATTATTTTTTCTTTTCTTTTTTCTTTCTTTTTCTTTTCTTCCTTTTTTTTATTCTTCCTCAGTTGGTCACCGATGAGCTTATCCTAGGTCAATGAGCTTGCAGCGGCCTCTAGTGACGAGCATCGAGCTTGCTTATGACATCCGAAATTTTCTTCATAGTTTATGATATTTAAAATACTAAGTAGTGAGAATTACTAAGGTAATAAAATTAGTTTAGTAATTGTCAACAGGGATCGATAGGCTTCAAAATACGTATTGAATGATTTCCAAATATTAAAAATTTTATTGAGTTAAAGTGTTACTTCTATGATATACTTTTTATTAATGATTTTAGCAATTTTAAAATAATTTTCTAATTTACCAACATTTCAAACGAATACTGATTTATCTATTTATTTATCGTAATGTATTGTATATACCCAAAATAACTTAATATCTCCCTCTATTCAATTAAATTATCTTATTTGTCACTATATTAACATGAATAAATGTCTTAATTCTCACCCTATTTTGTCACATGCCTAATTGAAATGCCTGGGACCTAAGTTTATGACATCATGCATGATTTATTATATTTTAACCCTAATAAATTATTATTTAAATGTAACTATAGTTATTTGTTATTATAGTTTCTAACCCAAGTCAATTAATGTGACCCCAAAATACTTTTTATTACGGTAAAATTTTTGAAAGATAAGAGACTAAAAGTGTGACATTCCGAAATTTCGTCCATTTGGGATTTATGAAATGACTGAGTTATTAATGTACTTGTAGTTAGTTTCGCCCGGAACTGATCATTTCTGTGATACTAACCATTAGGGAAAGGTTAATTAGGGATTTAAATTTGTACGACTAGAGAGATTCAATCGTAAATCGACTTTCGATCAGAAAATCGTCGAAGTGACATTTTGAGCCAATGTAGGCCGATCTTAGGATAGTATGGATCGATTCGCCAATGTCGTACTAGTGGATTACTGGTGATTTCGTTTGACCATGAAATGAATTGACGAACGATCCAGATTCTATACCAAACGATTGTACTCATCGGAACTAGCGATCGATCATCGTGATTTTAATGACAGCCGAGATCGTCACGATCTGAATGAACTTGCACGTGACTCGATTTAGTATCAGTCACGAGTCGATTATGCGAATTTCCCCAAAAGCCGCCCGTTAGTCTAAGATACGCACAAATTACATAGAGTTCAATTATTAAATTGAGACCAAATTGGGTATCGGAAAATTAGGAAGTCACGATAAAACGTTAGAATGATGTTGCGGTTGTAACGTGCAATTTTGGGTGTGCCCGAATACTTTAGAAAAATTCAATTTCGGTAAAAAAATGGGAAAGTGACCATTTTACTTTTGAGAATGTCTAAAGGGCTAGTTTTATTGGGCAATAGCATTTTGGTAATTTTGCCCAAAATTTGGAAAAGACACTTTTGCCCTTTGACTTTTTAAGAAATTCTAAGATTGCCCTTGGTCGATTTCAAGATAAGATCAAATCTGGACCGTCAGATGAAAAGTAGAAAGAAGGACATTTTGGTAATTTGCCATTTTTGGGTCAAAACTTGGGAATTAAGTCAAGACCTATTTCTCTCTCTCCCCATTTCTCTCTCTCCCATTCTCGGCTCCATCTCTCTCTCCCCCCCAACCGCCCTCTCCCCCGCCAAACGCTGTCGCCGATCACTGCCATCCGGCCACCGTTCACCGCACCACCGCCATCCCCGCCGAGCCCCACGTCACCGTTCTCTCTCTCTCTCCCTTTCGATTTCCCTCCCTTGGCTATGAACCGGCCCAAGCCGCAAGCCGCCGCCGCTCACCGCCACTCGCCGTTCGCCGCCCGCTATGGACCGTACGTCGCTACAGCCGCACACCACCGCCAATTGACGCCCGTTTCGCTCTAGCCACTTGAATCTAGAGTTAGGTAAGTTCAATCTAAATCTCGCCTAGTTTATCGGGTAAATTTAGACCCGTTTAGACGCGGTTTGATAGAAATTATGAGCTGAACGGAATAACGAGCCGTAAGATTGATTTCGAGAATTTTCGGAGGAATTTTAAAGGGTGAGAGATGGTTGTGTTGGTCTGTTTGATGGGTTATGAGGTGTTGTTGGGTACGTGGATGGTACAGTTAGGTCCGATTCGAAATTTTATGAAAGTATCGTGAAAAGCTGAGAGTGAAATATTGAGGTTTCGGGTGAGAAAAAAGCCAATCGATAGCTATGATGTGAGGTTTTATGTGATGTGGGGTGCTGTTTGAAGCGCGGTTGGTACCGTTAGATCCGGTTCGAGATTTTGTGAAAATGTCGTTAAGGGCCTGATTTGATAGTGTTTGGGTGTGGGAAAATGCTGATTTATGTGTTGAATGCGTGTTTATGATATGATTGTGTTGTTGTGGGGTATTTGGTGCAATTGTGTGTACGAAATTCGATGCGATTACGTGCGAGCGTGAGATTGGGATCGGGTCGAGGCATTATAAGCTCGGATCGTGATTATGTAGGCCTATCGCATTTGGCGCAGGCTGAGGATTAAGAAAGTGGGAAATGAGGTTGGCTCGACACATGATCAGCTTGGATAAGAATGGGATTGGGCCAAGATGTTCTAAAACTTGGGCCGCGATCACGTAGGCCTGTCGCATTTGGCGCAGGCTGAGGAAAGAAAGTGTGAAAGTAAGATTGGACCGAAGTGTGTGATGCTCGGGGTGCGATCGAGTGGGCTTGAGGCGTGAATATGCGGGCCGGGAAAGTGCTTGAGAATTAGGTATGTGGTACGGAAAGTGCAAATGTGGGATCGGACCGAGGCGTACAATGCTCGGGGCAGGATCGAGTGGGCCAAGGCGTGAATGCGCCGGCCGAAAAAGTGTTTGAGTGAATGTGGGAACAACGAGTTGGTTTGAAATGTGGTGTGATTGACGTGTGAATTAATATGTGGAAAGTTTGTATGTTGTAGCATGCGCGTGAGGATTGTTTGTTGTGATTGTGGACTAATGTGCAAGTTGTATGTGCTAAGAGTCCATGTATGTCTGTTTGTGGATTGGTTGGTTGCGTGTCTAAAATTTCGTGGTAACCTAGATAGGGTTTAGGTTACAACTTATTGAGAAGTGTGTCATGGTTGTTTCAACCAAATCATTTCAGATCACTCGCCTGAGCAATGAATCCACCGCCGCCGTCAGAGCATTTTGGTATAGTCATGCACACTAACAATAATTTTGTAGAGTACCCAGTAGATGAACAATACACCTGGATCAAGCATACATCGACAGTATGGGTAGATGTAGGACTACCCCCTTGACAGGCTCACAAGTATACCGAGTGGACGTTTAGAGACGGGGCTGATGAGTTCGGCCCTGTTCGAGGTTTTGACGTCTCCTTCGATGGAGTTAGGGACTGGGATCCATCCGCCATACCCCCGCCTGATGGTGAGCTAACTAGTTTGGAGACTAGTCTAGCTCAGTTTGGACTCCACCCCGTATCTGTAGTACCAGAACCCTCGGGAGCTGAGCATGAGCCGGAACAAGAGGAATCCCAAGCGGGATACGTTCCAATGGACATGGATCTTGAGGTAATTCCCAAGGAGGACCATGAAGGAGGGGAGGAAAATCTTGAAGCAGAGCCGCAAGAGAACCCAGAAGCAGAACCGGGGAGTGAATAGGAGGGCGTGCCCGTGTACGATTACAATCCCTACTATATGCCAGAGGACGAGCCAGTCGAGGAGCCAACTAAGGAAGAGTGGAATGAGGCTTTAGGGGAGTCGGGTGACATAGACCACCCGATTGAGATTGAAGCTGAATCAGAATCCTCAGTAGAAGCAACAAGAGGAGTCAGATTCGAGTGATAATGAGTCGGATTCTGAGTGAACGCCGTCGCGAAGACGTCAGGGCTAATCAGGAGGCTGAGAGTAGATGTTGAGGGATACCATTTTTTGAGAGTTGGGTGTCTACCTCTTCTGAGGAGTATGACTATGTATGATGGTGGTGGTGTATATTTTCTTGGTAGACTAAGTTGACAATGGAAGGGTACCAATGTGCATGTAGTTGGATATTGTAAATATATGGTAATGTAATATTCTAAGTGTTGGCGGTTTGGCATACTAGTTTATTCTGGTGTTCTCCAATTTTATTGTTTGAGTTTAACTATTTGTTTCCGCCGTGATTAGTTCTGACGTGAGAATTGAGTCGACGACGTTTTCCTGGGATGACGCACCTGATCGACTTGTGATGGTGAGGTATCGAAAGCATTAGAGGAGTTCGAGGCGTGACAAAAAGGGCATTTCTTCTTCTTCTTCTTCTTCTTCACGTACCCCACCCCCTTCTTCTCCTTCTCCTTCCCGAGCAAATTTTCGTTTTGGCTTTCTTTAAAAAAATATATGTCAAAGTTCAAGCTCACTTTCAATCTAGCTTTGTGACAAGGTATATTGTTGAACTTTCCTTTCCTTTTTCTTTATTAAATATGCTTTGTTGTTTTCACAAGAATAAGAGTTGTTAATTCTTAGTATCTATTTTGATTTCAAAGTGGTTAGAGGCTTGCTTTGTTGAAGATTTTACTTTGGGTAAGTGAAAACTTTAAGGACTAAGCTATAATGATTTATTTAGTACTCATGATCTTGATTGATTGATTGTTTGTAATTTAGTTTAGATCTTATGCTGTGTGAGCAAGTTTCAATAGATGTATGTTAAGCTTTGGTGATTATTGAGCTTGAAGTAAAAGTTTTTCACATGCCTAGGTGGTCTTTGAGAGATTACTAAGAGGTTTTGTTACATTTTGAGTTGGAAAAGCATGAACATGGTAAAATTAGGTATAAAAGGGTATTTCGGTAATTTTTCTTGTCATGGTAAGGAAGAATTTCGAATTTACAGAAAATGAGGAGGGGCTGTGAACAGTGTTAATTTATGATTTTTAGTGTTAATTAGTGAGCTATTAAGTAATATTAATTAAAGAAAATCAAACCGGTTGAAAAAAATGAGTTTAAAAGAGTAAGGGGAAAATTTGTAATTTTACCAAATTGAGGGGCGAATCTGTAAAAACTGGAAGTTCTAGGGACTGTTCACAGTATGTGGGACCTCATTTTGATAAGTGGTTAAGTTGGTTTTTAGAGATAATTGCTTCATTAGGTAACATGTTTAACTATGCAAAATTAGAGTAATTTGTATTAAGTAATTAAAAGTGGCAGTTTTGAAAATTTTGTAAAATATGCGGAGTCTACAATGTAAATAAGATATTTGTGTGTTTTAAATAGCATATTAATAGCATATATTTTTTATTTTGATTATTATGGCTTGGTGGATTAAAAATCGAAAATTAAGGGTAAAATTATAAAATGAGAAATTTGCTAGGTTAATATCTTTTTTAGAATTTGGAATTTATCTCTTTTATATGTGGTAAAAGTGAGCTAAATTAAGGGGGTTTAAAATAATTAAATGAGATACTAAATTATGGGTAGTAGTATTTAAATGTCATAGAACTTGTAAAAGTTCTTCTCTAATTGACATTGGCTTGGTGAAAATTTTAGGTTAGTTCTCATGTTAAAAGGTGCAGAATTAATTGATTGTATTCTATATTATGTGAAATGACAATAGATTGACATGTTGTTGTTTGCGTTTGTAATTATAAAAATACGTGACATGTTTTACGTTGTAACTAATTATGTATGTCTTTGATGTTAAGTGATTAAAACCTTTACCACAGCTTATTCGACATCAAGCGAATTCTCTTGTATAAGTTTATAGGTAAGATTCTGGAGTTAACAAGATTTTCTACCCTATGAAACGGTTCTCTATAAGGTTGAAATGATATGAAATCCTATGATGACATGGGTCTTGTAGTTATGGTATGATATTAAGAAAAGACCATAACCATACAGATATACAGTGGTGTATTTATCCTCACTAATGAAGATGACACTTGTGATAAATGGGCCGAGGTGTTGCAAAGGGTATGAATGATTTCCGTTCCCCATGAGTTGATGGTGACGATGCCTTGTTAGTCGAGATACCTCATGAATCGAGATGGTCCTAGCCAGTGACGAATGTTAATTCATATGTGTGAATCGATGAGATGTTATGTGATATTCACGATATATAATATGCCACCCACTTGCATACAAGTGATTGATTTTATGCAATGTTATTATTGTTTCACCGACACGTCATGATTGAAAAGATAATATATTTATTCATGTATTATGTACTGTATTGAACTCATAATTATTGTTGATACCAGATTGAGTGGTGAGTAAATCTTCTACCTTAAACTTAAAGATTTCAATTACTGAGCCTCGGCTCACTTCTTATTTTTTAGATATGTAATATGAATCCCTCACCGCCGCCGCGTTTTGGAGATTCCATGTTTTTCGATTATAGTTATGAAGATATTATTGTACCTGGATCACCAATAGTTTATACTAGGTATATTACCATTTTATGGGTTGACGTGGGGTTACCAGAGTATATAATCCATCGTTATGTCGCTTGGTATGTGAATATCGAGGATGAGTTAGTTGGACCGCTTAGACGCTTTGATGGTCCTCTAGGGTTTGGCGATGATGGCATGTCGTCGGGTGAAGTCATCGACTCTTAGTTGATGGTCCGTTAGTGTATAGGCAAGCTTTTGGGCGTAGTAGTATAATGCTGAAGTTAATCGACCCTGACCCTTTCTAGAAATTATATATTTTGTTTTTTGCTAAATGTCGTATTATAAAACTGTTGATAATGTTATAAAAAGATGCATATGTATTTTATTAAACTTGTATGAGAATTGTGTGAATGTTTTAATATGCTTTTGCATGTTTTAATAATTTTGAGTAATAATTGGAAAAAACATGTGTCGCATGTGACGTTCTGAGGCGTTACATTGCCCTAGGCTAGCAAACTTGCGACCTCTGGCAGCAAGCCTCGAGCTTGACAACCTGAGCTCGAACTCGCCTATGGTCATCGTCGAGCGACCCTCAAGCTTGCCAGTTGCCGTCGCTAGCCAATCGCGGCGGAGTAAGAAGGAAAAAGAAAAGGAAAGAAAGGAAAAAAGAAAAAAGAAAAGAGAAAAAAGAAAATTATAAAAAAATTCTAATTGTTTCAAAAAATAAAATAAAATATTGATTTTTTAAAATAAAAATATTAATAATTTTGATTTTTTTTGGCCTAAAATGAAGTTATGAGATTGAAATCATTTTCAAATGATATCCAAGCATTAGAAAACAATTTCCATTCTGTATCACCAAACAAAAGAAACTAAGCGTTTTCTTGGAAAATGATTTTTCAGAAAGCAATTTCCTTTATCATTAACGGTGCGTTTGTTTTGCGGAAAATTGATAATTTCTGGAAAATACTTTCCAACAAATTATTTTTTAGGAAAATGAGTTCATTTTTTGGTATTTGGCTAAAACTTAAAAAAGATTTGGAAAGTATTTTCAATTATTTGGTGAGGAAAATCAGATGGTGAAAATTATAAGAAAAAATTGTATTTTTTAAATTATTATTAAGAAAAGAAAATACATAAATGTTTTTTTTCTTAGAAAGAAAAGAAAAAAATATTAACAAATTCAAGAAAAGCAATTTCGAAAAGTGTTTTTACCTTTTTAGATTAAGAAATTCACTTTCCTAAGATTAAAAATGACATTTGTGTTCACCGAAAAGTATTTTCCGTTGATCAAATTATTTTTAGAGAACTAAACGGATGAAAATCCGGAAAATACTTTCAGATAAAATACTTTCACCAAAACAAGCACACTCTAAGCTTTTTGCGAAACAAACGAACCTTTAGTTTAGATTAAGTACAAATAATTTTGCATCACTCACTTTAAACCAAAAGAAAAAAAGAAAATCAGACACGCCTCATAGACATATTGCTTCTATAAAAGTACTCCCCGTCCAAAAGATGAAATTTTAACTATAAAATAGGCCCATTAGAGCATGCCTACCGTAATCAATCACATCAAAATGATCAATTAAAACACAACACGTTGATTATCTAACAAATAATGCATTACAATTTAAATATCATATCTCATTAAATAATACAGATTCACCGTTCATGATATGTTTAAGATAATATTATATTTGAAAGATGTCTCTAAGCACAAAATTCATATGATTTACTGAAATGCTGCATGAAATTCCATAGAGGCGGGTCAGTAAGTGAAAGACAGACATACTTGCACTAGTGCATATCGTAGAATTTTTTTGTTTTTTCATGTGTCGGGAATTTCTGAAAAGAAAACTAGTCCTTTGAAAATCTGTCAATAAATAAAACAACGAAAAAATCACTGTATAACTTTTTTACACATTCTCTACATAACAAGTTTGCAGACTTCAAGGGAAAAAAAAACAAATAAAAGAATTGTTTCTTAGTTTGCATCTAAAACCAAAAGGTACTATTACAGGAATCGAACAGACAAATCATAAGGTTTCAAGCATTTTGTGGTCAGTTATGGTAAGTCACTCTTTGCACAAGGAACGGACCGTTTTGTAAGCATTATCCTAGTTCCATCTATTATGCAGTGTCAATTTGATTTGAGTGCCAAAAAAAGAGGATCAAGGAAGTATCGTTGCCAAATTTTCTGGTTGGATGAGTTAGCAAGAGATGGTACTTACTATTATGACAAAAACCTGCATATAAAAAATAGAAAACTTAAGGCTATGTTTGATAGCGAGGATAAAAGTCGGGATATGATAGAATTTATCTTATCCCATGTTTGATTCCTACCCGATATAGAATAAGTTTGATATAATAGGGATATAGCCTATATAAAAATATTTACAGCTCACTTATTCACGTCAAAAGTCCATGAAAGTAGCAAAAAAGTCGAAACCCATCTTTTTCGTAGCTCTGTGATTCATATTGAAATTTCATGAAAGTGGTGAGAGAGTCAACGCACTATATTTCGGAATTGCAAAGGTTAATAATCATGTTAGCTCTCTTTTACTAGATTTTGGCATTCGTTGATTGATCTATCTCGTTGATGTAGCTGTAGTTGTCATTGTTGAACCTATGATTCGAATGCTGCAATGAGTTCTTTTTCCGTGTATGTAGACATTGCAATGATTATGAATTGATCGACGGAGATTGTCTCTGTTTATGCATTTGTGCTTTCTTAAGCAGTGAATCATAAGAGATTTTCGCCATCTCTCTGTACATTTTTAGGTTCATTTATATCGATATTTCATTCGTACTAAATAATTGACATGATAGGATATGAAAGTATTCAGCTTTATTACTGTGATTCACCAAACGGTGGATAGGATATAATAAAACCCCTACTTATACTATCCTATCTAGTTTTATCTTCGCTAAAAATCTAGATGACCAAACGCAGTCTAAGTTGATTGATTTCTACAAGCGATCACGTCTTTCATTTAAGAAAAAAATACCCCATTAATTTAAAAGATATGAACAAAATTCCACTAGAGTTTGGATGCCAATCATCCTCGAGAGATTTGAATATATATTAATTATTAAGCACATAGAAATAATTTATACATCAGTACACACAGTTTTTGATTTGGGACTTTGGTCATGTTTCCACATCAAAGTCTGATTGCAACGACATAAGCATCATCAGTCACCAATCATCAATCAAAAATCATCAACATCATCATCTACATCTATCAAAGAGAGAAAAGAAATCAATATGGCTCGAGTGCAGCAAGCAATGGAGGATATGCTTGCAAAGGTGAGTGCGGTTGGCAATGGAGGATGCTTGCCAAGGCAAGGAAATCAAAGACTGCCTTAAAAGAGGTATCGTCCAGATTCACTCCCGTTTTCATTCCTGTAAATGGCCAAAGGCACAGTCCAGATTCACTCCCATTCTTCATTCATGTAAATGGCCGAGCAAACTTAATTTGCCAGCCAACAAGCACATGCCAATTAATTACCTACCTCCCCTACGCACGCCAACCAAATTAAACTTTCCCAAAGAAGAATGAAGAATATATAAAAGAACTTTCCATCTCAATTCGAGTTGCGCCCATCTTGGCCTTAAGTAAACGCACATCGTGTGCCCTGTTCCTGAATCCTGTCCGACACCCCCCAAACCTTCCTTGGATCGCCACCATGGATGCGCAAAAGCAAGAGCAGAGGAGCTACTGGAGATGGAGCAAGCAAGACTTCTTCCCCGAGGAATCCTTCGCTAGTTTCGCCTCCTACAAGACAGCCCTCTCCCAGACCTTCCCTCGCCTCAGGGATCGCATCCTTGACCGGTCGACTCGGTCCAAAGAGCTCGTCGAGCTCAAGAAGGAGAGCGAGAATGACATGAAAAGCTGCCTCGACTGGTGGGACCTCATGTGGCTCTGCTTCGGCTCCGTTGTCGGGTCGGGCATCTTCGTCATCACCGGCCAAGAGGCCCATGACCACGCCGGCCCTGCCATCGTGCTCTCCTATGCCATCTCGGGCCTCTCTGCATTGCTCTCTGCCTTCTGCTACACGGAGTTTGCGGTCGAAGTCCCTGTCGCAGGTGGGTCTTTCTCGTACTTGCGTATTGAGCTAGGCGATTTCATTGCTTTCATTGCAGCCGGTAATATTCTCTTGGAGGCCATTGTGGGCGCGGCTGGCTTGGGTCGTTCTTGGACGTCGTATTTCGCGAGCATGATCAACAATAACCCTGATTTCTTGAGATTTCACGTCAAGGGTTTGGCCGAGGGGTTTAATCTTTTGGACCCTTTGGCTGTAGTGGTGATTGTGGTGGCTAATAGCATTGCGATGGCCGGGACAAAGCATACCTCTTGCTTGAATTGGATCAGTTCTGTGATTAGTGCAGGGATCATAGTGCTTATAATAGCAATTGGGTTCTCTCGTGGTCATGTGTCGAATTTAGTCCCCTTTTTCCCTCTAGGAGCGAGTGGGGTTTTCACAGCCGCAGCAGTCGTGTACTGGTCTTACACGGGGTTTGACATGGTGGCGACCATGGCCGAAGAGACGAAGAAGCCATCCAAGGACATCCCAATCGGTTTGGCCGGTTCGATGACTGTGATCACCGTGATGTACTGTTTGATGGCTCTGGCACTGACCATGATGCAAAAGTACACCGAAATTGACCCCAATGCCGCTTATTCTGTTGCTTTCGCAAGGATCGGCATGAAGTGGGCTAAGTATGTCGTCAGCATTTGTGCCCTCAGGGGAATGACCACAAGTTTGCTGGTTGGGGCTCTTGGGCAAGCTCGGTATATGACTCAGATTGCCAGGGCTCATATCATCCCGCCCTGGTTCGCTCTCGTTCACCCGAAAACCGGCACTCCTATTAATGCTACTCTATTGATCACCATGCTTGGTTCTGCTGTGGCATTATTCTCTAGCTTGGATGTATTGTCTAGCGTGTTCTCCTTCAGTACGCTGCTAATTTTCATGCTCGTCGCCATTGCATTGCTGGTGAGACGGTATTATGTTAAGGGCGAGACTCCAAAGAGCGACCTTCACAAGTTTTTGGCTTCTCTGTTCGTCATAGTCGCTTCTTGCATCGGAGGGACAGCACTTTGGCGCTCAAATGTTAGAGGATGGATCGGTTACGTGGTCGCTGTTGTTTTCTGGGTTTTGGGCACTTTAGGAATGCAATTGCTGCCGCAGCGACGTGTGCCACAGCTCTGGGGGGTTCCCCTGGTTCCACATCTGCCGTCGTTTTCAATCGGGACGAACATATTCCTGATCGGTTCTCTAGGCACTGAAGCATTCTGGAGGTTCTTCATCTGCACTACGGTGATGATACTCTACTATCTCCTCATCGGGCTTCACGCGACTTACGACTTCGCTCGCCATATGGCACAGGAATCAAAAGTCGAAGATGGAAAGGGGAAAGTAGAACATGGCTTGTCACAGGGGATGGCGTTGGTTATAGCCTTGGTTACTGTATAGTGGCATATCCCCTTCCAGTTTGGACATCGATGCTGTTGAATTGGATACTTTTGCCGAATAATAAAGTATGGTACATTGTTGAAACCTAACTCTACGAGGGAGAGAAGGTATTCTTACCTATACTAGATATATATATATATAGAGAGAGAGAGAGACAAATTAGCAGTTTTTTTTTGTTGTCAAAGATAGATTAGGAGTTAAGCAAGCTGTAAAGTTTTGACATTTCAATTGTGTCAATTTGGTTCAAGCATATCATAAATCTCTCCTCCTAATAAGTTCGGGTGTTAAATTTTTTGACGATTTGCTAATTTTGTCATTTCGATCAATTTTGACCAAAAATTACTAACATTGCGGTCTAGTAAATACCAATTGTCATATGTGATACGATAACGTTAACATTGACAATTTTTACAGTTTCTTTTAAAAAAATTTTCTTTTTTTCCTTTTCTTTTCTTTTTTCTTTTTTCCTTTTTCCCTCCGTTAGCCTTGGGTGAGGGATGCCCTCTCCATACTAGGCATGGGCAATGACTGCAGCCCTCACCAAGCCAAGCAAGGGCGACCCTTGCCTGAGGCCGGCAGAGGGTAAAATGGATAAAGAAGTTAAAAGAACAGGGAAAAAATCATTAAATTTCAAAATTTCAAAAATTGTCTTCGTTAGTGTTGGCGTGCCATTTAGGAAGGCTAAATAGATGCTTCATTAGTAATTTCTGATCAAAATTGGCTGGAAAGACTAAATTAACAAATTGTGAAGAGGTTTAAGACTAAAATGGTAAATCATCAAAAGTCTTAGAACTATGCTGGCACAATTGAAAGGATTATAACTAAATTAATAAGTTGTCTAATGGTTTATGATTGAATTGGCAAGTTATCAAAATATTTAGATTAAATTGGTACAATTGAAAGGTTTAGAATTGAATTGATTGTCATATATTAAGTTCATGACTTTTTTGACAATTTTTCCTAATAAGAGATTGTATTTAATGCTATGACAAAGACCTACATCAAAAATTAGAAAGCTACCATGAAGTGACTTATGGTAATACGTTTCTACTAGCGACTGTGACTTTCTTCTTTTTAATAAATATTTAATCTATTCTTCGGACAGGAGGCACAAAATATTTTATGAGTTTGGATGTCGATCATCCTTAATTTTCGTAATTTACCCCATGAATTTTAGAAATTGATTGCAACATGTCCCCCTAGAGTTGATTCTGACCAAATACTGCTTGGAGCTTCGATCACATGCTCAATTGTGGAGGATAAAGTTGTTATATAAGTATATACATACAAAAAGTAAAAGAATAATCCAGAAGTATATTACACACACGAGAGTAAGTGACTAAAGTTCCGGCGAGCACATGACCGTAGTCAACGCCACACTCATATCGATATACAACTCTGAAATATATATTTTCAGTAGTCCTTATATTTTCTTTTTCTCATATATAGAGACGATACATAATCAAATTGCCTTTCAAAACTAGTAACATGGTTTGATACTTGAAAAACATTAGTCAATAGTCAACGTTAGGGAGGGATTGCAACAAATTTAAAAAGTCAAAGGGCAAATTGCAAATTGCAAAAATCAAAACATCACAGGTAACTTGCCACAATCTCAAAACTTGGGGGAAATTATAATTCTCTCAAAAATTAAAAAAATCACAATTATCAAGCTAAAATTCGTTAAATGATTGAGATTTACTATATTTCAATCTCACGATAAAAAATTATAAGGCCACGGTACCTATTGGATAGGTTGACATGTGCTCAACAATTGAATCGATTGTTTTGTTTTTGCAAACTGGCCTCCTCATCCTTTTCCTCCTCTTCATGCACGAGATTAAGCTTCACCAATGGTTGTCACAGCTCTATTTGGCGATTCATATTGAAGACGATTGACATTTCACGGGGTCAGTCTTTTCCCAAGTCTTTTCCCAAAAGAAATGCAATATGGGCGAATGAATTTTGTAAGACAGTTGATCGATTGTTATGAATCTGGAGAAGAAATGGCTGGAACCTCGAAGAATAAGTGCCGAAATTGGAGCTTCTTTTCTTGTTCCAGCTCCCCTGATCCCAGCTCCAACTTCTGGGGGAGAGGCGGAGGAGGCTCATGATGGTGGTGGTGGCGCCGTCGGAGGCGCGGTGGAGGAGAGGTTTTGAGAGATGGCAGTGAAAATTGAGAAACAGAGAAAGGGAGGAGCCGATGAGGATGATGATATACCAAACGATTCCACACTGGCTTGAATGTGTAGGCCTCGGGAGATCTATTCGGAAGCCAAGAAAGAATCAGAGAGAGGTGTTATGTGGAAGGAGATGGACGTTGTTGAGTTGGAGAGGACAAACAACTTACGTTTTTTTTTTTTGGTCAGAACCCACTTAGGCTTGAGATGAGGTTAAATGAGCTATCAATTGGTAAGGGATGTCGATCGAATTAGCCTCGTACGATCTTAGGAATTTCTTCTCAAATCAGTATTTTCCACACTCACTTGCACACAAGGATCTTAAAATGAGAAACTTCAATAAAGAGAAGTTTTAGATTGTATTATTATTATGAGAATGATATGTACAAATGATAGGTAGGAGATCCCTTTGTATACAAGTACAGGCTCAACCATATCCATAAATCTCTCTTTGATCTAACGGTGGATATCACATCTCCCCAATTACGATCTACCTCCATTTATTACAAGAGGATACAATTACAATATTACTCGCCCCCAGGAGTATTCTAGAACGTATAAGAAAACCCTATGACTTAAAACCCTCGAGGTTCACCCGCTCGTTCATGGATCGATTACGATCCATCGTTCATAAACCCTCGAGAGTGATACATTTCTCTAGGCGGTGACACAAGCGTTCTCCACAATTAACTTATAAAACACTGATTTAATCTATAAGTAGATTGGGGATTTATCTTTACTTTTCTAAAATATGCTTGTTTGAAATTTATAGGTCGACCAATCTCACACTCCATTTATTTCGTAGAAATTTTGACATTTCTAGAAAATATTTTTCCAAGAAGTAATTATCTAGGAAAATAATGATATTTTCAGGTGTTTAGCTGAAATCTAAAAAATGAGTTTCGTTTGAAAAGGAAAACCTGCTTGCACTTTCCTAAATTGACATTAATTGTGATTTGGACATAAGCAACCGGAGAACCGAGCCCAAGTCTATGGAAGCCTGGCTTAGGACCCCTCGATGGACCCAGGCCGAGGCTCCAGGGTCCTAGGCCTTGCTAAACCTGTCAAAATTGGTCATAAACCTATTTTTTAACCCATATATTAGTAAATGAGTTAGTTATATTTAGAAAATAAGTCATAAATTGGTAAAAGTCTTATATTGGTGTTAAATGGGTCGTAAATAGGTCATAAATGAGTTTACAACTTATTTAAACTCGATGCATCTCTTTCGCTCTCACTCAATTTTGCATTCACTCATTCCACACTCTCATTTCAACTTGAGTATGAATTTTCCCATATTTAATTAAATATGAAAGTGTCTTAGTAATATGGGTCTAATCGGGTATGGGTTGGGTCGAGTATGGGTCAAGTGCATAAATGAGTTATAAAAGAGTTAATGGGTCAATTTGGGTTAGATCATTTATGACCCAACCCAAACATGATCCGATCCACCCATTTGACAGGTCTAGGCCTTGCCTCTATTGGCTCAAGCATTAGAAACTCGAGCCTAGGCACTGGGAAGCCAAGCACGGACACTAGGTCCGTAGCCTAGCCTCTATGGACCCAAGTTTGGTGTCGATGAACCTAAGTACACATGTCGGGAAGTTGAGGCATGGGCACCGGAGTCTCGAGCTTAGCCTCTATAGACCTAGGATGGTCTTGATGGACCCATTCTTCAAAGGCAACAATTTGAGGAGAATATTTGCTTAGAATTGAATCTTTGGTTGGGTCTGGTTTGGGTTACCAAAATTCTTTTATATAAAATGGGCCAAAACGGGTTGAATAGGTTAATTTGGGTCGAACCATTTTCGATCTGATTCGAACTTGATGACCCGTCCCACTTGTCTAATATGGAGGGAATCTATCTTCAATAAATGGGATGAAAAAGAAAGCAATCGATTCAAATTATTTCTGTAGTTCTTGGACTTTTGTCACGTGTCCATATTAATTCTAGTTGCAATAACGTAAGAGGAATTATATCAAAAAAGTCTTAAATTTATTGTATCGGTACCAATTAAATCATAAACTTTTTAATTTAACCAGTTTAGTTTTAAACCTTTTTGCATTGGTATCAATTAAGTCCATTTGAATGGAAATTACTGACGTTGATTTCAGCTATTTTAGGTGGCACAACCAGCGTTAACGTAGACATTTTAAATAATATTTTAAATATGTTGTAATTATTTTGGTTTTTTTATTTTATATTTTTTACTCTCTCTCTTTTTGGCCATGGACCAAGAAAGGATGTCAGTTGACCCTCGCTAGCCACAAGCAAAGGCCTAGATGCCCCCATTGGCCGTCGGCGAGGGCCTTGTGCCCTCACTTGATTTGGGTGTCGCGACCCTCTCCAGATTTGGGCAAGGGGCCATGCACCCTCACTTGGCTAGCAAGGGCCTCGCTAGAGCCGACGAGGGTTAGCCGACGGCCCAAAAAATAAAAATAAAAAATAGAAAAAAAAAGGAAAAAGAACCAAAAAAATTATAAGAAAATTCAATTACTATTAAAAATATTGTTAAAAAATGTTAACGTTAGCATCGATCGTCCAATTTGATACGACCAGCGTTCACTTCAGCGATTTCCGATCAAAATTGATATGATTGGCTTAATTAATATCAAAGTTAAAAGGTTCTGGTTATAATGCAACATACTTTTTAAGTACTTTTTCCACACATAGGTGTCATCAATCATCATCGTCAATCTATCTTCCGTTGGATGGGCGGCACGGTTTAGTTATGAATCTGGTCAAGAAACTGCGCTGTCCAGATTCACTCCCTTCTCGCGGCGATCATTCCTGACAACGGCCAAGCCCAGTCCAACGTAGCCGCACCTGCTAGAATTCCGGGATCGGAGTTGCCGACCTCCCCCACACACCCGGTTGCCAAATCCCCTGATTTTCTGGGATTCCACAGGATCCAAAACTCCCCCAGAAGAAGAATGAAATATGGCAGAGGATTCTCCATCCCAATTCGATTCACACCCATCTTGGCCAAAAGCAAATGCACATTGTGCCCTGTTCGTGAATCCTCGCCAACCCCCCAAACGACCTTCCCTGGATCGCCACCATGGATGCGCAGAAGCAAGAGCAGAGGAGCTACTGGAGATGGAGCAAGCAAGACTTTTTCCCTGAGGAATCCTTCGTCAGCTTCGCCTCCTACAGGGCAGCCCTCTCTCAGACCTTCCCTCGCCTCAGGGATCGCATCCTCTACCGGTCGACTCAGTCCAAGGAGCTCGTGGAGCTCAAGAAGGAGAGCGAGAATGACATGAAACGCTGCCTCAACTGGTGGGACCTCATCTGGCTCTGCTTCGGCTCCGTCGTCGGATCGGGCATCTTCGTCATCACCGGCCAGGAGGCCCACGACCACGCCGGCCCCGCCATCGTGCTCTCCTACGCCGTCTCCGGCCTCTCTGCATTGCTCTCCGCCTTCTGCTACACGGAGTTCGCGGTCGAAATCCCCGTCGCAGGTGGGTCTTTCTCGTACTTGCGTATTGAGCTAGGCGATTTCATTGCTTTTATTGCGGCCGGTAATATTCTCTTGGAGGCCATTGTGGGCGCGGCTGGCTTGGGTCGTTCTTGGACGTCGTATTTCGCGAGCATGATCAAGAACGACCCTGATTTCTTGAGATTTCACGTCAAGGGTTTGGCCGAGGGGTTTAATCTTCTGGACCCTTTGGCTGTTGTGGTGCTTGTGGTGGCTAATAGCATTGCGATGGCCGGGACAAAGCAGGCCTCTTGCTTGAATTGGATCAGTTCTGTGATTAGTGCAGGGGTCATAGTGCTTATTATAGCAATTGGGTTCTCTCATGGTCATGTGTCGAATTTAGTCCCCTTTTTTCCTCAAGGAGCGAGTGGGGTTTTTGCAGCGGCGGCGATCGTGTACTGGTCTTACACAGGGTTTGACATGGTGGCGACCATGGCCGAAGAGACAAAGAAGCCGTCGAGGGACATCCCAATTGGTTTGGCTGGTTCGATGACTGTGATCACCGTGATTTACTGTTTGATGGCTCTGGCACTGACCATGATGCAGAGGTACACCGAAATTGACCGCAATGCGGCTTATTCTGTCGCTTTCTCGAGGATTGGCATGAAGTGGGCTAAGTATGTCGTCAGCATTTGTGCCCTCAAGGGAATGACCACAAGTTTGCTGGTCGGGGCTCTTGGACAAGCTCGGTATATGACTCAGATTGCCAGGGCTCATATGATCCCGCCCTGGTTTGCCCTTGTTCACCCGAAAACTGGCACTCCTATTAATGCCACACTATTGATCACCGTGCTTAGTGCTGTTGTGGCATTCTTCTCTAGCTTGGATGTCTTGTCTAGTGTGTTGTCCTTCAGTACGCTGTTCATTTTTATGCTCATGGCTATTGCATTGCTGGTGAGACGATATTATGTTAAGGGCGAGACTCCAAAGAGCGACCTTCACAAGTTTTTGGTTTATCTGTTTGTTATAGTCGCTTCTTGCATTGGAGGGACAGCAATCTGGGGCACAAACACTAGAGGATGGATTGGTTACGTGGTTGCTGTTATTTTTTGGTTTTTGGGCACTTTAGGAATGGAATTGTTGCCACAGCGGCGTGCTCCACAGCTCTGGGGGATTCCCCTGGTTCCATATTTGCCATCGTTGTCAATTGGGATGAATGTATTTTTGATTGGTTCACTGGGCACTGAAGCATTCTGGAGGTTCTTCATATGCACTGCGGTGATGATAGTCTACTATTTCTTGGTCGGGCTTCACGCAACTTATGATGTGGCTCACCATATAGCACAGGAATCAAAAGTCGAAGATGGAAAGGAGAATGTGGATCGTGGCTTGTCATAGGGGATGATTCTGGTATAGCCTTGGACACTGGACAGTTGTATTCCCCTTCCAGTTTCGAAATAGTTGCTGTTAGGTTGGCTATTTTGGCAGGATCTGTAGATCGTGACTTAGCTTGATATCAAATTTTCCTTTTGGTTAGCGCATCATCTGAAAGAATTTTTTATCTTCAGCCACAACATGGTATCTTACTTTGCTACTGCTGGGTACATACATGCTGACTGTAGAAATTATTGTTCATCATTCTTTGAAATAGATTATATTTGCCTTTTCTTCTCTTGAACATTCTGTTATTTTAAGGATTATCGGGAAGAGGTCTATCTGTTACCATTGGTTACAGAATTCCATCGTCAGCTAATGCCTCTTGTGGCTTTTGAAAACTCTGGTTAGCTGCGTGCTCACTGCTGAGGATTTTTAGACAAAAGTTAAGTAATATTGATTGAATCTGCTGTTCTTTTTGGTTTCAGAAACTGGGGCTACACCATGGGAAATGCTGGGGAAAGTTCTGGTGACTTTTGTTAGCCATGTTAAATAGAGGAATGATATTAAAATGGCAAACATGTCATTGTGCCTTTTTTGTTCATTTTTTTCTTTTGCCTCTGTAACATTTTGTTAGGTCTGGGTTCCAGTCTACAACTTTCTCGTCCGTACTGTTGAGCCGCATGTCGAGTCACATCAATTTACTGGGTATCTGAATTTGCTGATCGGCATACCTTATTTTCATGTTTGTCGTGATCATGAGGGCACCTAACATGATACTTGTAACATTACGACGAGTGCACTAATATTCTGCAGTCTTGACGTTGTTCTGAATCTAAATGACAGCATCACAAAAGGAAGCGATGTTTAGAAATGCGGCATGGAAGCTGCTCTTCATTTTTTGTGTCATCTGCTTAGCAGAATGTGTTCATTTCAGATTTTTAGAAGAAAGCTTGATTTTTTATGATAATAGTTTGCAACTGCTTCATCCCACAAAATTCTTATCTGGAATCATGGTTTCTTTGATATCCAACGAACTTAACATAAGAAGTTCATATGGGCATGGGAGAGTAGTCTATCATACGAAAACAGTCTTGCGGTGACGAGCGAGTCATCACTATTCTTACTTTGTTAGATCTGTTTCTTGATAAGTGACGCATGAGCAGGAGTTAAACTATAGCAAGTATATTGAAGCTTCCTCTGGGCATTAACTTCTAGTAGTCGAGATTTGCAGGTGAAGAAAAACTTATCGATAAATTGGATGAAAGTTTTAGTACAAAACAACTCAGATGATGGTGTGAAACGTATATGAATATCGTTTCCACAGAGAAGGCGAAATGTTTGTTGCCCGTTTCCAATATTATGTACATGCTTTATGGGCCTTTTTCTTTTCTAACTGTAGACTAGCCCCTAACACAAAGGAATTGAAGCAGTGGAAACGTTGGTCACTGCGTCCTGGCACTCTTCCAGTGTTTCTGCCAGCCACCTCGTTCATGTCCTGATAGTGCTGGTAACTCACTTGCATTGCATTATGATCTGAGAAGTGCATCTCTTGTCAATTCAACTAAATGCTACCTTGATCACAACTAGAGTGTGTACCAGAATGCGTGCTCAAATAGGCAGACACATCGTGTATACACACATAATTTTCATGGTTCAGGATTGGTGAAATTTCCCCTAAACCAAGGCCAGTTGTGCACTAGCTCAAGGTTTTTGTCCCCATAAGAAATAAAAGAATGAACTCGTTGACGCACATTTGTGCTTTCAACTACTGTAAGATGTTGAATATGAACTGTTCAAGTATCAATTGGAGGACCTCCAAGAATACCAGTCAAATCTAAAAGCAATTTCTGGATTACCCTTTTCTCTTTCAGATTCCATGCAGAGACTGATTCAGCCATTCCCCCGCGCGCGCACATGGAGTCACAACGTCCCTTGCTCTACTTTATTGGTCCAGTGAAGAGGTAAAAGCTGCCGATGCAGTGATCTGCATTTGGATAAGGCCAATCTTTGAAGTTTACCCCATTTGACTGTATGCTTAACCATATGCTGTTTCCTTTTTCCTTTTCTGGATAGGAAACCATCTCACTCCCTCTCTACCCCATGCATGTATCTTAACTAAAGGGAGAAGTCGTGGCCAAAAGAATTTACATAGAGAACTCAACAACTCATTCTTAGGAGAGTGAAGAGTCCCTATCAGAGTTGTTTTCTCTTCGAGTTCAAACAGAGGACTATAGAAACCAATCGCCGACATCTTGGGGATGAAGGTTGGGTACAAAGCGTCGTATTCGTGCACTTGCAAAGTTATCAATAAGTGTCGCGAATGAACGACCGAGATCTCTCTTTACATGATCCAACCGCGGATAACCTCAAGGACCCATAACGTATTCATCAACATTTGGCTGTATGTCTTTTAAATTTCACGGTGAGGGTGCTCTCTAGATCTGCAACACCTTACAATAATTGTCTCGGTGAAGACGATGGACGACTTCTTTGACTAGAGAAGGCAATGAACGGACGTTCTTCGTTCCTGCCGCATCTTCCTTTTCATGCATCTCGGATCCATTCGAAAGGAATAAAGTCAACAAAGCACCGGCTTGTCATATAGTTTATTCTATCAGAAGGGGGGGAATCGCGGCATTATGAGATGAGACAGCAAGAGAATATGATACTAGTCGAAAAGCTGCAACATGTTGGGGGGAAACAATCTCATGAGATATTAGGACGGCAGCCTCAAAAGAATTCACTTAAATTGATTTGTCATTTAACTTCAAGAACCATTAAAACAAAGGGTTTCTTGAACATCATAGGTCCAATAATTGAAGAAGTTGGCCACCTGTCTTTGGTGCTCTATTCTTGGACTAGATGAAAGAAAAGTATCACGGGTGGCCACTTAATCGACCGACGGCCAATCACGTTTCAACGCCAATAGCGATAACCGGTCCTTAAAAACATTCTCTCGAGTCTTTCATAATTACATACGCAGACATCTGACGCCATCTTCGTACACGACGGATGTTCTTCAAATCGAAATCGATTTGGGCCATTGTTCTTTTGCACCTCGATAGATTTCGAAAGCTCTCGGTTACAAATGGGGAAAGCCACGGATGAAAAAGGAGAGTGAAAAGACATGTGGGGGACATTAGTCTCAGTGTGTTGTTGGATAAGGATAGTGAAGAGAGAGTTCATCCCGAGGAGATAAACTATGAAAAGATTGTTCGGCGGAGGCTTTGTCTTCGAAAGAGGAGGAGGACCCTCCAAAAACGTGCTCACGCGACAATGGCCTTTGCTTTTTTCAATCCTCATTTGAACCAGAAAAGCAAAGGAAAGGAAAAGGAAAATGAGTCTGTCATTATCGTCTATCAGCGTTGGCTTTGACTGACCGACGCAACGACAGGACAACCACGATGTCTGATTCTTCTTGTGTTCACATCTCTCCACCTCACGTTCCCCATTGGAACTTTCACGCTTCATCGACAAATTACTGTGACGTGGCCTCGAATTGTCCTCGGATAATGGGCGTAATTTGTTACATTACTTCGAATTGGCACTGTTATTAGCGCGACATCCGAATTCGACAATACAAAGATAAACATCGTTCTGACAGGTCGCCGCGTATCAAATTTCTAAAGTCAACTCTTCATGGCCATCATCGTGTTACAAATTGTAAAGAATTGTATCTACGACTAGTGTTGTGCTTGGATATGTCCGCCATTGAATCTTTTGAAAACCTAATGTTGTAGAACTTTGAGAAAAATAAGAGATTATCGAAGATTTCAGCCTTTTAGTCCTAGCTCAACCTCACGTTAGGTACTCTTCTAATGATGAACTCGTGTTGGGTTTCATGTGATCTTACAAGTCAATAATGCCGGACTTACTAAATATACTCTTCTAGGGCGCATTAGCCACCCTATGTATAAACGTTAAGTCTATTATACACTATTCACTACAGTCCATTTCACTTGGGCAGGTTTCGAAGTGTCGGACTTGCCCACCTACGAAGAAGGAGGGGATCTCCATGCCGAGGACCTAGAGACATGTGATCAAAAAGGAGAGATGGAGAGCCTGCTTTTTCTATCTTTGCCACCAGAATTCATCTCGAAAGTAATTGTTAATAGGGTCATCGCATTCCAAATTTCTTATCCAATAGATACCCTTTTCTATTTTTTATCTTGGGAGGGGGACAAACATCGGATATTATATCACAAAACCCTATTCTTCTCGTCAAGCCACGTCCTCCTAGCCCCCCTCCCCCTCCCCCTCCCGAAACACTTCTCGGTCATAATAATGATTCTTTTGCAAGTTAATACTACGAAAAATTCTAAACTAATACATCTGCGAAAAATTTATTTCAAATTATTTTTTTAATCATAAAAATCCTAAACTGATATACCTGTGATAATTTTACCCTGAACTATTTTTTCGACCATTAAAAACTCTACACTGGTATACCTGTGATAATTTTATCTCGAACTAATTTTTTGACCACCAAAAATCCCAAACTGGTACACCTATGATAAATTTACTCTCCGTTAGTTTTCGTTAAATTTTACTGTCAAATTGCTAAGTTTAATGACACGTGGTAATTGGCATGTGTACCGATTTTGGGTTTTAATCCTCTATTTGTCACAAGTTTATCAATTTGTGATTTTTTGTGATATTAATATAATTTAATGAACACTAACAGAAAGTAAATTTATCATAAATGTACCAGTTTGGAGTTTTTAGTGGTCAAAAAATTAATTATAGAGTAAAATTATCACGGGTGTACCAGTATGGGGTTTTTTGTGATAAAAAAATAGTTCTGGGTAAAATTATAACAAGTATATCAATTTAGAATTTTTTATGATCAAAAAAATAGTTCGAAGTAAATTTATCGTAAATGTACTAATTTAGGATTTTTCGTAATATTAATTTTTTTTTTGCTAAGTACCACAACAACGTGGCGCCTAGATGTGACCCGTTTGATCTCCTCAAAAGAGAATCCAATCTCTTATTGAAGAGAGCGACATCGTTGGGACCTACAGTTCAATCCGGATCACGTAATTGCAGCGAGCAGGAATCTTTTCGTCTCTCGGCAACAGAACTGTGGTGGCTGGGAGGGGGGTATCTCGTTACGTTGTCAGTCTTATATTGACATTAAAGTGGTAGGTGCGATGCTCCGGCCTCCATTATTGTGGGTTCCCTTAGCTTTTCTTCGACGAGACAGTCAGCAGATCATTGGTCGACCCTATGTAAGTACGTAGCTTGCATCGATCTCCTCCAATCCTTGCCTCGGGCAGAATGCAGAGTCATCATGTGATGTGAGTTCATCGCGACGTATCCGTGGCCATTGTTTGTTGGCAAGTGCAGGTAGAAAGGGTACGAACAGAACTCCAGCCCGGATTAAGAAAATGGAAAAAGAGAGGATGCGTACGCACCGATTGGAACTTGGTTACGACATTATTGAGCATGCAAGACATGGTACGATTGATAATAAGGTCAACTTGGCTTAGCTCGATTGTCACCCATCCTCTTTGAATGGGGGCGGCTGGGGGTTAGACCCCTACATCTACGAAAGGGGGGGCGGTTCGGCCGGAGAATCTAGCATAAACAAAATTCATGGTACGTTTAAGCATTTTCAAATCCTATCAAACGTGTTGCCCACACCCAAAAATGTAAAAGATGAAGTTTTTCCGGCTTGATTGGCCGTTCGTTTCGTCTCGTTCTATTGATAAAGTAAAGCTTTATTTTCGATATTGTACTTTCCCGCTATCTTGATTGAAAGGAATTCCTCTAATCATATGTCTAATTAGTAGGTTACAAACGATGAGTTGCACTCGCATGCAAACTAAGTAAGTATAAATGGGGTCTATTTCTAAAACCAGTCAATTAAAAGATTGATTAGAGGGAGTTTTCTCTATTTAGCATTTTCAAAAGATGGTAAAGCTTCTCTCGACTCTCGTGTCCTATCAAACGTGTTGCCCGCACCAAAAAATGGCAAAAGGTGAAGTTTCTACGGCTCAATTAGTCATTCGTTCCATCTTGTTCTTTTGATAAAGTAAAGTTTTGTTTTCGAAATTGTATTTTTCCCGCTTCCCTAATTGAAGAAAATTTCCCCCAATCACATCTCTAACGAGTATGTTACAAGCAATGAATTCCGCTCATATGCAAACTAAGTATAAGTATGGTCTAATTCTAAAATCCCCTCAATCGAAAGATAGATTAGAGGGAGTTCTCTTTATTTAGAGATGGAAACAAACACGGCTTTCGTTTTCGGGGGCCGTATTCACGTTAGGCCCCCGCAAAGTTTGCCCCGAAACGGTCAAACCCTGTCAATCAAACGCACAGATCAAAGAACGATGCAATGCGCAATCATTTCTCGCATGCAGAGAAAGATGCGAAGCTAAGGGGATATCTAAGGATCCACCATGCAAAGTCTTGTAGATACGAAAATCTCCCGACATCACGCGCCGACTTTCGTGGCGTGCGTGCGTGAGAGAGTAGGGGGGATAAAGAGGAGAGGGGAAGTGTAAACCATGGTACTTTCGTGCGCTCCTAACGAAAAACATGGTTCAATTCAAAGTACTGTGGCGACGGTACCATGCACCAAAAAGGTTTTGCCCTTTGAGTTTTACGTACTATTGCGAAGTCTCCAACCCCACAAGAAAAAGATGGATCGAGCAATGATTTTCTCGGCTGTTCTCCTGTTTTCCCTTGTCGAAATTCTGCAGCTCTGATGATTGTTGCTGAGAAACTATGGTGCGCTTCTTCGGAGAAATATCTGCTCGAGCACGTGGTAAGGCGACGCCATCGAAAAAGCAGCGATTCCCTTTGAAATTTGGTCACTGGAAAGCCATCCGTGTTTCGCATTTCATCTAGCTGAGGAGTTCACGATCCTCTCCGAAACAAGTCCCCATCAACTGTTTTGAGCAGAAAGTATGGATCATTAACAAACCTCGGACATTGCTCAATCGTGCATATCCTCAAAGCAACCTCTTATGGACGTCTTCGTGGTTTACATTGTGGCTTGGAGATCTGATTTTGATCTTCTACTTCATTTCCAAATTCCGGGGGTTATGATGGTTTCACTGCAATTTAATGGGAAAGAAGAACTAGGGACGCTTCAGAAGAACATGAACATTATCACATAAAATCATACATGTTTATCTTTATTTTCTAAATATCAAATGATGTTTAATATCTTTACAAAAATGCTAATAAATGATGTTTCGCATACCAAGTGTGCTCGTTTCAAGGAAAACTCCATGACAAAGAAAAATACTTTCGGGGCCAATGATTCAACCGTGCATATTTTCTTAGACCTTAAATGGTTTTTCATTGCCTGATCATTTCTAGCAAACCATATGCACGGAATTTCAGAAAATTAATTCGCGAAAAGAGCTCTTTCATCCAAATAAATACATCTCTAAGCTCTGTTTATTTCACGAAAAATGAACGATCTGAAAAAACAAGAATTTCCCCGAAAATATGATCACCCGTATCATTTAAAATAATCAATCAATGAAAATTTTTGCATTGTCAAATAACAATTTATGTCTTTTGAAATATATACCATGAAAACCCCAAAACCAGTACCCGTGTGATAAATTTAATCCAAATTAATTTTTTGACCATCAAAACACCTTAAACCGGTACACCAGTGACAAATTTACCCAAAATTAATTTATCGACAGCAAAAAACTTCAAATGGTACATTTATGATAAGTTTACCATCACAAAAAAATTATATTAATATCACGAAAAATCACAAATCGGTAAATCAGTGACAAACGGAAGGGTAAAATCCCAAAACGGTACACCTGTCTATCCAATTCAGCAATTTGATGGTAAAATTTAATGGGAATTGACGGAGGATAAATTTGTCACGGACGTATCGGTTTGAAAATTAATTTTGAGGTAAATTGGATAGGGGATTTAAAGGGATTCTTCGTGACATTAAAACTTTAAATTATTAATTTTTTATTGAAATAATCATGGAGGCGGAGGAACAATGATCAATGCGCCGGGGGGGGGGAAGCCATAATAGAGGAGAGGAACAGGCAGGGCAGGCTTTGCGTGAAAGGATGTGCGCTCGCGCACTCCTCCTCCTCCTACGACCGCCCTAAAAGGAAGGGAAGAAAGGGGGGGTGGGGGGCCGGGGGCCTGGCCTCACCTCATCCCTGTCTCCTCACCCTTCTTCACGCGCAAATCTCAAAATCGACTGCGGGGAGATCGACATCGGTCGGTGTCGATCTCTGTGAGGAGGCTTTGAAAATCGTGTAAGCCCCCCGTCATCCGTCCCGTCCCATCATCCCCAATCCAATCGCATCAGTCAAACCCCGGCCTTTCCCCACCCACGCTCCCCTCCCCTCCCGATTTTTCGTACGTTTCGGAATTAATAAATGCTTTTCTCGTGCACCGTCCCAATTGAAAAAATAAAATATAAAAAAACAAAGGGGTGGCCCCCCCCTCTCTCTCTGTCTGTCGCTCGCTCGCTCCGCCATTCGTATTTAAAATCGCAATTTCGCTTGACTTTTGGAGAAAGAAAAACACCTCCGTTCGAACCGGATCGTCGAGGATGGCTACGTGCGTGGACTCGGAAATTAAGGAACCGCGCGCTATTGCTCCACCGCAGGAATTTTGATCTTTCCCCTTTTTTTTCCCCGGGTTCGGAACGAAAAGGACATTTAATTATTGTATACTCGCGTTCGAACTTGCGTAGACACTTCCCATCGTTCGCGTATCTCTCTCCACGTCGCGGAAATTCGTGACGCCGTGCATCACGTGGGGGGTAGAAAAAGACTGGGCATCGAACAACCCGGTCGCACGAGTCGGTTCGTTGCCCCTCGTCGCCACCTCATGATTTCGGCGGTGCCGGTAATATCTAACCGGATACGTCAAAGCGTAAATAATTTCATGTTCCGGGCATATGCGCCTTAGCTCCCCTCTCGTCGAGCGTTTCGTGTTGAATGAAATCCAAACCGCAAATGGTACGGAATTTGAGAAACGTCCCGAACAGGGACGTACATGCCAACGGGAAGGCGAATCGGCCGCGCGGTGTCTTTATGGGGTGATTTCTTTGCCTTCATGACTACGAAATTTTTGTATCCAAATGGATGATGGCACGAACAACTCCCGAATTTTAGCTAAATATATAATATGATTCGTGAATTTTTAATTTGTTCAATGTGATTCCTAAAATTTGTATACATGTTCATTATAGTCCATGCCTAAATTATATGAAAATATTGGATATAGAGACTAAATTGAATATGTACTAAAAGTTCAAGAATGAAATTGAACAGATTAACAATAATTCATGATCCATATTGCACATTGAGTTAAAGTTTAGAGACTACGTGAACAAGTTCAAATTTCAGAAACTACGTTATAGGAATTGTTTGCGTCATTCGTATTGTTATGCCACGAGATCGGGCGCTGGTCCACTCGATGGGGTCATCATCATTTGTGCAGAGATGAATATGTATGAGCGGTGACCACACGAATAATGGCGAAATCATTTTCCTACCATCGAGGAGATGGGATGGGGGGGGGGAGGCCTTTGGGAGGACAAGAGGAGGGACGCAAGAGGAGGGACGCGACGCGAGACTCGTTCGGAGCCATAGGCTTCCAGCAGGAAGTGATGGATAGGGGAAGGCAGCGATGGAGACTCGAGGGAAGAGGAGGAGAGGGCAAAAAGCTGTAGCTCTTCGCCTGGCCCCTACCTTGTCCGTGGAATGCAGCCAATTGGCCCCCTCCCTTACGTACCACCCCCAAATATATATCTAATTTCTGTAAGTATTGATGGAATTACGTGATCTTACCGCGTGTAGCGCACTCGACGTTCTGCTAATGCATTTTTCGATTGGTCTCCCCTCTCTTGCGATCATTACATTGAAATGCTCTCGTCATGGCTTTAAAATGGATTGGGTGAATCTATGTCTTTCGATTTGAAATGATTTCGATCATAACTTTAAAATACATATGCAGTGGTTTTTCGGAAAATATTACTTGCCACGAGTTTTAGCGTATAGGCACTTCGCTTACATAGTTACACATTCGGTATCGTTGAAAGAGTCGAATCCACCGGTTGGAGTTGTTCGGACAATAACAACCGCTAATTGAGTTAATCATTTGTTGGCAATCGCATGTGTTGACTAATCTGAAAGGCATTTGACAATATCTAAACATAATGCGTCAGTTGTCTACGTGATACTTTTGTTAAATCTCCATGCCCAGATCCGGAGGGCCTACTGCGACCGGGTTTACACAAGGAAACAAAACGACTATCACGCACCTAAAGATGTATCCAGTACGAAGCCCCTTGTCCCAGTACGAAACCCCCTGTCCTAGTCAAATAACTTCACGTTCTTTTCCCTCCTCTGTCTTGAAAAATTGAAATAAGCACGACAGCGATTTTCGACATAAATTGATCGGATGGATTACAGTGAAAAATCCCCAAAAGTTTTATGAAAGTTTATGATTAAGTTGGAATCGGTACGATAGGATTAAGATTTTTTGGACGATTTTCTCGATATAAGCGTTATTTGAGAGTGAGTTGATGGATCGAAGCAAGCAAGAGACGCGGTGCATGTGGAGCATCAGAATGACATAAACATCACATGAGACTCATCGGATTTAATGGCTCGAACAGAGCGAGCTCAAATAGACCTAAGTTAATAGATGATTATTTTTCTCTTATGGATTTTGATAGCGAGCGCTTTTGGAACACTCCTTAAGCATACCGACATGAGGAATGTCTCGATTCTCAAAGATCGTGATTACGCATAATACCGAGCAAAGCCCCGCATCGAGAGATGGTAAACTTCTGCCAGCGGAGTATTAGGCAATGAGATTCTTTTCTTATTATAACGACCGACGCGAGGAGGCCACGTCATGGGAAGAGACGGGGGGGGCCCCCTCCCAAGAGGGAGATGATGTGGACGGAGGGGGAGGTGACAGCGCGTGCGGGGATGAGCCCCCGACATCATCAGCAGCAAGAAGCGTCTCCAATCCTGAACGAACGACGGAAGATGGATTGGGTGGGATGGGGGCGTGGTGGTGGTGGACGCACCCACCATGCGCCTGCTCCTCACTGCTACACCCACCCACCATACATCACTGCTGCTCTGCATCTGCATCTGCAACTATCCGGTTCATGCATTTCTCTCCCCTTTCCCTTAGCAAGGGAAAGCGAAGTTCAATAAATGATACAAGCTTTAGACGAAGATCGATCGGCAGGGAAAACGGGGCCGTGTCGGCGCGAGGATATTGCAGGGTCGGGAGGGATCGGAATGGACGGGTCCATGCATGCCGAGCTAGAGTTTGCTTTCCTCGGGCTCCATGTCACGTGTGCTCTCTTTTTGGTATCTCACGTAGCTGCGCTGGGCGGACATCATGGGCGCGGGGGGGGTACTTCTTGTGGACGCCACAGCATTTAGTAGGAGGAGATCGTTGCTTCTTGCTTTGTTCCGCCACCACCCGATGGGGGAATTTCGGGGATGTGACACCTTCCTTTTTGACGGAACGAGCCGTGTGCGTAGCCCATCATCATCATCATCATCATCATCCATTTCGTCTTAGCGAAGGGAAAGGGAGGTAGAATAAGATCCCTCCAAATGATTAAATTGACGACCCGAATGGGAAAGTCTTTGACCGGGCTTTTGATTTGCTTCGTGCTCCTGCTTTCCTTTCTCTCCCTTGAGGTCGGCTTGTGCATAGCTTTGGTAATGCAGCAGTCAAACCAATCATATCCCTTTTGCCCCCATAAGCAAAAGCCTCCTTTTCTTTCGCTTCTTCCTTTTTTTTTACATACATGTATTTGAAATTATTCACGTGGCTCGATATACACATGTCTCCATTCATTTGCAATCTCGAGATTTTGGGATCGAATTTTCTGATAACGTGAACGATGCTAGATCATCAAATTCAGTATTTCCCGATCCACTCATTCGAAAGGTCGTTGGCAGTCCGACGGGTCTAATTTCATGAACCGAATTTTGATGGGTCCAGCATTACGTTGTTCTATCAAGAATGGGCGGCTAATTGTCAATGCATCGAGCGGACACATGTTCGGAGTAACTGCCGCTCTGACTTTTGGACCCTTCCCCCTTTTTTCCCCTCCCTTACTTATGGTGTTGAAATTTGACTTTGAATCTCTCGACCAGTGCTAAAAAATTGCCAGGGACCAAATCCAATTAGATCTTCAAAGCTTCACTTTTCGAATCTCTAAGACCTACTAGACAAGGAATCGTTGCGTGCAGCGGCTGTCCTAATACATAGCACCCGGTAATATCCACTAATTTATTCTTTTTTCTTCACCGTCTTGTTGACACGAGACTTAGAAGCTTCTTTAAATTTTTTTCTTTCTAATGTTTCATCAATTATTCTTCTAAGTTTAGCGCTTACGTGGAGCAGAACCTCTTTTTCAGCAGAGCGACTGCACAACGCTCAAGAAGAAAACTTTGAAACGAACTCTCGCTCTCCCCTCCGCTATAAATAACCCCCGAACGGGACTCGGAAGACAGAAACCAATACTCTTGCCATCATCAAACAACGCTCTCTCTCTCTCTCTCTCTCTATTCTCTCGCTACTCCACCAGTTCTCGTTGCCGCTTCAGAAACAAAGAAGCACGGCACACAGCACACGGCACTACAATGAACAGCAAGCCCAACAGCAGCACATTATGTCCTCACCAAATACCTATCGTGGACCTCTCGAAGCCGGACTCCAAGAACCTCATCATCAAGGCCTGCGAAGAGTTCGGCTTCTTCAAGGTCGTCAACCATGGCGTCCCGCTGGATTTCATCTCCAGGTTGGAAGAAGAAGCGGTCAAGTTCTTCTCCTTGCCCGTTCCCGAGAAGGAAAGGGCGGGCCCCGCTGACCCTTTCGGCTATGGCAACAAGAAGATTGGCCAGAACGGCGATGTGGGTTGGGTCGAATACCTCCTCCTAACGACCAATCCCAACTTCAACTACCACCAGCTCCTGTCGGTTTTTAACGAAAACCCAGAAAGATTTCGGTATAAATTCCCAGTACATGCATCTGGAGCTTTGATGTGCTTGTTCACGAGAGTCGAAATTTTATGATGACGAGGACTAAAACTTATTTGAAATCTCCTCATTTTGCAGCTCTGCTTTGGGTGATTACATATCGGCGACGAGGGACATGGCGTGTGAGGTTCTCGAGTTGATGGCCGACGGATTGAGGATTCAACAAAGCAATATTTTCAGCAAACTTTTGATGGATGAGCAGAGCGACTCTGTTTTCAGGCTCAACCACTATCCTCCATGCCCAGAACTTCAGGCCTATGATGATAGGAACATGATTGGATTCGGTGAACACACTGACCCACAAATCATATCTGTTCTCAGATCGAACAACACGTCCGGACTCGAAATATCCATGAAAGACGGGACTTGGGTCTCTGTTCCACCAGACCAAAACTCATTCTTCATCAATGTTGGTGACTCCTTGCAGGTACACCCCTTGAACAATCATTTTTCTAATGAGTTGAAAGGACAATTCATTGAAAAAGAATAGAAAGTTTAAAAAAGAAAAGAAAAGGAGGAGAGCAAAGATTCCTTTCCATAACAATATGTTAACTCACTGTTCCCTTGAAAATATGTGTATCAGAGGATGTGTCGCCGTTAAAGTCATCTCTGCATTGTCAAGGTTTCTGTTACATCTCCCGACAGTCCTCAATGAAGAAAGCAACTCTAGCCCGAAAAATGATCACCAATTATTTGTGGTCGCGTTTGCATGAAATACAATCTGTACTTTGAGTCTAGCATTAAGATCGTCACAACTCAGAGAGACCTTTTTGACAGTTTTTACAACGATGGGAAAAAAGGAGATTCAAAACAGCTTTCCATGTCGGCTTGTCCTGCTCCATCACATTTCCCTCTGTTCACGAAGAGACTTTTGACCTGTCGATGTAAACACTGACGCGAGGGGGGCGGTGGGGCTTTTGGTTTGCAGGTGATGACTAACGGGCGATTCAGAAGCGTGAGGCACAGGGTCCTGGCGAACAGCTCGAAGTCCAGGGTGTCGATGATATACTTCGGAGGACCACCTCTGAGCGAGAAGATAGCGCCATTGCCGTGCCTCATGAAGGGCAAAGAGAGCTTGTACAAGGAGTTTACATGGTTCGAGTACAAGAAGTCTGCCTTCGCCACGAGGTTGGCTGACAACAGGCTCGAGCATTTTCAGAGAGTAGCCGCTTCTTGATGTCCGCTGGGGAGTGCCAGATGTCAGCCAAAAAATGGGTTGTAGGAGAGTAACTTTTTATCTTCATTCTGTTCCCCTTTGTCTCTCTGTATTCTTGTTTTTGTTTTTTGCTTTACTTTTCTTGTTCAAACGATGTAAATTACTCTTCTTGTCAAATATCACAAGTAGTCTCCGTGGTCTGCCACTACCTGTAGTAGCTGTAATGCGTATTTTTCAATGAAGTCACAGTCAAAAGTCACCTCTCAAATAAACGTGGAAATTGAGAAAAAAGGTTTTTTTTTTTTTGGGGGGGGGGGAGGCCAAGAATGAAAAAATTACGTTCATTCGTTCTGCTTTAGCCATGAACATTCCATTAAAAGTGTGTTTTCTCTCGTTAAATTAATCATCAGATGATACCTATTCTTGATATTATGCACATTTTGAGGAAGAAACAAGTTAAAGCCAAAGAGAATATGTCACGAGATGTTTGAAGTTTATATATCTGTACTTCGAGGACCACGTTACATTTTTCTTCTCAGTCCACCGCCGGCTCAACCACCATTGCCGCCGGCGCCAAAGCTGCAGGCTGTCCATCGTCCCCAATTAAACTCCTAGATTATCATTACCATTTCTATTAGATTGATAAATCTCTTTCGTCACGAGTTGGTCAGAATAATGGAAAAAACATATCCTTTCGACACGCTTTTTCTGAAAATGTCTACGGAGAACGAACGAAAGGCCTGCCGTCCTCGAAACGAGACATACACGCGACATCGCGACTCGAAACGAGAAAAATCATTTCAGACAATGTGCGGGGGTACGGTGTTCCTCCGATTTTCAATTCGGTTTGACGATTCACGACTCGTTCCAAAGGACAGACGAGGGGGACTTGCATTCACATGTCTGAGGCACCTTCCTCCACATTTCTTTATTACAATATATAATATCATCATCATCATCATCCGGGAAAACAGTGCCTTTGGTCGCTGGTCCAGTCAAAACCTAGGACCTCAAAAATGACAATGAAAACAGAGCATTGCGTTTCGGATGATGAAGGGGGGGTCTCGGAGGGGCACATATTTGGCAGGGAGGGAGAGAAAAACCATTATTAAAATCTTGTGGGCTCTTCTATTGTCTGAAAAGGGGACCACTCCCTCCTCCATCTTTCCCTCTCTCGACGAAATGGTCAGCGTCAGGCCCGATGAGGATCCATGTCAAAAGGAGAGGGACTTCACATTCTTGGACGCCTTTTCACCCAGTTCCGCCCACCTCCGACTTGCAGAAACTTCCTTTGCTCCATGTACCGTCGCAGTCCTTTGCTGGCTCTTCTCTCTCGTCTCTCTTCGCCCACAGATGCACGCCTCGAAATCTGGTCAAAATTGGAAAAGGACCATCGCGATGTTACTCCCCTTTGATTACAACGATAGAAGCCCGGTTGACCGTCGCCTTTGAACGATGGCAAGCCAGTGATTTTAAGCCGATATGGGGGCATCGATGGGCGGTTTTATCTGCAATTTGCTTAGATGATGATGGTGATGCGTGGTTGGTATTTTCACTCGGAAGATTTGTAGAGTATCTGGCCATCCAGGACTAAGACCCCGCTGGCCTCTCTCGACCTTCATCGAGCTCTCGTAAATATGATTGAGACACGTGTAACACGGTTATTAACAATATATGAAAAACTTTCACGTGGCACAAAAGAATCAAAGTCGGACCATAGAATAGCACATCTACAGCTCCTTCTATATAGGTTTTTTGCAGGACAAACATTAAAGGCGTAGAAGCTAAGTCCGCTCCAAATGATGCAATTTAGGCTGCATTTAGTTCGAATTTGCAAACGGTCTTGAGAAAATGTAAATTGCGTTTAGTAACGAACTCTTTGTAAAGCTATTTTGGCTTAAGTAGTATTTGGCAAAAAAAAAAAAAATTGCAAAGGGCTTTTGGATTTAATTTTTCGTTTTTCTTATTAAAAAAATCAAACCCATCGCCGGAGCACTGGACCCATTTGGGAATCGGATCGGATTGGTGATCCGATTCTCGGGTGATTCATGAAATCAACGAACGATTCTCGATTTTAATTTTTCGGAATCGATTATTAGCAGGCGATTCCTGATTTTAAAACGGGAGCAATCCATCCAGACTATGCACATCTGTAATATCCCTCACGAGAGTGTCTGTTATCTCTTGACCGGGAGATGAATCCACGAACGACACGCGTGCGTGGGGGGATCTCCTCCTCCTCCTCCTTTCTCGTCACGTGTCTGTCTGACCAAATTGCAGAGGGGGACGTTTCTGTATCGATGACTGATCCCAAAGTCACATGTTCCGTCCGACCAATCGCGCTGGACATTCTGGAGTGGGATCCTTCCTTCCAAGGCTCTTCTCTCCACTTTGATTCCCTCCGGAGATTGCTTCTGACACCGAATTCTAACTGAAAATAAGATTTGCAGATATGTTGGACCCAAATTATTACTTTGCTCAAAAGTCCACTGCGAAGGCAACGATGTAGAATAAGAGCAGTAGACATGGTTAATGAAACAGAAAGTATTGATCAGCAGTTAAAGAAAAAATAGAAAGGGGGAAAATTCGACCTCACTTAAAGAAACGACTAGACCACAATGAATATCCACAAACACTCATATTTTTCCATGCATTGTTTATTACGGGGTCAATCCTACCCGCCACAAAACAATTTCATTTTCATTTGGAGTTACGCGGGATTGAAATGACCAGATTAACCGAGTCCCCTTTTCCGCAAACCGTGAACACAGAAAGATGGTAAAAAGAAACAGACCGCGGGGTTATAAATTTTGAAGAACAGTGACGCAATCCTGGTACAAACACATCATGTCTAAGCAAGTAAGACCCTATCATTAGCTAGAATCTATTCAAACCACACATAAACATCTGTGCCTATGCGAGCTTAGCTAGGTCTGTCGGCTCGGAGAAAGCAATTTACATGACTCGTACATTACGCGACCGTGATGACATGGCACGTAACAGATTAACCGTCATTGCCCGCGTTGGCACGTGCCGTGAATCTCATCCTACCTAGCCTTCACGTGTGTACGCATCTTCGATCAGTCGGTGACCCGTGATACCTCCTTCGCTTCCGCTCGTCCAATTTTTACCCCGGTTTAGTTGTTGAACTTCTGGGCCCGGATTGGCAACCGGAATAGCCTTCCAGATGCCTGGTGGGGCCTCGTGGATTTTCGGACCGCGAGGCCCATGATATAAAAAAGAAAAAAAAGGTGGTTAATAATTATTTCCTCCTAAATTCTAAGACATAAAAATCCCCGAAAACCGGTTTATTATCTGCCCCTTAAATTGAATTTAAGAGGCCCAAGCCCAACGCAAAGCCCATATCCATGTTTCCGGGTCGGGTCAGCTCCAACTCTGGAAAAGGAGCCTTCTTCTTCCTCTTCTTCTATGACTTTTCCCCTTTCTGCGAAACCCCCGACGACAACATCAGAAATCGTTTGGAGAGAGAGACAGGGAGACGGGGAGACATCGGTCTTGTCCCAGCGCTCGTCGTCTTGGTTTGGAGCTTGAGAGAGGAGGAGGAAGGAGGAGAAGAAGATGGGAGAGCGGAAGGTGCTGAACAAGTATTACCCGCCGGATTTCGACCCTTCGAAGCTGCCCAGGGCTCGGCGGCCCAAGAACCAGCAGATCAAGGTCCGGATGATGCTTCCGATGAGCATCCGGTGCAACACCTGCGGGAATTACATCTACAAGGGGACCAAGTTCAATTCCCGGAAGGAGGACGTGATCGGCGAGGTCAGTGCAATTTCGATCCTGTTTTTCCCTTCTTTCGAAGTTTGTGAAGTTTTGGGGGGGGGGGGGGGGGGGGGTTGTATCTGTGGATGGATGTACAGAAAGTACTTAATTGTGTGAACCGAAAACTCGGCATTGCTATCGCAAGAATTACAAACCCTTATGGGCAGCCTAATATTCTTGCAGAATTTATAGCTGGACAGTTGAAGAATAGAGTTTTATTTGGCAAAGCAATAAAGGGTGTTCTTTCGATTTCGCAGACGTATTTGGGGATCCAGATATTCAGGTTTTACTTCAAATGCACCAAGTGCTCTGCTGAGCTCGCGATGAAGACAGATCCGCAGAATTCGGATTACATCGTGGAGTCAGGCGCGACAAGGAATTTTGAGCCCTGGCGTGAGCAGGATGAAGTAAAAGATTGTGCCTTTTGGGTTTCTTAGAGTTTGTTGGACTCTGGAAAGAATTGAACGTGACTTGTGCATTTTCATTTGGGTCTGGACAGGTGTTGGACAATGAGAAAAGGAAGAGGGAGGCTGAAGAGATGGGCGATGCCATGAAGTCCTTGGAGAATAGGACGCTGGATTCTAAGAGAGAGATGGATATTCTTGCTGCGCTCGATGAGATGAAATCCATGAGGGTAAGTGCTTTCAACTTTGTACAATCCATGAATATCTAGCCAATTGATTCATCACCAAATTAGCGGATAACAGAATTGATTTCCTGTCTCGTGTTGCTTAGAAAATTTGAGTTGTTGTGATACTAACTGGGGAGTAAATGTTTTTTCAGTCTCGACATGCGACTGTGAGCGTAGATGCAATGCTAGAGGCCTTACAACGTACATCTGCTGCAAAGGTATGAGTTGTTTTCCATTGGCTTTAATCGAGCCTTCTTCTTTTGGAATATTGTGACGAAGTGTCAAAGGTCCTTTTATGAGCTCTTGCATCAAGGATATAGGGCACCTTCACTGCTTAGAATTCACATCATCATTGTTGACCTGTTTGTACTTGTTGCATCTACTTCTGGGTGGCATTCATGGTTGTGTCTATGACTTCATTGTCAGAACTTTTACTCCATGAGCTCGAACTTGAAGAGTTTTCTCCATTTGGTGGTTGAATTTCAATCCTGATTTTGTTGGTTTGACAGGAAAAGAAATTGGAGGAAGAGGATGAAGCGCTTATTAAATCAATAGTATTCCATGTTAGTATTAAACCGCCCTTCTGGATTTGATTTCTGAGGATTTTACCTCTATTTTCTTCTCTCTGCATTTCACTGGACTACTTTTCATTGATTTTTTTATTTGTTGCTTCCCTGAAACTTTCTTGTAGACATCCAAAGATTATGTCCATAGGATCGAAGATGAAGATTCTGAGGATGAGGATGAGGAAGATCTATCTCCACCTTCTGCTGGTAATGATGAATCAGTGAACAGTATTCTCAAGGTCAGTAATGCTCTAATTGTCAGTATATTTGCTTCCTTGTCGGGTGCGTGGGAATATGTTGAGAACACTCCTGGTTATTGAATCAGTGAGTTATGCATAAGTTCTGGCTGAACTTTTGTTTGCTTAATAATGTGCTCACGTATTGGTTTATAGGATGTATGTGTTACTTCAATATACGAATAATCCCTGGATAGATAAAAAAAAGTTTGAGCTCTTTTGAAGATTCTCTATTGTAGATGCTCTGATTTTTGTGATCATCAATCCCTGATATGGTATGGATTGAGTTTTGCTTGTCCTACTTTAGATGCATTCGATGTATATGCATTAGGAATGTGATCTGCATAGGATGATTTTCTTTGCTTAATCCATGTCACCTTATGTGCTTAATCTGTGTCATGTGTATCGTCACACATTTGTATGTTCTTGAAGAATCAGTAACTTTGAAGAATAAGGAGTTATGAAAAATTACTTGAGAACTTTCAGGACCTAATGAGGGATACACCAAGAGATTTTATTAAAGTTCTTATATCATAATCTGTGGATAATCAGTCGTTAAGCATAAAACGAGTCTGTTAATTGCCAGTACGTGTTTCGTCCAAAAAAAAATTGCCATTACGCGCATATATATCCAGCTCTTGATGAAGGGCATGATTTCTGTATACACTGTCAATAAAACTGATAGTACCTCAATTCAGAAAAAGCGGACATGCTTTATGGTTTAGATTGTCTTCCATGTGCTTTCATGAAGCTTCTCAAAAGATTTACTAATCTTTTTTAAACCTCCCCTCTACCTAAGAACACATATTACCAAGTTGTTTCTGTTTTTTTCTGTGATATATTGGGGTTAATTGTTTTTAGTTTTTTGGATTTGAGGCAAGCATAAGTTGTTGATTTAATATGGAATTGTCTTGTGTTGTTGGGGCCTAGAGAAAAGCTTTCTTATATGCTTGTTTGATTTGAAATGCAGAAGAAAAAGTTGTCTGAGGAATTTCCGGACAAGCCAACAGATTTCTTGACAAAAGCCACTTCAAGTGACATCTCAAATGAGAGAGGTATGTCATGTTTTCCGAACATGTTTTCTTCGGTTACATTAGCTCTTCTTGGTTCGGATTTATGGTATTATCTTCTCTCTGAATGATGGATATTTTGAATAGATAGGTTCGGCACTTTCCTTTTCCTGCAATTGCTTTGGATTGTATTAAAGTTCTGACTCCTTTCATGCATGTAAACTTGACTATTAGAGAGTAGCTTTCGCCATGTGATGGTGGAAGTTTCTGCGAGTTTTCTAGTGACCTCTTTCCATCATGGTGGTGGTTTTTCTGTTTTCCATTAGAAATGGATATTTCTTGGTTGCTACATGAGGATCTAGTGTTTGCAAAGCAAATAAGTTTCTCATTGTTCACTGACTCGTTTGTTTGTAATGTTATCAGGAAATTTTGTTGGTTCGAGAGACCAGAGCGAGAGAAAACTGCTTGTCAATTCTTCTGTGCGGATTGCTATTGTAAAGAAAGCTGCTCCAACCTCCAGAATGAGTGCTTCAGCAAAAATCGAAGAGACTAAAAAAGAAGCGGACAAGAATGGTGGTCTAAGCATTGGACTACAATCATTGTGTCAAAGCTATGGAAGTAGCGACGATGATGATTGAATTTTGGGTTTAGGTGCTTTTTCAGCTTGCTGGTAATTTTATGATTTAAGGGAATATAAATGTGAAGTCTGTATGCACGACGACGATTTTCCCATTAAAATTTTCTTCTGGGTGCATACTTTCCTTACAGTTTTGCAATCTACATTGGGCTTTTTGTTCTCAATACCGGCACTGGACTGATATAATAGTCAGATTCGTGACCTGTTTTTGATCAACACCAGCCAGAGACTTGAACAGGGCTGCTAATTAAATTAAACACTTTGTTTTTCGCTGGGTAATTGTTTCCCTCTTGAACGAGCCAGTTTGGTATCCACTGCATGGCCATTAAACTACGATAATTTAGAAACATACTGGCCTCAAGTAATTGCCCGCCATTTCTTTGGGTGATGATCGCTGGGTTCCCATTAAATAACTGTATGTAAGTGTGATTTGCCCCCTAGTCGGTGGTTTATCGCGAGAGATTGGTTTCTTAGAATCAGACTCACAGAATATCAGAATGGCATTACATTATAAGTGTCCCTGGTTCAGGATTCTGTCTAACAGGAGCTTGTGCACTGAGGATTGGAAAATATCAAAACATGGGATTTGTAGTTTTCATCTGGAATCAGTTGCTCATGTTGATAGCCAAGACATCGAAGTCTTATTGTTCCACTTTCTCGAATATACTTAGGATGAAAATTGCATACATTCTTCCCCCACATTCTATGTACTCTGGAGTCTCGGTTTACCTTTTCGAGTCAGCAGGAATCTGAACTTGCAGATAATGATATCTGCCTGCGGATCAAAGTTGACCTTAGAAACAGAACAAACGATCGAGACAGATATCAGAACTCTCAAACAAATTGAGCAGTGCCATAGTGGTTTAGGTTTGGTTTCGATACCAGAGATATACATGCACAAAGTATGTCACTCATCCTAGCAGAAGAGAACAATAAGCACTAGCACTTCGAAACCCAAAAGACTAACAGGCACCAATTTTCCTCGTTTTCATCCATTAATGACACCAAAACCAAATAAGGCTAATGGAGTACAGAGATGATGCATCACTTCTGGCCCTTCTTTTTCCACAAATCTCCGAATATTCTGATCCCAGAGTTCTTTCGCTTTCCACCTCCAAAGCCATCGTCTAGATCATCGATATTTCCTGGTGACCCTACAAAACCAGCATAACCCGCATGAGGCACCTCAAAAACACCTCCGAAATGCTTATCCATTGAACCGCATCTTCCAGGAATTCTCCCATTCATTTCAGCACTACCAGCAAGAACAGCAGCTGCCGCGTCTGCTGCTTTCCTCCACTGCTCAGTCTGCACCCTCAGCTTCTTCATCTCCGCTTCTAGTTCTTCTTTAGCTTCTTCCCCAGCTTCTAATTTCTCCTTCAATTGAATGTTGTCTTCTTTGCTCACTTTAAGTTCCTCTTCTAGCTGGCTCAGCTTTGCAGCCATTTCTTCTTCTTTGCTCTGAGCAGAAGACATTGTCATTGTTGCCTCGTCTAGTTGCTTTTTCAGGTTTTCAGTTTGCTGGCCAGCTACTTCAAGTTCCTTCTCCTTTTCTAGTAACTTACCTTTAAGCAAATTTATCTCATCCTCCTTCTCAGCCAACTGAAGCAGGTGCGGGGGTGGCTCCACAAATACAGGTGGCTCTGCTGGTAAGTCAATTGCTTTTGTTTCCTTCTCTATCTCATTGTTCAGTTGGCTGACCTCTATTTGAGTCTCCAAAGCAACCTTCTCAACTGGTACTTCAAAAACATCAGTCTCCTGCTGGTTCTCATCAGGAACATCATTTAAAGGGTTGCTCTTTATCTTGTTTGATTCTTGAACTTCTTTTACATGGCGCTTTTCAGGGATGTTGACCGTGTCTGGTGCAAACTTTGTCTTGGTTTTCTTCTCAAGCTTTTCTTGAGCTACTTTCTTTGCAGCCTCAGCTGAGGACAATTGCTCTTTCAGATGCTTCAGCTCTTCTTGAGCTTGGCCGAGCTGAGATTCCAGATCCGCAATGCGAGTTCCAAGTTTCTTTTGGTTAACAGAATCAGATTGGGCACCTCGTGGAGAACGGCGATCTCCTAGCTTAGGGCTTCGGTCAGGGATGGGACGATGGTGCGAGTTATCAGAATCAGAGCTTGAAGTTCTGAGCTGAAGTGAGCCTCTAGGTGACTGCCTCTGAGGCACTTCTGACCCCCTGCTGTCATGATAAAAAGCATGAGTATCTTGTGAAACAGTTGAACAATCTCATGTTATCATTTGAGTAAGCAGAAGCTGAAACACGCGAAACAGACTTCCTATTGATTCAAGTTAGCAGATTGCTGAAGACTAAGCTACATCACATTTATAACCATATGGTGGAGTGACTGGGAGAGAATGTACTCTTTCGTTTTCATTCTATGGAAATTGCCATACAATCCTTTGTCTCAATCAAATCAATGTTAACTTTCATTTAGGAGCATATTATGTGCATCTCTCTTGCATTAAATCTGTTAAACCGCGTTTAAATACCAATGAACTACCAAATTATGACCAGACAAAACTGCACAAATATATATGAACAGAGATTTTGATTGCATGTGAAAATGGATATTGTAGTTGACTTGGAGCATGTAGGCTTCGCTTTAAAGAAGTAAAACTCCTCACTGTCTAAGACTACTGGAAAAAGTATCTTGAAGTAACAAAAACTTATGAAAAATCATAGAAATGTAAACATCAATATTTTTATACTTTGAAAGTTTTCAATTGTTCCGCATTATATAAAAGCTAAATTGTGAAAGCTGCAAAAAAGGGGGGGAAAAGGTAAGAGTGGAAAGTAAAAATTTAAACAAACAAGCTTTGGAATTTATGGACATAATCAACATAACTATGTGCCTATAGTGACCGTGTGGATGAAAAGGGAGCAGAGTGTGGAGCATTTTGCAGCTGCCATGTGGATCAAGCTATTATCAAGTGAATCAAGCATTATTTACATGCTCATTTTAATATAGGCGCCATCATGACAAATAATATAAAATCTCGTACATTATGCTAAGGTATCTGCATAAAGATTTAAGATTTGCTCACTTACCTCGGTCTTGGCATTTCTTCTACTTAAGAAACTTTGGGCAAGGATTAGAAAAAAGATCAGTCAACAAGAAACACTTGACCTGCAAAACAATGATGGAATCAGCAGGAAGTCACATGTAGAGACATGGTCAAAATAAGCAGTTGAAATCCAACAGAAAATATGTGAACAACAGAGGGCAAGATGAAGAGAAAAACAAAATCTGCACTTGCTATCGACAATAGTAGCATCACAGGACAGGACTGCAGGACAGGTGGCAAGCCATCTCATTGGAAAACCAAAGCAGAAAAGTGTTGGTCATGTCCAATCCATCGAACTTCTCTTACCTGCTACTTGGTTTAATTCTCAAAAAGGAGAAAACAAAACAACAATACAGATAGCAATGCAGAGAATATTTTGCTCAATGCAAAAGTCAAAGACTTTCCCCAAACACCGAGAGGAATTGGACCTTCAAGCTAACGCCTGCTCCTAAAATCGAAACGCATTCTGGCCGAAAAACTTCACCGCAGAGCCTAGCAAGTTTCCCCACTCTCTGCTGGATGAAACCATCTCATGAGCTGACTCAGCTGAGATAAAGCCGGATGGATAGCAATTTGCTGGGGGTACCAAGAGTAGAGACTCTTTATCTTTCGTCCAAATCGTAAAAAAGCTCTAGGTGATTGACTGAAGAAGGCCTTTTGATTCCTGCATTGATTTTCTAGGAGATGATGCATAGGCCTTTATGGGAAGGTGTAAAAGGCATTCAGTCGTTTTGCCTCTTTCTCCTAACATATCATCGGCTTTTACAATCACCAAAGCAATTACCACCCTTTTTTGTCCAGAAGTTGACCCGACTTTCCAAGAAAAAGGCAGGCAAATGAATGATGTAGCAAAGCATCGCCATGATAAAAGAAGCTCTTTATGTGCAAAAAGTGATTCAGACGCCCCACCACTCGCGTTTCGCTAGCGAGAGAAAATTTCCACGGGCAGTCCATTTTGAACTTTGTGGGGTTGTATCAGTGGATATCCTAGAAGGACCAATTAGCCTTGACAACTAACTAAGCTAGATCTAAAACTCACAAAGCTTAATACAAAAATGGGTATTTGATCAAATCAAGTGATCCATGCCTAGAGCCCCAGAAAAAATACCCAAAAAGAATAAAAGAAAAACTTTCTCATGCACTTCCCTCACCATAAATGCAAACTCTTCCAGCAGAGCGGACTGTGCATAGTTTCTCAGAGTTGTTCGACATTCGGATCATGAAGTTAAAAGAGAATGCAGCTCGAAAAATCACTACCCTGTGGCTCAGTCAATGCATGCATGCGTTGACTGAGTGGAAAACAGCATATTCTCAGTGTGACCCCAAAAGGCAGCATTTTTTAAGAATGACCATGATCTCAGAAGATGATACCAAGCGCGCCAATAGATCAAGCTGGACACAGCACAACCCGTAAGAAAGAAAAGAACGAGGCTGATAAAACGAACAGCAAAGGAAAAGATGTTACCTTTGCTGTGCAAAGAAGCGAGATCTCTGGGGGCGAAAGAAAAGGGCCTTCCTTTATGGTATCAAACCAGCGAAATCTAAAAGGACACCATGATCATGGTTACTTCTCCGACAAATGCAGCCTGGAAAAAATTAGGAACGAGAGAGAGAGAGAGAGAGAGAGAGTGTTTAGCTGCAAAATATAGCGTCAGGTGTTGCTTATAAAGTGACAGTTACATTCGAAGCCCAAGGCTAGGCGGTAAAGAATTGCTCTAGCAAGCACAGAGCTTACTGTTAGAACTACAAAGAAGCTCCTTTTTGAAGTTTTGAATTAAAGCTGTAGAGAGAGGAGAGAGAGAGAGGGTGTGTGCGTCTGTGGCGTGAAGCTGTCAAAAAAAAAACATACATGGAACAGAGATTTTTTTCCTTTGGAGGAGAGGACAAGAGGGTAATTGCAGAGAAAGGTCTAATAATAAATAGACATCCCGAAATGAATCTTGAAAATCCCACCTTGTCCCTTGTGACACCTTTTACTCTTGTCCCCGTTGCTCTTTCACAAAGTTCAAACCTTCGCTTTCTTTGCACCATATTATATTTCTCTTTGACACTTTCTACTCTTTGTTTGAAAAGGCAGAACGTGGGCGGTTACTGTTCGTTCGTTCCCACACTCGTAATCCCACAAAACAAAACAAAAAACAAGGTAATAGAAAACTTAAAAAAGAAAACTTTCTTTGTTCTTTGTGGCAGGAGACAGACATGTACCCCTGTCTAATTGAAATTTTTGCACTATTTCGATCCATGGCGAGTTCGATGACTGCGCGAAAGAACAGTGTGATGAACATACATTTGAAAAGAGAAGAAGAAGTTGACACTGTTCGGTCTCAATTAAAGGAGAGATTCCCGTTGAGTGTAAACAACGAAACAAGCCCAATTCTCAAGTACTGTATATGGCCAAGCGAAAACCAACACAAAGTACTATACTTCATCACCAAGCAAAGAAGACATCGAAAACTGTGGCTGCTCAGCCCCACAGCAGAAGAAACAAGGAGAAAATTACAAGAGCAGTTGAAATTGCAACTGGCAGACAGATTTCAGACTGTGGGAGGCTGATGGATGCTTGGTCACATTGAACATGGTGATGTGTGGGTGAATGGTGAATGGGGGGCAGTTACCATGGTTCCATCCGCAAAAGGCTAAAACAAGAACGGTAGCTGAACCAGATAATCGATATTAAGTTGAATCGTGATGATGCTTCTTTTCCCTTTCTCGATACTATTAACCGGGGCATTGAGTACGTATTATTGAATGCAGCGAGGTTTGTCCATAGTGCGAGCCTTGAGGCAGCCTCAAAAGTGATCATATGTTTGACTCAACTGTTCAACTGGTGTCCTGGAAGTACAAGACACCGCAAAGATTCCAAAACAAGTCGCATCCTTTTATAGATTATAGTAATCAAGGAAGGTTTATATGGACCACAGGGTGCGGTTCTTGGCTCTGTTTTGCTAATAATTGGTGATAATGCACATGCTTACGCATTATTGTCGTGTACCTTTTATTTGGTTCCCCTACCCTTTTTATAATGGTCTGCCGAGCGTCGATAAGAGTTTTGATTTCCTGTGGAAGATGGTGGTTGTGGGCCTCTGCTGAGCAGCAGATTGTCTTTTGGAAACGGACCCTTTCAAATTTACTCCATCATCGGACACATTTCTGTGATGGAGCCTGGCGCTTAATGTACGTTCAAATTCCCTTCTGAAACCAAAAAATAAAAATAAAAATTGGAGATGATGGACATTGAGCCCAATCACGTGTTCGGAATATTATCCAAACTTATTGTACGGCGGTTAATTCAGTTCTAAATATTTTAATAGTGTCAATTTAGTCCGAAACTTATTGTACGACTGTCAATTCAGTCCTAAATCTTTCGATTAAGCTAATTTAGTCCTAAATATTTTAACGACATGTTAACTTAGTCATAAACCTTTAAACGAATTACCAATGGAGTTTTCCAGTTAATTTTGGCTGAAAATTACCGACGTGATGGTCCAATCAGCATCGATCATCCTACGTGGCGCAGGTGTGTTGATGTGGACTATTTTTATTGATTTTTAAATTTTTCTTTTCTTTTCTTTTTTCTTCAACGTGGGTGAGGGCCATGAAACCCACGCTGGCTATGGTGAGAGTTGCGGCCCTTGCCGAATCTGGGCGAGGGCTCACAAGCCCTTGCTATGGTTGATGAGGGCTTCGTGGCCTGGGCGGCACTTTGAAGAGAAAAACAAAGGAAAAGAAATAATAAAAACAAATTGGAAAGTTTTTTAAAAAATTATTCACATCAGTGCCAGTCACGCCACGTAAAATGGCTAAGGTTGATTGGATTGTCACGTCGGCAATTTCTAATCAAAATTAGTCGGAAAGACTACATTTACAATTTGTTAAAAGGTTTAGAACCAACTTTGCAAAATCTCAAAAGGTTTAAGAATAAATTAGCACGATTGAAAGGTTTATGATCAAATTGATAAATTGTCAAATGCTTAGGACTAAATTGATACAATTAAATTGTTTAGAACTAAATTGACTGCCACGCAATAGGTTGAAAACTTTGTTGGACAATTTTCCCATCACGTGCCCTTTTATACGATATTAGGTTGGTGTTTAAACTGAAGATCTTTCCTAGTTGAAGCGTAGATATAAATGTAACCTCACCGGTGCTCGTTAAGTATAAAAAAATCAAGTGTCGATATGAATTCTCCACGAGAGTCGCGCGTAAATGTGCCCGGGTTTAATTCGGCGTGATTACCTTCACATACAAAAGATTAATCGGATAGAGAGAAAAATTACTCGGTCCAATCACTGGCGACTAATGATTTTCACCGGTTTCCTGCAGTCGCAGACTAGAGAGGGAGTAAGAACTTCAAGAGCCTTTTATCATGCAGATGTACTGTGTTCTTGGGAAGATTGTGGTCACGAGGGTTCCTCTTGCTCGTCACATGAATGCGATGCTGGTCAATTTAATGGCGTGCGGTGGTGAAAGGAGGAGGGTCACAGCGGTCTCGGATTTTCTCAGATTAGGATCATGCCGTATGAGAGTTCAAAATCAATGCTTTTGAGAGAGAGAGAGAGAGAGAGAGAGAGAGGTGAACATTCAATTAAAGTATTATTAAGAGGCTCTTCCAACCACTACACCGCTGAAGCTCATAACTGAGTTCCCCTCCCCACACTCAATAATGAGTACGCAATGTCCCACGGCAGACCGACGCAGTTGATTGGGTTCATGATCCGATGGCAACCTTTCAAACCCTGCCATTACTCTCCCCCGTATCTTTTGATACCCATCCATCATGTGACAAGTGCCTCTTTCCTCTCCGTTTTTGTATAACCATCCACATGCACCGTCTTAACTTCGGTCTTCTATGTCCGTTCGAGCTGCGAACGTCCCTCTCGTCCAGGTCATTCCTTCCTTTTTCTGCACGTCTCTCGCTGGAGCGTCTCTTTCCGCAATCTCAAAAGGTGGTGGACTGGCTTAATGGAAATGACTAGAACGAGTAATCATGCCAAATCAAAAGGGTTGATCGAGTTAGACAATGACTCAGATGTTGCTTTGGACAAGTCTCAATCATGAAGCTCGATTTCTAGTCGATCCCAGTCCATCCAGACCAGATCGCAATGAATGACTCTGTCTTCCATCTTTCCATTTTCACCGATGAGGATGCTCTCTGCAAATCATAAAGCCAAAGCCGTTATACGGCTGACCAAAGGGCCCGAGCTCCATGCTTCTTGCCCACCTAGTTGAATGCCAGTCTATCCTAGCCTTTACGATTCATTAAGAGAAGTTATTTTTTGTCACTTTCAATCTACTCCTTGAAGGAACAAAGAAAGATGCTAAGGTGCATCATTTTTGAGTTTTTTTTGTCCAAAGGAACAAAGAAAGATGCTAAGTTGTATCGTTTTTGGGTTCTTGCCGACCAAGTTTTTTGCCGAACAAGACAGCGCTTTGATGTTACTACCTTTCCCCTTTCTATCATTCGAACCCTAGAAATGTTGGTTTCCGATTAAAATGCCATGGAGGTAACTGCTTCATGCTTCTTGCTCACCATGTTGAACGCAAGTCTCTCCTCACCTTTTGGGCTCACCATTGAATTTAAAGTCCATTCTTTCGAGAATAAGAGGAATCGGACCACGCCATTTGCAATTTGTGGCGAAATGTTGGGATTCAAAAAAATAAGCAGCCCAAATCTGCCAATCCTACGGGCAGATTTGCATTACGGTGCTCTCCACAGATCTTGGCATATCATAATATGAGCTCTGATTTGTAACCATAGTGCTAATGGATAACATGCAGCAAGAAAGGATGGTTTATATGCCATGGTGGAATTTGCATGTCATGATACTTTCAGTGACATCTAGACACCAAAAGCGATTCAACCCCGTCGGCACAGGATCACGAGGATTATCTACCGTGTTCATATTGGGATATCTGATATAGCTTCTTTTTTTTTTTTAATGTCAAAATCTGACATAGCTATTTAAGAGTGCCACTGGACTGCCTTCTGTTAGAGCTGCTATTAGGACTTAGCAACGGAGGAAACCCGATTATTACAAGCATCACGGTCAAGCTTTCATTTAACTAGAATAATCGGTTCTTCTTTTACATCTGTATACTGAGAATGGAAGAGATGAGAAATCAATACCTTTCAACTTCAGCAAGTAGTAAGCATCTCCCTGTGGCCTCCTCATCAGAGACGCTCGGCTGAAAAATAGCCATGACCAGCATCGCCTGTCCAAGAAACATCAACTACCAACAACCAATCTATTCTAAAATAAAAGAACTACTGCCATGTAACCCCAGGTCCACTGGTCACGGCCCGAGCCTCGGCCAGAGAAACTGCCATTGCAAGCATCATTTGCTCCTCGAAACTCTCTGGAACGATGGGAGGGGGAAGACTTTGAAAGCCCGCATCAACTTCATTTGGTCGTGGTAAAGCAGAAATCCCACCCATGTCTTCTGGTGAATCAGAACTTGCATAGCTGGTTCCCGCTTCAGCAACTTCAGAGCCACGGTCCATGTTCCATTCACCATCATCCCTTGCCATGGGAATCCCTCCCCCATGCGGAAGTTCCGTTCCACCCTCTGGGGCAGCATAACTGCCCAAATCTTGTACCGCAGTTTGGTAAAACTGACCACAATTTGGAAGCACATTGTATGTTGACATAGTGTTGTGGCTAAAGGAGGATTCTCCACTCATCTGTTGCCGCTCAGCAAGGGCAGCTATTGCACAGGCAAGTCCACCAGATGGAGATGATGCTGAGCCCGCCGCCAATGGAGCAGTGGCTTGGGAAACATAGTGGTCTTCTGAGACATACTGTTCAGAAGGAGCAGCGTCACTTTGAGCAAGGCCTTTATGCTTGCCATTCTCCTGTTTTTACCGTCAGCAGAATAATGTATCAGCTGGAATAATTCGATTACTCTAAGCACCATGATGCCACGAATGATAAAAGACAATGGTTTGCAGATTTCAAGGTGCTTAGACATCACTAAAATCACCAGTCGGTTAAAAGACACACCAGATTTACAGCAATTATATCATGCTAAAAAGCAGATCATAAGTCACGTTATTTATTTCCAGCCACTATAGTGAAATTTTATGTTAAATTGTGTGCTCCGAACAATCAAGTCATCAAAAACAACCATAAAGAAAAGTCACTATTACAAATTGACAATACCCATGGATAATTTCTACATATGGTATCACACTGCTATTGACATAGTGTAGCGTGCTAATAACAGGGCCCATGCAATGCGAGCTCCATGCACTTTCCATGAAAATATAGGCTCCACATGATTTGTGCAACATCAAAGGTCCTCTCTACTTCAGCAGCGACAAACTAGGACTCTCAAGAGAGAAACTATAGCTTTCACATAGCATACTAGTATCTTATTTGATAAAAAAATCAAACACAATAGTTATCCAAAGATTAGAAACCATGAAGCGAAGCAACTCCAAGTGAATATAGGTTCCGCATTCCCATCATGGATCCAAACACTTTTTAGATGTTACCATCTTGCAAAACGATAATATCCATGCTCAACAAACACCAGCAGTTGTGCAACAAAATTACTCAAATTGCTCCAATGCCTTCCCAGACCACAGAACAATAAATGGTAGAACTGACAACAACAGCACAATAAAATCTATTCTTCAAGGACACTGACCGGACAGTATCAGGAGATGACGAGAATTTTCTGCATAACAACATTAAGAATATCACCACAGAGCGCAGATTATCAAGAGAGCAACCACATTTGGGAACCTCGAAAAACATAAATATAAAGAAAGCAAAGCATCTCAATCTTAATAACAACTTCTGGAAATACACATTTCCCAGTGATAAGATGGTATTCCATGTCCAAAAAGCCAAACCAGAAAAATTTCATTCCCATTTTAGCTTAATTTCCATGGCTAACTACAGAATCACAATATCAACAAATCATTGCTATAAAAGTTCACCTGAATGGAAAGCCAGATTGCTTCCATGACCATTATGTCCTCGAGATCCAGATCAAATTCATCATCCCTGCAAATGAGCCAGTGAGATACAGATTTGACTGCCAAAATGAAGATATACAAAATAAAGGGATTTTTTAGAGTAAGATCCTTAAAAACATGTACTTCCTATATAACACATTTTCTAATGACGCAAATGGATGCCAACCAGTCAGAGCCCACCACTTAAGTTTGACTTTCACAATAAGGCATCTCAAGACAGACAAAAGTGTCGTGGAGAACTGCCTATCATTGAATGAAGGGGCATTAATTGTTCTTCAGTGACAACCAACTCATATCTTCACACCCAAAAGGAAAAAGAACTGGAGTTGCTGTAAGCAATAGGGCTGTACTCATTTTAACTGAAAACTATGAATAATTTTTTTTTGCTTTTGAGGTCACGTGCCTGAATGAAATAAAAATATGATAGTCGCAATTCTCAGTCTTGGTATTTTCCAAGGGATATAGTCTAATGATCACGTCCTTGTAAGTTTCATCAATATCAGATACAGATCCACAATAACAGCAGAGAAGCCGAGAAGCCCACTTCAGGCTCCAGAGATTTGTTTTTTCCTCAAATCTCTTCCTTTCTTTATATCGATATACTTTCTTTTCTTCGTTTCTTTGGGATGGGGGAAATAGGGGCATAGATTCATGTACTTGTAAGAGCTGCCATTATAGATGGAATAAATTAACAGCTATCATCAATTTAAGTATCAACTTCCAGGGAGGATAACAATGTAGAGGCCCTTCACACTAAGATCCATAGCTATTTGCCCAATAAGGTTAACTAATTACAGAAACCCTCCTATGTCGTTTTCAACACGAGATTCTTGGCGTGCCTCGAAATAACATCAGGAAATAGAACAAGGACTTAAAATTAACCCTTACCTGTTTGTCCTTAGGTGGGTAGGTTGTCTACTTATCGAAGTAGAACAAGGCTGATCAGCAGAAACAATTTCTTCTTCATCTGCAGGGGATCTCCTAGATGAAACTGCAAACAAAAATGGACATTTAGCAACACTCTCGGGAGTAAATACAAGACATGGAATTAAGAGTTCAAATTCCAATGAAAATGTACCTCCAACCGAGCCATGATCAACCTCAACAGGTCCCATAGTTCTGCTTGACGAACTTAAATCTTGTCTCCTCAGCATCCGCTCTTCCTCATCCTGGAGTTCCTTTTGTCGCATCCTGATCTTTGCTTCTATTACACGCTGTTCTTCCTACATAAAGAATGTAATTATTCATTATCTCTAGAACGGTCCCACATTTACGGCGAGAAATGCATTCAAACCAAGAGAAGCGTATCTTACGATTTGCTCAATGCCCTTTTCCTCCTTTGTTTTCACACCCCGATATTCCACTGCATAATTCAAGGTTTTGCAAAATGGGCACCTTACATCATTAAGAAGAACAATTGAGAGAAGATGGAAAGAGAATTGAAAAGGTATGTATTGACAGATTCATAGACTATCAGCGAAATAATATTGCTGGTGAGATGGTTAAGATCGAAGGATACGGTGTAGGGCGAGTGGAATTGGGAACCTTCATTTGCAGAAAACACTCTGGTACACAGAAGAGGAATCGCGTCACTATCAGCTGACAATAATTCAATGCAAAATGCAACAGTTACCAGACATTTACCTGTACAAATGCCTTTTGTGCAACATCTGGATCGGTTAAGGCTAGGGTAGTACTGCAAAAAACAGAACAATGGGGAATGCATAATTAGTGTCTGTCAACAGGTCTCGGGAGTACAAACAATTATCTCCAAGATAGCATTTGCCTCATCACTCAGAGGATCAACACGAAATTGAGGCAAGACAAAGAAAGGCTGACAGATAGAATGTCTTCTCACTTCACACCAAGCTTAGCTTCTTTCCTCTATCTAGAGGACCCCCGAACTAAAAAGTGCATGGAGGTCAAGCAAACGTAGGGGAAAAGAAACTAAAAATTCACCCGACAGCAGTGCTAAAGGAGAATGGGAGAAGACTAACCAAGAAGCAAATTGGGCATTCTTCGAGTTCGCACGTGCTTTCTTCGTCGCCCGGATAGCATGGGGCAAGCTTGGATTCAAGAATGAGTTTCCTGAGCCTCTTAATGTCGACATCTTTATGATGGTACAGCCCTTGAGGCCTTGTATATTTCTCATCCACTACCTGTCTCCTCCTTCCCAGTTTATTACCCATGCAATACCGCACGGACAACCTCTTCGCTTCTAGCAGGGGAAGGCGGGAAATCTCCTTCCCTCTTTCACGTCCGTCGGCCAAATTCTCAATTCCAAAATCAACCCGCGAGCATAAAAGACAGCACCCACCAACAAGAACGCCACCCACGAGGAATTCTACATACCCGCCACTGTCCTCACTTATCAGCTCTTGCTCGAGGAGACAACACACGCGGGGACATATCCACGCATCGAAATTGCCCAGGCACCAACACCGTTATCAAAGCGCAGAGGGCTCGCGACAACGCAAAAACCCTAACTACGGACGCATTTCGCGTGGCGCAGCTCTGGTTTCAGCCCGGCCGGGGACATTCTGCCGCAGGAGAATGTTACAGCAGCCCTGAAACGGAAGTACAGGCTAAATATGACAAGAGACGGAAAAACAACCCACGAACGCAAAAAAGAGCCCCAAAAAAAAAAAAAGGGAGAAGACCCCCAAAACCCAGACTAACGACGGTGGCAAAGAAACCCTAAATTCTTCGACCAAAGAGCAGCCCGCTCACCGCGAAACCACCAAATTCCAGTACAACCGGGGACGACACAGGCTCCGCCGCAGCCCGGGGAACATTCCCACCGCCCGAAACCGAGAACGCGAGGAGAATTCGACCACCGGGGGGGGGGGGGGGTGACGAGGATCGAGCCCCGGAGCAAAATCCGCCCTGAAGAGGGGAATTGGGATCGGCGCAGCCGCCCTGAAGAGGGGAAGGACGCGCCGGAGAAGCAAGAAGAGCGCGCGCGCGGGCGCCCCCGGCGAGTCCCCTCGGAGAACGGGCGGTCCCGGGGAAATGGCGGAGGGCGGGAGACGACGGAGAAGGAAGAGAGAGAGAGAGACTTGAGATCGATCGATCGATCGAGAGAGAGAGAGACGAGGAGGTTTGGTGGCTTTTGCTTCAGCGAGGAGGGGAGCACAGAGACGCCACCGCACACAATCGGGGACCCCCTCCTCCTCTTCCAGACACCATTAGAGAGAGAGAGAGAGAAGAGGGTAAAGCGACTGTTCCGGGTTTGCAATTACGTGAAGTTTCTACTAGATTAAGGTTACTAAATATTCTCTGATTAAGGCGAAAAATATATAAAGGTTTCTATATATATTTCGAAGCGGAAAATAAAACGGATCGACCATTTAGCTTTGCTTTCCCATTTTGGGATTCATCTGGGCGTGCGATTAACGAGCCTCCCAAAAATTAAGGATAGGGGCGCGAGATTTTTACGTGGGAGACGGTAGATATACGGAAATCCGTACTCAAAATTCATGCCGTTTAATCGCGGACGTGAATAACTTCACCAGATTAAAGTCTGAGCAATTTTTTAGCGGCTTTGAAACCCGATTGCCCTTCCGTATCGTGCGCGATCCCATAATGGGTAGTTGTTGGATTGATTGCAAAAGTAATGTTGAGGGAATTGGTAAGGATGTGATTGAAATCCGTTATATTCACAGAATTTAGAATTGCAATCTCGGTTCTTTTCTTGCCTTTTATATTTCAGTTGCGCGCTTGCCTTTTTCACAAACTTCGAAGGTTTTCTAACTCGTCTATGCTTGTCGTGTTGTTTGGTTTGGTTTGGTTTGGTTTTGGTTTCTTCAGTGCGATCTCTTTCCACACGTTAAAAGAGAGGGAAGGGAAAAGGAAAAAAAAAGGAAAAGGAGAAAAAGGAAAAGACACGTAAGAGAAGATGAGAGAGAGAAGCAAGGCACGAACGAACAGAGCGGTAGAGTAGCAGAGCGGGAAAGAATCATCATTTATCTCCCCCGGCAGAAGTCTTCCACCCCCCCAATGCCACGCGCTCCTCCCCCCGCGTGCCACCCACGCGCTCTTTCTCTATCCAAATCCCCCCAGTTTGGCTTCTCTTCTCCCCCAATTAACAAAAAGTCAGGGGGCGTGAGATTCTTGCATAACTTGCCATGTAAGGAGCGGGCAACACAGACCACTCGAATCGAGAACCGACCGGACCGGATCGAATTGACTGATTTTTGGCGATTTTTAGGAGTATCGCTCGACGCTCAGGCCTCTCTTGCTTGTCCCTCTAGTTCGACTCTCGGACCATTTAGGTGCTGCATGAAAACCATTCTGGTTTTGCCCAGAACTGGTTTTTTGTTCCTAGAATCAGTTTTGAACCAGAAACCTGTTTGGTAACGCAATTTCATTTTTCTATTTTCGGGACAAGTTTGCTTCCAAAACTGATTCTGAAACCAGAAATGAGAACAAAAAAAAAGTTGATTTTTCGTTTCTGGAACAAAAGTGAAAACCATTTTTGAGAAATTCATTTTCTTCAACACACATATTCATATGAAAGTCACGACCTTTGAGGTAAGAAAAAAAAGCAAAAAATCAAAAATTTCAAAACTTAACAGAATGGTTTAGAATTTGTGGCTACCCACTTTCAGTGAAATTTAAATTTTTTTAGATGCCGAAAAAAATAAAAATAATAAAAAAATAAAAATTTTCAAAATTTCACAAAATAACTTAGAAAACCTATAGCCACCCACTTTGAGCAAAATTTAATTTTTTTAGATGCCAAAAAAAATAAAAAATAATAAAAAAATCTACAATTTAAAAACTTCACAGAATGTCTTAGAATACCTGTGGCCACCCAATTTGAGTGAAATTTTATTTTTTTAGGTGCCAAAAAAAATAAAAAAAAAGTAAAAAATCAAAAATTTCAAAACTTCACAGAATGACTTAAAATACTTGTGGCCATTCACTTTGAGTGAAATTTAAATTCTTTTAGGTGCCAAAAAAATTTAAAAAATAAAAAACTTCAAAACTTCACAGAATAGCTTAAAATACCAGTGGCCACCCATTTTGAGTGAAATTTAATTTTTTTTAGATGCCAAAAAAAATAAAAATAAGCAAAAAAGTAAAACTTTCAAAACTTTACATAATGGCTTAAAATATCTGTGGCCACTCATTTTGAGTAAAATTTTATTTTTTAGGTGCCGAAAAAAATAAAAAAATAAAAAATTTTAAAACTTCACAAAATAGCTTAAAATACCTGTGGCCATCCACTTTTGAGCCAAATTTAAATTTTTTTAGATGCCGAAAAAAATAAAAAAATAAAAAATAAAAAATAAAAAACTTCACATAATTGCTTAGAATACCTATGGCCACCCACTTTGAGTGAAATTTAATTTTTTTAGGTGTCGAAAAAAAATAAAAATAAGCAAAAAAGAAAAATTTTCAAAACTTTATAGAATGACTTAAATACTTGTGGCCACCCACTTTAAGCAAAATTTTATTTTTTTAGGTGCCGAAAAAAAGAACAAAAAATCAAAAATTTTTGAAATTTTACTCGAAGTGGATGGCCACATGTATTCCAAGTCATTTTGTGAAGTTTTGAAAATTTTGATTTTTTATGTTTTTTTTTCACCTAAAAAAATTTAATTTCGCTCAAAGTGGATGGCCACATATATTCTAAGTCATTCTGTAAAGTTTTGAAATTTTTGATTTTTTTCTTTTTTTTCACCTCCAAAAATTAAAATTTCACTCAAAGTGGGTGCCCACAAGTATTCTAAGTCATTCTGTGAAGTTTTGAAATTTTTGAGTTTTTGAATTTTTTTGGGCACCTTAAAAAATTTAAATTTCACTCAAAGTGGGTGACCACATGTATTCTAAACTATTTTGTGAAGTTTTGAAATTTTTAATTTTTTGATTTTTTTTTGCACCTAAAAAAATTTAAATTTCACTAAAAGTGGGTGGCCACAGGTATTCTAAGCAATTCTGTAAAGTTTTGAAATTTTTTATTTCTTGATTTTTTTTGAAAAAATTCAACAAATTTCCTATTTTCCCAAAATCTGAATTTTTTTTATTTTCTCGACATTTTGATTATTTTTTCTGGAATTTTTCAATTTTTTGGGATTTTCTGAATTTTTTTAAAGATTTTTATGAATTTTTCGGATTTTTTATTATTTTTATTCCATTTCTAAAAAAATGGATTTCTGTTCCTGGAAATAGAATTTTCTGTTGTTTATCAAACGGGTTTTTATTTCAGAAAATAGAAATTTTGTGTTGTTATCAAACGGGTTTCTGTTCCATAAATAGAAATTTTTTGTCATTATCAAATGGGTTTTTTTTCTCAGAAATTCATCCAGGAACCAGAAATAGAAAAATCTATTTCTGGTTTAGAAACTCATTTCGGAACAGAATAGTTATCATTCGCTACCTTAGTTGACGGAAGACGACTTGGAAGAGTTCTTGCAACCAAAGCAGTGCTTAAAAAACCCTCTCGTACTAGTAGGCAAGTCTCCTCCTCCGCCTCATTTTCTTGCGAATAGTTTGTTTATCCTTTAATTTTTGCGCTGTAGTCAACTTTAAAGTACATGAATTGTAGAGAGCTTGTCAATTTGGGGACATGTTTCTCTTCTTGAAATCGATAAGTGAGTTGGAGGGACCAAATCAAGGCTTAATTGAGGGTGATACTGCAATCCCAATAAACGGTTCCATTGGACCTGGCGGTCCGATCCTTGGTTTCAGAAACTAGAAATTGATCCATCTAGTCTGATTTTACGGTTCCTGGGTGGGACCGAACCGAAAACCGATCACCTTTATAGTATATGTAATTAGCCTTTATGCACACTTTATGTATGTGTTTATGGCTGTTTTCTCGCAGTTCTCATAATAAGCCCAGAGATTTCAGAAACTAATTATTATAGCTTGAACCCGTGTAAGATGGTAATCACATCGCGCCCATTTAAAACTCTCAAAGATTGCTAAACTTATGTAGTTAAAAAAAAAAAAAAAGAAAGAAGGAAGGGAAGAAACTTAAAAAAATGATGACGTTGTAAGAAGACTTTTATCGGTTTTACAGTCCACATAAAAATGGTTTGCATGTTGATCTTGGACGATTGATGCTGGTAGAATCCACAGCCATAAAATCAACTTCAAACTCACATTTTGCTCCTCAAACGGTGAAATGTGTAGAGTTTGGTCTGCTCTAGCGATGGACCCAACCATCTTTTATGGCCAAAAAAAAAAAAAAAAAACAGCACGATCGCTTCAATCATCTCTTATGGAAAAATTGGCATAGGAAAGCGAGACAAAACACTCTTGTGGCTCAAAACCTTGACAAGACTATAAAGGAGGGTCTTTGATCGAGACCATGTCGACATGTTGCCACGTGACTGAAGATCTCGTGGAGGATATCAAAGGGGCAGTTCACATTGTGGGCCAAGGCTTCACCGTCCTCTCTCCTTCGCCACTTCGATTTTATTGCGTAGTTGAAGGTGATGGAAAAATGATCATTGCTTTTAAGATACGATCGTTTTCGAGAGAACCGAATGATTTAGAAAGTACTTTTTTTAAAAAAATAATTGTTCATGTCATTTTAAAAAATTAAACAACGAAAAATATTTTTATTATCGATAATAATATATATTTCATTATTTTCGTTAGCGACGAAAGAATTTTTCATTCATTTATTTTTTCAAACGGTATAAGCAATCCTTTTTCAAAAAATATTTTTCAAACCGCTCATTTTCTGTAAAACGAACGCATCCTTAATTTCTATAAAAAAGTTACTTCCCGTATAATAAAAAATTTTCTTCTAATCAATGTTAATATAAATATTAATAAAGTGAAAAGGGAAGAATACCGATTGCAAAAAAAAATTATTAATTGTCTACCTTCAAAAATCCCGAAAGAAATGAGATTCATCGCCGAAAGTGAGATTTTCGCACACCATCGATCATGTGCATTCTCAATTACTATACACTATACGACGGGTCTATAAATGCTTCACCGAATGAGATTCCATTAAGTATGCGAATTTGACTTAATCACATACGTCGAAACCTTTTATAAAGTTAATGAGATGGGTGCGCACTACAGACAATAGACTCGCGGCGAAACATTCTGATCGGTAGTAATTGCTAACAAAGCCGGCATCACTCGATTGTTTACTTAAGTTCGAATGATGTGGCCGGACAAAATTGTCCTTTTTTTTATCGGCACGGGGACAGGGAAGGGCAACCACCGAAATCGCCCCTCCGAACATTATCGCGAGAGTCCCGCGCTCTCCCTACAGGAAAAAATGATTGATATAATCTACGGTTATTCAGTCTGCTCGCGGCTGTTCAGAATTAGCGAGAGACGCCCTGATCGGTCGATCGATTCGAGATCCGCTCGCGGCGTGGCTCGGAGCATTCGGAATTTGCCGGGCGGGAATAGAGAGGGAGGCGAGAGGGCGCGCGTGGGCGTCACGCTCGACGAGGGGGGGGGGGGTGGGGGGGAGGAGAGCGGGGGACGAGCCGGAAGCGAGGGACAACCGGGGGCCCCACCGAACGGGACTGGCTTTGGCTCGACAACATCCAGGCCGTTAAATCTGTTGACCAAGGTCTCGATCGCACGACTCCTGTTCCCCCCCCTCCCCCTGGCTTAATTTTTTTAATCAATTTCTCCCCTTAATCCCGTGTCAGCCACAGTAATAATAAATATATAATCTTAAAAAAAAAAAGGAGGGTTAATTCCCATTTTGTCCCGACCCGAGGTAGGACAATCCAACCTGATCTCCAGCAGAATGATTAGCAAAAGCGACGTCGTCGTACGAGGCCGCCGATCCGTTGACCCAATCGGTTCGGTTGGGCCAACCGAGGAGCTCGGTGGCACCGTGGCTCGCTTTACAAGCGTAGCCGCAAACCGAGTGAGTTTTCCAAAAGTTGGTAGCTGCTGTTCCATATACCTTGGTCGAAAGTCCAACCGAAAAACGGGACATGCACCAACGAATTAATTGATAAACAAATGAAAGGGGCGCAAGTACGAGTTAGCGTATCATCAATTCAGATTTCCCGCGATTTTGAAATTTGAATCGGGACGTCGCCGGCCCGGCGGCCCTCGTCCCGAGCTGCAGTGTACCCATGTTCCGGGATCGAGGGAGACCGGGTGCGGCCGGATCTGAAGGTCGGCTGTGCCTAATAATAAATCCGGAGCGAGACCAGTGGCAGGAGATTCGCATGAAGATATTCGAGAGAGGCTGTCGGGCGACTCACCGGTGCCGTTAATCACCTCCGGTGTGATGCGAGCAAAAACGGTATAAGTAGCATCTCTTTTCCGATAATCCTTTCCTCTCCTCTTTTTTGGGATTTTTTTCGGGGTCTTTGCCGGTGCGGGAAAAAGAAGAAGGTAGTTTACACATTCACCGTCGGGCGATCAACGTGCGAATGAATGAATTCGGCTATAAGGCTTCGTTCGTTTTGCAGAAAAGGAATGATTTGGAAAATATTTTTTAAAAAAATGACTGCTTATATTGCTTGAAAAAAAAAAATAAACGAACGGAACATATTTTTATCGTTCACAAAATATTTAGACACAAATCATTATCGATAACGAGAACATTTTTCAATTGATCAATTATTTCAAGCAATACAAGCTATCATTTTTACACAGATTATTTAATTTTTCGCGAAATAAACCGAAACCTTAAATTTATTTCGTGTCAAACAAATCTTCGGTCCAACGGCGAATGCGTAAAAGAAATTGTTCGACGGGCGATTGGGCCCACGCGCAGAAGCGGTGCAGACCTTTCTCTTGCAGTGCTTGTTGGTCTGGGACCAGCGTTTGGTCCAAACGGCAGATCGCACCGAGTCTCGATTTCCACTCCAATCCAACGGTGCGCTAAAACCGCACCGCGCCGGTCGTCCTTTCTCGCCCTTTTTGATTCGACTAGACCCGAGCTGAAGATCCTCGCAGGAGCGACTCGGGGATTGCAATACCTACAGGGTCCTTCGAAATACCAAGAATGGTACGCCATACACGAACTAACATAGGCTAGAACCTCGGATCCGTACGAGCCGCCCAAACTTCGTTTCGCACGCCGAGAGTTCATATTCTCTGCTACCGCGCGGCAGATAAACATGTCCGATGTTTCTTCTGCATGGATGATGATGCAGTAGTTTGGACGCAATCAATCACAGCGCATCATACAATGAGCTGGAATTTGTTTTCTTGAAGATCCGGCAATATACAGTTCTCACGAATCGTTGCCAATTCAGTTTCTTTAAACAATTTTCGACAATTCAAAGAATCCAAACGTCAAGTACAGTAAAGTGCAAACATGGCGAATTCACTCGGTTCTCGCATTCACTCAGTTCCAGGGGCATGAAAACAACTATTGCAAATGCTATATATATATCTGTATAAAACTGCCTCAATACATAGATAACAGCACACTTTAAAGAATATATGTGTGCGTATTCGTGCGCGCGAATAGAATAATGTCCAAGATACAAATACTAGCTTGCGAAATGGATCTACAAATTTGTACAACAGAACAATAGTTGGGTCTTAAGGTTTGCTGCATCGCTATGTAAATCAATTTTATAAATTGATATTCATATGGCTCGAACGTTAGCCCAATGAATAAAACAATATCTCGAGAAATAATTAAATAAACCACGGTACACAAAAGTCGAATCAATTACTCCACAGATCGTTGAGCTCACTCATGGGCGGCATCTCCTTGAGCATTCTGTCCAGGTCGAACTTGAAGGACTGATTCCTCGACATGCCACCGCAATCCCCTACGCCCGATTGAGCGCCTCCCATCCCCGCCATGCAGTTCTGGGCGTCTAGCGAACCGGGCACTTTCGAATCTTTCCCGGTCAACTGCTGCACAACCGACTTGAAGCTCTTGGGGTCGGTCTGGACGTACTGCGTGTTGATGATCACAACCTTTATTCCCTCCTTGCCTTTCTGCTCTGTCATGGGATTTTCGCTTCCGTCGCTAAAGATGATTGTTTTCAAGATGCTGTCAGCCCAAAAGACGAGTGCCTGTACAAGATAAAAGAAAGAATTGGTACCGAAGCAATCCAACGGCGGTGAGCTCCTATATATAGCGGAAGATAGAGAGATAGAGAAGATTAGACCGGATGATGCATGGAAGTTCGTACGGACAGCGGGTATTGACGGTTGATTGGAGGTTGCTTGTGATTGACCGTCATCGGCCACGTAACGAGTACAGAGATTCAAGCAGTCTAAAACGACCAAGTTGACATTGTTATTTGCTCTCTGTAAAATGCGTTTTGGTTCGGTCAAAGTCAAGGCACGCAGCTTCGAGGGTTTTGATTTGTCCTCCACCCTCCTGCACTAGACACGAAATCACAGGTTTTTGAAGATTTCTGGACAACCGACGACGTGTCCGCGTTCCTTTCGGGTTCGGTTTCGTCGTTCCAAAAGGGGGTTTTCTAGGATCAACCGCCGTACATCGCAAGCCCTTGCGCCGCAAGCGAGGTGTACTTGTCGGCGTTGGGTGTGCGTGTGTGGATTGAGGAGTTACTCCGCGACTTGGGAAAAAGTCAATGCAAGTCGTTCTTTTCAAAGGGTCATCATTCTCCCATGTTGTATAAATTGATATTAGTTGATGATTGGTCCTGTACGGCGGTACAAATCTAGAAAGGAGGAGGAAAAAACCTTGATTTCTCACACGCATCAAGGTGAGATGTGGGGAAGTTACTGAGAAAGTGAGGTGCTCTGGCCTGATGTGGATAGCTTTTAGGAACAATGGCACGTGCTTTTGATTTTAAAGCAACTACGAGGTTGGTTTTGTATGTCATTTCCACCGGGTTTCAGGGGAAAATATCGCTTTTTATTCGTCATGCACCGATACGACGAATCGATCAAATGTTTGTATTGACCACCTAATATTTTAGGAAAATTCAAAATAGGATTTAAAGTACCTTTATTTTCTCAAAAGATGGTCCAAAATGAATTTTCTTTGAAATAAAAATTTGAAGTGGTCACGATAATTTCGGATAAGAGTTTGACCTTATTGGCTGGCTAATTTTCCGATCGGTCCAAGACATTTTCGTTAAAAGATAAATTTTAAAAATTTTCCTTTGGATTCTTTCCTGTTCATCTTCTTCTTCGTCCAGCATGATGAACAGGGAAGAGCCACATATTCGCCTTGTTCATATTCTTCTTCGTCCAAGGATTCCAAAGGCTTAGTGTTGCACAATGTGAAGGCCATTAGGCAGAGTGAGTTCGGAGAGACTGTTTACCGAGAAGGTCGTGCGGAGGTACCCAACCATCCGGCAACGCAGGACGCGATGCAGCGCGACCTCTAGATGATGAGCTCAAGTGCAGGGAGAGAGAGAACCCATGATTCCGAAGGCGTAGCGTTGCTTGATCTAGTAAAGCGATTGCAAATCTAACTAGAAGCCGAGGAGGTGGTCCTTTCATTGCTCATGGTCTATGTTAAAATACACATCTGAGTTGTGTTAAAAAAGTCATACATCAAATAATTAATATGGTGTTGAGTAATTAATATATCATAATTGGACCATAACTTATTGATTTAAGCTTTTGAGTGAAGGTGGGTCCAACTGGATATATTGACGGGCTTGGATTTGAGCTTTCCCTTTGGCGATCTCTCCAGGTGAAGGTACCAAGCTTCTGCTGCATATTCTCAACAAGTGGTATCAGAGTCCATGGTTGATTGGTGAGCCTCCAATCTGTTTCGGTATTTGGTGAATATCTCAACAAAGAAATCTCATGATCGACGCGAGCTCACACGTGAGGGGGAGAATGTTAATAGACTCACGTGTGTGAGTTGTGTTAGAGAAAGTTGAGCAATTAGTATATCATGATTGACTCATAATTTATTAACTTAAACTTTTGAGTAAAGGCGGGTCAAACTAAATATGTTGATAGGCTTGGACTTGAGCTCTCTCTTTGGTGATCTAACAAGGTGAAGGTATCGAGCTTCTGTTGCGCATTCTCAACAATCCATCATAGCCGGATCTTCTCCACAGCTTAGAATTGTAGTATGACCCCTCCCGCTGACGGGTGTCGGACTCGCCGTGCCTCTTGAAAGCTCACGTCCAGCTTGAAAGTTGGTCATGGTGGCGCATTCTCAACTCCCGACAACCAACCTAGTCTACCTTGGATCGCTGTTCAACGTTGTGAAAACAACGCAGGATAATATCTGAGGTTATTCAAGGTAAGTTTGGCGATTCCGTAGAGTGCCGCCATGCACAAGAGTGTCACCAAGGATGGTGAAGCGGGTCGCTGACAGAAGACATGAAAACGAAGACAACGAATGGCAGACGCACATGTTGTTGGCCCCTTTTTCTTTATCAATCAAACTGATTTGTCTAATTTCCACACGAATCCTTTGCTGCAATGCTAATTTCTCAACTCCGATTACGAGGAGCGACGACCGGCGGCAGCAAGTGGTCCTCATCAGCATGTGCTCGTAGGGCAGCATCGGTCACGCCATGGCCGGGCCTTCGCCGCCAGGTACTACCGCGTCCTTGCCACCGGGCGGTCCCTCTCCTCCATGGTCAAGTCTTCGGCACCAGTTACTGCTGCGTCCTTGAATTGGTTATTCTCGCGTGCGACTTTGGCCACTGTGCCCACCGCCCTTCCCTGTTATCTTGTTGGAGGAAGAAGAAGATTAACAGTGAAGAAGAGAGAAAAATTAAAAAATATATTGTTTTTGGCCAACAAAGTTTTTGACCGGCCGGCTAAGTGAGGTTCTTATTTGAAACCGTCAATGCCATTACAAGTTCTTATTTAAAATAATATTTACTTCAAACTATCTTTTGAGAAAATCAGAACATTTCATATTCTTATTTGACATTTTTCCTAATATATTTTTCTCTATCGACAATGATTCATTTGATGTAGCGGTCGATAATATGCTGGTGCATTACTTGATATCGCACTTTTAAATTTTACATGAATTTTCTTTTTTACCATGAAAAATTTGAAAGTTGGACTAGGTCAATCGATTCAACGAGGGTATCTGTTTTTCAAATGGTTTTTTTGATGATGGCTGGTTAATGCGTTTCGATTTGTTTTTATGAATCTGGTTTGATACAACTTTAAAATAGCATAGTGAATACACAAGTTGAGCCCATTAACATGTCTTATTATATTTTTTTTTGGTAAGGAACATGTCTTACTATATTTAGCTTCACTTAAAATTTCAAATCGCGTAGTTATATAGGGCTAATTAAATATTATTATCAATTATTTACTTCAGCTCTAAATATTCAATGTGACATTTTTTTTCTCAAGTCACGGGCACGTGCACTCAATACCTTTTTTGGGCCCAAAAAATCCGTGTGTACGAGCAAGCAAATAGTACGGCGCCCAACAAGATGAGCAAAGAAAAGGGTTCTCAACACACACGTGCATTCATGCGTATTTTTTTTTGGCAGGGAATTTTGAAATTTCAAGAAAGCGGCGACGCACAATATCCATGCTTTGCTGAGGATGCATTTGGTAACTTGATAAATAATGACTGATTTTATTCTTTTATTTTCGAGAACAAAAAAAAAAATACAAATCCGTTTGGTAAATTTTTTATTTTCGAGCACAAATTTGTTTTCAGAGTCAGTTTTGGAACAGAATAAAAAAAAGTTGCTTCTTGATTTTGAAAATAATAATAAAAAATGAAAAATTAATTTTTTTTCTTCTTCTTGGTTGTTCTTCTTCATTTTTCCTGGCCCGTGGCTGGCGAGGGCGAGGGCGGCCCTCGCCCAAGCCACAAGCAATCCTTGCCGGATCTAACAAGGGTCTAGCCCTTGCCGGCCCTGGCCTGTGGCCGGTCGCCGGCGCTGGCGACCTGGCCATGGGCCAAGGAAGGGGAAGAAGAAAAAAAAAAAAGGAAGAAACGAGAGAAAGAATTACTAAAAAATTTAAAATATTATTAATAAAAATAAATTTTGTGTAATTACTAAATATATTTTTGTTCTTTTTCTATTTCAAAAATAGAAATTTTGGGTAGCTACCAAACGCCTTCAAATACTTAGAAATTATTTCCCGGAATAGAATAAAAAAAATTATTTTTAAGCAGAAATTATTTCCGGGAATATAATGGTTACCAAATACACCCGAAGAGATCTTCTAAATTAAGGAAAGTCGTATCTGGGGTTAGCAAAGTCAAAATTGAGAATGCGAAAGGAAATCTCTAATGAAAAAGATTACCAAATTGGCTCTTTCCCGGAAGAAGGAAAGAGAACCGGGACAACAATTCCGCTTGTAATTCGAGTTTGAGAAGGGAGCAGAGTCAAAATATGCAGCGCCGAGCGCACAGAAGACAAAAGACTGCTTATGCGTTCTCATAAAAATGGTGCACGGCAATTAGAATAAGGATTTTGTTAAAGCCTGCGTGCTCACTAAACAATCGATTGAAGAAATTCTATGGGTCGCTTTCGGTGTTATGCACCGTTCCCACTTTGAAAATTGAATTATTCCAAATAAAATACGCTTGCTCAACAAGTACTCCCGAAATGCGCGTCAATAGTTTTCTTAATACAATAAAGAGAACATTGGTTATAGAGTACAGAGAAGCCAATTGATCTCTGGATAGTCTCTCTTAGGTTTTCTTTTCAAGCCCTTGCCTCTGATTTTGTAGTAGATGTCTTGCTCTTGCAGATCATTTCATCAAATCCTATGCCAATGTATAAAGGAAAATGTTTTGCAAAGAATTCGGGGGCACGGTGGTCGAGAGAAGAGGTTGCCGGAGAGGAAGTACTCCCTTGAACTCGAAGTGATCGTGTTGCTCGATGATCGCTGTTAACGACTAGATTTAGATTTCTGCGAGAGACTCATGGACATCCTCTCTCTCTCTCTCTCCCCGAGCAATGGATGGGATGAGCAGATCTGTCCCATCCTCTCGAGCGACCATCGAGACAGTGGACGAGGTGGTCGTCGTGGAATCGCAACCACCGTGGATGGTCGCGACCATTGCAGAGGTGGTTTGTAGAGGCGTGACCGAATTTTTATATGCCATTGAATTCTGATTACTAGGTAGACATTGGAAGCTTAGGTGATTAGGGGGCAAAAGCAAGCAGATTCCTCTTCAGACAAGATTATAGAATCACTAATTGGCCAACCGGAAGTGGATGAACAATCCGCTGAATATCCAAAAGGTGATCAAGAATGCAATATTCATATTCCATAGATTTCCATGTGAGACACGATCCAAAGAGGTGGGTTTGACCCGAAATTGGCAACATATTAATCCGTGAGTGTAGCTGATAATTCCATATCTTTGGCCAACGACTCGTATTGGCCATTCGACCAAATCAAGTCAAAGCCAATGTACCCGGATAAATAAGATCACGAGCCCCTTCTGAACCTAGTATTGTGTAGCTTCTTCTCCCTTTGGATTGATCACTTGAAGGTTAAAGATGGCTTCAAGAAACAACTCCAAGAAGGTGACAAAGGGCCGACAAAAGATTGAAATCAAGAAGAGGGACAACGTCGACGACCGCCGCGTCACCTTCACCAAACGCCGCACGGGTTTGTTCGAAAAGGGCGCTGAGATCTGCATTCTGTGCGGGGCGCAAGTCGTCATAATAACATTTTCGGAGGGCAAGAAGGCCTTTTGCTTCGGGCATCCGGAAGTCGACAGAATCCTCGAAGGCTACCTTGATGGAGCTGCCGGTGTGGATCCCACTGGCAGCGGCGACAATGGCAGTAGAGGAAGAGAAGGAGAAGGTGGTAGCGGCAGCGGCGACAGTGCCTACTTGCAGAGTACGCGCGAGTCGAAACAGCGTTATTTGGAAGCGATGAAGCAGCTAGAGAAAGAGAAGGCGGATCTAAAGCTGATGCAAGGAAGTGGAAGAGCTGAGGATGGAGGGTTTTGGTGGGAGGAGCCAATCGAACGTTTGGAGTTAGAAGAGCTTGAGTATTTCCACAAGTCCTTGGAGAAGCTTGCCGGGAGCGTATTGATGAAGCTTGATCCGGCACAAAGCCAAGACTCTGCACTTGCGTTGCAACACGATGCGGCGACGGGTAACAGATGGTTCGCGCAAGATCCATCTAGTTCTTGGCCCTTGCCCTTAGGGAACAATTCTAGGGGACAATTCTAATGTAAACTATGACAGCATCATCTTTGCTCATCATAGCGCATACGTAGCCTATAACACCCCCCAATCCAGATACCAAATCCTAAAGGTATACCATAGACAAGCCCCCATCTACCTATGATTTTCTATTGCTAGATCGAATTTCAACATTGGTGAATTGATTATCTAGTGTGTCCTGACCTATGCATGAAAAAACATCACCCAAGACGTGACAAATCTTTTCACATGTGGCATTGCAACTTATCAGTGCCCCAACATGATCCTAGTGTTGTTTTCTCGTGTGGGAACATGAAAGTGGTCTAATGCACACTGATTCTCATGCAGGCTCACGTTAAGTTACCGACAGAGCCTGCAAAAGCAACCACCCTTCTTGAGAACAAAAGAGAACGTATCCTAAAGGCTACGAAACTAGAACTCATAATAAAAACCAGCCAGAGCGTGCCGTGATCTCAAGTTCCAGAACACCCCCTTTTTCTCGATTGTCTTGGCAGCAAACTCTCTTATCAGTTCTCACTCGTGCTGTGACAATACACTAACAACTAGTGACAGCTCAATATGGCAACTTCAAGGGCTCCTGCACAAGGACGAGTCTTTGCTAAAGCATGGGCAAGGATTTGCTTCGTGTCACCACTGATGCAGTTGAAAGGAAATCATCATATGATAGTGATTAATGATTAAATAGGATAAAGAACCTCAAAGATTGAGATCGGTCCTCCAAAAAGTGAAACTGAGAGGGGGTCAAGGCATTTTCGGTCACAGAAAATGTTGCAGCTGCGACAGATCAAGATGAGAATAATGAAAAAGAGGAAAATTCAAAGTTCAACAACCTCTTTGTCCCAACAAAGTTCCTCTCAACTGTTCAGTAGCCAAATTTGAAGCAGACTCCTCAAAGCTCCACTCAATATCAACTCACTGGTGGGCGAGTAACCCGCGGCCTCACTGGTGTCTTTGAAGGACTTACCCTACAATTGAAGATATTATATGACAAAAAAGCTTAGTCATGGTCTTAAAAGGCAAAAATTTGCAATTGCTCGTAGTTAAAGATCCACCTGATGGGCTGAGTTCCCAAGACCATTCCGCTGCAATTTAAAGCAACAATGGCACTTTCAGCCTGCCCACAGAAACAACTTCGAATCACTTCTCTTTTTTCTTTTGGGAAAATCATCAGAATAAGGTCAAAGCAAGAGCATGCTCTCTCATCTGCATGAATAGATCCACCAAATTCATACAGTAAAGAACTAAGCATGACCAAGTCCATAGCACAGGATCAACTAGTTTACATTTATGAACTGATCCAAAGAAAATAGCAATGCATTTTACATTTATGATTAGGACGAATTATTTAAGAAAGACAACATAGCAAGGTATCCTTGTATTGTGTTATGGAGCCAGTGCCAAAAGGAAATTCCAGGCACATGCAAAAGCATGCCACTATGCAAAGTGCATCGATCCTTTTGCTGTAATGTCTTATGCAGATTTAAAGCCAAACAAGAAAAAGAGATAATTTGATTTAATGTGCAGGGATAATTACATGCAGGCATGTAATATAGCAACAATAGATAATCACAGAGAAATAATCACAGATCTCTTCTCCTAGTACCATTTCTCTGTGATTATTTAATCCTCTATGCTCCATCTATCTTTTTCCTCAAACGCAAAAACGAAATTCAGCTCAGTTGGCAAGCAAAAACTTATTTACATTTGACCTGGCCCTCAGGATTTACTGAAACTCTGAAACATGTGTGCTTTTTGAACTTCCAGTTTGTTCTTTCTTTCCTTTTCTTCTATCGGTCCTTCAGAATTAGTTTCTAAAGGGAAAGGACCTTGTGTATGAAAAAGGTTTCTATTTTCACTAGTTTGGAGATGCAGAAAGCTTCCAGCTTATAAGGCTGCTTCCAACATACAAGGCAGAAAATGAAGAGAGGAAATTCAATCCTGATGTGAGCTCCATGCATTTGATTTCATTCGATTTGTTGTTCTTCACAAGGCACTTAACATAACAGAAGAGAGAATACTTTTATGCTTCGAATCAATTTTGACCATTCATAATCAAGGCCAGGTTTGAACATGTCTATTTGGCATGCTCAAAATTTTATCTCTAGCAAGAAAAATGTGAGGACAACATAGATGAAATACACTCAGAAAACACTAAAAACAAAATTTATGGACGCGCCGGGTTACAATTAGTGCATATAAAAGGACGTCCCTTCTTTGGGATTAAATTACCAACACTGTAGTTCTTGCTTTAAGGGACCATCAAATTCAGATTATGTCTCTAGATTTTGCAAGGCAAGAATCTAGGGAACATAATCAGGTACAATTACATCAATAAAATGATGATGTCGCACTCTGCAATCTCAGGAAGCAAAAACAGACTTACCCTAGCAAATTCAACAAAAGCAATGCGAGTAGAGTGCACATGGTCCCCTAGAAGCCTCAAGCGAGTGACCTACAGAGAAATTAGCTAGTTAGTTTTTGGATAGTCTATGGAAAATGATAGTCCAACATAGATTGCGTGCGCATGAGAGAGAGAGAGAGAGAGAGAGAGAGAGAGAGTTGGCCTGGCCTGACCTCACCACAGGCTACTTCGAAGAAATTTTTGACTTCAGCTTGAGAAACCTGCGGTAGAAAAATGGAACATAAACCAAACATATCAAGCTGGCGCAAGCAAGAACACTGCGATATGGTCAATCAGTAAGCAAGTTAGCCATCAGATGAGGACATGTAGCATATGGCAAGGACCTTGGGAAAGAAACAGCAAACTCGGAAATTTTTAACTGAAAGGACGAAATTTACTTTTTACCTTTTTATCAATATTTGTGCAATAAACTGTCCTTGTACACATTTCTCGTTCATCCTCTGACTGCGTTAAAACAAAAGTTTGTATGAAAGAGCCCAATAGGTAAGTACTTCGAAAGTTCTTTAAGCATCTATGGTACATGTGGATATTAAGCACAAACATGCATGATCCAGAGTGCTTCTTTAGCATCATATGGCCATGTACTAGAACAGAGTGTAAAAGAAGGCAAGAAGTAGTGGAACATTGTGCCACGACCATAACACTTAAAGGGCAGAATTCGCCTTTCATACCCTTGGGAGATAATTTGGATTTACAGGAAGTATAGCCGTCTTTGATGGTAAAACCCTCACTGGATAGTATCCTAACATTGTCCCACCGAGGTTCAAAGCTGCTCTTGCATCATCTGTCAACACATTCCAAGGAACGATGGTACATGAGCATCCCAATACTTTCACGCCCTCATAAATATGAGGTTAATTAGCCAGCCAAAATGGAAATCTTACATTCATCTGCAAATTCAACAAAGGCAAATCGAAGAACTGAATGTGGATCGCCACAAATTCGGCAATCAATAACCTTCAAACAAAAAATAGAGAAATCCAGTTAACATGCCGCAATGACATCTTTATGCTGCGTTTGGAAATGGTGGAACTGATGGAAAGGAAATGAGAAGGGAAAGTAATTTTTCTCTGTTTGGAAGCCCAGTTGAAACCCCCCCTTATCTTAGTCATCCCGATTTCAGGATGAAAGTGAAGAGAAATGCACACTGAATGGAGTACCAAAATCCCGCACATGATGCATAAATTATCACTTATGGCCATGAACCGTCAGCCCTATTCTCAAGTAATGATATCTGAAAATGGGAGTGGCCCAGAAAAAGTGAAAATCTGGAACCTGAAGATGATTTTTTCTTCTACTGTTAGTTGGACCATGCCTTTTATTTTGGCAAGAATTAAAGTGCATCTGTGACATAGTTTTTACATTCCACCTTTAAAGGGAAGAAGTGTCATTTACTATCCTCTCAATTATTCTTTTCCAAACAAACAAAAGTTGAATTCATCACAATTTCTTCACCTCCACTGTGTACCCTTCCAAACAAACAGGAGGAAAATTACTATCTCCATCTCTTCTTTCTTCACCTCCTACAAATTCTTCCAAATGCAGGTTACTATCTCATCTTGGGCAGTACTAGACTGAGACAATCTGTTTGAGAATGGGTTCATGGGATGGATGACAGGGAACAGAACACGGCAAAAAGTGCAGTTTGGGAAGCAATGGCAGAACGGTGCAGTCAATCATAGAACAAAAAGTAAAGCGCTAAGCAGCATAAAACTACTTGTGACTTTTTGCAGGTATAAAGCTTCAGTTCAACCAAGCCTCACGGTGATCCAAACCGATTTTTAACATCAGGAACCGATAATTAAGAGACATTAATGCTTTCCTACATTACACCAATCCATTTTGAAGGAACCACAACCTGTTTAAAACTGATGAAGCAGCGTATCGAGTAAATGTATCAGAATATTAATACAATGCATAATGCTACTCGGTGAACTTACTTGTCCGCAATTACTAAAGAGGGTAGCCAGCTGCTCTTCAGTGACCTAATTCAAAGTGAATTTTTCATATGAAGGATCAAGTTAAGTTGGACTAAAACTCTACACACGATATGAAGGACACATTTGCATCAAGGGTATAGTGGTGTCTCTCACATGCTGATCGATGTCAGAAACGTATACTGTCCGTCTGACACTATCCTCCCTTTGAGCTCTAAAAGACCGTCCATTGAACCTTCTTCTGCCTTGGTTGAAGCTATTTCTTCTCTGAAGTTAATAAAGAGGGGGCACAGCTCAGAATGAAGTCTCTATGAAATAAAGACAAAGAGCATGTGACAGGCATAAATAGTCTAAATCTGCACAACAAAAGAGAACATGCTCCTTTACATCGTCATCTTCCACGGGATACGCAAAACAAAGAGTGTATATCAACTTCAGAGACCAAATATACAAAATTCAGAACCCAAAGAATGTTGCAGGCGCTCGAAGCAGAAAAACATATATGAATGACAGTTAAACCAATAATTATGCATGCAGAGATTGACAATTACAGAGAATTCAATTCACACGCCACGACCATGAGTTTCTAGACGACAATGTCCTTAATTGACTAGCAAACTGCAGAAATGACTGCTACATTCTCATGCTCAACATATCAAAAAGGCTCAAATAATCAATATGGAGAATAACCTCCAAATTTGTCGGCACAAATAACGGGGACCAAAACTCGACTTGAAAAAAACCGCGAATTTCTGGACGAAAGAATGGTTATCAGACCACACAGAGAAGCTATTATTATACAGACCAGATCACAAACATGTGACAGTCGGGGTTGATCAATGGCAAGTAATTAGAACAAACAATCCAGGATCATATGTGAAGTCTGCGGTGTTGTCGTTGACCTTGCCACCAAGCATTTACGTTTAGAGGATACATCCTAATTTCCAGTGGGATTGTCTCCCGAATCACTGTGAATCTTCCAACACGAATTCATTGAATAAGCAATCGCTATATATAGTATAATCGAAACCAAATTCCCAATATCCAGCTGGACGCATCAAGCTGACAACATTCACGCCAAAGATCAAAATGAAACACTGGGAGACTCATTTTCCAGCTGCTCAAACCCAGTCGTTCGATCAAAAAGAAGAAAACCCAGTCCAAATAATGTACATCCAACATGAACTGAAACTCCTAGCAAACCAAAACAATCCAATACCAATAGAGAATTTGCAAGATCAGACCGAAAAGATCAATACCCTCCTATTATTCGCCAAGTTGTTCTCGGAGATATTCTTCTCGGCAGCTCGGAAATCGCTGATCAGGAAGCTGCCATTCTGCTGGAAATGAAGGTGCGGCTGCTGCTGCTGATGCTGATGATCAAGCGCTTGGGAGTAATACGAAGGGATAAACTCCTTAGCCAAAGGGTTCAACTTTGTGAACATATCGACCAAATTCTGCATGGTGAATTCCGATTCCGGCTTCGAATTCGGTTTCGAATCCAACCTCTTATTAGCAACCGCTGCTTCATTGGAAATCTCAGCAACCGCAGCCATAGAATCAGACCCACAAAAAACCCACAAGCGCTCTCCTGATCTTTCTTCCTCCTCCCCTCCCTTTTTTTTTTTTTTTCTTAAACGAACCAATAAAGGGAAAAACTTGGACAATGTACGAGGAGATTACAAGAACAACCCGCCTTTTCTTTTTTTCCTTATCTTCTCGCAAAAGCTCAGAATTTGAGCAATCGGTAATGTTAATGATACTGGGTCGGAATTATATGCAGAAAAGGAATGAAATTCAAGTGCCCATTTAAAGAAACGAAGCCGGGGGGGAAAGATGGGAAACCCAGAAATGCCGAGCGAGGAAAAAACAAAGAGGAAAGCTGAGATGAGGAGGGAGAAGTGAAGTGTACTCGTGTGTGCGCGTTCGTGTGCCTGTGACTCTGCGCGCAGTGTGCGAGAAATAGGGTTTTTGGTGGATGATCAAGAGAGAGAGTGAAGAGAGAAGCGTTGAAGAAGAACAGGTGGGCTTCGGCTTTGGCTTTTTCCTCTACCCTTTTTTTTTTTCTGGTTTCGTTGCAGAGAGAGAGAGAGAGAGAGAGAGAGAGAGTATTGAAGTGAGTGAGGGGACGTTAAAAATGGCAAAACAGAGTCTAACGTAAGATGACTTAAGCATCGGCTTTTGTTACTTTCTGCGAAATTTTGATAATGTCACCCTCGTAACTGCAATTCCCGGGGGAGTTTGTTGGGATTTTCTCTCTCCTCTCCCCTTTCTTTTCTCCTTTTTCCTTTTATAATTTCATTTTCATTTTCCCTATTTTATTCTCACCTCATTTTCATTATTATTATTTCAAATTTTTTTTGAGAAGGGGGGGTGGTGGTGTTTTTCCCCCTTCTAATTGCAATTGGTCTCCCGAGGTTAAGTTATGGTTCCGTTCAGTCGGCAGAGTTCGTGCACGTGATGTTAGATCATGAAAAGTGAAAAAATTTAAATCTCGTCGTATATAAATGAAACTTTCTTGGTCGGAAAAATAACGCAGTAAGGAAGACTCGAAATCAGATGCGGAACCCTTTCTTCCAAAAGTTTCATTACGCTATTAAAGTATAGGGCGGAATGCATTTTTATTTAATATGTCTTAATGCTTTCTTACCGAATGTGGATTCTCACTATATGCCGACATGAGGATGAATTTCTTAAGCGTGGATCTCATCATGCGCCATCGGAAGGTATGGCGGAACACATAAATGGAACGAAAGGAAAGTATGAGTAATTAAACTCTCCACTTCTTGTTTTCATAATCAACTGAGAGATAATGGTTGCATCGGTTACTATTTGAGCATCAATCGGAAATATGTTTAATCTATTTTGGAATAGTTTATATGCACAGATATCATTTTATGAGATTCACCATTGACCAGATTGTCATGTATTATAAAACTAGATGGAGGCCCCTTACGAAGAGCTAATATGCTTGATGAATTATCGAAAACGTAGTTCGAGAAAATTTTGACAAATCATGTGAATAATCTACAAATTAGTAACTTTCATTCTTTATTCTCTAAAGCGAACTATAGTCTTTGAATGATATATGGAACGCTATACTATAAAAGCTACATATGGAGAAAGTATGTCTCAATGAAAAATTTTCTACTTATAGGCTTCATTGGGCCTTAAAGATGGTTGGAAATAAAATTTCAAAAGGAAAATAAAGAAAAAAAAAGCGATTTCAAATATTGAATTAAACTAGAAAACGAAACTATTAAAAAATTTATATTACTGCTTTAATGCAGTAAACACATATAGAAATTAAATAAGGATGTTGAAATTAAGAAAAAAATGAACTATGACATTTAGTCCCCGGTCTTCTGATGATGCCATTAAATTGAATTAAATTACCACTTGAAAAATTACAAATACATAGAATTTGTATATACTATACGAAAATCTTATGCGACAATCTAGGAAATTTCTTTTATCTGTTGTCAAATGATTGAGAGATGGTTAGATGCACTCTCTCCATATGTGTGTGTGTGTGTGTGTAATATGGGCTTATAGACTTATAAATTTGGAAAATATAAAGCGGAGCTGTATCATAAAAGACAATAAACTTTTTAATGTCAATTGAAATTTAATCAATACTTGGATTTAATAAGAGGAAAAAAAAGTAAAACCAACAAGTGATAATTGAGAGCGTTTCGAATTAAGGGGAGTATCGCGAAAAATGAATAACTTGAAAAACATTAAAAAAAAATGAGCGGTTTTATCACTTGAAATAAATAGCTAATAAAATATGTTTCATAACCGACAATAATTTATGTCCAAACTTTTTCGTAGACAATGAAAATATTTTTCCGTCATTCATTTTTGTAAGCAATTTAGAAAACTGTTGTTCAAATCGATCATTTTCAGCTAAACAAACGAAGCCTAAATGTTATACGTAGATCACTCGAGTATGCTTAAAGATATATTCTCCTCACATTATCAATTTTCTTAATGAATTATACAAAACCACTAGATTACACACAATATAAGAAATAAATGCATTGTAAGCTTGTATCATGTTTACTTCTCTTTTCACCTTTTTGGGTTGGGATGGAAGGCTATGGTGCACACAGGTAGGGGTGATCAGTTCTAGGGTGAGTTAGGTCCAGACCTGGAACCTCAAACTAACCATGTTATAATCGTTTCTTAATTTTTGGAACCTGAAATTGACCATGTTTTTCCTGGACCCTGTTTTTCCGGTCCGGTTTCTTGGTCTACCCGAGAATCTATTATTTTTTTTCCTTTTTTCTGGTTTCATTTTTTTCTAGCAAAATAATATATGTTCTTGTCTACGATGCGAAATTGATATGTGACGAATTATTCTCTTCCTATTCATAAATTACAAGCAGCAAGCACAAAATGTTAGCGATCTGCATGCTGACAAGCACGAGTTCTTTTCTTTTCTATATTGGATAAAAGGGCGAAATTTCTTTTTAGTGAATTTAAGATCTTCATCTAAACCAAAAGAGCGACAAGAATGAACAAAGGGGGACTCCTAATGAACATATTAGGTTACCTCAAGGGGGTTCACAACTCAAATACACAAAAATCACTGATCTTTAAGGAGCTTGCAACATATAGAGTTTCGAGTTGAGGCCAACCACTGAAATCAGGTATGCAACCAATGCTTATATTCTACCATTAAACAAACTCAGAAGTCCAAGAAGCAAGAGATAAAAGTTTCAAAAAAAAAAAAACTCAGACAAGCCGGATTTCGCAAGATTAGATGGCGACTCTTCCCTCAAGTCCTCCACTGATCATCAAAATTCAGAGAATCTTCTACACCAACCCAAGCCCGCGGCAAAAAACCCCTAAAACTCGAACGCAAAACCTCAAACTTGAACTCGAACACTTCCCCAACACGAGAACAGATTCGGAGCTCGAGCTCAAAACCATTTGACCTTGCAACAAAGATGAAGAAGAGAGATTGAGGGAACGGAGGACTCACAGATCGGTGAGAGCCGGACGGGTGAAGCGAACAAGGAGCCTCCTTGGTTGCGTAATTGTGTTCTTGCGGCAAAGAGAGAACCGAGACAGAGGAGCGGCAAAGAGAGAAGTGATATAGAGGAGCGGCAAAGAGAGAGCGAAGAGAGAAAAGAGGTAGGGTAACGTGATCATCATTTAGGGTTTTTTTTTATATATTATCTTAAAATCAGTTCGGGATGGTTTTTACTTGGAACCGGAAACCGGACCAGTTCTAACAGGTTCTAAAAAAATGGAACCGGTTCTAACAAGAACTGGTACTCGGACCTGTTTTTCGGGTGGGCTGGTCCGATTTTTGGGTAAACCCGGTCTGATTGCACATCCCTATACATAGGCACGCAGTTGTAGAGAGACTAGGGTTTGGCGTTTGGAGGAGTGAGGACCATTTGGTCACGTAACTCTAGCCAAATTTAAAAGCATGATGTGATCACTTAATCAGATAATTGGACCACATATCCCTCGTCAGGCACCTAAACTAATCAATCATGCGCTTTCTTCCGAATCGAAAGAAAACTCATGGGCCTTGAAGTCGCCAAACCAGTAGTTTTCTCGACCCAAAAAAAAAATACCGAAATTATCATGGTTTCATTTTTCACGGGATGGATGATCTATATAACCCGACGAACCCAGAAAAAAAAAACAGAAAGAAGAAGGGGGAGGAGGAGGAGGAGAGAATTCAAGAATTCGTGAACGTTAGCTGCAAACATGGATGATCTATAATCCGATGATGCCTAAACAATGAATAGGCTCAAATTGCATTGAAAGTGGTTTAGTGGCAGCATGCATGATGGAAAGTTCCTTTTAGGTCTGACATTAACCTGTGTCTTCCTTTGCCTTTCTCGAGGCTATCATGCTGGGTGTGCTATCCTCTGTTCATGTCGCTCCGGTGACCCAACCCAACCATGCAGCAGATGTGGAACCCAACCGGACCATTTCGGGACTTTCTTTTGAAGGGGGTTTTTGTCGTTTGTTAATGTTGTCGCACACGCCTGAGAATATATTCTCGATCTTTAAAGCGTGCGAACGTATGACAGAACATCTCGCTCCCCCTCGCTTCGATGGATGGATGCAATCCTCTACAACTTTAGAAAGGAATCCGTCTATCTTGTTAAATAAAAAGGAGGAGAGATGCTGTGTCTCGACCGTTTTTAACAATCGCGATAGTTGACCTTTTCTTCTTTCTTTTTCTTTGTATTTTCTCCTTCTATCCGTCCTTGCTTTTATCCGAGTCCTGTATACTATATATATCAGGTGGAAGACCCGCCTTCTCTGTATGCAGTGCACCATCGATTTGTTTCCCAATTTCTTTGAACTTTTCGGGGAAATGATTTAGCTAGCAAGCTTGAAAGCCCATGCATCCAAAGACCGAGAAAAGTACCGAAAAAGTTTTGAACCCATTGTATTGGCGCCAACTTGGTCACAAACTTTTCTGATTGGATCTATTTACTCATAAATATTTTTTTCGCATTGATACCGATTCAATCTATCAAACCAATTTAGGCTGTCAACAGGGCCGACCATGAGCGACGATGAAGGGAAGCTTCCATGGCTCAAGAGATCTATCCAAGCAGATTTTCTGTTTTGTTTTACTTGTTATTCCACATCAACAGACACATTGCAATTACACGTGCCATGCAGCAGCGGGATAATTACCAAAATGGTCATAAATCTATTGTAATTGTGTCAATTTAGTTCCAAACCTCCAAAACTTTCTTTTTTTTTTGCTAATTTAGTCTTAAACCTTTTGTATTTGTGCTAATTCAGTTCATTCAGCCAATTTTGGCTAGCCGACGCTGACATGAATGTCGTTTATGACTAAATTGATATAATTGCAATAAGTTTAAGACTTTTTTGGTAATTTTTTTCCCTTTGTAGTTGATGTGGTAGTAACAAACCACATAATATTTTCTCCTTTTGACTTGCCGAGAAAATAATGCTTAAATTTTGTTCTACTCTTTGTTAATACACATTAATTTCTCTTTAAGAGTAACCTTGAAAAGTCTTTAAAGCTGCGTTTGGCAGTCTATATTTGAATCCAAATAGGATTATCCTATCTAGTGTAGGTGGACGTCCTTCGAATTAGACAAACCTAGATAGGTCCAGATAAAACGCTAGATAAAAAATACAGGGGAAGGGGTGGAATAAACCCGGATTGGATAAGAAATTTTTTTAGGGAAAAAGAAACTTAACTAAAGGAGAAGATATCGTAGGCATCTATGTCAAATGGATCCAATTGATCTTTCCGGAAGTTTTCTCATAGGCATCTGCATAATTGGATCTTTGAGATGCCCTCTAGTCGTTCTAAAGAAACTTCTATTTGCTCGTTTTCTATTGTTGAACTAATCGAAGCAATGCTTGCACCTCAAACATCGGTGGCTGGAACCCTGTCTCTGCCTACACAACCTCATTAACACAGTGATCGATATGGTGGTGGACAAAAACAGTTTCCGCTGCAATGGTCGAGTCCTCACGGAGGACACCGAACGTCTCAAGGGAAGAGAGGGGTAGATGCTGATGAAGTGATGAGAGGCTGGGAATCTTCGGTACGGCTGACAACCTGGACCTCGATTAATATGAGGTGATGCAAAGACAATGCTAGTGGTCGCCTGAAATTTCCCTGCCCACTCTCTCTATTGCAGTCTCAAGTTACCGATCTACGCCGTCGCTGCATGGAGATGTTGGTGGTCTTTGTTTTCGATCTTGGCCATTGTGGAGGCGGTGGCCACAATTCCTAGATTTAGGGTTTTTCCTTAGCTTCTAATTAATTTACTTGAATATTTTATTTAATGTATAATCTTATCCAGCAGTGTACAAAATATTGGATAGGATTAAATATGTCAACCTTCATTATCTGAGGCTGCGTTTGGTTGTCCGGATTTCTAAATAGAATAGGACTGGATATGATGGGACAAGAAATTCTGGGATTTCTTCATATCATGTCCACTGTTTGGTGGATTACGAATTTAAAGTTGGATAGGATAATTTTTTTTTTTTTTTGCTATTCACGGGTTCGGAGGAGTCAGTGAAGGAAAAAAAGCCGAGAAATTTTTTTGGTGAAAACGCACAAAATGTGGAGATGAAGATGACGACGACGAGTGGAGCGTAGGGTTTCTAGAAAAATAGGCATAAAAATCCTATCTGGGTCTATCCTTCCCTCTCTCGGATTTTTTTATCCAGATTATATTCAGTCGATATTCGATCTTATCCTATCCTGAATCACCACCAAACACAAGATAGGATAAAACACAGGATAGGATAAAACTATCATGTCCTGACTTTTATCTGGTCGATCAAACGCAGCGTGAGAAATTTGATATCCCACTTAATCATATCCTATCTCAATCATTATTTTGACGGCCAAACGCAGCCTTATGATATAACGACAAATTGTTAGCCAAGGAAGACCTTAATTAAGAACATATCTTCTGCGCTTTGGCCATTTAATCAATCGCATAATCATTCAATTTTTCTTGATGAAACCTTTTAGAACAAGGCAAAGCCACCGGCATGTTTCTCCCCAAACATGCTGCTTTTGGAATCCAAATTGCTGGGAAGATCATCATGACTTCCATCTCAACGCGCAAGATTGGCTAAGTCTCGAGCTTAATCTTCTCCCGCAACAAATTCCACAATCATGATTTCTCAGAAGCAAATGCCCGGAGGTCCAGCTTCGGGTCAGATGTCTTTTCCCAGTCAAATTGACATTTTCCTACATCAATATCGATCGGTGAAATCTGGCCCCGCCCATTTTCCTTGTTGCTATATTCGCGGGGTTCTAGAAATGCTTTACCAGGCCCGAGTTGAATACATAGACCGGGCGCATCCCTTGATCTAATAGTTAAGTTATATCAGTTAACGAGGGACCGACAAAAGTACCCAAAAAAAATCTCAAATTCATTGCATTGATACCAATTTAATCATTAACCTTTCAAATAGACCAATTTAATCTTAAACTTTTTCACATTGATACTAGTTTAGTCTATCCGGCCAATTTAAACCGAAATCGCTAAAGTGGACACCGACTATCCTATGTCATACGGCCGGACGGCCGGCATTGACATGAATTTTTTTATTAATATTTTAGTAACTTTTTGATTTTTTTTTTTTAAATTCCTTTTCTTTCCCCTTTTTTTTCCTTCTTCTTTGGCATGTGGCCGGATCTAGCAAGGGCTCGATCCTGACGGCCTGGGCAAGGGTTGCCTGAGCAGCCTTTTGCAAGGGCCGCCCTACGTTGAATATGGTGATTCACGCATTACGCGGAGTCGATAGGCTCGATAAATATAATCCAGGACATTGCCCAACAAAAAAGTTTCGATGAATCACATAAGTATGGTGATGTAAGGATAGGACAGGAGTCATTATATCCGACCACAAGCTCATGTTATCAACACCCATTGCAATTATGCTAGTTTGATCTCAGAACACTAATCTCGCTCTAGTTACCATGTTTCTAAGGGTGTGAATAACAACATTTCTCTTTCTCCGATGAATTTTTGAGCAAAAAGTAGCGTTTAATAACGATACAAAATTTCTATTCCCGGAATAGAAATTCGTTCGATAACGACGCAAAATTTTTATTCCTGCTAGCCAGTGAGCAGTGGCGGCAGACGACCGGTGAGTATTGTTGGCAACGACGGATGGCCGACGAGCGGTGGTGGTGATGGGCGACGGCGGATACCCAGCAAACGGCAGGTGAGCGGCAGCAGACGGCCGGCAAAAGCGGGCGGCGGCGGACGGCCGACTAGCGAAAGGCGGTGGCGGTGGATGGTCAACAAGCGGTGGTGGTGACGGGCGACGGCGGATGGCCGCCAATTGATGGGCAAGCAGTAGCAGACGGCAGGCAAAAGTGGGTGGCAGTGGACGGCTGGGTAGCGAAAAGCGGTGGCGGCAGCAGGGGGCCAGCGAGTGGTGGTGGGGGGCGGTGGACGACCGGCTAGCAGCAGACAGTTGGCAAAAGGCGACAACGACGGATGGTTGGCTGGCAATTGGTGGCGGCGAGTGGCAAAGGTGAGCAATAAAAGAGAGTTGTTATTTCTGTTTTTGTTCCAGAAATAGAAAGGTAAAAAATTTTTACTTCTTATTTTTATTCCAAATCTATTTCCAGGTCAAAATTTGTCCCAGAAATAAAAAAAATAAAATTATTTTACTAAACGGATTTCTGTTCCAAACCTATTCCTGAGAATAAAAAAAATAAAAAAAAATAGAGAAATAAAATGATTACCATTCATGCTGTAAGCATTGAAATTCCAAGGATTTTGTCGCGCACTTTTGTTTTTCTAGTCGACGATAAAACAAATAATCTCAATCTGGTCACATTGCATCTTCTCGTCAAATGCCAGTTAATTTCCAAAGATGCGTTCGGTTGTCGACATCCATCTCGTGCTCTTTCTTTTTTAAACATCCTTTTTCGGCTTTCCAATTTTCTATTCCCGACATTGCAACTCCACGTGAAACTCACCGGTCGCTAGAATATATGCCAAAAACCAGGTGTCTACTGCTATTAACATTTATTAAACGTTGGTGGTGCCAACTGCCGGTTAACGATATATATATATATATATATATATATATATATATATATATTATTCAAGTGAAGATTGCAGAGAGTTGGGCTCGAGGAATTGGGCCCCCCCATGGGCTGCTCAGGCTTCTTTTTTGATCGGGCCCAATTTATGGCCGGAAGAACCTTGCCTTGAATTCGATGGTTTTGATAAAACTAGTAAATGATAAATTATCCAAAAAATCATAAACCTATTACACTTCTGACAATTCAATCCTAAATTTTTCAATTTTGCCAATTGAGCCTTAAATACTTTCATGTTTTGCTAATTTTGGCCGGAAAAATCGCTGACGTGAACGAGAGCTGTCCTATGCGGTATGACAGGCGCTGACATAGACAATTTTAATAATATTTAAACATTTTTTTTTTCGAATTTCCTATTTTTTATTTTCTTCTCTTTTCCCTCTTTTCCTTTTCTCTTCTTTGCTTTTTCCCTTTTCCCCTCCGCCGGCCACCGTCGAGCCTCCTCGAAGGTCGGCAGAGGTCACCAACCTCGGGTGAGGGATGCCCAGGCCCCGAACTGGTGAAGGTTGCCCCAGCCAAAGGCCAGCAAACTCTGCCGGCCATCTACGAGGCCTATAGGTGACCGGTAGAGGGGAAAAGGGACAAAAAAGAAAATAAAAAAAAAAGCAAAAAAGGAAAAAGGAAAAGAAGAAAAGAAGGAAAAGAGAAGAAAATAAAAAAAAAAGAAAAAAATAAATAAAATATTATTAAAAATTATCCATGTTAGCGTCGGCCATGCCATGTAGCACGACCGGCGTTCATTTTAGTTTTTTCTGGCCAAAATTAGCCACATGGACTTAATTAGCAAAACGTGAAAAAGTTTAAGATTCAATGGGAATAATTGAAAAGTTTATGATTATATTGACAAAAGTGTAATAGATTTAAGATTTTTTGGACAATTTTCTCAAACTATCAAAACAAGAAGTAGCAATTTGATTGGTGGAACGGGTGGAACGTCCAAGAGAGCCCATTCGATCGTTTGAGAGGACCTTAGCTTGGGACTAGAGGGTTCGGCCCATTATGCTCGGTTGGGCCCAAAACAATCAGAGTATAGCTATGGTCGGTGGGCTTGAGCTAGTGACTCTTCTTTGGCACTCGACCCTTCCGGTTCGGAATCTTGGATTCGTACGTACTGCCTTTTGATATCGAGAACGTAACGTATAATCCTAGCTTTCACATTTTAAGAAACGAATTAAGAGGGGTTAACCTTTTTCTCTTTTTCCGTCAATAGCAAGGAAGTCCCACCATAGATGATAGAATGATAAATCTTGATCCCACTAAATGTCCCACTGACCCTTCACGTGATCCAAAATCTTCAAAGGGGTGGCTCAAGCACGCGATTGGCTTATATTTTGCTGGACAGAGAAACTCGAGTGGTCGTTTGATTTTCCCATACATTTTGTTCTATAACTTCTTTAATGGCGGCAAATATGTCTATACAAGTGAGGGAATGGAGGGACCGATGAAAGCCGAAAGCCGAAAGCCGAAAGGCTCGTGCAATGGAAACGCCGGGGAGGCCAAATCATGCTGGGGGATAGAACTCGTTGGGCACAAAAAGAAGCTGGACAAAACTTTTTTCGTGTCCTCTAAGACTGGAGACAGTCCTTTCAGAGATGGTTATCTTCAATTTCTCTTTGGAAAAATCTCCCTACTAAAGTAATAAAGTTAGCCACGTGATGATGACCCCATGGTGGGTCTCCGTACATTTTTAGCTCGTCGTGATTGAAGTAGAAGGAACTCCAAGGATAGAAGAAAAAACCGGTTATAATGAAATAATTTATACATAATTAGAGTTGTTGTTGGCGCACCTTTTCATATTTAGTGGTCAAATACCTAATGCATAATTAAGACCACAAATCATCACCAACACGACAAGTTATCAATGTTACATCCGTCCAAATCAGGCTCAAAATCACGTCGGAAGATACATCTTATTTGGGCTTATAATGAAGTAATGAGCTTCGACTAACCCATTTCTCCAGTCCAATAAGACACGACATAGAAAAGGGTTGTCTCTTTTCGGTCTCATCGCAGTAGTATCACTTGAAAAAAGGATGCAGCTAAGCTACAAAAGGATAACTCCATCGATGGTGGCGGTGGGTCTTCCATGCAATTTCAACAAATTTACATATGATGTAGTCATATCCCGAAAGTTTGATACTCACTTGGTCGGTCCAAAGATGCTCCTACGATGCCTCTCTTGTCGGTTGGTTTACACATGCAATCATGTGGATCCGTCCCCAATCTCTGACCAAAGGGATTGGCCGGTCTACTACAAGAAACTTTCATGTAAAAGCAAATACGAATTTCAGACGAAACTACTTCGTAGTGCTCAAAGAACCCCCCATGCAGATGGAGTCGAAAAATTCAAATTAAGAGGTTGGCGATTAATATGCGGACGCCTCTAGTGATTTGGACAATGCTCGACCAATATAGAGTTGCGATACAGATGCTTGAAAGAGCATTTCGACACGTAAACAGCAATTCTTCATGATTTGTTAGCACTCTATGTCGCATATTACCAGAACAAGAACCTCAAGACGTGCAAATTGCCTAATCATATGTTACTTCGGTATCGTGGCTAATATCGCCTTGGAATAGGGGGCGTTGTCAATGGTACTCTCAAAGCAATCATGACTCTAAGGGCACGAATAAAAACATTTCTCTTCTCCGACCCTATTTTTAGTTAGAAATAGAAAATTCTATTTCGCTTTCCCGGACGAGTTTCTAAGCAAAAAGTAGCGTTTGATAATGACACGAAATTTCAATTCTCAGAATAGAAATTTGTTTAATAATGATCCAAAATTTATATTCCTAGTGGCTGGTGAGCGGCGGTGGACAACGACGAATGGCTGGTAGGCGGTGAGTAGTGGCAAATGACTGGTGGGTGGCGGCAGTGGATAGGCTAGCGGGTGGTGATGGACGGGCCGACGAGGGGTGGCAATGGACGGTTGGCGAGCGGTGGTGGCGGAGGTGGCGGGTGACCGGCGAGTGGTGGCTGCGGCGGACAGGCTAGGGAGTGGCGGCGGTGGACGGTTGACGGGCGGTGGTAGCGGTGAACGACCGGGGGGCGACGGGTGGCCGCCAGTGGCGAGTAGGTAGTGACGGGCGGCAAGAGTGAGCAATAAAAAAGAGTTGTTATTTCTATTTCTGTTTAAGAAATAGAAAAAATGAAAATTTTAACTTTTCATTTCTGTTCAAAATTTTATTTCTGGGTTAATTTGTCCCAGAAATAAAAAAATAAAATTATTTTACCAAACCGATTTCTGTTTTAAACCTATTCCGGGGAACAAAAAAAAATGAGGAAACAGAATGATTATCATTCGCGCCATAAAAGTATCCATATTTGAAATTTATGTAGGAGGACATGGAATACCATCTTAAAGAAGGCAATAATAATTGAGGGGAAAGTATCGAAAAAGTTTTAAACCTATTGCATTAGTACCAATTCAGTTTTAAAATTTTAAATTGGATCATTTTAGTTTTAAAACTTTTCATATTGGTATCAATTTAGTCTACCTGACCGATTTAGACCGGAATCGCTAACATGGATGCCAGCAGTCTTACATGACTAGGGCGGCGCTAATGTGGACATTTTAAAATAATATTTTATTTTTTTATTGTTTCTTTTCTTTTTTCTTCCTTCATTTTGGCCGCTGAGGGCCGCCTTGCCTAGAGTTGGATGCACCCAGAAGGCTTGGGCGAGGCCGTCCAAGGGCTTGTTGGCCCTTGCCGGCTTAAATAAAGGGAAAAAGGTAAAAATATATATATTATCTAAAATATTCACGTCATCGTCGATCATGCTACATAAGACGGTAAGTGTTCAAGTTAGCGATTTATAGTCTAAATTGGCCGGATAGATTGAATTGGTATCAATGTGAGAAGAATATGATTAAATTGGTTCAATTGAATGATTTATAACTAAATTGGTGCAAATGCAATAGGTTAAAGTTTTTTTTGGTACTTTTCTGTAAAAAAACCGTTATCGATAAGATTAGACGAGAGCTCAAAAACTCTAAAAGCTCAAGCTTCCTATAGAGCAATGGGATCTATATTTTTATGCTTTGTTCATCATCTAGACACATCGACAAAGCTACTCGAATTTACAAGAGAGACTGCTAAAAGAGAAAAAAGAATAAACATAAAATGAGAGGCGCACACGCACGAAGACAGTAACCTATCTCTGTCATTTGTGGAAGAAGGAGGAGAAGAAGAAAGAAGAAAGAAGAACCAAAATCGGTCCCGCAAAATATCTGCACGCGACGAACTAGGCCCCCCTCGAGACGGGTCGTCCCCAGATTTTTTTTGTCCCTTCCTTTTTCCACGAGGTGGGTTTCCAAGCAATTTCCAGCAATCCAAATCCAAATCCAATTCCAATTCCAACCGAAGGACGACTTTTGACACGGTCAAGAGGTGGGTAAGAGCCCAAATAATTCAAGGCGAGGGAAGAAGAAAAGAAAACCCCTAGAGGTTCGCACGTAAGTCCACTTCCATGTTCGAGCGCAGTTCTCATGCGTAAGGATAGAGAAAGCCTCTAAAAAAGGAGGAGAAGAATGAGAAGAAGAAAAGAAGAAGAGAAAGAAAGACGGGGCTTAGTGCGGTCGGCCAGTGGAAAACGCAAAAAGATGGGGCGAGAGAGACCTCTCGCTTCGATTTCACCTCTTGACAGCGACGTGAGTACCACAGAAGAGTCGGTCACTCCTTCATCTTCCCTTCTCCCTCCTTCGCTTCCCGGGTGGGGGGTGGGGCGTGGGGAGGGGTCAAAGTCAAACCCTCGGCGTCCCCCACCCCGCCCGGGCTACGTGTCCAGATCTCCGTGGTCGGCGGGGTGGGGCCCGCGGACGCGCTTTCAGGTGTCGCATTATGTCGGGGGTGGGGGGATGGGAGGTCATCGAAATGCCCACGTGTCTCGGGCCGACGGGGTCAGCGCTTGGCGGCAGTTTTCCTTTTTCATTTATTTAAATAGGAACCAGCCCCCACCCCCCCCCCCCCCTCGTCGCTTTGGTAATCGCGACGGCCACTTGGTTGCTTTTAGCAGGCCCAAAAAAAAAAAAAATAAAATTTGAGATTTGCTTTAAAGAAAAACGCTCGTCGGATGGGACGCATATCCCGAATCTAACCTTAAAAATCTCAAATGGAACGAAAAAGCGGGCGCTTCAAATCAAATCTCGGTGTAGTTATTCCTCCGAATTGACTGGACTTCACGGGATACACGCCCAATTGGCCAGGGGCGCGGGGGAAATTAAAAAAAAAAGTCTTTCGGGGGAGAGGGAGCCGTCCATTTGCCGGAACTTTCCAAAATTTTCCTTCCCCGTCACGTGATTAAAACATTTGCAAAATAAAAAATCTCAAACTGGTATGTTCCCGAACTGATACACCTCCGATAAATTTATCCTTCGCCGATTCCCGTTAAATTTTATCGTCAAGTTACTAAATTAGATGACACGTGACAGTTAACGAATATACTAATTTACGATTTTACCCCTCTATTTATCACGGATCTATCAGTTTGTGGCTTTTCGTAATATTGATCTTATTTAACGGAAGTTAAATTTATCACGAGTGTACCGGTTTGAGGTTTTTTGGTGGTCAGAAAATTGCTTACGAATAAATTTATCATAAGTATATCAATTTGCGATTTTTCTTCATATTAATCTTAAAGAGTATGGTAAGATGGTACCTTGAATTGTAGGACGCCATAACGTATCTGAATTTACGATTCGATTTATGGTGCGTTTATTTCACGAAAAACTTGATTTTCACATAACATTTTCAACAAATAATCGTCTGCGGTACTTTAAAAACTGAATGAATGAAAAATATTTTCATCGCTTACGAAAATAATTGCTGTTGATGATGAAAATATTTTCTGTTGATTAATTTTTGTCAGTGAAATAATCAATCATTTTTTAGAGAATATTTTTCAAATGTCGAGTTTTTTTCGCAAAACGGACCCACCCTTGAACATTTTATCAAACGGAGAAGTTGGTAACTTATCACGTTTCATTGGCGTGACCGTATTAATTCCTCTTTTTATTTTGCTTTAAAGAAAAACTCCTCGGATGGGACGCATCCCAAATCTAACCTTTAAAAATCTTAAATGGGAAAAAGCAGGTGCTTCCAATTTTTTCCTAAAATTTCCTCGGAATCGATTGACTTTCGGATACGCCTAATTGGCTAGGGGCGGGGGAAAAGAGGTGAAAGTCTTCTGGGAGAAGGAGTCGTCCATTAGCTGGAACTTTCCAAATTTTCGTTCTTTCATCACGTGATTATATCACTTATAACTTAGGCTCCATTTATTTTTGCAAAAAAATGACAGAAATTGATCACTTGTGTCGATCGAAATAATTAAGCAATGATAAATATTTTTATCATTGACAATAATTTATGCTCGGATAATTTTATGGAGGATGAAGATATTTCATTCATCATTTTTGTAAATGACTCGGACGATCATTTTTTAAATCAACCATTTTCCATAAAACAAACACACCCTAAAGAAAAGATATCTAATTTTGATTTCGCACGACAACCTACATTGTATTGTAATAAAGAGTATGATAAAATTGTACCTTTAATCACTTGATGAGTTTGTAGGACGCTTTAACGTATCTGAATTTGCAATTTGAATTAAACATTTTATCAACGGAAGAAGTTGGTAACTTATCATATTTCATTGGTGCGATTTTATCAGTTCCATGGGTTCTTTCGATGAATTCTTGAAACGACTTCATTAGTAATCGAGTAGAGTCTTCTTCTTAATATCCCGATTAGGGTTTTTATTTTTTTGGGTCCGATCCCAATTAGGGGTTTGCGGAGTTCCAAAATCATCTGAAAATTGTATGTGCTGGAGAAACTATGAACCGTTAATAGCTCTCATCTTTTTATTTTTTGGACCATATAGTCCATAGCTCTCATCTTTGGAGAAGAATTGATCAGTCCACTCTTGCTCAAAGAATGATTACATACCTTGGCCAAAAGAATTAATACTAAACAAACCCGACGGATCAGCAAAGATAAGGCAACAGTACAAATGTAGCACGAATCCAACCAAACAATGTCGATTAGAAAAAGATAGGCAAAGTCATCACACGTAGTTAGGTAAGGAAAGACTGGATTTTCTTTATGAATTTCTTACGCAACATCTTATGTCATCTCCCCTAACACGCTAACATCAACTTCTACATACACATTAATCAGCCATGCCAATTTCCATGGCTCCAATAATAAAGATAAAGTTTACCAACCTTTTCATAACAGGTTTATGTACGGATCTTCTTAAGTAGAATACGCCCCGAATCTTTTTGTATATCGAGTACAAACTAGGGGGACTCGGGCAGGTATCGCCGATGGCCCGAACAACCGTACAAATGCTGGATTTATACTGTATAATCACTAGTAGTATGCAAAGGCGGGATCAAAAAAGTAGCGACAATCTTTCTCATTTACCGCTCATCTGGTGAATTCGAGTTGACCCTACTCGTGTTACCGTCACTTCAGAGAAACAACACGCAAAATGCAAAGGAGGGAAGATGATATTTTCTCCTGTTCCTGTCCCCTTTTCTATCATCATTTAATTTAAAATTTTCCCGTTGATGAATAATCCCGATGACAACGTGAAAAAGGCGTGTGAAATGAACTAGTCATAGGTGGCAATAATGCCACCGGAAGGGAAGGGAAGTCTTCAGATGCAATGACTCAGCCGAGTCACCACCATCAATAATTTTATAAAGAGGAGAGGAGAAGATAAAGTTGGCGAGCAGCATTCTTTCTTTGGCGGGGTTTGTCTGGATGGGACTAAGGCCAAGGCGCTAAGGGGGACATGTAGAGGAAGCACTTTGACTATCTGTACGAGCAGGTGCCAGGTGTCTGTCTTCCTCTCTTGATTGGATTGGAATCAATGGGATATTCTAGACAAATTTTGATTCAGCACGAGAACCTGGTTTAGTAAAATGGTGAAATGGCGGACCCTTATCCGGATAATGATGTCCTCGGTACCATTTTGCAAGGTACATGCGGGTCACCTTCGAGATGGAGCCACCTTATGCACAAGGCGTCACAGTAAAGCTCAATAAGAGAGGCATCGTCGACCCATTCCAATTCGAAGAGGAACGGGAGATTTTCAGCATTATATATTCGACAATGGGGGTCGAATAATTGAACACCTCGACAATGGAGGTTGGCCCCCGGGACATGGCTCAGCCACATTCCATGGGTGCAGTGCAAGAAAAAGTTTGGAAAAAAACAAAGGTTGGTGCTCCACGATCGTTGGCATCATTGATTTGCACCTTGTCATGTAATGTCGATCAAGATGGGTGGAAAAAAACCAGCTAGATGATCCCTTACATGAATCGTGTCCATGCGCACCAGCCCTTTTCAAAAAATTGCTGTTCAAATAACTTAATGATTTCTCACTCGAAACTCCAAGCGAGGCTTTGACCCATTCCTGCGACTAGCAATAAGTAATTTAAGCACTGTTCAGTTCTCGATTTGACACTGATGAAATCTGCAACTTGATTGTACGAAGATGTATGTAATTGGGGTCTTTCCCAAGCTCTGTTTCATGTAAACTCATGAATGCTCGGCTTGAAACGGGTCGAGAGGTTTCGATACGGTGTCTCTGAACGGTAGATGCACACAAGGACACGCAAATGATATGGCTTTTTTTAGCGGTTTTTCTTGTTCTGTTCTCTTCTTTCGGAGAGAAGATGCGCGCCAATAATGTACGAAATTGCTCGACCACGTTGAGCGAGCGAGGGGGGATCGTAGTGACTCGTGAAGATGGGGGTGAAGAGTCAGCACGGAGACCCCAGAGACGCGGGTCAAAAAGCGGGTGGGCCCGCCCGACAGAAAACCGGCAGGCACATGACGAGGTTTCGGTCCAAAGCCCATTTGGCTTGGGGAATGGACGACTCTGACACATCTCAAATCTAATCTTGCCCCCCTCTTTAACTCCACAAATCTCCAACGCATTACGTTTACGTGGATGAGCTACTTCCATCGGATTGAGAATGTTTACACAGCTCCTATCACACCTGCCCGGATCGGGGATTTTCAGATTTTCGAAGCGTGCAATCGAGTTCTTTCCATGAAATTATATCTACAATTTCCTATGTGTTGCTTATGATTGCTTAAGTAGCATCCTTTAATTAAAATTTTTAACGCAATTTTTAGTACTTAATCGTGTTTTCCAGCAACATTTGTGGGCTATTGATTGAACCGATTAAAAAAGTTTAGCGCTTGATTGAACATTGAGGTAACAGGTTTCCGGCTCGATCCGAAAGATTGAGATGTTTCGGATTTGATTTGATTTCATATAAAAAGTATATTGAGTTGTGGTGCAATTTTCCCTATCATGACCCGAAGGTTTTGCCAAATTCAAACTTCGAGCCTAGGAATTTTTTTCGGTTTTAGAATCAAAACCCACTTCTCATATGACCTTTTTCCCTAGAATTGTTTCTTTGATTGTATACACGAAAGTGGGGAAAGTACCAAAAAAGTTCCAAACATATTGCATCGGAATCGATTTAGGGCGCGTTTGGCAACCGGCCAAACAATGGCTATTTCTATTCTTTTGTTCCCGGAATCAGTTTTGGAACAGAAATCCGTTTGATAAATTTTTTGTTCCCGAACATAAATTTGGAAAAATTTGTTTCTAGAATCAGAAATGGAAAAGAATTTTTTTTTCTTTTTTTTCTTCTTCCTAGCCTATGGCTGGTTGCCGGCGTCGATGACCTAGCCATGACCAAGGACGGGGAAGACGAAAAAAAAAAGAAGAAAAAAAAAGAAAGAAATATTAAAAAATTCAAAATATTATTAATAAAAAAAATTTATATAATAATTAAACACATTTCTGTTCTTTTTCTATTCTAAGAATAAAAATTTTAAGCAGTTACTAAATACCTTTAAATGCTTAGAAATTGTTTCCGGGCACGAAATCAAAAGAATAATTTTTGAACAAAAATTATTTTCGGAATAGAATGGTTGCCAAACGCATCCTTAGTCTTAAATCTTTCATTTGGACTAATTCAATCATAAACCTTTTGTATTTGTACCAATTAAGTCCATTTTGCCATTCTTTGTCGAAAATCGCACACGTGGACGCCAGCCGTTCTCCATGGCAAGGTTGACACTGACACGGACAATTTTTAATAATTTTTTTAAAAGTTTATTTTTTTAATTCTCAAAAAGAAAGAAAAAAAAAAGAAAAAAAATAATATAATAACAAAAAATAAAAGAAAAACAGAAAGTTATAAAAAAAATCAAAAAAATTATTAAAACATTGTTAAAAAATGACCATGTCATCGCTGGCCAGCGTCCATGTCAACGGTTTATGGCTAAAATTGGTTGGATTGACTTAATTAGTATAAATATAAAAGGTTTAGGTTTAAATTAATCCATTTTATGACCAAGAAAAAAATTGATCCATTTGAAAAGTTTTTTATTAAATTGGTACCAATACATTAAGCCTCTTTTAGTACTTTCCCCGTGTGAGAGTTCCTGAAAGTACGAGTACCTCCAAAAATAATTACCCAGCGACCATCATTAGAATTTATAGATTCAGATCCCAGATTAAGGGGATTCAAATCACGATTGACGATCCTTCTAGCCTCTATCGGCCCTTAAAATAATAAGAAAAAAAGACATTAAAATAATCGAGATGCTTGCTTCCTTTTTTTTTTTTTGGGAGATATAGTTTTTCTTTTCAAATCACGTTTATAGTTATGAGTATTGACACATTATTACATATTATTCACACGGCATTGTAAATGCCATATATGGTTAACTATAACAACTAAGTGCATATGAACGGATATATGAGTATGAATGAAAAAGCGTCTCATTGCTCGTTAATTTAAGTTTATGAACGGAGAATCCTGACAAATACAACAAGAAATGGGTTAGAAGCAAAAAGGTTGCGCGCGAAATCATCCAAATTTCCCATAAAATCACAAGTGGGAGGGCAGACAAAAACAAAATTGGTGGAGAGCCAAGTGGCCTATGATGCCGCGTGACACCTCGCCACCTTCATGAGGCTCCACGTAAGCTTGTCCGATTTGTACGCCACGCATTGTCCACATCGGTTGGGACACACATGACAAAAAGTCGGCTCTCCATGTCCTCCCTATCAACAACAATCATTGAGCCTTCACATTTTTCATGAATTACGGGACACTTGGGGGGGGGGGGGGGGGGGCGGCGATCGACAGCATACGATGTTCTCCCCAAGGCTCGCCCAATAGAATCCGCGCATTGTCGTTAAGGAAGGTCTAATCGGCAGTCAATCGTGCTTTTTACCTTCTCCTCGTTGAACCCTCTTTGATTTTTGGGTTCAACGAGGAAATGGGTCAGATTTCTACGGCTGATCAATCAAGAAATCCCACATGTCGCCGCTCTTTGGTCGGCGAGGTTCGTCCTTTCTTGGTTGGACTAGGCTAGGGGTCAACAATTTGACAAAACTTAAACTCATCGGGATCGGACTGAGTTCACTCATCACCGTGCCCTTTTGTGATATGACATTGTTCCCCGCAAATCAAAGCGATGCGGAAAATGTCATGTCGAGTTTGGAGTCAAATGAGTCTATACGGTGGGTACAAAAACAAAGATACGCTACATATAGTGTACGATGAATTACTTATCACACCCAATTTTACTCACCGTATTGTGAACAAACTCCTTATTTTTCTTCTAGGGAAAAGTGCTAAAAAAGTTTTAAATCTTTTACATTAGTGCCAATTTAGTCCTAAACCTTTTTTTTGGCTCCAATTCAGTCTTAAACCTTTTGTGTTGATGCCAATTTAATCCTAAACATTTTTTCGGTGTCAATTTAGTCCTAAACCTTTTAAATTAGTATCAATTCAGTCCCAAACCTTTTGTTTTTGTGCCAATTTAGTCATTTTGGTCAATTTTGACTGGAATTTGCTGACGTAGACGCCTGCCGGCCAGCGGCCGATCATTGGCGCCGATGTGGACAACTTAAATAATATTTTAATATTTTTTGAATTTTTATTTATTTATTTTTTTTCTCTCCCTTCTTCCTCTGATTGGTCGCCGGTCCGATGAGCTCAACCTCGCTAGCCACGGGCAAGGCTCGCCCTCATCGGCCACTAGCGATGGCAGCCTTGCCCGGCAAGGGCAAGCCTCGCCTTGGTCGGGCAAGCCTTGACCTTGCCAAATTTGACGAGGTCGGGCCTCACCCGACCATGACGAGGCTTGAGCCCTCGTTGTGGCCTCCGGTGATGGTCGGGCCTCACCATGGTCAGGCGAGGCCTGACCTTGCCGGTCGCGGCCTTCGGCGAGGTGGGGCCTCGCCCGACCATGGCGAGGCTCGCCCTCGCTAGTGGCTGGTGAGGGCGAGCCTCGCCAGTGGTCGACGAGGTCAAGCTTGTTGGCCTCTAGCCTCTGGCTGGTCGCCATACCGGTAACCGGCTAGAGGAAGGAGGGAGAGACAAAAAAAAAAGTGAAAAAAAAGGAAAAAAAATTAAAATTCAAAAAAATATTAAAATATTATTAAAGTTGTTCATGTCAGTGCCATGTCGATGCCGGTGATCGGTCACCGGCCGACAGGCGTCTATGTCGGCAAATTCCGGTCAAAATTGGCCGGAATGACTAAATTGGCACAAAAATAAAAAGTTTAGGACTGAATTGGTATCAATTTAAAAAGTTTAAGATTAAATTGACACCAAAAAAAAGTTTATGATTAAATTGGCATCAATGCAAAAGGTTTAGGATTGAATTGACATAAAAAAAGATCTAGGATTAAATTGGCATCAATGCAAAAAATTTATAACTTTTTTGGCACTTTTCCTTTTTCTTCTATATTCTCTCTCAATCCAACGTGCAATGCATATGGAATATCTCTCTCTCTCACCAAGATACCACAAAAAAAAAAAACAATTCCTAGGCTAATTTATTTATAGAAACCATGTGTTTATACACCGTTGACTTTGTCTATGAGGTTAGACATACAAGTCATGCTCGATCTAACATTAACTTTACCAATCCGTAACATGTTCACAACCGTTCTCGCAATTCGAGGGTGGAAGCTCTTGTCCCGAGATTCGTGTCTCAACTCAAAATGCATTCATCTTAATGTTGTACATTGCTCGTGCTTGATTTCTACTTTGTTGGGTGCATGTACATGTCAAACAAAACACCAAGTGCATCGACTCGAAGCCCTCACCCAATGTTTCCTTGGAGCTTGTAGCCTTTCTCCCTTGCATGGAGGCATCAACCGCCTCGAAAAGCATCATCGCATTAAACTAAACTCAATTAAATCAATGTAGTTCTCCGAGGAGAACCTGGTGCAGGTTCGTTGGACTCGACAGTTGGCAGTTTTTTCAGGTGGGAGTCGGTTGGCCTCGGATTCCAACATTTTCACATGACATATAATAATTTTCTGTACAACATTGATTGTTAATGCCTCGCTCTCCATTTGACCTGTGATGGACTCGAACTGTCCATATGTGGCCTATCTAACATAAATGCTAAAAGATATTTAAACAGCAGAATCGGCAACTTGCATGTAGAGACAATGAAACCGAGGAAAAGGGCATATGCAGCCACATGGGACCATCTTCCCCACATGATGTTTCAATATTCTTGCTAAGAGCTCTTCTTTTGTCTTGCTGCAACAGAGCTTTTAATGCCTGCATTATAAAATTGAATTAGTCAAAGATTGGCCCTTTTATTGATTTTGTGCCGATCGTTTGGTCGTTTGCTGCACATGTCCATGATTGCTCGTAATCATTCGAGACTCGAATATCAATGAAACGAAGAGCAAGTATTTTTCAAGCAAAGGTTTTGGTCACAGAATAATGACTTGAATATATGAGCATCTGATTAGGAGACCCGGGACGTTGTATTGATAATGTTAAGTAACTTGATAAGACTACTACCGAGATAATCGACTTAGTGAGATAAAACTCACTCTATTGTGGGATCGCGAGTTAAAAATTCGCAGCGGGTCTCTAAAACTCATGAACTGACGCCGTTGAATTGAAGGGTGTCTTATCCGGCTAAAGTTTATGTGATGTATTGGTTTGCTAGTCCCAGAGAGTGATCCCCATGGAATATATGACTATGACTCGATGCTCAACAATGGCCGTAGGATTCTTATATCAACATTCATGGTTTGCTAAAGTTGGTCGTTCGCATGTCGAGAGATGCTCGATTTAATTTGTCAAGTCGAGCGGTCCTTTGTCGGAGGCAAGGCGCAGACATATTCTGCAATACATTTCATAGAGAGAAACCAAGATAAGAATAAAACTGGAGAAAATACATAGTGAGATAAGGAAGAACTTGAGTGCGTATGGTCCATGCATGCATGTGCTACCATGTGTGCACACGTGACGACCCGGTAACCATTGCAAACCCTGAACTTTTTAAGCAATCCAAGCACGCATGGAGATGAGACGATGCTCAAGCTCTCTCATTATGTGCTCTTTCTTACTTGTCTGGTCTCATAGATTTCATCCATCATCATCAATGCATGTGGAATTTATGTGACCGTGGGCTTAGTTTAGACGATAAAATTAGGGTTTGCATAACTTTTGACAGTCTTGCGTGGACAGACGTTCAACATATTGTCCCCCATAATCTGCACATCGTACCGTGATCTACCATTATCAGATAATGATAAGATTAGGTTGGCGTTTCTTGTACATGTTCATGCATTTGTGCCCGCTTTTAATTAGCTTAAAGCCCCCTGAGAAAGTGCATTTCATGTTCGTACGATGGAAAGCAGGAGGCCAAGATTAGCAAAGAACTATCCAGGTTCAGCTTATCGTGAGATTAAAATTTGATTCATGTCCTCGTGATTTGTCCTCGCATGTTGCTCGTCAAAGCAACATTGATTAGGATACGAAATCAATCAGCGTCGAATGACACTTTTCCGAGGATCATAGACGGTGGGGGATGTATGGAGCCATCATGGTTACTATGACACCATCTATTGTCTATGTTATCACCTTGTTAATGGATTCATGACTCGTTACCATGTTTCCTAACTTAGATTTGAAATCAGTCACAACTTAATCAATGACAGTACATCTTCCATCTCCCACACATAGTTTTCAAAATCACGAATCATGGTTCCAAAAACATCGAAATTGACTAGTATGACTTGTCGTGGATTCGACACCGTTGGAGGTGCATATTGAGGACCTCAACTAACACGATCGTGCATGCACTATTGGCCCGTGAACTTCTAGCAATGCCTCCATTGTCTATACAAGTTACTTCATGTCGTTCCTTTTGTATAGTCTACGCCATCTTTCTATCCATGCACATCGCTCAAGATGTCACGCATCGCATTTCCCCATCGAGCCCCTTTTTAATTACTCCTTTAACAAGAACATAACTTAAGCTGGTGACTCATTCAGTCCACTCAGCATTATTCCATTGTTTTCCCACCAAAAAGCAGATTTACTAGTTCGGTATAATGACATAAGACTAAGACTTATAAAGTCGATTTACCGTGGGGGGGGGGGGGGGGGGGGGGGTGTTTCGTTGTCACGAGAGGAAGCAACAATAAAAGAAACGAAGCATTACCTAGGATAATGCTTGGCTTTTGCGATGACAGTGATCCCACCCGACTAAATAAATCTCATTCCCTTATTAAAAAACCTTGTTGTGTGCCACGAGCATAAGGAACGCGATGTCAATATTATATGATCGTCAGCTGACAAAAAGTATCGAAAGATAGAGTAAGCTAACAAAAAGGAAAGGAAAGAATAAGAATTCTCATTATAATTGTCTTAATTAAAAAGGGGAGATGGGGTGCATAACACAAAAAATTAATCTATGATTACCCTCATGATAGGAGTCAATAATTTTTTTTAAATTCTCGACCAAATTACGATTAAAAATAATCGGGGATAGCTTACAAGTGCGTCCTTGTCACTAAACGGACACGTATGGAACTTAGGAATGTTATATTTGTTTTGTCACGGCATTTGTCATCTAGATCATTACAACCTAGTTTTTCTTATACCAACGGTCTATGGTATGGGAATAATCTATAGGACCCTTATAGGGGTTTGGAGTCAGCCATGACATTAGGGAGAGTAATCCCACTTCTTTCTTTTCTCGTAGTTTATTCATCGTATGGTAGAGAACACGGAGGAAGAGATATGGTTGTTATCCCATGATTGGGAAATCGAAAGCAAATTCCACGAGATCGCACGGTCAATAGGAAGAGAGAAGAAGATCGAAGAAGGAGGAATCTCTCTACCTGCTAATTTCAACTAAAGACAAAGACCATATATATATATAAATGGTTTCGAGAAATAATGGTGGGAGAAAAGTCTATGGTTGCAAGGGGCAAGTTCTAGGTGCGAGGACGAATTAGATTTGAGTTCGTGATGGGGGGAGGATACTTTTGCATCAATCCCCCGTTGATGATGGCACCTAACTATAGTGCTTTTTATCTGTCTCTCCTTTTAAGGGAAGGGGACCATCTAATGTTTGAGAGGGATTTGGTAGGTTTCATTGGGGAAGGAGTTGAGATTTGCTCGAATTAGGGGAATAAATTTAACCTCCGTTTACCTAGAGATGATGTTGGTTGAACAGGTGGTTGGAGGAGTAAAGCGCAAAGTTAATTACGAACGGTATGATTCCAATCATCTCTTCCTTGTATCGCGGCGAGTTAATTACAAAGGTATATCACTCATTGTCAAGAGTTAAAGTCTGCAATAATTGCCTGCAGTATGGCTCGGAATTACGTTTGAATCTTGCGATTCAGGCATTTCGGGTGTCTTCAAAAATCCAAAACACTCGAAATTTTCACGATACACGAATGTTAACAGGCGTATTCATGTTAGAATTTCTTCGTAATTTCTTGGGCTGGGAGTTTGGTTAGCTAACTCCTCCTCCACAGCACTTGCATATGCCCCTCTCGGCTCGATTCCCAAGTGATGGTACGCACCTAACATCCTCAATAATTTCACCGAACTGTAGCCAAAATCTCGATTGTTTTGTGTGAGGAACGATTTGATGAAGAGATATCTCGCAAGATCCGGTCTTAGAATGGAAAATAATCCCAGACAAGAAAGTAAGGATACATAATCGGTGCCCATCTCACATAATGATGGATCCAACACAATCTAATCAAAAGGGGGAAAGAAAACAAAAGAGAAAGACGCCGACCAATTTAATCAGATGATATTATTGCGCACATCATGCTATTATTCAGCAGAAGGAAAGGGGAAAAAAGAAAAAGAGCGAATAATAATATCGGCGTATCTCCCTCTATTTCAGTCCCCGGAGGAAGAAGATGCGCGATGCGCGGCAAAATCTGAGTACGGTAAACGGAAATCGGAGGGAAAATAATTAATGAAATAAAACCCGAAATTCTCAGAGTAGAAAAGGAATAAAAGATTGACCTTGCCATCAGCGTGGAGCATTAGTTTATTCGGGGGTGGCAAACGGCAAGGGTCTCGTGCCTGTCGACCGGGGAGAGGGCGTGGATTTGGAAAATTATGAATTTTCTTTTCGCGGGGGGGGGTGGGCTAATTTGATATTTCTAGAAAGATTGTGTGCTTCTAACTATTATTTCTCTCGTTTTTTCTTTTTTTTGGGGGGGGGTGGAAAGTGAGAAGAATAGGAAAGGGGTGGTGGGGCGACCAATGGGGGGATGACCATTGCATGCGAAGCTAAGGTAAAGCGTGTGGGGGCATGATTGATGATGCGGACCTGAGATTTCGGGGCGGGGAGGAAAGTTAGGGGTCACCGGCTAGGGGCTGCCACGTGCACGGGGACGGTTGTCACGGTCGCGACTTCCCCCCATTTCTTTTTTTCGGAGAGGGAGAAATTGGGGAGAACGCGCGTGGTGAACCAATGGCAACGACGTTCATCTCGCCAGCATCCACTCCTAACCCCCCCCCCCCCCCACACGCATAATGGGCCAATCAGCAACAGTCGTCCCCTCCCTTTTTATTACTGTTCTAAAAATAAATCCCGTCGTGTATAAGGGCGGTAATTCCCGAGCGGACCGAGCTCGCATGGACACGACTCGCTGCAGATACCGTATCATACGAGCCTTATGAGAAATCTGATAGAACAGAATCCGACATATGAAGATTGTGTGATGCGCCCATCAAATTTTCTGGACACAAGATCGATGCGTGCGAAAACGGATGTTGCATAGGGGAATGCGGCAAGAAACCGAAACTTCGTGGAATCCGAGTTCAGATAAGTTATACTTTGGAACCATCGATCGGATTCATTTAGGGTCCTTTTTGGTTGGTTAAACAAAGCGTAATAGAGGGCTAAGGGTATCAGTATAATTGGGGTCGTGTCATGGAGTGGAGCAAGCCATCTTCTGGGGCACTTCCAAGAAGGTAAAAAGGAGGGGAAATTGGAAAAAGAAAGAGAGAAACACGTACGCACACTTATTGAGTCTTCCTCTCTCTCTCTCTCTCTCTCTCAAATCTAAACACGTGGTGGTCTGCTGCTCGGTTTGAAGTGGACCTGCGTGGGCCTCCTCCTCGCCCTATATATAGCGCAACCTTCCCGTCCCTCTTTCACCCACAACAACTACCCGACGATCTTCCTCCCCCTCTCTCCTCTGCTTACGCTCACTCACTTGCAGTCTCACACGCCCAACTTCAACTTCAACTTCAACTTCAACTTCGCAAGCCAGACTCAGACAACATAAAAAATCCTTCTTCAAAATCCTCGACACAGACCAGGAAGAGAACAGCACACGAAACCCACAAAGCCTTCTTGCCCTTCTCTGCTGTAACACCCTCACCGCAATAGAGATTCCCCTATGGTATCATCAAGTATGGCCGCTGCTTCTTCGGCTTCTGCTGCCGCTGCCGCCGCCGCTGCTTTCAAGTCCAGTTTTCTCTCGTCTTCTTCGCAGCAGTCCTCTCCATCATTTCTTCTGGACTTGGGCTCTCTCAGGCCCAGGGATAAGCCCAACAGCGGCATCGCCTGCTCTCTCCACACCCCTTCCATTCTCCATCTCCCCGAGCAGAAAGCTCCCTCCCAGCCTCCCATTCCCTCCCCCCTCACCAAGCCCACAAAGCAGAACTCCATCTCCAATTCGTCGTCCTCGTCGCCTCAAGATTGGAATTTTATACAGAGAGCTGCTTCGCTTGCATTAGATGCTGTGGAGTCCGCCTTAGTCTCGCACGAGCGCACCCACCCGCTGCCCAAAACCGCCGACCCGAGAGTCCAGATTTCGGGCAACTTCGCTCCGGTGCCCGAGCAGCCGGTCGCCCGCTCCCTGCCGGTGGTCGGCAAGATCCCGGAATGCATCCAGGGGGTGTACGTCCGGAACGGCGCCAACCCGCTCCACGAGCCGGTCGCCGGCCACCACTTCTTCGACGGCGACGGCATGATCCACGCCGTCCGGTTCTCCGCCGGCGGCTCCGTGAGCTACGCCTGCCGGTTCACCGAGACGCACCGCCTGATCCAGGAGCGGGGCCTCGGCCGCCCCATCTTCCCCAAGGCCATCGGCGAGCTCCACGGCCACTCCGGCATCGCGCGGCTCATGCTCTTCTACGCCCGCAGCCTCTGCGGCCTCGTCGACCACGGGAATGGCATGGGCGTCGCGAACGCCGGCCTCGTCTACTTCGACGGCCACCTCCTCGCGATGTCCGAGGACGACCTCCCCTACCACGTGCGCGCCACGTGCTCCGGCGACCTCGAGACCGTCGGCCGCTACGACTTCGCCGGCCAGCTCGACTCCCCCATGATCGCCCACCCGAAGATCGACCCGGCTTCCGGCGAGATGTTCGCCCTCAGCTACGACGTCGTCCGGAAGCCCTACCTCAAGTACTTCCGATTCTCCAAGGACGGCGAGAAGTCCCCCGACGTCGAGATCCCCCTCGCTGAGCCGACCATGATGCACGATTTCGCCATCACCGAGCGCTTTGTCGTGATTCCGGACCAGCAGGTGGTGTTCAAGCTGCCGGAGATGATCCGCGGCGGCTCCCCGGTGATCTACGACAAGGACAAGGTGTCGCGGTTCGGAGTCCTCGACAAGAATGCGAGCGACGCGTCCGGAATCAAGTGGATAGAAGTGCCCGATTGCTTCTGCTTCCATCTCTGGAACGCTTGGGAGGAGAAGGAGACCGACGAGCTCGTGGTGATCGGCTCGTGCATGACTCCGCCGGACTCCATTTTTAACGAGTCCGAAGAGAGCCTGCAGAGCGTGTTATCCGAAATTAGGCTGAACATCAAGACAGGCAAGTCCACGAGGCGCCGCATCATCGCCGAGTCGGAGCAAATCAATCTGGAGGCCGGGATGGTGAACCGGAACCAGCTCGGGAGGGAGACCAGGTACGCGTACTTGGCGCTGGCCGAGCCGTGGCCTAAGGTTTCTGGGTTCGCGAAGGTCGACCTGTCGACGGGCGAGGTGAGGAAGTACATGTATGGAGAGGAAAGATACGGCGGCGAGCCGATGTTCGTGCCCAGAGGTCGGGAATCAGAGAGGGAGGATGATGGGTATGTGCTGGCCTTTGTACACGATGAGAAGGAGTGGAGATCGGAGCTGCAGATTGTGAATGCAGTGACTCTGGAATTGGAGGCCACCGTCAAGCTCCCGTCAAGAGTCCCTTACGGATTCCATGGGACCTTCATAAGTTCCAAGGACTTGGAGAGGCAGGCTTAGCTCAAGTGGGGTTGTCTCTGTGTAGAGGTTGACCTAGTTACAGTGATGATGATCCAGTATATAGTTTCTTAAGCGTCCAGGAGCGGGTGACCAAACGAGGAGATTTACCAGAGGGATGTCTGCAGATAAGTCCCCGGAATTTCCTCGTCTACAAGATCAGACTCAGAGTAACATCACTTTTTGTGGGTGTTGTTCAGGTTTCAATTTTTTTTCGTGGCCTTTTTGTTTGTACTGTAGAGTAGGAGGTTTTGAGGGACCAGCTTGTAGCTTTTGGATGTAGCTAGGAATATGGAGCTCAGCTGGTTACTTCTTATTCTCCTACTTCTTGATGTGTATAAGATAAGAAAGTCATGTGATTGTTGCCATATTAAGTAAAGATATAAGTATAGTGATATTTGTATCTTCTGCCTTTACTTCTTTCAATCACTCTCTCTCTCTCTCTGAGCACTCTGCTCTCTATGGCTTCACCCAATGGGACATCTCTTATTTTACTTGTGAAGGGAAGATTCAGAGTGGCAGCTGACACTAATGGTAGTCTATTCATGCGGATGGGTGACGGTTGGTCTATTTTCATTAGGTGCATCGTGTGATGGATTAATGAGGAATGGATGCTTTCGGGGGTCATCAAGTTGCTTGTGGAGATAATATTTTATCTATCGAGAGGACACAGTGGATCACACTCTTTTAAAGCCCTCACGTTAATGCAATGATGAAGTGCCCTCGCCACCAGTTACGTCTCTGCTCTTAAGTTGCTGAGTGTGGCAACGCCTGATTGGTGGCTTTCCCAAATCTTTTAATTCCATCATCTGCCCAATGGTGATGCGCAAAATCATAGTACTATCCACCACGAATAGACAAATCCCAACACTTTCGTAGCAGAAGCAATTGAGTGAGGCTTTTGAAAAATGGGTGCAAAAGCTTGATTTGACTCAATAACTGTCTGATTTCAACTTTGCAGATGACAACAAAGAAGTCAACTCTTTCAAAGCTTGGGGTTTTGCGTCGTATGGACTGTAGATGATATCAAATCTAAATAAAGGGAAAACCCAGGAAAAAGAGGGAGATTCCTCCAAGCAGATTGGGTTATTCATCCATAATGATGTTCCCATCTTCAAGTTTTTTGCTTTCGATTTTCCCCCTCAAGGAATACGAACTTAGTGAAGTGGACATTCATTCCTTGAAAATAGGAAATGGTTTGGACTTTCCTCAGAATATTTTAATGCTTAATGTTGGCAGATAGTGGGCAAAAGGGTATTGATATGATGATATCACCTTGAAATTAATTCTTGTGTATGATCTGTTGTGAAAAAGAGAAGAAATATCCACTTGGTGTAACCAATCAACTCGTGCAAATTGCAAGGATCAATTATTGAGAAACTATCCTCCAATGCCCATGTGCCCTAGTGCTATGAGAGAGACACACAGAGTGAGTCTCCTGCCGATTACCTCAAGTAAGAACACTCTCGACGTCTGACCTACATAAGCACAAGGCGCAACATCTGCAAGTCTCAACTTTTATGTATATCTCCTCTCGAGTTGACATTCTGTTTCAGCATGCAAGGACGAGTTGGATATTTCATTAGTATGCAGAGCGGGCTTAGTCATTGGCCCAGTTTTGCATTCATAATGAGAAAATTGCTTATCATGATCAGTCAGATTGATATCAGTGATAATGGCAGACCCTGGTCTCTGGATCATCTTCTAGCAATTCCTGTTCCTTTTCTGTCATGCTAACCAAAAGCCTCTTGTATGAAAAATCAATCTTTTTTGAGTGGACAGAGCCCAAAATCTTTCCCTGAGATTAGAAGACAACAGATGATTGTTTAGCAATTCGACCAAAATAATAAGAGACTTCAACAGATGCAGCCATTCAACTTGACACAAAATGGTGTGCCAAGTTACTTGGCATTAGAAAATGGGCCGAATAGTTTAAAATTCCTTCCAATAATAATCGAAGCATCGTATTCATAATATATTTAGAAAGACGTACAAAATGGGTGCAAGGGGAAATAACAACTAAACGTTGAGATGCTTATCCGCACAGACGCACCATGGATGAAAGTCTTCCAAGTTGATATGCAGGATGACGATGGAAATCGTGGACTAATGAGATTAGTTTCAACTTGTCAAGTTGCTATACTGACCTGCTCATGAGCTGGTTGATTATTACCCCTATATGATGATCACTCGGATTACAACATTATCGATTAGCTTATCAGCAGTTTCAAGAGTTGCTTTGAGTGGAAATTCATCCGCTCCATTTGACGCGAGAAGGTCCGCCTAAGCATGATAAAACTTCCGAAGGAAAGCGAGAAAGTGATCTCATCAAACCGTCTTTTAATTTTGGTCTAGAGACTCCAGATAATAGGGATGAAAAAACATACTAGTTCTTCGAAATAGTGTGAAAAATAAGAATATCAAATCAGCAGCTCTAATCAGGAAATATTTATCTCATCTGGTAAAACATCCAGGAGAAAGAAACTTCACTTTCATTTATCACTTGTTTGAGCACAAATTTGTCTCTTGTAGGGAGAAAGCCAAGAATCTAATAATTCTATTATTTGAGCGGCAAAATGAATGAGGTCCATAAGATTTCCAAACTCCATGCCCTCATCAAAGAAAGCTATGAGGCGGCTAATACTGATTGAGAGTAACAGACAACGAGAATTAATAACAAGAAAGAGATGAAGTGGCGACGATTGAAATTTGAAGGTTAGCTCACTGGCCAATCTTAGGTTCTCTCTGTCCATTTGCCTTAACAATGCCCGCGAATGAAGTCACTGTAGCTTGTACCTAGTACTCTCAGTCTATTTCTACGTGAATTGAAGTCATGACAAAGTGAAAATGAAACGAAAGAGAAGTGAACGGAACTATCTGCTTCTTCTCATTTGGGCAACCCTTGTTCGCTCTAGTGAGTCATTCGAGCTCTATGATTGAAGAACTACTAGACGAAAGTGAAATTATACAAATTTCCTGGTAGATGACATGGCATGCATGATACGTCTATTTTGATCTGTCCTTCCTAGCACTCTGCGTACAGGTCCTCATAGAGCCCTAATGGAGGTGATGGTTATTGATGACTGCCAGCCTAAGCTCAATCTCAGTAAGGGAAAATTCTCCATTTTGCAAAATGAAGCAAAGGTTCAGCTATTAGTTTTGCACCATAAGCCCGTGCAGACAATCATGGAGCTTTTATGAGGTCTCAACGTGTGACTCATGCTAACAAATGGGAAACCTCAGCCTATAGCTCATTTGAATTTCGCAATCACTCCATCAACTAGGGATTGCAAACTCATGGGATACTTTGGTCGTACTCGTTCACTTACCATTGTGCCATAACTGTTCCTTAATGCTGATGTAGTGGAGGGATTTGGTATGGGCTGACAATGCCCATTTTGCATTCAGACACTAAAAACGACAAATGCTTTGTCCATTATGTGCAGGAGGAGGTGAGCCACAGGCTTGCATGTCCTTTCCATGACCATGAGGAATATCCCTTGCGCAAGCAGACTAAAACATTGGTATTTTCCAGCACACTGACAGTGGTAGGTACTTGAAAAAAGTCGCTTTTCTTCATTCGGGAAAGCTTCAGAACCAATAAGGTCCTACATTAGCCTGTCCAAACTGTCTGTTCTGTGATGCATCGACTTCAATAGATTTTGAATTGTAAGTGTCTTTCGTTGCGTATTAAATACACCAGTGTAGTTGAGGTATCTTGCAGATTCGTGAGCTCCTCTAGGGACAGAACCACCAGGTCACCAGGAGAAACTGAAGCTGTAGAGAAAAATCCGACCGCTCCCGAAATTCGTGGGCCTTTTGCTTTTCCAGGAGCGACAGTTCCATTGCTGGTTAAATTATATGCAATCCTGGATATGGCAGCTAAGTTTATCTGCTTCCCTGAAAGTTACAATCTTTTATGTAAATTTTCATTCTAAAAAAGGAAATGTGATTCACCTTCCCTCTTATGATGAAACCCTGCTTTAAAATTTAGACCCTTTACGTATTTGCTTGCTGCAAAAGTCTCAGCAGGTTCTAGAAGCCAACATGAATACGACACTAAGAAATTGGATGTTCAATACTGAAAGAAGGAAAACTAGTAGTGAAAATACTGAAGGAAGGAATACAAAGTCGTAATCTTGAACAAAATTAGGTGCTCTTTGTTGGAATTTTGGGTGCAAATCCCTTGTAAAGTGAATAAGAGGTGTGTGGATGGAGGAATCCTACATTGAATAGAAGAGAGATGGGAGATGGGTTTATATAGTTGGACTTCACAAATGGGTTTGGGCCCCAAGGATTGCCCACTTTTGTGGAAGAGAGAGAACCCATGCTAAGCTGGGTCGGTTTCCCTGCACGCGCATCTCCGACCGGCCAGCTTGGATCGGGCCGGGCCCGGTTACCATCAATTTTATTTTTCGAACAGATATGTCTGTTCGTAAGTTCGGGTTCTGAGTATAACCGAACGAAATTGTTCGCTTCGTGACTCTTCATTTTTTTAACCGTGACTATATATTGCAGTCGTTTTTTCTGACTGCGATTGTCTATGCAAAATTGTGTTCAAAGGAGTTATCTGAATATGTACCGCTTCAGAGGAACGAGATCCGTTTTATCCTGGGAGACGATTGTCCAATATCCTCAGGTACTAATTGAGGGGCCAAATTCGTCTTAAGGACACGTCGTTACTTCGTTGGGCTCGGATCAACATTCTGTTTATTTATTTGTACTGCTTTCAGATTAGTTTTCCTGATATTTAATTTCAATTTTTGGTATATGAACATAGCTGACAACAATCTTAAGACGAATTTTGTTGAAATGTTATTCTGTTTTCAATTATTTTCGGTTCTGTTCGTATAATGATTTGCATGGTCTACGTATTCTTATGCGTTGTTCATTGAGTTTTTTCTGTCAAATATCTATATTGGCGTTCGTTTAAGTCGAACCTTTGTTGTTCGTATACTTCTGAGTTAATACAAGTATTCTGTATAGTTAGTAAGTTCCTTGTCATAGTTCGTATAGTATTTTGTTGGGATTATTTTGTTATGTAGTTCACTTAGATTTTGACGAATTTCTATCACATCGTTCAATTCTGCCTGTGTCAAAATTCTATTACAATATTTGGAAATTTTGTATTCAGAATACGATTTTGATCATACATACATTTTGCTCCTGTTACAATTTTTCAATTCTGTTCGTGAACAAAATTTTCGTTTTTTGTTCATATTAAAAATTTTCAATTGTGTTACCTTACCAAAAAAAAAAAAAAAAAAAAAAAAATTTCAATTGTGTTCATGAACAAACAATTTTGTTCGTAGTCATATATTTTCGATTCTGTTTGTGAATATATTCTGTTTTCGTATTTCAGAAATGGCTTCGATCTCGACTCCGATCAACCCTATTCCGAATCACGGAGAAAAGCCAGAAAAGTTTAATGGTACGGATTTCAAGAGATGGTAACAAAAAAATGTTGTTCTATCTCACTATCTTGAACTTGGCTAGATTCCTCAATGAGGATGGTTCTAAATTGGACGTTGGAGAGACAAACAAAGAAAAGATTGACCTTCCTCCTGGTAATAAACCACTACAATGTAAGTAGATTTTTAAGAGAAAAATGAAAGTAGATTTTTAAGAGAAAAATGAAAGCGGATGGTGCTATTGATAAATATAAGGCTAGGCTTGTGGTAAAAGGATACATGCAACGAGAAGGCCTGGATTATTTTGATACTTACTCACATGTTACTAGAATTACATCTATAAGGATGCTAATTGCCATAGCAGCAGTATATAGGCTTGAAATCCATCAAATGAATGTTAAAACAACTTTCTTAAACGGAGATTTAGAAGAAAAGATATATTTAGAACAACCCAAAGGATTCATTATTCCAGGACAAGAGAAGAAAGTATGTTGGATTATCAAGTTACTCTATGGATTGAAACAAGCCCCAAAACAATGGCATGCAAAATTCGACCAAGTCATGTTGTTGAATGGTTTTAAGATTAATGAGTGTAATAAATGTGTATATGTTAAGAACACTCATAATGGCTTTGCTATTTTGTGCTTGTATATAGATGACATACTTATAATGGGTAGCGATAGTGAGGTTGTCAATACGACCAAACGCATGTTTACAAGTAAATTTGATATGAAAGATATGGGGGTTGTAGATGTTATTTTAGGAATTAAAATCCATAAGACATCTGGAGGATTAGCTCTATCACAGTCCCATTATATTGAGACGATTCTTGGAAAGTGCAAGAATCTAGATATTGTACCGGTAAAGATTCCAATAGATGTTAATTTACGTCTTTCAAAGAATACTGATGATAGCAAAGCTCAAAATGAGTATACTAGTATACTAGGCAATCTAATGTATGTTATGAACTGTATTAGGCCAGACATAGCTTGTGCTGTAAGCAAGGTAAGTCGATTTATAATTAGTCCAAATGAAAATCATTGGAAAGCTATGAAACGTTTATTGGGCTACTTAAAGCATACTCAAGATTATGTTTTGCATTACACAGAATATCCAGCTGTACTTGAAGGATACTGTGATGCAAATTAGATAACCGGCACTAAAGACACAAAATCGACAAGTGGATATGTATTCACACTTGGTTGGGCAGCAATGTCTTGGAAATCATCCAAACAAACTTGTATTGCTATATTCATTATGGAATCAGAATTTATTACTTTGGATAAAGCCGGTGAAGAAGCAAAGTGGCTTCGAAATTTCTTGGAAGATATTCCTAATTGGCCTAAACCAGTGCCCTCTGTTTGTATACATTGTGACAGTCAAGCGGCAATAGGAAGGGCAAAGAATGTCATGTGTAACAGTAAGTCTCGACACATACGTTGAAGATATAACACAGTAAGACAACTTCTCTCTAGTGGAATTATCATCATTGACTATGTGAAGTCAAAAGATAATGTTGCAGATCCATTGACAAAAGGCCTAATTAGAGAAATGGTTGTGAAAACATCAAGGGGAATAGGTTTAAGGCCTATAAACAAGTCATCATAGCGAAAACCCTACCTAGTTGACTAGAGACCCCAAGATCTAGGTTCAAAAGGACAACTAAGTTATGAAGACAGTGTAGAGTATTGTTAAATTTTTTAACTTATTCCCAGATGAAGATAATACTAATATGTGAAGGTTAAGCAAAAATTTTTAATGATTCTGAATTGAGTATGTGATATACTATACCTTCAGAAATCACTTATGTAAGTGTGAAGTGAGGGCCGCTTCTGTGAGAATTCAAAAAGGCCGAATTCTCTAAAACACTCATGAGACTAGGCGGTGTTCATAGGCAATACGAACACAACAGTGAGAACCAATTTTGTTCGAGAAACAGTTGTGTAATTTCTATTATCTAGACTTACACCAAAGGTTGATAGTTCAAAGACATCATGTCTACTGATTGACCGAGTAAGTTCGATAGGTTTCACTAAAGAAAGTTCAAAGTATTAGACTACTTATCCTGATACACCATTTTCTCATGCAATAATCGCACATTGCATCTCATGCATATATAAAGAGTCAAAAAAACTGAATCTCTTATTCATGTGGGGGATTGTTGAAATTTTGGGTGCAAATCCCTTGTAAAGTGAATAAGAAGTGTGGATGAGGGAGTCCCACATTGAATAGAAGAGAGATAGGTTTATATAGTTGGACCTCACAAATGGGTTTGGGCCCCAAGGGGTACATCACCTTTGTGAAAGAGAGAGGACCTACGTCAAGCTGGGTCGGTTTCCCCCCGCTCATGTGTTGCCGTCCGGCCGGTTGGGGTTCCTGTTAGTTTTATTTTTCCTGAATTTATTCTTTTTGTTTCAAACAGGTATGTCTGTTCGTAGGTTCGAGTTCTAAGTATAACCGAACGAAATTGTTTGCTTCGTGACTCTTCATTAATAAACCGATCAACTTTTCGAAGATGACTGAATGAGACAATTTCATTCGCGACTCTTCATTTTTTTAATCATGACTATATATTGTAGTCGGTTTTTTCCGAAGCATTTGCATTTTTGTTGACATTTCTGAAAAACACATTCATTCTCTACGATTGTCTATGCAAAATTGCGTTCGAAGGAGTCCTCTGAATACATACCGCTTCAGAGGAACAAGATCCATTCTATCCCGGAAGACGATTGTCCAATATCCTCGGATACTGATTGAGGGGCTAAATTCATCTTAAGGACACAATGTTATTTTGTTGGGCTCGGATTAATATTTTGTTTATTTATTTGTACTGATTTCAGGTTAGTTTTCCTGATGTTTAATTTCAATTTCTGGTATACGAATATAGCCGACAACACTCTTTGACAGCCCCCTAGATATTTGAGTGCTGCTGAATAAGTACAACAATCGTATTCTCGAAGAAACGAAAGGATGGATTAACCAAATACCTTTTCAAGGACGCTACCAAAGAAAAGATACTAAAGCTCAACATCTCACAGCCACAATCACAGCAGGCCCCAATACTGGTCCCCGCAATTCCTCATTCTTATCTCTTTCCATGTCTTAAAACCTTCCGATACTCGTATATCGTGGAGCCAATCATGGGACTTGCTGCTCAAGGACAAATAAGCTGCTTTCTGTGGGAATATTGGGAAAGCCATGAGCTTCCATAGCCTCCACAGGTGAAAAATTAACAGCACAAACTGCTATTGGATACGTGCCGAGAGCAGAATCAGCGGTCCATTTGATAAACGTTTTCACGGTATCGACTATGGAGCATCGCTGAGGGAATTTCACAGTCCCTTTCCCATGGGTAGCACAATGTGTCATGCATCCATTGATCGGACCCGTCCATGTCTCGCCCTACTTCATCAGTGACGTCACGCCGATGCTCCCCGCCAAAACAGGAGCAATTAAAGACTACGCATAGCCATTATCTTGCTCTACTTGCCCTCCGTACTAAACATGCACAGTACAGCTTTGAATCAATGTATAAGGACAAATCACGCTGAAAGAAATGGATCTATGGAAAGTATACGACAGGCACCACGTGCGCATGCCTCCATAGTGGCGCAATGCAAGGACAGTGAGGCAGCTTCCTAGCATTAAATGAGGTGATAGAAGAAACCAGCACACAAGCATTAGAACCCAAGAGAAGAAACGGTGGGGGATTGGCTATTGACAATCCTCGCATGCCAACCCAAAGAAAAAGTGAACAAAAGAAGTCTCAAGCTTTAGCTGATACGTCCGGAAAAAGCGTCTAAGGCTTCATTTGGTCGTTCAAATAAAAGTTGGGATAAGATATATTTTATCTTATCTTGTATTTGATTGTTATTCAGTATGAGATAACTTTGAATATAGAGGAAACATAGATCGGATTAAAAACCCTAAAAAGAGATGAGATAGACTCGAATAAAATTTTTCTTGTCAAGTTATTTTTTAGAAAACCGTACACTCTCCTTTTCCTTCTCCTTCGACTCCTCTCACATTGACGTTTCACGAAAACACTTCACGAAAGCAACAAGAGTCAAAGTGTCTTCTTTTTTGTAGCTCTAATCGGACGAATTCAAGCTCCATCTCCAGTGACGAGCCACAAGCGATTTTGCTTTCTCGCAAGGTTTTGTGTGTGTGTGTGTGTCTCTCCCTCTCTATGTGCATCGATATTCACACTCTTTACAAGGTTCGCGAGTTCCTTCCTCGGTTCATATTAGCTTTCATAGGTGCAATCATTTGTGGGTGTGGCTCTGTTTCTCTCTTTCTTGTTTCATTTTTTTTGGCTTGCGAATACTCGTTTAGGGTGGAGTCTCTCTATTCAGTTATCGGTGAATCGAAACATGCCATCGTTTTTCTTGAAGTTGCCCTCTCAATTGCGAAACCAAATTCCCTACCCTAACACGTCTCCTCTCTCTTATAACCTCATTCTCACTCTCTATCTCTCAGACTCTCCTCTCCTGTCGCTTGCTCAACAAAGTTGAGCTCTTGAGTTGTACCTAACCGATTTTGAGTTTCCGCCGCGCCTAGCTCGCTAATTTGCCTTTGGAACCGGGGCGAGTGTCGTTCCCGCCGCATTATAGCTTGTGGAATATGTTTTTTATTGTACATGTCATGTCCTCCGCACAGTTTTAAGAGGCCTCTGCTAATATTGATTATTAAAATCGGGTTTTACTTGACGGAGAAATCATGCTTCTTTAAATGCTAAATTTCTCGGTGCTAGTTTACTTGTGCTTGCAATGTTCATGCTCAACTTTCTATGCTTTTCCCGTGGGAAAGTTGAGTCTCCTACTTGTCTTTAAAATATTCTTTTTACATTTGTGGAGTAATCGAAAGGAAAAGAACAAGCTGCCAAATTACAAGAGGGAATCTGCTTCCCTCTTACGCCTGACTTTAGTTCATGCTTTTCTTCTTTCTTCCTTTCTTTTTTTCTTTTTGGTTGTTAAGAGGACTTATCAGTTTTCCTTGTCTAGCCATGATTGAAAAGGATACTTCATCTTCATAAGATGGCTAATAGAAAATCAACTTTTAATTGTCATTATCTGTCATTGATTTGTATTATGTATTGTGGTGTTCTTTCCTCTGAGTAACCCTCTACTTGAAGTTGAAGGTCTCTCTATGTTTTGCTAAGTAGTCAAAGGCAGGGCTAGGTTTGTTCACAACTTCATGAGAGTTGGATTGCATATTATCCATGGCTGGGCGCTGCAGGCTCTCTCTTCGTTTTTAGTTCTTAATCCATCCTTAAATCTCTCTGCTCTCAATATGTCTATATTGTATTTGCGTTTTCCATTTGGTATGGCAGAATTCTTTTGGCTGATAGATTGTAGAAATTTGACTTAAATTTGTTGGATTCATGCTCATATCTGCTGTCCATATTCATTCATTGTTCAAACAACAATCACCAAGGCTTGTCTATATTTAGGAATGGAAGGTAGCGATTTCAGTCAACTCAAGGAAGGGGAACAAAGAAGACCGATGTGTATGGACAATAGATGAAGAAAATGAGTTTCTAGATGATCTTGAAGAACTAGTTGCACGAGGAACAGCTTCTCCAAGATGATGGACGGGAAAGACTAATGATTTGTTTTTTGAATGTGCTATTTCTTGTGAAGTTTGGAGCTTTGTTTATAGCTTTTGTGGTATTCGGTGAGTTAGGTAGAGTAGGAGCGATGGGTTGTAGTACATTTGAAAGAGTTGGAAAGGGAAAGTTATTCCTAATTTTTTTACTACAAGTAATTGGTGTGTTGCCTTTGTTGTTTTTATGAAAATGAACAACGTCGAACAATGTTCTTTTCGCTATTTCTTGGAATCATATGTTTTCTGAATGTGCTTTTCTTGTGTAGTCAGGAGCATTGTTCATAGTTGTTGAGGTATTTGAAGAATTAAGCAAGGTTTCTATTTCTTAAAATCATATGTTTTCTGAACAATGTTCTTTTTGCAATCCTGCTTTTTCCAGTAGTGCAGTTTTTGTCATTTTTGGCAAAGAATAGTTTTTTAATAATGTTAAATCACACAAAGATATTTTTATGATTATAAGATCTGATATTATTTTATGGGCACTACATAGGGGCATACATGTCATTACATTGATGTCCGGTTTACACTAAACAATGAATAGGATAAGATATAAAACTATTTAACTTTAAGTCTGTAGTTCATTAAACAATAGATGGGATATGACAGAATTTCCTATCCTATCCAATCCTATCCTAATTCGAAATCCGAACAACCAATCGCAGCCTAAAAATATTTGGAAAGACACCGAGTTACTAGAGACAAAGAGCAGATCAATGGTATTGACCAAAATGCTCGTGCCACATAGGAACAAGATGAAACTCATGTCCTGGAAAGTGTAGTTCCATCTAATAGAGAGGTCAAATATTCCCACGGGAACAAAAACTAGAAATAGATCGGAAAAATGACACAATGATCCATGAACTTTGGTTTAATGTGTAAAATGATCCTTAAACTTTTAATTTATTTAATGTGGTCATTGAACTTTAGTCCAATGTATAATATGGTCCATCAACTTTTAATCTGTTTAACGTAGTCCCTGAACTTTTGGTATATATTCAGATTAGCCCCTAGACTATATGAAAATATTCAATATTATCCATGGTACTGAATTGATGAAAGGACTACATTGAATATTTTCATATAATTCAAGGACTACATTGAACGTGTATTAAAAGTCTAGGGATTACAATAAATAAATTAAAAGTTGAAGGACCGCATTAAACAAATTAAAAGTTAAGACACATTAGGCTAAAATTCAATGATCATTTGTATCATTATCCCAAATAGAAAAAAGAGAGATAGAGAAGCGGGCGACCAACAATACCAGCAAATTATCTCGCTGTATGTTTTCAGGAATTTTCGCTGAAATGCACAGCCAACTTAGACCTGATCGTGGGCTTGGGCCTGACTGCCGACGGGCCCACCCAAAAAGCCCATAATCCGGGTGGACTTTGGCCTCAGAGGTTGGACAGCGAGACCTGGGCTTAAGCACCGGCCTTGGGCCCTGGTGGACCGGCCTTGCTCCGCCCGGCCCGGCCCGGCCCTGCCGGGGTTGCTCTTTGCTTTTCCAAAGCTCGACGTTCGACTTCCTGGCACGCAGTAAGGAGAACTTGCAGCGCACTGAACTCGAAGCGCCGTTAAACGCGAAGAAGAAGAAGGAAGGGCTCGTTCCCGCTGCATGAACGGGAGCTAGCGGCTGCGTCGGGCGTCAATCTCGCCGATCCATTGAACGGTCCGGTCCTGCGCTCCGCGATTGCTCGCCGCAAATGGCGGATCGGAGATCGTTTCTCAGCGAGGGAGTGGTGACCTACGCCTACCTCCTCCTCTACATCGCCCTCTCCAGCGGCCAGATCTTCTTCAACAAGGTCGGTTTTCTCGCCCCTGATCCGTTCGCCGGCGCGACCGCGCCGCCGCTCGATGACGCCGCATTTTGCGTTTCTCTTGTGGATTCTAGTGATTTTGGATAGCGGGAGCTCCGTTCGCGTGTCGATGGCGCTCGATCGGGGTCCATCGCGCTTGCTCCGTGCGATTTTGAGCGGCTAGTTGGTCTCGGAGTTGCTAAGCTGGACTGGCATAGTTCTATAGGTTAGATGCGATCCAGATTTTGGAGGAGACGAGGTTGAACGGAGCAAAATGCGTTGGACATTAGCTATGGTGTCTGCCTTGCTCGAAATTTTAGATTTAGTTCATATCTTGATTGTAATGGACAATTAGCTTGTGGAATTTGGAATGAGGATCGGTGTTTAGCCGGCTTTGTTAATTCACTTTGGTATGCAGACAGATGCTTGTTTCGTAAATGGTCACACCACACTGTAATGGTGCTCTCGCTGAAGTTGCAATTTAAGGCTCAATATGCAGTGCTAACTAGAACATGGTCTCAAATATATGTATAAATTCCGAACTGATGTCCACCTATGTTGTAAAATGCAGTGCTAACTAGAACATGGTCTCAAATATATGTTTAAATTCCGAACTGATGTCCACCTATGTTGTAAAATGCAGTGGGTTCTGTCATCAAAGGAGATCAACTTCCCATATCCTCTTGGGTTGACTCTACTTCACATGGTCTTCTCCTCTGTCCTGTGTTTTCTGCTTACGAAAGTTTTCAAGGTACTTAGTATTAGGATCTATTACAGTCCTACAATCCTGTGATGGTCTTTCGCTGCAAATTTCAGCTTGTTAAACCTAATTGTGGATCATGATTATTGATTTGATTGCAGATAATGAAGGTGGAAGAAGGGATGACGCTAGAAATGTAAGTGCTGAGATAGGTTTGGTTCCAAGGGGAAAAAATAGAGAAACTTTTTGTTATTATTCTCCTATTGTAATGCAATTCTTTATGGCTAAATGCTAGAGTTTTGATATTATTTTCTTGGAATGTTACTGGCAGTTTTTTCCGAGAGTTTAATTTTAATGCATCGTGTCACTTTGTGAGAGATTAAATCAGCCCCTTCATTGAGTTATTTAAACAAACAAAATGGTAGACTGAAGGACAAACTTTCTGGGGCTTGAGTTTCAAATTTAATATTTGCTGCTAAACAGTTGTTATTGATAAAGCTAATTGTGGTTTCATCAAGTAAAATGCCTTTAGCTGCATTAATAGGACCACATTGGCATGCTGGAGAGATCTTTGGTGTTATATCATTGCCCATTCTTTCTCACAGTCAGTGCCATCACTTGCCTGTGGATAAAAGAGGTCTGCAAGGAACAAATTTGAGCTAATCTTTTATTAGAAAACATACAAGTACAAGTGGTAATGTCTGCATATCAACTAAACTACAGACCCTATAAAGTTAAAATTGGCTTTTTTTTGGCTGGAGCCTGCTGTTGGAAAGTTCTGAGTATTATTTATCAAGAGTAATCTAATTTCCTAATAGTGTACTTGCAAGTATCATTGCCTTATATGTTATAGTTCTCTTCATCTCCAGATATACTGCCTCAGTGATCCCGATTGGTGCAATGTTTGCAATGACCCTTTGGCTGGGGAACACTGCCTACCTTTACATTTCTGTTGCATTTGCACAGATGTTGAAGGCGATCAGTATGTTCTTTCTACTCTTCTTTAAAAGTTCTTGTAAAACTTTGTGTTCACGTATTTAGTGCAGTTCAGATAGTTGTACCATGGCAGTCCATTGCTTCTTTCAGTAGATATGTGATATCGTCCTGAAATGCTATTGCCAAATAATTTGTGCAGTGCCAGTAGCTGTTTTCATTCTTGGAGTGGCAGCAGGACTTGAAGTGATGAGCTGCAGATTGCTTTTGATTATGTCAGTGATAAGTTTTGGAGTCTTAGTTGCATCTTATGGGGAAATAAACATAAGCTGGATTGGTGTTGTTTACCAGATGGGTGGCGTCGTTGGGGAAGCTTTGAGACTTATTTTCATGGAGATTCTGGTAAAGAGGAAAGGACTCAAGTTAAATCCCATATCTCTTATGTATTATGTGAGCCCCTGCAGGTATGTTCCCTTCTGAAACTTAATTGTCAATTTGTTTGGAAAGGAACTGTTTAGAATTAACTATGGAAACTTCTGATCATGCCGTGGGATGATCTCCTTTGTGCAGTGCGATTTGCCTATTTATCCCTTGGATCTTTCTAGAGAAGCCCAAGATGGATGCTCGTGGAACGTGGGACTTTCATGCCCTTATTTTGACACTCAACTCTCTATGTACCTTTGCACTCAATTTGTCAGTTTTCCTGGTGATAACTCATACAAGTGCTCTGACCATACGTGTTGCGGGCGTTGTCAAAGATTGGGTGGTGGTGTTACTTTCTGCCCTTCTCTTTGCCGATACAAAGCTCACATTGATAAATCTTTTCGGTTATGGCATTGGTAAGTATCTCAACACATTCTTCTTCAGTTTTCTATACAATGATCTGATCTCTCTTTAAGGTTTAATGTTTGCCTCTATTTCCCAAGGCTTTCTTCTCATGAATCTTCCGTACTATATCTGATCTTATTGTTACATCTTGTGATGTTGCTAGCAAAATTGTCATGCTTGAGGATTATACACACATCTAAAATGTTACTGTATGCTCTGTGAACAGTATCTTGGATTTAATGGGACTCATTTTAAATTTTTTATGCTTGATAGACAGATTTTTGTGTCTCTAGATAGTTGTCATAATTTTCCTAAAAAATCTCCATCTCATTTTTTCTTCTATGATTTTACTAATTTGAGAATCTAGGTCCATAAGGATCTTGCAAGCAATGGGTTAGATAACTATGCCAGTAGCAAACTCAAGGAACTTCATTGAATTTTTTGGGTGCTAGTTCTCTTAGTAGTACGTTAATATTACTGAATAAACGGTGGAAAGTATAATGCTGGAGTGAGCTGAGATCATGTGAAATGGTACTTACAGAAATTAAAATTGCAGCCATTGCTGGTGTAGCAGCATATAACAACCATAAGTTAAAGAAAGAAGCTTCTCGAGGCAGCTCTGATGACAAGCAACGTACTGAATCTATGCAATTGACATCGTCATCATCATTGGCTTCTGAGAAGTAGAAACAAACAATTCAGAGGACACCCCAGGTATAGCTTCTGCATGCTCTAATGTCCTTTAAGATCTTCCATACCTATTTTCTTGATTTTTTTTTTTTGCTTCTAGAATTGTTTACTCTTCCATTCCTTTCATTGCTTCTTAACATCTTACAATCCTGCAATTAGTCAGTCGCGTTCAATATCTCACTCAGGATCTTGAATGGCCCTGTTCCTGATTGGTAAAACTCATTTTCAACTTCCGTGCTATCTGTTTGATTCAGCATTACACATAAATCCAGATGGTTTGTCATTCATCTGATTTTTCAAGAACGCCCAATTAAAAGTTTTTTGCCTGTTACAGAATCCTTGGGATTAAGATTGAAGTTCTCTACAAAAATGAGTTGGACGTTAGTTTTCTTTTCAAGATAAAATAGGAGGAAAAAGAAGAGTCTTCACAAACTTGATGTTGCCAAGTTCCAAGATTCGTGGTATATTCCTATTCTTAAATTTACCGACTCATATCCTCTTAGTGTTTTTTATTTAGGAAACTGCCAACTTGAGGAATATATGATATATATATAAAAGAATATTATTAGCTCTTTTCTTTTGCATGGAAATTTGCTATACTTCCCCCTCCTATCAATCCTGTACTTTTCCTATCATGGTAAATGATCTCATGGTCGGTTTGCTTGGAAGTATATTATCCTTAAGTCCAAGATAAGCGTCTATCTTCTGGTTATATGTTGTGTTTGTTGCGCAAACCATTTTGTAGTTTAGCTGCCTGCTTGAGAAGATCCATCTGCAGTGTGTTTTGTTCATTTACAAAAATAAGTGAATTAGAGTTTTGGCATAATGCGTTTTAATGTTGCAGGTTCAGAGCTGCTTCTAGAGATTTCTTTTTGTTATATTGGAGCAGAACCGACCCGTGAAGCAGAGAAAATGATCCCTAGAGGCATGGCGAGCCCACCAACTGTATCATCGCATGAAGAAAATTATACTGATTCTTTTTTCACGGTTTTAAAAATATTTCATATGTCACACCACGATTTGTTTGTAGATTGAAACTGCAGAGGAAATGGTCCGTAAATCATGAAAGATTTGTGAGGTCTCACCGTATGCAATTTAATGTCCAGAACACTTGATAGGATGATAATATGATGTATGTAGATGCCGCAGTTGCAACTGAATTAAGTTAATATGCATAATTAGTGATATGAAAACCAGAGAATGGTTTCTGAATACCAGTGACTTTTCACCAAGGGCAGAAGGATAAATGAAAACAGAACTCTCAGGTGTGGTATGATCGCTATATACTGTTATTATTCAGAATGTTATATCATAGATAATATCATAGACAGAGCAAGTTGCATTTGTGAGAGTCTGCTTTTTCTGTGGAGTTGATTGTGGGAATCGACCTTCTAATTGTGATAGAATCAGACAATCGATGATAATCCCGCAGTTCAAATCCTCGTGTAAGACCTCACCGGAACTGGACAGTGTGTTGTTTTCATTTTGGCACGTCTCTGAAGTCCAAGAATGACGACAACTGTGGATGTAGGGTCCAATTTTGCGGAAAGACTAAGCGAAATTTTATATCGTATCTCTTATTCTCCATCAACCTTTCAAGAAAGAGATGGAACACTCTAGATGAGGAAAAGGCAATGGGATCAAGGCATCTGCTTCTCTCTGGAAAATCCTGGAGCTTCTTGGCTTAAAGGCACTTTGAAAAAAATGCAGTAACTAGTCTAAACCGACTTATATGAAACCATCTATAAATATACCCAATCCAATTCAGGCGTCTCCCTCAAATCCGTTGCCTGTGACAAGGCCAGAGAGCTCGTATAAGAAGCAACGTCTGCATCATATTTAGCTGCGTTACTTTGCAGTTACCATCAACTTCTCTGTTGAAGAAATAAATGGCTGAAGAGGTGGTTCTTTTGGATTTCTGGCCCAGCCCTTTTGGGATGAGGGTGAGAATTGCCCTGGCGGAGAAAGGGATCGCCTATGAGTACAAGGAGGAGGATCTGAGGAACAAGAGCCCTTTGCTCCTGGAGATGAACCCCGTCCACAAGAAAATCCCGGTCCTCATCCACAACGGGAAGCCGGTCTGCGAGTCTCTCATTGAGGTTCAGTACATCGACGAGGTGTGGCACGACAAGTCGCCGTTGATGCCGTCCGATCCTTACGAGAGAGCTCAAGCCCGGTTCTGGGCTGACTTCGTCGACAAGAAGGTAACTGTTTCTCTTGTCGAGACACGACACTAAGCATGTTGTCGATGCAGGAGCTTTTGACCACGTTAAAAAGACGGCTGTGTCATCTTGAAATGCAGATATATGACCTTGGACGAAAGATATGGTCCACAAACGGAGAGGAGCAAGAGGCAGCGAAGAAGGAGTTCGTGGAGAGCCTCAAGCTTTTGGAAGGAGACCTTGCGGACAAGCCCTTCTTCGGAGGGGAGGCCTTTGGGTTCGTGGACGTGGCTCTCGTCCCGTACTACAGCTGGTTCCATGCGTACGAGACCTGCGGGGATTTCAGCATCGAGGCCGAGTGCCCCAAGCTCGTGGCGTGGGCTCAGAGGTGCTTGCTCCGGGAGAGCGTGTCCAGGTCGCTTCCCGACCCTCAGAAGGTTCACGGGTTCGTGCTGGAGCTCAAGAAGAGGTTTGGGGTCGAGTGAAAGCTGAAGTTCTGAGGTTGGATTAGATGTGGGTGTCGCTTTCATCTCCTGCTTGCTGTAAGGAATGATACGAATAAAGCTTGTGATTAGGAAGCTAATAACACGTTCTTGGCCTAGTGATGTATGATTATAGAGTTGCGGAACACAGCTCCACACCACCTGTAATTCTTCTAATAGAGTTTAAGTATCACATCGACAAATAATATGATTTTCCTTAATTAGCTAGCTATGGGCAAGTACGCTTGACATATATATACGCTAGCTCGGATTCAATCTCATAATAAATGATGTTGGGCATTGATTTTGATCGTTACCTTTAGGGCCTATTCGCCCTATTCACCATGATGAATACACCAAAATGATATAATGCTTCGATGGCATGAGGAGTTGGTTAATGACCAAAGGCTGAATTGATCAAAGCACCCATGGAACATATATGTAAGACCCTCCGTTGAAATATTTCAATTAATTTCTCGCGAGAAATACTCTGAAACTTCAGTACAAAGATGCATCTGATCTGATCATGGTAAGCCTTTCTTTGCATGTTCCGGTCAAGCCCTATTCCCTCTTGTTCGAGTAAAAAGGGAAATGCTATGTGGGGAACTTTTAATGACGACTTGAATTTGGTACGAAGATTAGTCTATGTCGTACGCAAAATTACGGTGTAGATTATCGTATACTTAGCATCGCTCAAACGATTATGGAAATCGAAAATGATATTGTCCCACGAATTTTCTATGCAGCGCGTAGCGCCTATTGGATCGATGGCCTAATGGCAAAAGCCCATTTGTCTCCTTGGCAGAAGTCTAGGAACTTCTAGTGGCTTATAGATGTTGACACCTACGAGATTTTACATGCATATGGAATATTTCGCCTCTATTATGGATGTTGACTCCACTAAATTTTTGAAACTGCAAACTTGACCCCATTGGAGGATGAAAAGACCAGAAGCCATCTGAGAAGAAAGCATAAAATTATTGACTTCACTGACAAAATGTTCAAAGCTCCGTCCCTCCTTAAGGCCTCATTTTTGTAGGGATAATTACCCAAAAAAAAGTTCTAAACCTGTTATACGGACGTCAATTCAATTTTAAACTTTTTAATTTTATCAATTTTATCCTAAATCTTTTGATGATTTGTCGATGTAGCCCTTCTGATTAATTTTGATCGAAAATTATTAACGTGGACGCCAATCGTCCTACGTGGCACCACTTGCGCTGACATAAGAAAATTTTTAAATTTTTCTGTATGTTTTTCTTTTTTTCCATTTTTTTCTTTTTTCTTATTTCCCTTCACTGGTCCGTGACCTCTGTAGTGGCCAAAAAAGCATCTCAAGACACCATTGTCTAGTGCCGGCAAGATCCGCTGGCAACCCTCACCCGCCCACAATGAAAAAAATAATGAAAAGAAATTTTTAAAAATTTTTAAAAAACTGTTCACGTCAGCACCTGTTGTGCCACGTAGGACGATCATGTCCACGTCAGCGATTTTCGGTTAAAATTGGCTGGAAGGATTATATTGGTAAATCGTTAAAAGATTTAAGACCAATTTAGCCAAATTAAAAAGGTTTAATATTAAATTGATATCCATATAACAGATTTATAATTATATTTTTTTGTAGATATCCCCATATTTGTTCGTGCATACATATTGCAAGGTGAAGAGAAGATCTACTTACTTTGTTGATAGGAAATAAGATAGGATCGAGTTTTACTATAACTCTAGAGCTTTGCCCTCATTTCTTACCCGAGAAAAAAAAATTCGAGAGTTAAATAAAGATCTATGTTTCCTCTTAAGGGTACACCACAACCATCAAAACACAAGCGCCAACGTTGTAACTTGGTCTTTCGCGAAAATATACGGTGCGTAGTCACTTCCTTCTAAATACTTAGACGAAGAACAAAGAGGTATTTTCAGGTATTGAGTATAGTCAACTTATGATGATACGTTAGAAACTCTAGAATACCAGTCTTATGAATCGATGTCCTCTCGTTACTCTTTTCAGGACATGCGAGGGGCTCATCGCCATCGACAGTGGCCGAGTGCGACCCTCGTCGAAAGTTCTCCTCCCGCCCCAGCACAATGCAATTTTCTCGAAGAGTCATGAGTGAACCTCACATGGTTGGGTTGCTTTTGGCCATCCGAGTTTCTCCGGTTCTTTCCTTTTTCATGGAACCCCGAAACTCATCTCTCCATCTATGTGGCGTGGAGAACTCGTCAGGTTATGAAGATTTTGTTGCTATGCATGGCTGAGCTCGGCCACTAGATTTACATGCCTTCTGCAGAAGGATCTTGAAGAAATTTGAAATATGTTCGTGTTCGTTGTTGATCTGGAAGAGGCGAGGTTGGCACTAGAAGCCCGGGAAAGATTCCTGATCACTCCACCGAGCAGAAACGAAACGGTCGTTCTGATAATCATCACCTTCTTGACTTGCCCACCCCGAAAGAGAAGGAAGAAAAAGGAAAGAGAAGGAAAAACGGACACGGAGAGTTATGGAACAGACCCAACTTGGCAGGCCCAGCAAAAATGGCGGAGATTTGTGTATCTTCGAAATCGGTATGAACCGTCCCAATCAATCCTCACCGTTTAAAGCAAAAGAAGACCCATCAATAATTCGTGCCAAAAATCACGCCTTTTCGGTCATTTCATTCGAGGGCACAGTGCTGTAGCTCGTGCGAGCTGCACAAACACCACGTTAGTGAGTGGGTGGGTGTTGCTGAATTTGTTGAAGGCGACGAAGACGAAGCTAGTACCCATTTTTAGTGAACAGAGAGAGAGAGGAGCATCACTGTGTTGTAAAGTGAAGCGTTGACGCGTTACACAGCTGAGAGATCGTGACTTTTAATGGTGTTTGTCCACTTGCTTGCCTTCATCAATCAATCGATACCCTTCTCTTTCCCTTCTCTTTTTCTCCCAATCTCATGTAATCCACTCTCTTTCTCTTTCTCTCTGTGAAGGGTTAGATGTGTGTCCCTGTCTCTCTCTTCTTTATCGTTGCCTTTATTGGTGGCCTCACGGGGTTTATTTATCTTCTCTGTTTTCTAGGACATCTTGCCTCAATTCAAGCGTTGTCCCCAATGGCAATCCTCATCACTGCTTTCAGTGATCCCATACTTCTCTGTCCGTGACTGTTTGCTTGTTTGCTTTGCGTGCCTAGTTGATGCTTCTCTTTCTCATTTACTATATTTTTCACGAAATTACTTTCCCTAGTTCCCCTGAATTCTGTTTGCCTTGAATCCCAAATCGACAACTAGGCTTTAGCCTGTCTCCATTTGGTTCATTATTTCTTATCAATTGAATCATCAAAAACCCAAGGTCACCGTGCTTTGGATCATACGTGGCTTTCTCAACTTGCTTCCTCCTATCACATGAACAAGAAATGGGATTTCCCAACCTCTGATCGTGCACCCGAGTCCTAGAATATTTTTTGCAGACATTTTTTGCATTTTTGTCTCGTTAGGAATGTCGAGGCGAGGGAGTTCCGTTGTCCAAAAGGAGATACTTCATTGGGTACTTCATTGGGCGCTCACACTTCCATTCTATGTCCTAGTTGTGACTTGTCTGAATGAAGAGGGCAGTACGCTTTTGGAGTTCAAGAACTCGCTCATCCACCCCAATGACAACCTTCAAAACTGGAATTCCTCGGATTTGGACCCCTGCAACTGGACAGGAATAGCATGTTCAGTTGATTCCAAGGTAATATCTGTCAATCTTCATTCCCTTAGCTTGTCCGGTTTTTTCTCTCCGATCCTCTGTGGCTTACCTGAATTGGTCGAGCTGAATGTGTCCAAGAACCTGTTTTCTGGCCCCATTCCTCGAGAACTTGCCCGATGTGGTAAATTAGAAATCCTAGACCTTTGCACAAATAAGTTTCATGGAGAATTACCTGTTCCGCTCTTCAACATTACTGCTCTCAGAAAGCTCTCCCTTTGCGAGAACTATCTATATGGCAACATACCGTTGGAAATTGGGAGACTAAGCATGCTCGAAGAGCTCAAACTTTATGGCAACAACTTGACTGGCCCGATACCCCCAACAATTGGCAATCTGAAAAGCCTCGGGATCATTAGGGCAGGTTCAAATTCTCTTTCGGGTGTGATACCTTCGGAAATTGGTGAGTGCGAGAGTTTGCAGGTTCTGGGGTTGGCACAGAATAGGCTCCAGGGTCCTCTCCCTAGAGAGCTTTATAAACTTCAGAATCTGAACTCTCTTATTCTTAACCAAAACTTTTTATCTGGCGAGATTCCTCCTGAAATTGGAAATCTTAGCAATCTTGAGTTGCTTGCATTGTATAAGAATTCTTTGAGTGGAGCTATTCCCGAGGAATTTGGAAAGCTAACCCGTCTAAAGAGGTTGTACCTCTACACCAACACATTGAATGGAACAATTCCACGAGAGCTAGGGGATTGCGTAAGCACTGTAGAAATTGATCTCTCTGAAAACCAGTTAAGCGGAATCATTCCAAAAGAGCTGGGTCGAATCCCCAACCTCCGCTTGCTTCATCTCTTCGAGAACCTGCTTCAGGGAAGCATTCCTAATGAGCTGGGGCAACTCAGACTTTTGGAAAGCCTAGACCTGTCGATAAATAACTTGACGGGCACAATTCCTGTAGAACTTCAGAACCTCACTTATCTAGTTGACTTCCAACTTTTTGACAATCAGCTACATGGAACTATACCTGCTCTTCTTGGTCTGAATAGTAATCTTTCCATTCTCGACCTGTCAGCAAATAAGCTCGTCGGAAGGATACCCGCGCATCTCTGCCAGTACCAAAGTTTGATGTTCCTTAGCATCGGGTCCAACCATTTATCTGGGAATATCCCTCACAGTTTGAAAGTTTGCAAGACTCTCGCTCGGTTGATGCTAGGGGACAATCAGCTCACTGGAAGCCTTCCTGTGGAACTCCAGAAGCTTCAAAACCTTTCTGCTCTTGAACTCCAGCAAAACCAGTTTTCAGGGTTAATTCCTCCAGGGTTCAGGAACTTCCCCAAGTTAGAGAGGCTCCTTTTATCAGATAACCACCTTGTGGGTTTGATACCTCCTGAACTTGGAGGTTTGGTGCAGCTTGTGGCATTCAATGTCTCTTCCAACAGACTCTCAGGAAGTATTCCTCTTGAACTTGGGAACTGCACTAGGCTACAGAGGCTTGATCTCAGCCGAAACAGGTTTGGCGGTTCTCTGCCAGAAGAACTCGGGATGCTTGTCAATCTGGAACTGCTCAAGTTATCTGATAACAGATTGACAGGTCAAATACCTAGTACCTTGGGAAATCTAAGACGGCTTACAGAGTTACAGATGGGGGGGAACTTATTTTCAGGTGGGATTCCTCTTGAGTTTGGTTGTCTTACAGCTCTCCAGATCGCCCTGAATGTCAGCCATAACAATCTAACCAGGAGAATCCCTGAACAGTTGGGGAAATTGCAGATGCTGGAGTCTCTTTACTTGAATGATAATCAACTCGTTGGCGAAATCCCCAATTCGATTGGGGAGCTTCTCAGCCTATTGGTCTGTAACCTCTCTAATAATAAGTTGGTAGGAGTGGTACCAGACACTCCTGTGTTTCGTAGAATGAATTCCACGAATTTTGCTGGTAACAATGGATTACGCATGTCAGATTCCAGCTGTTGCCAACCATCAATAGCACCTTCTCCGACACCGAGATCAAACTGGATGAAACAAGGTTCATCCAAGGAGAAAATTGTTAGCATTATCTCGCTGATAGTAGGTTTTACAACTCTGATTGTCGTAGTCAGCATTTGTCGGGCCTTCAAGCACACAGTGCCCGAATTTGTTTCTCTTGAAGATAAAACAAAGCTTGACTCGTTGAATCATTATTACTTTCCAAGAGTCGGGTTTACATATCAGGACCTCCTCGACGCCACACAAAATTTTTCAGAGAGTGCAGTTATAGGAAGAGGAGCCTGTGGTACAGTGTACAAGGCTGTAATGCCTGATGGCAAGGTCATAGCTGTGAAGAGACTAAGGTCGCATGGAGAGGGAGCCAGTGATGATGGCAGCTTCAGTGCTGAGATTTCAACCCTTGGAAAGATCAGGCATCGGAACATCGTGAAACTCTATGGCTTCTGCTACAGTCAAGGCTCTAATCTTCTCTTATACGAGTACATGGCAAATGGGAGCTTAGGAGAACGGCTTCATTTCAACGAACAGGTGCACTTGCTTGAATGGAATGACCGTTATAAAATTGCTTTAGGAGCGGCGGAGGGCCTGTGCTACCTCCACTACGATTGCAAACCTCAAATCATCCACCGTGACATCAAATCCAACAACATCTTACTCGATGAATTGCTCGAGGCTCATGTTGGGGATTTTGGCTTGGCGAAGTTGATCGACTCCTACTCAAAGTCCATGTCTGCTGTTGCAGGTTCATACGGCTACATTGCCCCAGGTAAGAACGAAGTGCCCTGGAACTCTGTGAACAGTGGTTGTATGTCTGATTTCTAATTCAATCTTCTTCAGTTATTTGCTGATTTATCTGTGGGAGAAGTGCTCTCTTCCCCTGCTGATACCGCTGTATTAACAGTAACCAATCTTGTTTTCCTATCACCCTCCATGCTCGAAATATTTTTTAATGAACTTTAAGCACTTGTTAGTTCATTTACTAATTCCTTTTGCTTGCTTGCTTGCTTCATAATTGGTTTATCTCCTGAGAGATGGCGTTATGGATTTTCCTATGGAAGCATTCTCTGATTACTATATGAAAGCAATTTCTAGAACAAACGGTTCAATATGTTGATGTTCCTTAAATCTGATGCATAATCACTAATTTGAGGTCGAGAATGGTGATAAAAAACAAGTTATATATCTAACTCATTCTATTGTACCTAACTGGTTAATTGCTTGCATATTTTCCTCAAAATATGTTAGTACTGTGGAAAAGCAAGATTTTATAGTTGAAGTGGTGTTTGCTTGCATATTTTCCTCAAAATATGTTATTACTGTGGAAAAGCAAGATTTTATAGTTGAAGTGGTGTTCTCTTGTTGGTCACATGTTCCATGATAATGTTTGAACTGATTTTATGTTTTGCTCCACCAAATTTAGCTAATTGCTCGGGTTTTTTCTCTCCAGAATATGCATATACAATGAAAGTTACAGAAAAATGCGACATATATAGTTTTGGGGTAGTTCTCTTGGAGCTCATTACCGGGAAAACCCCTGTTCAGCCCCTTGAGCAGGGAGGGGACCTAGTTTCCTGGGTGAGGAGTTCAGTCCGTGATGCAGTGCCAACACCCGAAATATTCGACAAGCGGCTAGACTTGACCGACAAGAGCACCGTCGATGAGATGTCTCTATTCCTCAAAATCGCATTGTTCTGCACGAGCACTTCCCCGCTCAATCGGCCAACTATGAAGGAGGTGATTATGATGATGATCGATTCCAGGGAGTCGCTAAGCGATTCTGCAGCGTCTCCAACATCAGAAACCCCTTTAGAAGAAGAAGCCTCTTCCAAAAGTTAGTACCTTTTCAAACCATTCTAGTTATTCATGTTATTTTCTGCAACATAAGCTACTTGAAATGGTTCCTATCTAAGAGCCAAATGCCAAGCATTAGAACTTGTTATCGTTTCATGCCCGAATCAATCACAAATGGGCACAGAATTACTTTCAGAAGCATCATAGGAAAAGTGCAAATTCCGTTTGCGTGTGCAATTCTGACTCTGCAGGGTCGCTCATAATTTGCTCGAATGCTGGTTTGTAGTGTGACTACGAAGTATTGTCTCCCGGTCTCTAAAGGATCACTGAAGGCAAAGTGATAAGTCTTCTCTCCCACCAACTTGTGCTCTGGCCATACACAAACGTTTCGCAACCATCTTGTTTGACTCTTTACTAGATAAATACTATAATCAGTCATTAGGCATTCGACATCGAAACACGGTCTCCCTCCTCGAAATTTGCAACATCAGATATCCATTTTTCCTGCTACAACTCCACATCTACATCAACAAGACAAACCCGGCTTTGGCTTATAGTTCTACCAGCATTGCATATTCTGGTCTTCGGCTTGATGCTTTTGGAAAGAGCATGACTAAGCATGAAAAGTATCCAAACTTGGAAATGTAAAGAACCGTATATCCAGACGACTTCTTTTGAGTTCTTATCCCGAGAAAATGGTCATTACTGCTTTATCTGTGCAAATCGAAATCATCGATGAAGATCCATTGGTCCAGATCTGGATTAAGAACCAATAGAAAGGCGGAACACTGGCTTGATTTCCAGATTCCTGAATAATAATAATGCAACCGCGATTGATTATAGATGGGCTAATTTAAACAAATCACAAACTCAAACCCCTTCATTTTGTTACCTTGATTCATATACAAACCATACAATCTGTCTGTCCATATGTGTACATAGCAAAATACATCCACCGAAACTTGGAGAGAAGTTTGGTTGCCATCACTACCCGATTTACAAATCCTAAGCTCGCAAAGCAAAATCAGAAAGAGTGGAAAACTCTCAGAAAACAAGGAACCCACAAAGGTTAAGTCACATTTCAGGAGACCTGTCATTCTTAACGTAGTATTGATAGTAATTGCTGTTGCCCCGGTTTGGGTTTCTCGAGCAATAGTACTTCGACGTAGATCTTTTACTGCTTCTCATGAAGCACTCGAGCCCTTTCCACCACCAACGCCTCCTCTTGTGACTTGGCGCGACGCTCGCGACAAGGCTCGTGTGCGGCCTCGACTTCCTCACGAGCCCCTGGACCTCCGGTGGCCGATAAGTCCTGATCAACGGCCAGTTGATTCCGTCGAAGAACGGGTGACGCTTAATGTCGGTCGCGCCCCGGGCGCAACCTGGCCGCCTCCGCGGGTCCTTCACTAACAACTTCTCTATCAAGTCCCGCGCCTCGGCCATCCCGGCTTCCTCTCGCTCCTCCGCCACTTGGAACCTGACCTGCTTGCTCGAGGCTATGTTGCGCAGGGTGCTCTCCTTGCTCCTGCCCTTGAACGGCGTCGTCCCGTGCAACAGCTCGTATAGCAAGATCCCGAAGGCCCACCAGTCGACGCCGTTGCCGTGCCCGTTCCCGGAGACCAGCTCGGGGGCGAGGTACTCGTGGGTCCCGACGCAGCACCTCGAGTAGGCCGCGGTGGGCTCCGCCACGAACTCCGCCACCACCTCCCTCAACCCTTCTCCTCCACGCTTGACCGAGCCGCAATGGCAGGAAGAGGAGGAGGAGAGCCTCCGGCTCCTCCTCGCCGTCCTCGGCGACGTGGGCCCCGCTCTGGTGTTGAAAGTGGGGACCACGTCGGCCTTGAAGCACAAATCGAAGTCCGACAGCATGATGTGGCCATCCTCACGTAAGAGGATGTTCTCAGGCTTCAGGTCTCTGTACACGATCCCGAGGGCGTGCAGGTACTCGAGGGCAACGAGGACTTCGGCGGCGAAGAACCTGACCGCCTGGACCGGTAGGCGGTTGCCGGGCTGCTTGCGGACGAGGGAGTGGAGGTCGCCGCCGGGGCAGTAGTCGATGAGGAGGCAGGTGTAGTGGGAGACGTTGATGTGGGCGTAGAGCGTGGGCAAGAAAGGGTGGTCCAGCGCGGAGAGGATCTCCGCCTCCATCTGGACGTGCGAGAGCTTCTTGCTGGTCAAGAAGTCGCGGTCCACGACCTTGAGGGCGAAGCTGGCGGAGTCCCAGTCGCGGAGGCGGCAGAGGTAGACGCGGCCGAGGTTGCCGGTGCCGAGGTGCCGGAGCAGCTTGAGGTGGCGGAGGTGGAGGCGGCCGTCGGATGACAGCGTGGTGGCGGCCTTGATGGCGGACCAGTTGGGGTCGGACCGGCGGTGGGGGCGGCGGCGGAGGGAGCCGGCGACGGAGCAGGAGGAGTTGGCGGAGGCGGCGGCGGAGGAGGTGGAGAGGCGGTCGTTGAAGCTGAGGGTGAGGCTGCTGCGGGCCAAGCTGCTGCGGGCGCTGGAGCAGGCGAAGGTTCGGTCGGTGGCGGCGGTGGAGGCAAGGCTGGTGAAGCTGAGGTCGAGGTCAGTTTCCGACGACTGGAAAAGCGTGTCGTCGTCCATGTCTGGGCCGGGGATCGAGCCTTTGCAAGAGAAAAAGAGAGAGACAAAGCTCTGCGTCTTTTTGCGATTGTGAAAGTTATCGGTGGCTTTGTTGGTTTATTTATGTAAGGGAGAGGTCATTGACATTATATTAAATTAAATAATTCTTTTGTGGTTTTTGTTGAGATTCAATGGAAAATCCTCCCTATTATCGGCATAATTAGCAAAATGTGTCCCGTAAATGTCACTCTACTACTGTTGAATAAGCTGCGTATCTGCGCATGTATATTCTCATTTGAGTAAAAATTGGTATGTGTATTTTGCAATGAATTATCACTTATATCGTACCCGTATCATAGGGAGTACTCTTGTAATAATATATGGACCGGTGGTTTCCTAGCGGAAGATCTTGACGCTATCACGGCTTTTAACAAATCATGGCGAAGGGGATCGATTGCAAAATATGAGTTTTAACGGTTCTGTCGTATTTTTGTTGGTCGAATGCGCGATGGACATTGAAATATCGCCTTGGGATCGTGGGGACTAGCCAAAGTGTAGTCCCGACCGTGCAATCATGGGTCGAGGCAATGCATTTTGCAGCTCGCTTGTAAAATTCGAACGTATGGCGAATGATGTTGACAATGCAAAATTGAAGACTAGTTCGTAAAAGAAAGGGTTGATCTCTCGTGACTAATCCATCACAAATTAATTTTTTAACTATGAAAAGCCTCAAACTGATACACATGTGATAAATTTATCCTAAATCGATATATTTATGATAAATTTATTCTCTATTAATTTTTATTAAATTAAATTAATATCACGAAAAGTCAAAAAACTAATATATACATGATAAATATAGGATAAAATCTCAAATTAAAACATTCATCAATTATCACGTATCATTTAATTCAGCAATTTAACTGTACGTAAATTTGCGGTGGGTGTTTGGGATTTATTTTTTTGTTTGACATTAACCCTAAAAGAAATCTTCGTGGGAAAACGACAGGGGGGTGAGATTCATTGCTCGTGTACGGTCTGAGAAACGTGATTGGTGGGGCCCCACTTAGTTCGTTGTCAGTCAGGTCGAGGACATTAATGAGGGTCTGTCTGGTTGATCCGACTGTAGTTTGGGACGAAAACAAAGAAATTGTTAGGTTGACCCGACTGGATCGGGCTTTTCTTTTTCCCCTTTTTTGCCCTGCATTAGAATTATTAATTAATTAATTAAGGTTAATAATGAATTATAAATAGAGATGGGTTGTATTTTTTTTTTTTTTTCCAAAGGAATACAAGGGATGGACCCGAATTAAATTGTTTTTGGGGAACGTGGAAAATGGGAGGAGGTGGGGGTAGGTTCGGAGAAGTGAAGGAGGCCGCTGCCAAAATTTTCAATTTAAGCCACGTCGGCACATTATTACATCAGGAGCTGTAAATTGAAATAACATTAATAAAAAATAGCATTATTTTAGCCCAATTTTTTTTGAAATGACATTAATTTAAAAAAAATAATTGAATTATTTTACACTTTTTTAAGTCTTGAGAAAAGGAAATCTCCGAGAGGCACCGGCTAGTCGATTGCTCGACACTGGCACTTACCGAGCGATGACTTTCATACAACGCAATCGTTAAGTTTTTATTTTTATTTGGAAAAAAATTACCAAAAACTCCAAACTATACTACTTATGACATGTTTACTCTAAACATTTTTTATAACACAAAAAACTTCAAACTATACTATTTGTAATATATTTATCCAATTGTACTTTAGTCCATGGGCATTTTCGCCTTTTTTGCTTTTTTATTTTTTTTCCTTTCTAGTGAGGGCGGTTCTCGCTAGCGTCGGGCGAGGGTCACCCTTGCCTAAGTCGAGTGACCCTCGAAAAGGAAAAAAAAAGAAGCAAAAAAGACGAAAATATCCATGGATTAAAGTACAATCTAGTAAATGTATCACAAATAGCATAGTTTGGGGTTTTTGGTATCATAAAAAAAAATTATGGGTAAATATGTCACAGATAGTATAGTTAAAAGTTTTTAGTGATTTTTTTCCTTTTTATCTTTGTTTTTTGGTCGAAGCGTGGTTGTTAAGTTGCTGGGCTGAAAATGACATCATAGCTAATCCCAGTTGTAAACAGGTTGTAGTGTGGGCTTGTGTGTTTTAGGGGCAAAATTCATGTTTAAAATAAGTTTTATATTAAGTGATGTGGCGGATTCTCATCTACTATTAAAATCAACCCGCTCATTCAAATATTCACTTGCATTACTTGCAAAATTATTTGTTTAGTCGAAAATCAATGATTTGAAAAGGATTTTCTTTATTTTGATCATTTATATCTCTTAAAAAAGAGGTAACCGAAAAAATTCTCATTATCCACTGAAATGTTTAAAATGTATAAAATGTCTAAAACGTGAGCTGTTGTTAATTAATGTTAGGAAAACATTTTTGTTAGCGATGATAGTTATTAAAATTAGGAAAATATTTTTCAGATTATAGATCTTTCGGGAAAGAGCCAGAGCCTTAGCTTGTGAACTTTACATATATATTCCAACACCTAGCTAGCATTACTTTCGTGCTTTCTCGGAGGCACGCGAGATTTGTCAAAGGCTTCAGCGTTAAGAACACGTAAAAGCGCGATCGCACGTTCATCCGACGTTCCCAAGTACAAATGTTCTAGATAAGCCGCGACCGGTCGCGTGATCTTTCCATGTCATGACATAGCCAAGTCCCCCGTTTCACGTATCTTCTTTTATAAAGGCGCGCGCGCGGTGACCCGACTAAACCGGAGGTCCTCCACCGAGTCGCGAGCGCATAGACTTACGATCGCAGGGAAAGCTAGCAAGCTAGCTAGACAGAGCATCCTATGCTGTAGCTGCTCCTTGGTGTTTGCTTATTCACCACATTCAACGACGGTTCAGATCATGTCTAAGCTGCAAAGCCAAATGGTTCTCCTAATCCTCAGTAGTCCTCACCCCCCGGAAGGAACTTCACTCTTTCTGTATTGACTGATCTGATGAGAATCAGTGAGTAATTCGACTCATTTACTCTGCGATCCATTCGACCGTGCCAAAAAACGACTCCGTATCAAAGAAATTGCAGGCCCCAGTGCAAGCATATCTTTCTGGGGACTCATTGAATGCTTTGAGGGCAGATGGAGCTATTAAGGGCTTGTATCCGATTCTATTATTTTATTTATCAAAATAAAAAAAAAAACAGAAATTCATTTGATAAATTTTTTATTTTTGAGCACAAATTTATTTCCAGAATTAGTTTTGAAACTTAATCAAGAATTAAAAAAAAGTTGATTAATGATTATGAGAACAAGAATTAAAAATGGAAAAGAATTTTTTTCTTCTTCTTTTTCTTCTTAGTTGGTCTTCTTCATTTTTCCTGCCTTATGGCTGGTCGCCGGCCACTGGCAACCAGCCAAGGGCCAAGGTTGGCGAGGGTCCAGCCCTCGCTAGATCCGGCGAGGGCGGCCCTCGCCCAAGCTACAAGCCGCCCTCGCTTGCCCTGGCCATGAGCCAAGGAAGAGGAAGAGAAAAAAAGAAAAAAAAAAAGAAGAAATAAATCTTAACAAATTCAAAATATTATTAATAAAAAGAAATTTTGTGCAGTTACCAAACGTATTTCTATTCTTTTTCTATTCCAGGAATAGAAATTTTAGGCAATTACCAAATCGAATAAAAAAAAACCATTTTTGAACAGAAATTATTTTCTGGAACAGAATGGTTACCAAACGTACCCTAAATTCCCCGTGTCCACCCCAATTTATCGCGGCCTACGGTCCAAGAAAATAAACTCCGCAGGGAAAAGAAAAGTACAAGTGCTATAATTTTCGCATGACGCTCATTTGAGGTTGTAACTATTTTTTTCCAATCACACGAGTGCGACAATCTATGTACAGTGCTCACTTTAAGTGCCATAACTTCTTTTTCAATTACTTGAGTGCCATATAACTTTTGAGTCGATCATAAGTACCATGCCACGTCGGGTTTTTGGCACTTGGGCTAATGTTTTTAAAATGTTATGATACACGAGTGATCGATTGAAAGTTATGGCACCGTAAACGTCTTTTAGAAGTCACGTCACTCAAGTGATCGAAAAAAAAAATGAGAGAATTACCCAAAAAGTCCTAAATTTAATGTAATTGTATCACTTCATTTTTAGGTTTAAGATTTTAAAAAATAGTTATGACATTTAAGTGAGTGGTCGTGTGAAAGTTGTGGCACTTGCTATATTTTTATCCCAACACCGCATGAAGTAATGTGATCACAGCACTCTGTATCATACTTCGACTGAGGACGACGTGCCCTAATTTACTACTTCTGCCTTGGACTATTGAAGTATAGAAAGCTTCCGTTTGCTTGATAATGAGGTTAATCGAAGACTTTGGTGACCTTCAAAAGCCAAGCCCAACTAATCTATACGTTGAAACTCCATGGAGGCCGAGGGTAGGCACAAGAACCATTATTATATACGAGCCTTGTATCTTCATCTTCTCTGCGCATTCATCGGTATTGGAACCGAAAGTTGCCGGAGCCTACGTCGGGAATGATAGAGCCGACTTTACTATTTCTTTTATTCTTTTGACAACGCAAGTCGTGTTATACAAAATACCTTTCAAATATATATAGTCGACTTGCATGCACCAAATTAGAATGGCCCCTTGATAAAGCCAAACCATCCGTATTAGATAGAATTTGCAACGAATTTTGCTTGGCTGTGGCATGGCCATAGCTTCATGAGAAACGCACGGAACATGAATCAACGGAGACTCCAACTTTAATGAGGCATAACGGCAAATTGTTTCGCCGCTCAATTTATCCATCGAGTTTCCCATCTTTCATTATTGTTATTAAGTACCGATGAACGAGTGCCGCCAGGCCATTTGTCAACATACTTTATATTTGAATGATTCGATTTTTAAGGTACTGATTATGCATGTCACGAGGATAATCGATGTTTTGGAAATTAAAAAGTTTCTTTTAGTTGGTCATTCAGCAAGTATCCACGACTCACTCCTTAACAAAATTCTTGGTGAAATTTAGTGGAACCTTCTCAAGTAAATCTTAATGTTATGAAGAAATCTTCTTGGATATTAATATGTTAATATTGATCCGTGGGGCAAGGGAAGGGGGATAAAGAAACGGGGTGAGGTAGACCCATGTGATGGGCCAATGCGAGCATCTGCCCCGCTCTTAGTTCAGGGTCCCACGTGAAAGGGAGGGTGATGCTGTCTGCCACGTGGTTGGCATCGGGCCTACATTGTCGCTCCCCATCGAATTTTTTAAAAAATTGCATTTTATTTTATGCGGGACCCTATGTGAATCCTGATGGACAAGGCCGGAAAAATAGCCTTTTTTATTTTTTTGAAATCTCCATTTCTATTTGATAATCCCCATAAAATAATGTCGCGAGGAGCTATTTAAATAGTAAAATTTATATCTTCTACTGTTAGATAGAGAAGTGATGGGATGGTGGCTTCACCTTCCTAGCTAATTGAGCAGTTGCCAATAATGCAAGCCCTCCCGAAATTATTGATCTGTCTCTTCCCCGCGATAATAGAGAGATGGGAGACGATATCGACTTCCTTAAAGGCACGGTCTCCCGTTCTTTCTTTCTTTTTTTCTTGTGGTTTTCTCCCTGAACGTTGAATGAGTACACAAGTCGTCCCATCCTCCCTTATCGGGTAAAATCAGGAAAATGAAATGTGATGTCTAATAGCATCACCCGAGTCACGGATCGAGAGCATATTTTGATCTTACTCTATGTCATACTTATGAAACACATTCAATAAGCAACAAGTCTATGAAATTTGGTGGGGTTATTTTTAACTGTTCTAAAAGTTTAAACTGTAAGATGAAGCTGTAGTTTAATATTTAATTATTCTAATTTTTTTTTTTTGATAAGGAAATTATTCTAATATTCCCTTTCTCTTAATCTGATTTTTTTATCTAGTACTAAGCGTGTACATATTCAATTGGGACCTGAAAGGATTTGAACTTGGGATTTTCAATTCCGACACCATGTGAGATTTGATAAGACCATTATCAACTGTTCTAAAAACTTAAACTGTTAGATGAAGACGTGGTGTAATATGTAATTATTGTAACAGAGTCAAATGTTTGGCACCATGTTTTGACAATCCAAAACGCGAGGGGTTACACGTTGTTAAGTAAACAAAAGAGTGTGTTTGCAGACGAATAGATGGCACCACGGAATGCACAATGACAAAAAGAAAACAAAAAATGGGTTTAGATGTACGCTAATGATGAGCTGTGTGACAAAAGATCAACTTTATTAGGTAGCGGGGTGGATGAGTACAAAGATGTTAATCAAACCTACTTAGATTACCAATTAGGAGAGCATTAGGTTTGGCATGTACGTTAAAGTTTGAATTTCTAGGTTCCTCGCGAATTATCTCGACTCCTTCAAGGCCAAAAGGGAGAGGAGGACAAGAACAAAAGACAAGGAAGGCTTTGAGTTTCACGGCTCAATGTGGACAGTAGAACCTTCCAAAAAGGTTTCAAACACTGTCGCCCCAGATTTCTGACTTGCGCCTAAACAAATTGCGAAAAGCGAAATTCACTTTGAACGACGTGATCCGACCGCGATGCGTTTCGGTAAAGGCCGAGTGACCAGACAATAATTGGTACGATAAAAAGATGGTTTGAAAGATTATCAACTGACGTTAGTATAGTTGCCTAGTTGTGCCTTAATTTTTAATGCAATCGCATGCAGTTTCCAGTCGCCTATGCTTCTCAGAAAGCCCATCACCACGTGTTGACATGTTGCGAAAGGCCGTTTGAATTTTCTTTCTGACTCTCGTCCCTGCTTCCCCGATGGTCACTTCCCGCACCTGGTACTTTCGTCCATCATGTGTTGATCATAAGTAATGTTGGATCGCATCTCTGGAAAACAAGTATAAAAGTGAAAATTAATTGTTATAAGGTGCTAATCATTCGATGAGAATTGCTCATCCACTTTTGAAGTGATCCCTTGGGGTGAATTATGTCGTAAAATTATGAAAACTAAGACGAATGTAGTGTCCAGTCAAGAAGATGAATTTTAGTCACTAAATTCAAATGACAATCGATAACCTAATGCTATGTGATAGCTTAATGAGAGAAAAGTTGGTGAACCCCTCTAATTAAAGTTGGTAACATCTAAAAAGAGTTGGTCAATGTGAGGGGCTGCTAACTAAGGGCCAATTTGGTAAAACTGATATTTCTAAGTGCTGAAAATATAATCACAATGTTGTTTGGTGATAATTAAAAACAAATAGGTGAATATTACTAATGTCTTACCAGACATAGAATAAGCATAATGGTAGGTTTCATCAATGTATTTAGTACGATTCTCATTACTATTAAGTCACATGGAAAAAAAAGTCGCCGTTTATATTTTTATCAATATTTTTTTTGACACTTACCAACACTTATCAAAATTTAGAAAAAAAAATTGTATTTTTGTAGAATTCAACAATAGAATTTTGCCAACAATGAGGAAGGAACCGCTGAAGACATCCACCTTAATGCAGTCGACAGTAAGGTATGGGCTACAAGGTTGTTAGGTACAAAAGTTGATGATCCTATATTTACAATTTTCGATATCGAAATATAAAATCTAAATCACATGATGCAAGCTTTGACAATTCATTTGAGTTAATTCGTTTATAAACTACGTGCATGATTGCACTTTAGAGCACAGACCTGTGGCAACAGCACGTGACAGCAGCGATGGACATGGCACCATGTTTGTTCTTATGACTTCCCCATGTGTAGTGTTTGGTTTTGTTAATTTTCATGAGCATAAGCCTCCCCTTCCATAGCTGAGGCCCGCAATCAAGTCATATAACATGCAAAGTTTGATTTAGGGCTCGTTCTCCAATGGATAAATGATGGCAATTCGCCTAATAATAAGGCATTCAATGAACACTAAACCAAAAAGGGGCTCTACCCATGTCTCCGAACTCCAAAATCGATCTATGGTACGAGCCATCGAGCAATGTGGTGTGGCTAATTGATAGTGAAGGAGAAGAATGATATCGCAGGTTGCTCTATCCTACCAGCCTATGCTTGAACGAAGCATTGCGAAATTAAAGGTTTTCTCTTTCCATGCGGCGTCTCGATCGGTGCCCTGACAATCCCAACTGTGATGTATTAGATCATGAATTCAATGGACAATTGCATGTGACGATCGACGAGGGGGATGATTGGAGTGTCATAAGGAGACAACAAATGGAGATTAAGGATCCTGTCCAACGTGGGGGGTATCATCTGAAGCTTTTCAAAGAGTAACAGTGTCGTGAATGTGTACATATGTACAATGCATGCACCGGAAAAAGAAGCTAGGCTCAAGACATCCTCCGGTTTCTAGTCTCAGCTTCTTCCGGATGCAATGTATCCATCCGCAAGTCGACTGCATCAAATGAACTTGGAGGCCTTGAACCCTAATCATTGGGGATTCAATTAATAAACATAAGTTTTATGTTGGTGCCCCCAAGCCTTCCTCTCACCTCTCCACATTACCACATGCATCGATCCGCTCCAAATGTTTTATTATCATTAGAAAGTACTCCTAATCATTAACTTAGATCCCATGCCAACAAAAAAAATGAACCCTTCTATTTCAACCTAATGAGAGACAATATCTTATATAGTACATAAGTTAAGTCAATCATAATGCGGAACAATTGTGGGGCGCATGTCTTATTAACCGACAAGGTTTGACGTGAATGTTACCGTTACCAAAACGCAATTCATTTGGTGCGCAAGAACGCATTTGGGAAGAGAGATATAGAGAGATAGAGCATGGACCAGGTATAGTGAGCATTGGGGATTATAAGGATGGAATCAAGAGATGCCAAGTTAGGAACGCCTGAATAAAAAGGGAATAAATCGGGTAATAATGTAGCAGATGATACAGTTGGCTGAAGCTTCTGTTTGTCGTGGAGGGGGAGAGGGAGATCCACCAGATTGGGTTGATTTTTGGATTGCATAAGTCAAAATCGACAAGCAAATAATAAGTGGAGAGAGATGCTGATTGATGGTGGCGTCTTCGTTAGGCTCCCGAATGAAGAGGGGTTAGAATGAGTCCAAGCCAACAGCACACAACCTACACACCATGCAATGGAAGCAGACGCCCACAACTTCCACAACTTGATTTGCATAGTTATTTCAGTTATCATTCATCTGTCTCTTGCTCTCTCTCTCTCTCTCTCTCTCTCTCTCTCTCTCTTTCTCTCTCTCTCTCTCTTTCTCTACCCACTCTTTTTAGGTAATGAAGTCAGAGGATGGAGGAGAGATAAATCATATCCTCGTGATCTGAATAGAAGCCAAGAAACTTGGGCCGGTGATCCCGGAATAAGTATACTTTCAGGTGAAGTTCAATGCACGGAGTGCAAATTTTTGTAAGATTGATCAACACAGTTGATATGCTAAGTAACATGGTAGATCGTAAGCGGGCATTTAGACATGTTGGGTCACATCAACACCCAACATTGGCCTTGCCCGTCATCTAAAGTTTCACGATTCTCGCATTCGCATCGCATGTATTCAATATAAAGTGCAATCCTCATAGTGTAGTTTGAGAGCTTGAACTTTACAAGTAGCCGTGGAAATAATAGATAACGACACCTATCAGACGATAAGATTTTGCAATTTCATCTTTGCATTAGCCCCAAAGATCCGGAAAGAGAACATGACCTAACTAAACATAAGTTTAATGAGTTGCTTCATCGTTTGTTGGATTGCTTGGAGTCGTTGAACTCGTGAGTACATGCTTCGTGTTCTGGGCCATGCAAACCTCAAATTGCTCAGTTCAACGTGAATCGCCCTGGGCATGGCGATCCTTCCATGGCTCCGTTCGGAAGAATATGCCTCTGGTTCTCCAGTTTCCAAGTCCTTTCCTGCCTCTCGTGTCTCTAAAAACAGCCAGAGAATCAGTCTCTGGACAAGGTCATCCATGTGATTGGCGTGTTACAGACCTGTTTGCTAAATGACCACAGACGCAGAGAAGATGCGCTCTCCTCGGTTGCAAGTAGGCCCATCTTCAAATGGGCTTTTGCCTTTTGCCAGCGACATGTGGACATGGCCCATCACCTTTGCACTTGGAAAATTGCCCCTCCTCAAGCTTTTTTACCTACTCTCCTAGCATATTTTCCACTTCCAAAACAAAAAAAAACCAAAAAAAGAGAAAAAAAATCACGAAATCAATGATGGGATCCTTTGTGATGATTCGATTGTGACTTTGAGTGGTCGATTAGACGAAAGCAATCTAGTTGACATAACTGAAACATTAGCACGAATTCTTGATTTTCTTGATTCGAGCGAGTAGGAGTGAGCAGTTTCAGGTTTCGAATAAGTTCTACCTGAAACTTGAACCGAAACTTGAAACCTACTCGTGAAAACAGATTCTTCATTTTTTGAAATCTGCAACCTATCTTACATATCTTGAAACTTAAAACCTACTCTGTCACATATTATAAAGTCAGTTTTAAGATCTACCTAGGTTCCATATGCATTATTAATTAAACGATTGCAATGAATCATCACCTTTAATGACTACTACTTGTTACTACAATCCACTGACCACAACTTATATTTAGACACATGAAAAATATAAAATATTAACCAAATAAAAGTCTAAATCATAAAATGGAAGTGGTTTAACATAACACACTCTTCATCAGACGCTATAAAATACCGCAGGATTGTGCAAAGAACACAAAAACATGTTTTGGATTCCAGATTTCACCTACCTAGAACCTAAAACCTACCCATCGTACGTAATAAGTTTCCTAATTTTTGGAACCTAGAATTTATCATATATATTTTGGAATCCGAAATCGAATGTTCCTACCGGTTCGATTATCAGGTTTTAGGTTTTACCCTAAAACACATGCTCTCTCCTATGAGCGAGGCATCCAGCTCTAGACCCCAATAACGTCATGCCATTACTAGTTATTTAGAAAATTTACCAATGCAACAATAGTGAAAAGGAGAATGCTTAGCTGACTGCATCGTTAGCACCGTTGGACCGTTGGTAGGTAGAGCAACGGTGCAATCTGCACCCTGTAGTTTCCTTGGGAAATCAATTCCGTGAATAATAAAATGTTTGATAAAAGTAAGTTTAAAGGGAAAAAAATGTAGATAAATGGCCAAAATTCAGATAATAAAATTTTCGTAATATGCTCGGATTGCAAGAGAGAGCTCGATGCGGCGGACCGAGTCCAATTAATCCGAAACGAAAGGGACCGTCCTCGTTGACCAGAAAGCAGAGCCCGAAGTCACGCCGCCCCCTAGGTCAACGCAACCACGTCGCTCGAAGCTGCGGAGGACTACGGAGAAGAGGCTGCGCGCGCGCGTCTCAATCACTCGCGCTCCCATTGGTCCTGGCACGTCACCGAAATTATAGAACTCGCTCCCGCGTTGACTTTCCCATGTGCTACACTGAAATTGTCAATCCGTCGATTTTTTAATTTTTTTTTTAAAAATTTTGTCGGTTATTCAATTCGACGATTAAATTAGCTTTTCCGTTACCCTACTCGCGGCACGCCGCTACACGCCTCCGCAACCCGCCACGTGTCGCGCGCTCTTTCGAATCCATGTCGCAATCTTGCATGCATCGTTCAGACCACGTCGACAGGGGTGGCTCTGATCCCCGATCAATAGCGTTACGGATGCAATTAATCGAATTTTTTGAGCCGTTTTTTTTATTATTATTGTTAATTTTTCATATTCCGGCCTCCTTCCACCGAAAGAGGCGCAGTTTTTCTCGGAGGGGGCGGGGCGATACTTCCTGTAGGGCGGCGAGGGATACCGAGATGGCGAAGGCGGCGGAGGTCGGAGCGGAGAAGGCCGATCGCGCGAAGGGGAGCGGGCGGAGATGGAGCTCGTGCGCGGTCCTCGCTCCGCTGGTCTCGGTGCTGATCGCCGCCGCGGTGTCTTCCAGGAATTCCGCCAGCATCGTCGCCCTCCTCGCCGATCGCTCCTGTCGCTGCCCTCAGGTGCGCCGTTCTCGTCTTTCGCTTTCCGGTTGTTCGGTCGGTTCGCTCGCTCGCGCGCGCGCTCGTTTGCTCTTGCGTGGACCGATCTTACTCGCCGTTTGAGCACGGGACTTCCCGTCGCGCCGGTAGGAGTAGGCGGAGCGCGGTGGTGGCTGGAGGTGAAAAGATCCTGCGGTTACGTGAATCGTGATCGTTTTTTTTTCTTTTTTTTCGTTTCACTGTCTTCCGATGCTCCTGTGCCGGTTTTGAATCGTGCGTTTCCGCTGGTGTTGCTGTATTCGAGTTTGAGTCGTGATTCGATTGGGACTGTGACTGTGTCGCGAGCTAGACAGGGAAGGATTGGCTTGGATTGGAGGTGAGCCGATTGTCCGTTCTGTGCGATTTGTTGCTTAACTTTTTGTGCTTCGTTGTTGCGCATGCAGGAAGTGCAGCAGAAGTATACTGGCGTTGTTGAGGACTGTTGCTGCGAGTATGAGACGGTGGATAGTCTAAATGGAGAGGTTTTGCATCCTCTGCTACGGGAGCTTGTTAGAACTCCTTTTTTCAGATACTTTAAGGTCCGTAAAGTCTCCTGTCTCTGCAGCTATAGGAGGCGTTACATCACAATCACATGTTGTTGATACTTCCTTTCTCGCTGTTTAATGTGTTTATTTACTGAAACCAGTAATTTGATCACGCCAGTGTGCTAGAGGAATCAATTGGGTGAAAAATATTTTGTTGAAGTACAAGATAAACTTTGTAAAGAGGACCTATTAAAAAAAAACCATGTTTCTCTAATGATGGTAGCAAGGGAAAAAGATCTTTGATCGATGAGTTTTGATGTGGAAAAAGGAAAATGGAAAAGAAAATATTACTTGGTAACCCATATAAGAGCGGATGTCGTTTCAAAGCAGTAACCAATTTTTCTAACCTACATGTGTTCATCCTTGCATATGAATACAATCATATTGGACTTGTACTACTTATATGTACTTTTAGGTGCATGGTTTGCTTGCAGTTCAACTGACCACAATGTGCCAGCTTTAAGTGAACTCGGCCTGTGGCCCATATATGCTTCCTATACTTCCTGCATAAGGTTAATGGGATATATATGTTTTGTGAGTTTGTTCCCTTGTTGGACCTCATGTTTTGTGCTCTTTCATATGTTAGGTGAAACTTTGGTGTGACTGCCCTTTCTGGCCTGATGATGGTATGTGCCACTTGCGAGATTGCAGTGTTTGTGAATGCCCAGAAAATGAATTTCCTGAGCCTTTTCGGAACTCCTTGAAGCACAATCTCCCATCTGACAATTTACAGTGTCAAGAGGGAAAGCCACAAGCCATTGTTGACCGCACATTGGACAGTAGAACTTTTAGAGGATGGATTGAAGCAGATAACCCCTGGACTAGTGATGATGAAACAGATAATAGTAAGTGACAGTTTGTTTTGAGTGCACAAATAATAGTAAATGACTATTTTTTTCAAATGCACACTGTTTAATCTTGGGCATCAGTTGCTTGAAGTTATCATTTGCCTTTCTTGCTCCCCAGTGGTCTAGATTTTATATTTTTATTTCCTTTGGGGGACGGCAAGTATCTGCATACTTATACACAAGCCTAGCAACATGAACGTAGAATTTGCTTTGGCCATTCCATGTCTTTCTAGGATGCATCAAAATTTGTTTATTGGATGTGCCGAGGCTTCTAAATTTTAATCCCAGCTTCTCTATATGATATTTTCCTCAAAATCAAAGTTACCTTCATCTGCAAAGTTTGTTCAAAAGTGGATGGCAATATTGAAAAATTTTCATTTTCAGGTGAGATGACATATGTTAACCTTCTCCTAAACCCAGAGCGTTACACCGGCTATACAGGTCCATCAGCTAGAAGGATATGGGATGCAATTTACTCAGAGAATTGTCCAAAGTGTGAGTTCCTTGCTGATAGCACATTGCCCATTCATCTTGTCCTCTTTCCATCATCATTTTGGAAATGTTTTAGAAAGGCAATTTCCTTAGCTTCTGAAAATATCATGGTGATTTTGCATCTTTGTGGATCAATACCATTGTTATTGTGACAGTCATCTGATGTTTCCTTGCTCATTTGAATCATGTCTGCGGTAATTATGAGATTCAATGGTTTATTGACAGATACTTCAGGAGAGGTTTGTCAGGAAAAAAAGGTGTTATACAAATTGATCTCTGGTCTTCACTCCTCGATATCAATCCACATAGCTGCTGATTACCTCCTAGATGAAGCTGCAAATATGGTTGGCATTTCATGACGTCCCTGCTACTTTGTTCTCTCTATTAGTAAATTTCTCTTCTGAAGTATTTCATTCACACAACCAGGACCGTTTCTTTCATAATTTGTTTTGTTTTGCATCTTATGCATTCATGATTCTCTAAAGGCATTCGATAGTAATATTAGGCTGTAAAAAGCCAGCAAGCTTTCATGTTCTGGCTAATTCTTTGTGTTAGTTGAAAATGGAAACCCACATCTTTAGCAACAATAAGCTGGATTTATGACCCTTCTTATTGGACGTCTTCCAGAAGCATATGTATGTATCATATGATCATATTGGTTCTTTGATGGAAACTGTTTTGCAATGTTTACGGATTGTTTGCTGCTCAAAGCCTTAGCTGACATCTCTATCTGCTATTTCAGTGGGGTGAAAATCTGGATGTGTTGTATGATCGTGTTGTGCGGTATCCTGATCGTGTTGGAAACTTGTATTTCACATTCCTTTTCGTTCTTCGTGCCGTAACTAAGGTGAGTGATGAATATTAATCCGCACGGCCTTCTTCCTTTTCAATCCTTTGTCATTTAGCTAAGACCTGTCTTTTATGTAACCTATATTTAATTTGTGTCTTAGGCAGCTAATTTTCTGGAGGTGGCAGAGTATGATACTGGTAATACTGCCGAGGATGCTAGCACGTTAGTTTTAATGAAACAGTTGCTTTGTAATCCCAAACTACAAGCTGCTTGTCCTCTTCTGTTTGACGAGGCTAAGCTGTGGAAGGGTAAAAGTGGACCTCAATTGAGGCAGACACTTCAGAGGCAGTTCAGAAATATTAGGTTAGTTTCAACTTTTTAAAGCTGACAGAACACTGCAAGTTTGAGAACGAGGGTTGGTTGCCTAGTCAATAGATGGTACTGTTCCTGTGGCATTAGGCCTTGCATAGCCTCTCACCATGCCTTTCCCGCCTTATTACTAGCCCCATGAACCTCATCTACCCGCCCCTTCCTTGAAAAGGAAAAAAGAACTTTTTCTCTCCATAGTAAACACTCCGTCACATGACCTTACTGCAGTGCGTTGATGGATTGTGTGGGCTGTGAGAAGTGTCGACTGTGGGGAAAGCTTCAGGTTCTTGGCCTTGGAACTGCATTAAAGATCCTCTTCTCAGTTGACAGTCAAAACCAACCGGATACATCAGTAGGTTTCTCCACGCCCCTTAATTTTCTCAAACTCATGATTCCCACTTGCTCATATCTTCATGACCAACTCTATTTTTGTAGGTGCAATTCCAAAGAAATGAAGTGATAGCTCTTGTAAATCTGCTCAATCGGCTCTCCGAATCTGTCCAATTTGTCCATGAAAGGGGGATGTTGTCAGAGAAGCTTGGGAAAGTGCAGCATTCTGATCCAGCTGCACATGACATTACCAAATGGCATGGATTATGGAAATTAATTCCAGGGGGCTGGCATGCCATGTGATTTTCGACACAATTATCATCATCTAATTTTGCTTGCTATTTTGTTTATGTTGGGGATTGCTAAACTAATTTTCTGTTGCTTGGCAGGTTTGCAAGATTCTTTTGATCGTTCTCGTCCAGCGTTGGACAGTGTTTAGTGTCGATTGATATTGACCATCCTGTTGTCCAAACCCCCCTTCCGATTCAAATACAAGTAGGAGAATTCAAGAGCAAAAACTGAGACACAGAGAAAATATAGGACGATCACTAGGATAGCGAAAGCTGATGTAGCAATGTACAGTCTCTCTGACGGCCCATTACTGCGAGAGCTGAGTGATTGAGTAGATTTTCTGTTTGAAATAAAATGCAAGATCGAAAGCCAATTTTCGAAAGCCAATTTTCAGGTGTAGCCTCATTGATTTTTCTGATTTTGCCGCTGAATTTATATGGCTATTGATCCTCACTTTGTGGCTGGTGTACTGTCATCTAAACTAAGACTTAGGAACCCGGCATCAAGATGATTACATGAATCAAAAGCCTCAATCAAATAACACTACTGTCGTACGCCAAATCTTGTTCACCAAATCTCCGTGTAAGGTTGCTGTAGCATCTAGAAACTCATGTACAGCAATGCAACAGAGAATCATAAACAATTTGCCTGACATGGTAGCTCTGTACATAAAGAAAGCTATCAGCCAGTGCAAGAACATGGATGATAAAGCACCAACCAGAAAATGAGAAATAAAAGAAAACGAAAGACTTGAACAAAAGCCAAGCTCAAGCTCGATAGTCTCTATTTTAAATGATATTTCTTCCCGCCGTGCCGATGTTCCATCCTCTCTCCTTCTCTCTATGACTCTGTTTATTCTGGATGTCCTTGGTTCTAGCTGTTCTGTTACTTCCCAAGAACATTCTCGAGCCGATCCTCCCTCTGTTACCAATAGAAACTCTAACCTTCTCCATTCCGACATTGACTCCAACTTTTCTCATTGGCGACCTCATATGCATTTTCTTTTGAAGGCTCCTTCGCAATGTGCTGCTTAATTTCTTACCCCCACTTCGGATTCCTTTTGGACTGTGACAGGGGATCTTCTCTGGCAAACAGTTTGTCTCGGATCCGTCCTCGCATTCATTCCTTTCAGGCAGACATTCCTCTGAAGGCAATAATGGAGCTGGGCAAGGGGTTGTTGAACTCGGTGCTGAGGGCAATGGAATCAAAGAATTTCGCCTTGGAGCTGGGGCAATGGGGACTTGCCGTGATGTCGTGCAGATAGAGAATCTTCCTGTCCTCTTTGGAAGCAATGGTTGTCCAAGTACGAGAGGAATGTTCTCTTTTTCCATGGAATCATTGTACTTGGCATGACCATCTGAAGCAGGGAGAATTAATGCAGGCTTGCAGCTGTTATCATCCGCAAGGGGTTGACTGAGATTTGTTTGGTCTTTGCTTATTGTGAAACTCTCGGTTTCCTTGATGCTCCCCAGTTGGCGACTGGCGAGTGGCAGCCTCGTCTGCAAGTTTTGTTCCTCCTGCTGCTTCAGATACTGCTGCTGCTCTGCTATTTTTGTGTCTACGTGCTGTCTAGCTAGTTTTCTCTCTACGAGAAGCTGAGACTCAAGTTCCTTTATCTGCAAAGTATTAGTATCAAAATGATCAGAAACTTGAGAAATTTGTTCACAAAATTTTCACGCAACAGTTATCAAGAAGAAAACATGCATAATGCCGTGAGCAGACAAGCTTCAGATACTGCTGCTGCTCTGCTATTTTTGTGTCTACGTGCTGTCTAGCTAGTTTTCTCACTGCGAGAAGCTGAGACTCAAGTTCCTTTATCTGCAAAGTATTAGTATCAAAATGATCGGAAACTTGAGAACTTTGTTCGCAAAATTTTCACGCAACAGTTATCAAGAAGAAAACATGCATAATGCCGTGAGCAGACAAGCTTATCTTGGACAAGTAGACAATAGTGCAGTTTTATACCTTTTCCTGCAGATTCTTGTTTTTAAGGTCTCTTTCTTTAATTTTTGCATCCTGACAATATATTGTTTCCTCCATCTTTTTAATTTGCAAATCCTTGCTCTTCATATCATGCTTTGTTTTCTCAACCTAGCATTTGAATTGCATCAGAAAATTCAAGTCAGTGACATGAGAAACACGTGCATAACCATATGGACTACATCCCCCTGCAAAAAGAGAGAACTTTGTATGTTACACTTGTAAGTCAGGACATGTGTTACCATTTGCTTGTACTTGACAAATTCAGCAGCATCAAGTTGCTTCTTCGCTGGACCTAACTCGACGCCTTTAACTCTACTGGCAAAGTTTAGTGAGCATATAGTCTCGCTCAAGTCATTTTCATTAGGACTGATCTGCACAAACATGAGTGCCTTTGAATCTCCTCCTGACAAACAGAAAATTCTCACGTTACTCAGTTTCTATTGTTGAAACTCACAGTTCCTAATTGTATTTGCAATAGGGTAACTTTACATTGAGCACACAAAAGCAAGCTCTATCACAACTACTGGCCCTGCTACCGCCAAATAATTTTAAACTTGTTAATGCCAACTTTCATTTAAAATAGGTACCTAGAGAGTCTTGAAGCAAGTGGGTGAGTTTGGAGTTCCTTCACAAATAAATGGAAGAAAAAATTAGGACAAAATCAGGTACAAACGACATGCTGGACTTGAAAAGATTAAAACAGGTATTTCTGTAACCTGAAAGGAACATGTGGGCTTTTTGTAGCAAGAGCAGATATGACATCACCAAGTGCAGACAGAGATCTATTGATATTTTGAGCTTCCTTGAGCCGTTCTCCTTGAACTTCTGTCTTTGCTATCCGTTCACTTCCAGCTAAGTCCACCAACCACAGCTTGCTTCTTGTGCATTCTCCAGTTAATAAGTTTTCCCCTTTGATCATCACACAATGTATGCTAGATAAAAGAACCACGATTTGGAATGAGCATGATTACGCCACATATCCATAAATGTATAATCAGCATATGCTTATCGAGGAGATGAACAAATTGGAGAAAGAACAGACCAGTGAGATCGACTGCTGTGCTCATTAGCATTTGTTGAGCCAACAGCTCTAGCATTGCTTCCTGTCTGTAGAACTTGCCAAACCTCATGCATGTTGCTTACATGTGCTTCAACCAGTCCAGGTACATGATGCATTCCATCACACGCTTGTCTTATCTCAAGCCTAGCCAAGAACGGTAGCTACTTTAATTAAGAAATCCCAAGTATTATGCTCTCAAGTTTTGTCACAATGAAGGACAATTAAATGAATGAATGTCTGATTACACAAAGACTAAGGAACAGTTTACAATCAACGTAGAATTTAAATTAGAATTTGCATTTTTACAGAAAATCTTAAGGTTAATACGATAAATATTTTATTAATGTGCATACCTCTTTGCAGGGACTCCTGGCTGATTTCCAGGGACAAGCAAATCTCTTATCTGTTCGTTGTAGACTTCCAAAACACTAACAGAAATGTCATATTGAAAAAGTTGTTGTCTCTCCTTGATTATGTGAAACAGCTCCTCTAGAGTCCTATAATTGACTCCACGAGCTGTCTCGGTTCCCTCCATTGTGTAGGTTTTTCCGGTTCCAGTCTGACCATAAGCAAATATACAAACATTGTACCCATCTAGGACTGATGTTGCAAATGGAGCTGTATCTTCGAAAACATCCGCTACATGACAAACGCAGAAGACATAATAAACAATTCCCAAATTCTAATATAAACTTTTAGGAATATTCCCTTTATTTTCAGATATTTTATTACCTTGATCCGCTTGGGGACCAAAGACAGCATCGAACTTGAAGTTCCTTCTAAAAGCACCATTTGACTTAATAGCTAGTTCGCCTTCATTTGAAGATTCAAAGTCAACTGCCACTGAAGCTCCCGCATGAATTTCTTCAACATTAAGAGGCCTACACCGACAGAACACCCTTATATTTCCTGAAAGTAAGAAAAGCCAAGGTGTAAATTGAGGTGACGCTCTGGCTTCCTTTTGATCTTAATAGTTGTTGGGATAAAGTAGTAACTAACCTTTCAACTCCAAAACCTTATTGTAAAGTTCTTTTCGTTGTTTAGACCCTTCAACTAACTTTATCATGAGATCCTCGTGTGATTTAGTTTGTTGATCAACTGCAAAAAACAAGATGTTGAAGAAGATGAAGCCAATACAAGCATAGCTGGAGAGAGTAGAAGGGAATTCACTTGTGGACTGAATGGCGCAGCCAACAACTTTCATTTCTTCAAGGAACATTTCTTCAAGGCACTTTCTGTACGTTGAAGCCTCCTCAGAAAGTGAAATTTGCTCCATTTTCAAAATCTGCCAAATTGACTTTCTCAATATGATAAAACCATAGTTTTGCTACCCAAAATCACATCTCGAATAATTGGATACCTTCAATTTTCTAGTCAAGTCTCTAAGTGAAGAGAACCACTTGCTCTTCTCTTTCACTTGTCCCTCTATGGCAAAAGCTGCATTTAAAAGTCCACGAAAAACTCAAGTAGTTACCTCGAAATTACAACAATCACAGATAAAATGAAATTTTCCCTACCCAAGGACCCAACATGCATTGACTTGCGCATGAGCTCATTTTGAAGCTCCTGCAGAGATTTCCAGGCCTCCTGGCATTCTTTGCTTTTCAGTTGATTCTCTCTTTTAAGCTCTTCCATTGCCTTCCTTGTCTCCATTAGTTCCTTTTTTTGACTTTTGTAGCTCCTCACTAACTCCTGGAGCTCTCCTTCAAATTCGCAACCGCCATCGTCCTCAACGAATTTAATTAAGAAATTTCCAGTCAGTACCTAGTTTGTCAGTCTAGTTATTTATATAGCCGAATGGATAAAATTCACAAGAGGCAATACCTCAGGTAAGTCAGGTCTTGCCGCTGCATCAGTTTCGGTGCCAATCGTGGTCACACTATGGGAGCCCGAATTGGTTTGTACCGCAGGAAGGGGGCCAATCATCTCAAGGTCCTCACTCGTTGGCGGTGGAGGAAGCTCGAAGGAGCTTTCAGGAGACGAAACTTGACTAAAAGTTTGACACACTGTGGAAAACCTCACAACTGGAGTTCTGCTATTTACTTTGGTTTCAGATTCTGGAATGCAGTTTTCCAGTGAAAGCTCAATAGAATGCTCCAGATTCTGTGAGTAGTTGTTCTTATCCAAGAACACAGGAGAATCTCCAAATCCGCTGCTGCTGGGAATATCCGGCAAACCGGCACAGATGACCAGATCAGGCGAGGTCAACGAAAACCCCAACATCGAAGAACCTGCACCAACCCATAAATTAGATCGACTGCACTACGACCCCATACAAAATAGCCAGCTTAACCATTCATTGCGGAAATATGCAAGAGTTACTCCTCTTCCTTTCTTAGTCACCTGCACCATGAGCAGCCGCCTTGCCAAATTTTTCTACACAACTTGTTTCGACGCTTCGATCTTGCCAACCCACATCGAAATCAAGCAAACATTTAAGCACTCAAAAGGGAGGGAAAGATAACTATCAAACTTTGAGCTGATGGCCACATTCGAAACACCCATTTGTAAAAATGTAGATGAAACTCAAGGAAAAATATACCGTCATTAGAATCGCAACGCGAATCAAGACCCGCCATTTCGGAAACGCGGTAGCTGGCGGAGGATGAATTCAAAATGCCTAGCCCATTAACAAGCGGATCCCGTGAATCGGAGCGGAGCAAGAATGCAAAGTGTTCCAAAGATCGAGAAGACGGAAATTTAGCTTCGGGGGTTCTTGAAAACTCACTGTGAGAGGAGACGGAATGCTGTTGCTGCTGGCAAGAAACGTCGGTGACCAAAAGCGGGTCACCCCCACTGATGGTCTTCCATTGGATCAAGAAAACGAAAAAGGAGCGGAGAACCGTTTGAAAATGCGGAGCAATCAAAAGGGTGTTCAAGAAACGAAGCTGCTTTTTGGATGGATCTCTTCTTTACTCGAGAGATGGATGATGATGGAGATCAGGAAGAAGGCTAGGAGGCAAAGATCTTCCCATTCGGGAAGGCGTTGATCGCGTCACGCGCAACCGATAAAGGGGCGGGGGGGGGTGGGGGGGGTCGTGATTGACCGTTGGGGATTTCTCTTTTGAAATTTGAAAGTCCGAAGCGGGTCCAATGATCGGGTGGGCCCTCCCTCCTCCGGTCCTCTCTGGCCACGTGGAGGGATTGTCCACGTGGCTAGAACCTGACCGTCCGACGTTGCTGTACGAAACGAAAACCTTCTCTCCAGTTCTTCTTCATGCTGCAAGCCAATTTGTTTTGCCAAATAACAGCAACCTTTTCTTACTTGGTAATTTAGTATTTCTAGTTTATAATTTTCACTCGTTTATAAGTTTCGATTAGACTAACATCTATATGTGTTATTTGGTATGTCAATATTTATAAGCACGATGAGAAAAGTAAAGAGCCGTAAAAAAATGAGCAAAATAAAACTCGAATGAAACGAGTATAAGGAGAAATACTATTGCCCCTTTTTCATCTGTTCCTTCTTCCCTGTGTATCTCGAATTCATCGTCATTCAAATAGGGATGGCAATTCGTGTTGCGTCGTATTATTATATTCATTTCTACCGTTTAATTTAATCATCATAACTATTTCAAAATGACTACAAAATGTTTCATCGTTTAGAAATCAGTAAAAACATATCAGTCATGTCAATTTCGAGACAAAAATCAATGTTCCAGACTAGGTCAAGTAGAGTTCAGATTTTCATCTCAGGAGCTCCTTTGAGCCCTTTCTATAGCTTTGTTTTTCTCTTCCCTCTAAAACTTCATTTCTATTTTCTGCCAAAGCTTCCTAGAGTTGTACAATGTATTGGGGAGGGAATCATGATTTCTCATTTTTGTTTTTTTTTTTGGTAAGGATGATTTCTCATTTTTGTTTAAGTGTGTAGAAAAGAGAAATGGTGTAGAGAGAAATAAAGTGAACAATAAATGGAAGAAACTTCGTCTTATCCAAAGGACAGTTTCGCAGATAAAAATGCCTGCAGGGGTAGTTTCCATTTTCTCCAATTTTTGGGAGAAAACAAAATATTGGCTCGAAGGGAAATTAGTTATGTCCAATTTCCTTCATTTCCTTCCTTTCTTTATTAAACCAAGCCAAATCTAAGATGTGTTGATTTAAGTATAAGTATGGGGAGACAATTCGTGGGGAAAATTATTTAAAAAATTCTAAACATATTGCATTTATACAATTTCAATTCTAAACCTTTTGATTTATTTAATTTGAACATAAACATTTTGATAATTTATCAATTTACTCCTTATGGCCAATTTTAGCCAGATATCACTTACGTGGTTGCCGGCAAGGCTATGTACGATGACTAGTGCTAACGTGGACTATTTTTATAAATTCTAAAATTTTATAAAATTTTCAAACTTTTTATAATTTTTATTTTTTTTTCTTTCTTTCTTTTTCTTTTTTTTCCCAAGAAGTCCGGCAAGGGTTGCTAGCTGACCCTTGCAACCTGGGTGAGGGTTGCAATCCTCGCTGAGCTTAGAAGAAGAAAAAACTAAGAGAAAGAAAGAAAAAGAAATAAGAAAAAAAGAGAAGAAAAATAAAATCAAAATTTAAAAATCAAAATTTTAAAAAAAATTATAAAAATTATCCACATCAATGCAAGCCATGCACATAAAACAGTCAGCATCCATGTCAATGATTTTCAATTAAAATTGGCCATAATGACTAAATGGGCAAATTGTCAAAAGGTCATGCAAATAGTTAATAGTCATGAAAAAAAGTATTCCTTCCATGGTAACCTCCCTACAACAAACTAGGCACTCTACTTCGTAGAGGCTTTAGCTTTTTTCTTTTTTTGGATAATATATATGAATTTTTTGGCTTGACTAATATAAAAAAATGTACATAAATTGCTTCAATCATTCGCAGTAGAAAAGACTCTACCTTCATAATAGGAGCTTCCAAAAGGAAGTTTTGATTCTGAGGGCATGGTCTCAATAGTTACTTTCTAAGTTCTGATTCCAAAGGTTACTTTAATAAGTGGAGCACATTGCAATTCCAACGTCAAATCTACCACATTTGAATTAAACCCTTTGACCATTCAGTCAACATCTTTAAAATTAATTGATTTTCAAGAAATATGGTTTAGAAAAGTTGGGAATCTTCCTCTAGCCTCTGGCTAAGGGTGTAACCATTCTGTTCTTGAAAATAATTTTTGCTTAGAAATTAATTTTTTTTATTCTGTACTCGAAAACAATTTCTGAGCATTTGAAAGCGTTTTGTAACTGTTCAAAATTTTTATTCCTGAAATAGAAAAAGAACATAAATACGTTTGGTAACTTAAGAAAATTTCTATTCCAAATTTTTTTCAAGTGCTTTTTTAAACTTGATATTTAATTCTCATGAAGTACTCACCAATTTATTTTTTTCTTGTAAGTGAAGGAAACATGGTGAACATGGTGATATGTATGTACTCGGTATATACATGGTGATATGTATAAACATGGTATATACTTGGTATAAACTCTTTCCTCTATCACTCGTATCAGTGTTCTATCTCAATTTGAAGTACATACTGTTTTTTTTTCAAGTGCTTTTATAATGGTCGTCACTTTTTCTCTTATTGCTACATTGCATTACATCTGCACAAATTGTCAATGAAGAATTTTTCACAAAAAGTATTGATAATTATTTGACAATGCAAAGATGAGGTTCATTTTCCAGTAGTTTGCCCAGTAGAGAAGTCATTGTACACAATTTGCCAAATGTCTTCTTTGGAAAGTTGGACGTAAACATTGATTCTTACATAAACATGTGCACTGCTTTAAAAAATTCTAAGTGCACACCAGATATGCCATGAACAAAGGAAGCTAAATAAGTAAATTTAGAGTATCAAATGAACTATTCTCATCTCATGGTAATATGTATAAACATAGTGATATATAAATACAAGAAACGCTACTAAAATTCATCACTTTGAGCTTAAGTGTACAGCCTAAAGGCCATACTTAAACAAGTTAGCAAATAAGAGAGGCACTCAAAAACTCAAGACACATAAGGAACCTCTCCCATCGTCATCTAGTATTTCAAAACAATATTACAAAAGTCGGAAACACAATATCATGGAATCTCGGGCATATTATAATCCCTTACCATTTTATTTGCAATATTTTTCCTAAGCATATTTATCTTAGCCACTTGCTCATGTGATGTATCATCTACAACCTTCACTTCTCTAGCTCCGAATGTGTACTCTGGATCTCTATAAAGGGAAAAGATTTTATCCATCCTGTCCTGGTCACGAATGTAATTATGGAGAGCACAACATGCAATTACAATAAGTACTTGTTTTTTAATTATAAATGGAGTCATGTGTCTCAAAATGGTGAAGCGATTCTTTAATGCCCTAAATGACTTTTTAATGATATTCTTTAATGAAGAGTGCCTATGGTTAAACAATTCTCTTGTTGTTCTTAGCCATCTCCCACATCCCCTATAATCGTTTAAATGATACCGTTCACCTTTAAACGAAGTTAAAAATCCTAGAAGTAATGCAAAATCAGAATCTACCACGTAGTATTTGCCTATAACATGGTATATATAAATTTGTTATGATATGCAACCATAATATAATCATAAAGAAAGTTTCTTCTTATAGATAAAGCAAATACCTAGTAGTGGTCGAGGAAATTGCAGTTAAGGAGTCTCAAGTGCTGCCGAAAATACTCGACAATCGTTGGCAGATCCTTCCTATCCAGAATATACGAAAGTAAACTTCATATCAAATGACCAAACACACAGTACATTCTGGGTGGTATTCTCTGCCTCTAAATGATACCTGCTGAGACACAGGAACGGAAGCATTGATATGGGTGCCATCAATAGCATCTACGCAGCCCCATGCATTTATGAAAATCTAATGTTATACAAAATTATCAACTACATGTATTTGATAGTATAAACTCTAAAAATAAAAATCATACCTTAAAGTATCGTTCATAATTAGGATCCATAAGAATTTCCTGTATGACAACATCAAAGGACAGTGGTTTGATAACCTCTGTTGAGAGTTTGAGAATTGCTTTCAACACAATATTAAAATACTTGCTAATTGTTTCTTCTGAACGTTGGAATCTCTCACATATATATTTATTGGAGTTCTTGTGACAAACCATAGATAAGAAGATCCCAACTTATTCGTCTATCCTAACAAACCGACTATCTTTCAACTAATCTTTTGCCTTCATTAATTCACATAGGTTCAAAAAAACACGTCTCTTCATCCTGAAAGTTTCATATATTCTATCTTAATGTCCATAAACAATCTCCATTATCTATTCACGTATTGATAGTTTGTTGTACCTAATAGGTTCTTTCGTATGCATAGACATGTCCTTCGCAATGATGCATGACCATGTTATCAATATGTGAAGATCATCATTATCCAAGAATTGTTCATCTGGATCTACCTGCCAATTAGACGCACTATTTGATCTCCCTTCCATAGTACCTATATCATCACACAAATACAAGAATATCAATATAGATATCTAAAAAAAAAATCCAATAACAATCAATAGCAAAAGTCGTAGAGTGAAAGAAAATCAAATATATAAATAGCACTCAAGCAGTTTGTCGTACCCATGGCACCACAAAAGTATAAGAGTCTCGAGATCAATATCTCTAAAAACCAAATATCAAATACTAACATAAGTCATACAATCAAATGAAACCTTATGCAATCCATAGTACATTTCTCAACAACTACTAAAGAAATTGAAGAAGTGCATTTTTCTATTCAGATGGGGCTTTGATGAAAGCCTCCCTCCATGTGGCATTAACACATGCTCGTTCTACTGCTTTGTTGTAAAGATGTGGTCCAAACTCAAGCATACTAAGTAGACCATCAATGATAGTGGATATGGAGAAGGGGTCCACAAGTAGTTGTGTGACCTGTGAGGTGGCAAAGCCACTCACAGATTGACTTGTTTTAGCTTTGATCAGCTCTTGTATAGCTTTGCAAGTGTCAACAATGCAAAATGAAGTACTCTTTCTTCTCCCCTTGGCATTTGGAGTCCTATCCAATTTGTACTTGTCATGAACTGAACCTGTAGTATTGCCGGATGTAAAGACTGTCCCATTAATGTGGTGATCACTTAAGTCCTCTGGATCGCCGTTTGCATCGCCACCACCATTGTCACCTTCCTCTGACACCGTCAAATCTTTGGCATTTCCTGTGGCATGATCCCCGGTAGTATATGTACCACCAAATACAATACACAGCTCAAGATACTAGGTAAATCCATCCTTCTTGAGTTTTGTCCACTCACTATCATCCTGCAATTTTCATAATAATGACATATGTCAACACCATAATCAAACATTTTAAAACCTGCATCTACAATGACATCAAATAATCAAAAGTTAAAAGATACATTGATGTGAGATTCCTAAATACTTTGATCGTCAACAACTACTATTTTATTCACATTATCCCAGCCAAATCCGGATTGCAAAATAAGCTTTTTAAAACTACAATACTATTTTCTTAGTTTGTTTACCTTGTTCTTCAACTGAAGTAGGGTATATTAGTATCTTGACTATTTAATAAATTCAACCCGTATATTATTTCACCCAGCTTTGTTGTAAGTACAAGAGGTGCGATTTCCCTTTTTGACCTCCTCAACCAACAAACTTACAAACAGGTTGGTTAAAGGCTCGGTCCACTTTGCATTGAATATCTCTTTCTGAGATGCCATGTAACCTTGACAGGTTAAGAATCATATGAGTTATGCATTAAATCAATAACATAGTCTTGTAAAAGTTACGAGCAATACATGCAACCATTCTCAAGAGAAGCAGTAGCAGCACGAGAAAATTTGAAAAATACAATCTCAAGCTACAATTCGAGCTAAACAAAGAAGCATTTGTTCTGGCAAAGCTAAAGGCACAAAGAGGGGAAAAGAAAAAAGGGCATAAGGATACATCATCGTCAAAACCAAAATTGTAATGTCTAGAATACGACCCTGAAGAAAGAGCTTGGGATAAGAAGAATCAAGAAACTTTGAGCACGCATAAGAGGAAAACTATTGTGAGAGGGCAATGATCTTTGAATCTACTTCAGTCTTCCAAGATGTGGAAATGAATCCATTTAGATGGATGAGAACAAAAATATAAGAAACTAGACATCCCACGCCTAATCGTGAAAGATTCTCAATCCATGGATTCAAACCAAAATCCACCTATTTGAAAATTTCTCAACACTGACTAACAAAGAAGACGCAACTGGACATGAAAAATTCAAATTACACTTTGATAAGCTAATCCCATTCACTTTTGTCACAAAAAGAAGAGGTTAATCTTGTTTGCTCCCTTTACTAGAAAGAGTGTTAGTTGATAGTCATCTCTTCCATGTCACTGAAACGAAAATGGATCTGGTGCAGCTAAAATCGGAATCTCTAAAACGAAAATCCAACTAGTGGATCAACTAAGAAAAGCCTGACAATTGCACCAATCAACTAGCGCAACAATTCCATAGTTCAAACAGGCTCGAAACTCTCCACAAGGCTCTTAGCTATCGAAACGATACGAACGATAATAAAAAATGCACATGACCAGCCGCCACTCTTGGAGGGTGATCCACCCCAAACCCAACAATAATTCCCGGTCAACAAGATCAAAATATAATCTAACAATCAATATGATATTCACTCTAAGCTTAGCTTAGCTTAAAAAGCTTCTCCTTCTAACTAATGATTTTCCCTTCTACAATAATTCCAGCTACTTCTCAACCATGCTATGCAAATCCATCACCCAAAAACACTTCCTATTTACACATCACAACAACCAAAAAGCCTCCTTCAACTCATGAGATAACATCTCAGGTTTCATTTCCCTCAGTTTCACGTGTCCAAAAATTAATAGGAAAAACCTTCAATTCAGAACACTGCCGAGTGAACCTATTTATCAGGAATCAGTGAGGATCCTATATAATAACTAGAACAAGTCCAACATCAGTATTGATCAAACACTAAGAAAATATCCAATTCCAGTAACATAGGTATGTCCTTTTAAAAAACCAACTATGGATGTAAAGGAGTATGCTACACAGACACTTCCAAAAAAGACACTAACATAAATTCAATTTAAGAAGCACAACCAAAAGCAATCTACACTTAAAAATTCGAACTCATATCTCTCTAAAAGGAAAGTTGCTCCTAACCCCATCCACTAAAAAAAGAGAGACTTTAATACTGGTTAGTGTAGAATGTACCTGAGATGAACCATGGAGTGGAGGCGGCGAGGTAATGCGGTGATTGCACAAAGGAGAGCTAAGGAGGGTCGAGCCAAAAGAGATGGAGGGCCAAAATCGACGCAACGGATCAGCACGTCAACCTATACACATGCTGTGAGTTACGACTAGCTAGGTGTGACATCCTAATTTTTTTTGTGTCGTCCCATAATGGCGTCAAGAAAATCTTTACTGCTTTAGCCAAGGTTTTCTTTTCTTTTTATTATTGTTAAAGGTTTCGAGTGATGATTGATGGCTGTTGGATTGAGCAAAACAACAGGTGATTTGGAACCCAAAAAAAAAATATTCGGGGGATATTCTATTCAAAAATCCCCTCTTTATATCAAAAGTTTCTCTCTCTCTTCATCCGTTCTTTTTCTCCTTTTCTTCTTCATCTTTACTTCTTATTCTTCTTCATCTTTGGACGCTTTGTGGCCGTGCAAGAAGAAAATTGGCTCGACTTCCTGCGATTTTTCGATACGATCATCCTCGAGGCAAGTAGATTCTAATCTCTCGACTTTGCATTAGTCTTTTCGCACAAGATGGATGATTTTTTTGGTCTTTTATGATGGGTTTTCGGTTTTGCGTTTAAAAGTTTGGAAAGTTTTTGACTTTTTGGTTTCCTGAGGACATACAGGTGTCGGGATATCGCATGATGGTGATGGATTGTTGAAAATGAGCTTGGATGGCTCGAACGAGACGTGCTAATGTTGTGTGCAAGTTGATTGATGCAACTTTTCCTATGTTCGTTTGATTTTTTGGTTGCTTTTTGGTGTTATTCGGATGTCGAGATGACATGTGGTGAGGTTGAATGGTTATACGGGTTGATGAGGGTGGTCGTGGCTCAGGTTGAGCCGAGTCGCTAGTCGGCGGTGGTGGCCGTGGAATAGAATAGCTATGTGGAGGTGCCCTTGCGGCATGGGACGACACCGACGGTGGCCAGGCTCTAGGCTGGTGGTGGCGGGAGCTCGTATGGAAGCAGTCTTGTGATAAGGATGGTTGATTAATCCTTTAATTTTCTTTTATTGTTCGTGGGCTAATTGTTCTCGCTTGAACTATTGACTGATGTTGAATTTTGTTATTGGCGACATTAAAAGATTAAGGTGAGTGATAGACCATATGGTATGGTGATAAATGAGCATGACGTGGCTATGTGTCTGGTACCTTGGTATGCTGTCCGCGCCTTGGTTAGTTGATACGTACTATATGGGATTGTTACTCATCTTCGTTTTTGTGATTATTTGGCACTCATCATATTATCATCATATACGCAATGCGAACTTCACTTGAATGCACTGTATTCGATGAACCGATATGTATTTGCATCATACCATCATCGTGTGATAATGGATGGTGATGATCGTCAGACAGAAGATCCCTAATGATACCTCATATGCGTTTGCTTCATGTGCATCGTGTGATGAAGACTGGTGAAGACCATCAATTTACGCGCCGATGATGCCTCGTGGGAGTATCGGGATGCCTAAATATAGAAGGCTTAGATGTTGTCGGTCTGTGCGTCGACGATACCTCGGAGTGAGATGCCTGTGGTCGGTATATCATGGAAGTTCGGCCTGTGCGTTAAAAGTTACCCGCATGGGTCGGTCTACGCGTCGATGGAACCGTGGTACGGGGGTGAATTTTGGTAAGAGAACTGGATTAATAACTGGCATGCGACATGCATTGCACTCATTCATTGCATTTGCATCATTTCTCTCATAAATGATGTTTTGCGTCTTGTGGTGATTTATGATTTGTGTCGTCAATGTTTTAGATAGTTATTTGCTAAGCTTTGTGCTTACTCTTGTTGTTATTTGTCTTTTCAGATTAGTAGGTATGGCATCCGTTTCTCTTGCTACCTTTAGCACTCAATATGGAGCACCTGTAGATTTTACATACCATTAGGAGGACGTGACCTTTCTTGAGTTTCTAAATGTTTTTTTTTGCGAAGTTCGTGTCTACACTGTGGGTTGATGTAAGCATGGTGCCATGGTTAGTTTCATACCGTTTTGTTGCTTTGTATATTTGCTGCTAGGGACGGTTATTGGGACCACTTTTGTTCCTGGATATAGACTCAAGGTCGGACAGCGATCCTGATATGGAGGAGTAGATGGGCAAGCAATTGGGCGATTTTTTTTTTGAGATAGCACGGCCCAAGTGTCGGACCTTTTTGATAGGGTCGTTTAAGTGTTGGAGCATGAGAGCGTTTGGGAGTTGATGCGTAGATGAAGTAATGTACCTATAACCTCTCAAGGGTGACTTTTCTTTTGATTTGTATATTTGTGCAGTTAGTTTGTCTGTACCTTAACTCTAGACTTGTGCATATGTATATAAATGTATATACCAACGTGCATTTATGTATGATTCTTAGTAGGAGATGCATTACATACTTGTTTTGTAATTATAATAGCTTCCGTGTGTGTATATGGGTTAATAGACCCTTTTGTCGTTGGTAATGACGCCCCGGGACGTCACACTAGGACAAAACTGCGCTCACTCCAGCCTCGTCGTCGCCCAGATCAGCGACTACGGCGATGCTTGCTCGAGCAAGAGCGGGCCTAGATGGGCGAGGGCAGCGCTCACTCGAGCGAGCCGTCGCTTGGCGACAGTTGGCCTTGCTCAACAGTGGCGACGGCGTCCCTTCATAGTTGCAAGTCATCAGCAAAAGCTCACCTCGAACAAGAAGCTTCATTAGTAAAGGAGTAGTCATTGTCGTGAAGGAAGACACCGGTGAAGAAGCACTAGTTGAGAAGAGAGGCCGATGAACGAGAAGCAGAATGAGCTTTGGGCATGTGAACTCCACGAGTAGAATGAGCTATTATTCGTTTTAATTTTTTTTTATTCCCAGAATCAAGAAGCAAATTTTTTTTTTGCTTTTTGATTCTGTTCTAAAACTGATTCTAGGAATAAATTGTTGCAAATTTGTGCTTAGAAATAAAAAATTTATCAAACGGATTTCTATTTCAAAATTGATTATGGAAACAAAAGAATAGAAATAGCTACTGTTTGGCCGGTTACTAAATGCACCCTAAGCCTTCATTGAGTTAGTTGTTCAAGGTGGAAGGCACATCCTTCTGGGGGTGAGCATGGTTTTAGAGTAAAATTCATAATCGAAGAACCGGATCAATGGGACCTATCTAATTCAAAGTTTCAAGATATGCAGCGTAGGTTTCAAATTCCAAAAATTGAAAAATCTATTTCAATGGGCAGGTTATAGGTAGGAGAACTTGAAATAAGTTTTGTATTTTTCTTGATTTTTATCTTTCCATGATCCTGTGGTATTCCATTACGTCTAATAATGAGTATTTCATTCGGAACCACTAATCAGAGCTTTCATTATATGACTAAGATTTTTGTTTTGTTGATGTTTTATATTCTTCGTGTATCTAAATATAAGTTGTGATGAGTGGGTTATAGAGACAAGTAATGGTTATTAAAAGTGATAATTCACTGTAATAATTTAATTAATAATACAGGTAAAACTTAAGTAGACTTGCAACCGACCGTGGAACTTGCGACATGATAAGTTTTAGGTTACAGGATATACATGGTAAAATTCTAGTTTTTAAAAAATAAGAAACTTGGAACCGCTCACCCTTACATCCTTCAGCTACCACCTTCGTCTTGATATTCATAGGGTGCATGACCGCTCGGATTCTTTGGAGCCTGATATTCATACTCCCCTCCCCCTTAAAACGACCTTGACCTCATCTACCACTGCCCTCTGACAAGACTAATGAGAGCACAAAAACGAATTGACGAGACCGACCAATTTTTTCGCAAGTCCTTAGCATCCCTGCTTGCTTGTGCTTGATTTGGGGCTCAGATTGACTTTTATTTGATGACATGTATGTGTTATTTGGTATGTCAATATGCATAAACACAATGGGAAAAGTAAAGAGTGGTAAAAAAAAACAGCAAAATAGAACTCAAATGAGATGGATGTAAGGAGAAATAGCATTTTCCCTTTCATATGTTCCTTCTTTCACATGTATCTCGAATTAATCGTCACTCAAATAGGGATGGTAATTCATGTTGCGTCATATTATTATATTCATTTTTACCATGCAATTAAATCATCATAATTACTTGAAAATGACTACAAAATGTTTTATTGTTTAGGAATCGATAAAAACACATCAATCATGTCAATTCCACTGACTCGCCACCACATAATCCACTGCTACCTACTGCGGATGTTGTCCCACTGACTCGGTGTTGAGCTCTCCGTCGACAACTGAGGAGTGCTCTTGTGATCAAAATTGCTAGCCACCATCCTTTCACTACTAAGCCTTTGTTTATAAATGGAAATATCGAAATTTGCTTTTTTAATCCATAATACAAAAATATTGAAATTCCAAAAAACAAGACTGCGAAATGTCAAGTATTACAATGCTTGTACAAACATGCGAAATGTCAAGTATTACGATGCTTGTACAAACATATGAAAGAAGACATCTGTTTCTGCACACAAAAGAAGCAACAACCGAAAAAATCTTCCTATACAGAAATCATCATAAAAATGGCCAACCTCTAATATCAATGATAATTCAATCTGTATCCCTCATCAAGAAAAAGAGCGCATAAGCCAATTTACACATTTTTTATGCTACTGGCACGTAAGATAACATGTATTGCACAACAGAATAAATCACTCGCTTTGTTATCCAAAGCAAACAGAAAATGGCAATTCAACTCTACGCTCGAATATGACCCAATAAACCATGAAGGTCTAACCAAATAAAACAAATCCATGAAGGATAAGGCACCTTAGCTTCTCTTGGAGACATCGCGACTTCATCGTGCGCGTCATCCATGATGTTCAGCATCTCTCTTCTCCTCGCCACCACAGAATCCGTTGCCACATGTTGTGGATGTTGCGGCGATTGATCCCATTGACTCGGTGTCGGGCTCTTTGTCACCAACTAAGGAGTGGTCTCGTGATCGGATTTGCTAGTCGCCATTCTCTCACTACCAAGCCTTTGTTTCTAAATGAAAATACCGAAATTCACTTTTTTAATCCATGACACAAAAATACCGAAATTCCAACAAACAAGAGCGCAAAATGTTAAGTATTGTGGTGCTTGTACATACATATGAGAGAAGACATCTGTTTTTGCACATGAAAAAAGCAACAACCCAAAAAATCTTCATATACAAAAATCATCATAAAAAGAAGATTGTTCAGTACCGGACCAGCAGACAATGTGTTGGCAGCAAGCAATAGCAAAACAAAGATTGGTTGGCATCAATTTGATGGTTCAAATTTTAGTTTTGAACAGGAATGTCAGCGTCCAAATCATAGAGAGTTTAGAGAGACTGCTTAATTGTTGGATAATACAAATGAAGGGACTTCTATTGCTCAATTGTTGGATGATACAAATGAAGAGAGAGCACTCCTATTTATACATGAGACCTCCTCATTATAGCCGTTAGATCTCCTATTGATTTAACGGTGGAGATCTAATACTAAGAACTATCTAGAATACATTTCTCATATTACCCCTAGAAATATCTTGATGTGTACATTTCCTATATAAAGGTATGTCAATATGTCTAAGCACAATGAGAAAAGTAAACAGTTGTAAAAAAAAAGAGCAAAATAGAACTCAAATGAGATGAATGTAAAGAGAAATAGCATTTTCCCTTTCATCTATTCCTTCTTCCCCATGTATGAAAAACCAATTTTTTCGAAAAATTATAAAAATTGTCCACATCAATGCAAGCCATGCCACATAGGACAGTCGACATCCATATCAATGATTTCCTGTCAAAATTGACCGAAATGACTAAATTGGTAAATTATCAAAATGTTTAACACTTAATTGGTCATGCAAAGTGTGACATCTGGAAATTTCGTAATAATAAGTAATTGATGTTGGGAATTTTCTATGTTCGAAAATAAAACTGGATTTTAAAGCTAAGTATTATTTAAGTTAATATTCGTGCGGACGTGTAAAAATCGTTGTTGGATTGTAAATCGCAAGGCGCGGATTCGGAAACGTAATCGCCCCGATCTCGTTGTAATTAAAATCTTAAACATTGTTGTGTGCGATAATCATAGTGCGGCATTAATTAATTTACCGTTGTTTTGGGAATTTAGTGAGTATTATTATTATTGATTAATTTTGGTTAAGTAGCATTAGTCTTTTATTCTAATTTTCCGTTAAGGAAAGGGGGGGAGATATTCTCTCAAAATATCTCATCTAGACTCTTCTTCTCTCACGTGGCTATTGAAGGAAAAGTTGACCGAATGCCATTTGTCCCTTTGGGCTAGACACCTAAGCCTTGAGTAATCATTTTCCTTGGCCAATACTCCGATGATTAAGCCATTGATTTATTCCACTTGCCATGATGAAGAAATAAGGTGCCACATGTGAATACAATGAATTTACCCATCCCTTCGTATACTCTCAGTTTTCATCTTGATCTGGATAATTACCGAAGACAATTTCACCCAAACCTACACTCTCTCTTTCATTTTCTACTCTCACTCCCACCGATCCAAAAATCTGTGGAAGAGTTTTAACCTTTGGGGTGTTCAGATCTGCACAAGGTAAGTGAAAACTCTAGGTTTAAGCTAAGTAAATCTACTTGGCACTTTTAACTTGGTTGCTTGAGCAAGGTTATTTTAATGTGCGATAGTGAGGTTGCGATGATGGTTAAATCTGTTTTGCTAGTTCTGTGCACATTCAAATGGATGTGATTTGTTTCCTTAAAGTATGGTAAAAATCGACAAGTAAAACAATTAAATCTGAACGTATAAATGTTATCTTTGAGATGATTTTTAGATTCTTCTTATTGGTTTATGTATGTTTAAAAGAGTAGAAAATCGTTTTACTGAAAGTTGAGTATATTATGTGAGTATGAATGATGATTCTGTATATCTTTGGAACCGCTTAGACTTTACTGTCAAAAATCTGGGTCTGTATACTTTTTAAACTGTTCAAACTTTGACTTTCGCTGACCAATTTATTAATAATATTAATTGGTACGTTTTACGCATGACGTTTTAGGGTGCCACAGCTTGTTTGGTATCAGAGTAGGTTTCACCCATAGAGTGATAAGGTACGCTTAGAATTTGGAGTAGTAGACTTGACTTAGATGGCGCAAGTATAGAAAATCAAGTGCATGTATTCACTCTTGATTGATTTTGCGCTACAAGTAACTTTTGTTACTTGTTAGTTAATGGCTAAGTAAGCAATATATGTAGATATTACAAGATGAGTTCGGATAGCAACGCAGAAAAGGATTCTCGGTTGGAAAGAATCCTTCAAGTGCTTGCCAATGTCGAAAGTCTAATGGAGAAGCAGGAACTACAACAAGCTACCTCAAGCTCTGGTAATGGCGAACGTCATTTACAAGGTCTGATTGAACAATTTTTGAAGTTGAAACCATCCCGGTTTGCTGGAACTAAAAATCCTGAAGAGGCAAAATCGTGGATAGATGAGATGGAGAAGATAGTCAATCTACTATATTGTAATGACACCGATAAAATAGCCCTAGCTAAATATCAACTTCAAGAAAATGCCAAACACTGGTGGAATGCCTCTGAGGAAACTATTATTTCAACTAACACTATCGTAACTTGGGATGGTTTTGTCAAGGCATTTTTCTGGAAATATTTCTCGGATTACGCCCAGGATAGGAAGGTAATGGAATTTATGCAACTCAAACAGAATGACCTAACTGTGGATTGGTATGAAGCAAAATTTACAGAACTTTCAAGCTTTGCCCCCGAGTTGGTAGAAGATAGGGAAGACAAAGTCAAGAGATTTTGGAATGGCTTGAGATCAAATATCAAGAATAAGCTAGTGCCCCTACACCTGAAAGATTATAATGAGTTGTACGAACACGCACGACTTGTGGAAAAAGATTTGGCATAGTTAGCAGAGACAACACAGACTTCCCAGGCATGACCTAATTGCCAAATTTTCCAACCTAATTTTTATCGTGACAAGAGACCTGTGCACACTAGGAAAATGCCATTTGTTCCAAATAAAAGGAACAATGTTAAAAGTCTTGGATTCACACGGAACAAACGACCGATGATGCATATGCAATCTCTTAATAATACCTGTCGTACTTGCGAGAGGCAACATGGAAATGCACCATGCATGGGTCTAAGGGTTTATTATGGATGTAGACAGCGTGGCCACATATTAAGGGAATGTCCATTGGTACAACAGCCGCAGCAACGAATTGTACCTGCACTTCAAGTGCAGCAGCCACCACAACATCAAGACCTGCTACAAGAAAATTTCCAGAGACCACCCGCTCAAGGAAGAGTTTATACAATTACTCAGGAAGATGCTGAGGCTTCTAAAACCATTATATCAGGTATGCTCTCCGTGTGTAACTTTGTGAATTGAAACCTAAGTTGCTTGGAGCGCCTCTAAATGTCTCAACATCTTTATTGGATACTATTATATTTAACCTAACTTGTTTGGATTGTAAGATTTCAATAGAAGAATGAAGTTAGATGATAGATTTGGTGGTGTTAATTATGTATGATTTTGACATTATTATAAGGATGGATTGATTTCTTAAACAACAAGCTAATGTGAATTATCATGGGAATGAAATTCAGTTTAACCCACCGGACCAACCTAGTTTTGAATTCTCTGGGAATGCAATGAATCTATCTGTAATGCTTATATCCGTACTCGAAGTGCATTAGCTTTTGAATGATGATTGATAAGGACATCCGGCGGTAATAAGTGACCGGAAAAGAAGTTAAAGGTATAATTGCAAAAATTGCTTGATAAAGGATTTATTTGACCAAGTGATACCCCTTGGAGTGCACCGGTGTTGCTTGTGAAGAAGAATGATGGACCGTTATGTGTATGCTTTGACTATAGGCACTTGTAGATTATTCGATAAGTTATGATTTTTAGAATCTAAGAGATAATTTTTGGAGATATGAGGATGCTAGTATGGGTTAATTTGCATTGTGGCAATGATGGATTTTAGAGGTGTTAAGTTTGAATTTTAAGCTCATATGGTGTGTGATGATCATTTGGGTGTTTGGATGTTATTCACCAAGAAAGTCTTAAAATGAAATGGAGGTGCTTTAATCATTGGTGGAATTAGATGGATTGGTTAAGACATGACATGTATAAAGTAAGTTATGATTTTGGAAACTAAGTTATGATCGATTGAGTTAGGTTGCGATCTCCTATTAGAAAAGGAAAATCTATATTAAAAATATTGATGTATTGCTGAAAGATACTTAGTTTGATAAATTCTGATCAAGAGAGTTATAAGCTTAAATTGTAACGTGTGGTGAAATTTCACTTGTGGCTTGTAGATTGAGGTGATAGGCATGATCTTTATGATTATAGGATGCAACTTGTTTTTTTTTAAACAGTTTTGAGGAATTAGAAAACATGAATTATACCCTCTTCAAGGAAAATAGATGGATGCTTAAGATGTAATCTTAGAAGTGATAAGTTTGAATGATGATTCTCGAGGTATAGAACTTGAGGAGCATTGAATGGAATATAGGTAAGTTCTTATCTTTGGGCGATCTGAGGAATTGAAGTTATTCAATTAGGTGTTGATCATTTAAGTGATAATATTCACATTAAGATTTGTGGAATTGAGAACAACCTATTATTATGATGATTTGGAAGATAATAGTTACTCATGTCTAAGAGATGATATTTTAAATAGCGATCAAAGACAAGTTCTTGTTTTGGTGGAATCAAACTCCATAGAGACAAATATGGAAATTGCTTAGGGTGATTTCTAATTCTGACTTTAGGAGAGATATAAGTAACTTGACGAGTGTAATGACTACTCTTAGAATTGAACCAGAGATTATGTAAAGGATTAGGATAACGCAGCAATCAGACCCTAAGATTTCAAGGATTCGCAGACAAGTAGTAGAAGGTAGAAAGATTAGATTTTCAAGTGTCCGAGGATGAAATAGTAACATTTCATGGGCTTATTTGCGAAGCTAAAGAGGAAGGACTTAAGAACGAGATGTTGACAGAAGCACATCGAAACAATTATAGTGTACATCCAAGAAATATGAAAATGTATCAGAACCTCTACCAACACTATTGGTGGAATGGAATAAAGGTTGATATCGTTGAATATAATGAAATATTTGACATGTCAACAAGTGAAAGTAGAACCCCTATCTGTTAAAGTGAAGTCGGCGAAAAAAAATTAACAGGACCGGAGTTAACACAAATCACTTCAGATACTGTAAAAGTGAATCGGAATCGACTTAAAACTGCCTAAGAGAATTATGTGGACAAACGTTGAAGACCATTGGAATTCAACGTTAGTGAATATGTATTTTTGAAAGTATTACCGATAAAAGGAGTATCACAATTTGGAAAGAAAGGCAAGCTAAGTCCAAGGATTATAGGGCCTTTTGAAATTCTCGAGTAGATCGGTGACTTGACCTACCAATTAGCCCTACCACCCGGACTTTTCAATATTCACGATGTTTTCCATGTATCTATATTAAGGAAATATGAACTAAACAGTACTCATGTATTGGATTTTGAGACGATCGAGGTAAACGAAAGAATAAATTATGTGGGGAAACCAGTACAAACCTTGGATCGAAAAGAACAAGTTTTGAGAAACAAGATCATTCAATTGGTCAAGGTCTTGTGGCAATATCATGACATGGAAGAAGCAACGTGAAAAAGTGAAGAGGATATGTGACGCAAATATCCACAACATCTTTTTGAGAGATCATGTACCTTTAAATTTCGAGAACGAAATTTCTTAAGGGGGGAAGAGTTGTGACATCCGGAAATTTTGTAACAATAAGTAATTGACATTGGGAATTTTCCATGTTCGAAGATGAAATTGGATTATAAAGCTAAGTATTATTTAAGTTAATATTCGTGCGGACGCGTAAAAATCATTGTTGGATTGCAAATCGCGAAGCACGGATTCAGAAACGTAATCGCCTCGAGCTCGGTGTAATTAAAATCTTAAATGTTATTGTGTGCGATAATCACAGTGCAGTATTAATTAATTTACCATTGTTTTGGGAATTTAGTGGGTATTATTATTATTGGTTAATTTTGGTTAAGTAGCGTCGGTCTTTTATTAAAATTTGCCATTAAGGAAAGGGGGGAGATGTTCTCTCTCCTCTGGACTCTTCTTCTCTCACGTGACTATTGAAGGAGAAGTTGATCGAATGCCATTTGTCCCTTTGGGCTATACACCTAAGCCTCGAGTAATCATTTTCCTTGGCCAATACTCCTATGATTAAGCCACCGATTTCTTCCACCTGGCCATGATGAAGAGATAAGATACCATATGTGAATGCAATGAATTTACCCACCCCTTCGTATACTTCTCAGTTTTCATCTTGGTCTGGGTAATTACCGAAAACAATTTCACCCAAACCTACACTCTCTCCCTCATTTTCTACTCTCACCACCACCGATCCAAAAATCTGTGGAAGAGTTTTAACCTTTGGGGTGTTCAGATTCTGCACAAGGTAAATGAAAACTCTAGGTTTAAGCTAAGTAAATCTACTTGGCACTTTTAACTTGATTGCTTGAGCAAGGTTATTTTGATGTGCAATAGTGAGGTTGTGATGATGGTTGAATCTGTTCTGTTAGTTTTGTGCACGTTCAAATGGATGTGATTTGTTTCCTTAAAGTATGGTGAAAATCGGCAAATGAAACAATTAAATATGAATGTTTCCTTATTGGTTTATGTATGTTTAAAAGGGTAGAAAATCGTTTTACTGAAAGTGGAGTATATTATGTGAGTATGAATGATGATTCTGTATATCTTTGGAACTGCTTAGACTTTACTGTCAAAAATCTGATTCTGTATACTTTTTAAACTGTTCAGACTTTACCTTCAGACCTTACGCTCAAACTTTACTTCAGAGTTTACCGCCCAGACTTTACTGCTCAGACTTTACAGTTTAAACTTTAGCCTTGTGAGTCTGAACTTATTTTTGAGTCTGAACCCGCTTCTGAATCTAAATTCGCTTCTGAGTTTGAACACGCTTCTAAATCTGAATTCGCTTCTGAGTTTGAACCTGCTTCTAAGTCTAAACCCGCTTCTGAGTCTAAATTTGCTTTTGATGACCGAACCGATTTTGCTTCTAATGATTGAACCGATTTTGCTTATGATGATCCAAACTTGCTTCTAATGACTTGAATTTGCTTCTGAACTTGAATTTGCCTATGAGCTGAGTTTGCTTCTGAGTTTGAAATGTATTGCTTTATATTTAATTGCTCAAATGATGTATTTCATGGCTTTAAAGTACAAAAACCGTGATGGCTCGGTATAGGATGGGCCAAAGCGGATTTATGCATGCAAATACTTGGTTGTCATGACTTGAATGAGAATAATATTAGTTCCGTCGCCCATTTAGTGGTGTGTAACGATGCCCCGTGTGTTGAGATGCCCCGAGTGTGTGCTGGAATGCCTCGAAGTTGAGATGTTCCATTGGTGGGGATGCCCCGGGAGTGTTTGGGAGAATGAAGTAATGAACCCAATCACATGAGCATGAATGTTTTACTTCATATGCTTGTGGTTGAGTGAAAGTATTATGATATGTTGCATTATTCAGATTTTGCGGCACATCTAAACGAAAAATTAAGGTATAACTTGCATTCAAGTTCTACGCATATCGTTTGCTATGCATGCATGAGTTTATGCCAGGTGAAGTAATCAGCTGATTTTTCTAACTTAAAACTAGAGATTTCATTTACTGGGCTTTAGCTCATCCCATTATTTTTCAGACATGTAGGAATGGACAACCTGCTACCAATGCTTGCTGGTTTTTCCCTAAATACTATGAATGCTAGTACGTTGATATGCTTGTCCCGGAGGCGGATATAGTTTGTACAAGATGTATATCTACTATATGAGTTTATGCGGGATTTTGGTTGATATGAAGGAGACAACACCTACAACTCGTTGTAAAGTCTACTTTTGTGTGAGCCGTCTTTGGAGTCAATTGTAGCATGGAGATAAGCAACCTCAACCTACCAAGATGTTTGTTCTTTGTTCTTATGTTGTATTGTCTAGACTTGTAATTCTCACAATTGTTAATAAGAAGCAAAAGCATTCTGACAAAACTTGTTCAGACTTTGACTTCCACTGGCCAATTTATTAATAATATTAATTGGTACGTCTTACGCGTAACGCTCTGGGGCATCACACAAAGGGCTAATAGTCTTGAAAAAAAGTATATCTTCCATGGCAACCTCCCTACAACAAGTGAGAACTAGGCACTCTACTTTGCAGAAACTTTAACTTTTTCCTTTTTTTTTTGGGATAACATATATGAATTTTTTGGCTTAATTAATCACTATGAATGTACGTAAATCGCTTCAATCATGCGGGTTGGAAAAAACTCTACCTACAAGATAGGAGCTTCCAAAAGAAAGTTTTGATTCTGAGGGCATGGTCTCAAATGTTACTTTCCAAGTTCTGATTCCAAAGGTTACTTTAACAAGTAGACCACCTTACAATTCGAATATCGAATCAACCACATTTGAAATAAACACTTGACCATTCAATCTACATCTTTATAGTTAGTTGATTTTCAAGAGATACAATTTAAAGAAGTTAGAAATCTTCTTCTAGCCTTTAGCAAAGTCCTCGTTTAGCTAAGTCTTTCTAGAGATGAGCATAATTCTAGGGTAAAACTTAGAACCGGAGAACCGGATCAGTGGGAACTTGTCTGGTTTCAAGTTTTAGGGTATGCACAACAGATTCCAAATTTCAAAAATTGAAAAACCTATTTCGATAGGTAAGTTCTAGGTTCTAGGTAGGTGAACTTGGAACAAGTTTTTGCGCGATTCTTAATCTATGTCTTTGTGTGATTCTGCAGTATTTCATAATGTTCGATAGTGAGTATATCATCTGGAACTATTAGTCCGAGCTTCAATTATATAACTGAGAGTTTTGGATTGTTAATGTTTTATATTTTTTATATGTCTAGATATCAGTTGTGGTTGGTGAATTATAACAGCAAGTGGTGGTCATTAAATATGATAATTCACTGTAATCGTTCAATTAATAATACGGGTGAAACTTGAGTAGACCTTGAAATCGACTTTGAAACTTGAGATTGATAGGTTTCAGGTTCCAAAGTATACATGGCGAGTTCCAGTTTTTCAAAAATGAGGAACCTAATCTAACAAATAAATTCCATGTTTCTGGTGCAATTTGAAACTGCTTACCCCTACATCCGTCGTCTTGATATTCATGACGAAGGTGCCGAAGTTGCTGTCGAGGGCGGTGGCAACAAGGGCGAGGTCGAGGGCATTTTATGAATAACACAATTTGCTTTATTCATAATCCTCTCCCATAGAATCGATTGTGTATAAAATCATCCTCCGCATGAAAATTGCAAGAAAAATAGCCACGAAAATTATCTCACTTTCTTTACCCAAAAAAAAATTATCTCACTTTAATCGATAGCGAGTATGGGTCCTTATTTGAAAATAAGTGGTCATTTCATAATTTTATTCAAACAAAAATATCCATTTTGAACTCCTTTTCGTTGACCGAAAAAAAAAAAAGAGAGAGAGAACTCCTTTTCGAGAAAATATTCCCACGTCTTTATTTGAAAACTTCCGGGAAATCAACCAACCTCGGCCCAAGTAAACCAAGGTAAAAATTAAAAGGGCAGTTCGGTAAAAGCACACCCCGACGCCCACGGTTGGGAGTCGGGGAGAAGAGTGCGGTCCTGAAAAAAAAAACCGAGCTTTAACCACTTGCAGCTCAAAAACGCCCGCGAGACCCACAGAGAGATAGAGAGAGAGAGAGAGACAGACAGACAGACAGAGCGCACGCGAAGAAGAAGTTGGAAGACGGAGCGGAAGAGGAAGAGAAGAAGAAGAAGAAGGAATTGGGAGGGGTCGAGGAGGAGATGAAGGACGAGGACATAAGCTCGGGCGGCACCAACAACAACGACGCCTTCGCTCTCGCCAGATCTTCACCTGCCGCTAGGTAATTCTCCGTGGGCCCCCCCTTCCCTTGTCCTCCGACGAGCGCAGCGCACCAGCTCCCTCGTTCGGCTTTTCCCGTTCCTCTCCGCCAATTGATGGGTAGATCAGTTCTTTCGCCCGCTGTATCCGAATGCCGCGCCCCCCCCCCCCCCGAGATTTCGATTTCCCTCCCGCGAGAAGTCGCGCCGGTGTGATGCCGAAGCCGCGGCGATTTCTCGCTAGGGTTCCCGCTGTTTTTTGTTCCTCGTCGTAGCATCGAGTGGCATTGGTCGGCTCGGGTGTTCGTGCTTGGTGACTAGAGTGTGAGTGGAGGGATTGGTCTGTACGAGGACTAGAGAGCTCGTGTTTTGGGTTTTGGTGGGTTTGGGACCAAGCGAGGGTATCTAATTGTTTGTTGTGTTTTTGCTTAAAACTCTATCCAGCACAATGTCGTGGAATTGGGGAGTGTTGGGTGTTCAGCGGAATGCTTCATCGAAGCCGTGCGTGCTTTTTCAGCTAGTAATTCTGCTTCTGTAGTTATCGGGTTTTGCCGGCTGCTGACAATCTGACTTTTATCAGTTCCGCTGGGGCGTCATCGCCTGCTATTCCAGCAAATGCTGGCAGTGTGGAGTGGATGGGCCAGACTTCTAAGGCCGGTTCCCAATCTTTTGCTGGTTGGCATCCCCCGAAGGTGTCCCTTAGCACAACTGGTGCTGGCTCTGCGCTTGGATCATCACAAGCATCGTGTAGACCTTGGGAGAGAGGGGATCTGCTCAGGCGCCTTGCTACATTTAATCCTTCAAACTGGTTTGGAAAACCCAAGGTTATAATCTGTCAACTTTTACGTAAAGAAGTTTTTGCATATTGCGGTCAAGTCTGCTCTTGTGTTTTCATTTTTTTTCTTTGCTTGTTATGTGCAACTGCTGGGTGTTGTTTGGGTCACTTTGCTCCCATTAAGGTCGTTAACGAGTGCCAGTACTAGTAAGGCTATAGTACGCTTTGTATTTTGACATATACATGGTTTGGAACTGCTTGAATTGCTTGGTTATCAGTTTAGATTCTGTTGTATTTTAAAAACCAAGAAAACAAGAGTGTGTCGCAATTCTTCTGCAGGATGCCAGCTCCTTGGCTTGTGCACGAAGAGGGTGGATTAGCATTGGTTTGGACACTATTGAGTGTGAATCATGTGGTGCAAGCTTGAACTATGATCCATCAGCTTTTGTGGTGCATTCTGGAGGTAACTTTTTTACTGATCTAGCTCATCATTTCTTCATATCGTGGAAATTCTTGTATTTTGTGCCCTAGCTACTAAAAAGCTGATAGCAGATTGTTTGAAAGTGCGAGTTCTTAGTTTTAGGTTTCCTCTTGAATGCTTGGGAGCGTGATATGGATTTTTTAGCAGGATATTGGCTATATATGTTAGCATGTTGCTGAATGTGACCTGATTGTCCTTAAAATGATGTAGCTAGAGTGAGAAGTGCTTATAATTTGAGGAAGAGGAATGAGTACGATACTTGATAAGTAAAGCCAATATTGTTCTGCTTGATTGGCTTACGCGAGGAGGTCCCTGGGATGTGGATTAGAGACTCAAAGCCTTTACCTCTTGATGCAAGACAAGTGGTTAAAGTATTTGAGCTGATGTAAGCCAGAAGAGCTTTTTGTCTGGCATAAATAAGTAGTTGTACCACTTTAGATAAATCCAGATTATGTACATTCTTCGAGACTGGTCAAATTGGGTTAACCATGAACTTCACCTTGTCCAACAAACTATGCCACAACATAGCAATGTTTTAATGTTTTATGACACCCTAAGTCCCGCATTGATTGATAGAGAGATTGTTGGATATTCCTTTTGGGAGCTTCGTCCACTTGAATTTGGTTGGGCCGTTACAGATGATATAGTGAGTTGGACCAGGCCGTAACAAGTTTATTGAGATTTTTTCATGACTGAATTTATATCTAGAGAGTTGGTCTTCATAAGTACATTAAGCAGGGAGGTGATCGAGGTCTGTCTTTTGAATGTGTGGAGTGGACTAGGCCTTTAAAGATGAGTTTGAGAAACCTTCGCAAAGCGGCTTCGAACTTTGAGTGGAAGTAGCTGGGCAGCTGCTTGGACTTTGGGCTTTCAAAAGGCAAGATTTGAGCTCACAGAGGTTCAAAATCGTTGTACAAAACCAAAACTTTCAGTCAAAGAACTGGTAATTCAAAACTACCAAACTCACTTTGGTTTCTAAAAATAGTTGGGACACTTCAGGCTGAGAGTGCTGGATATGCATCACGTGCACAAAATTGAAATGGCAAAGTAAGTGATAATCCACGGTGAATTGGGCTCTCACTTCAGTGTGCTTTTGGTCTAAACAAGTGGAGAGATATAATCTCTAAAGCATTCATATTACAAATAAATTAAGGCGGGCAAGTAAGTTTTGAGTACCATTTAATAAGTACTTATAAGTGATTGTAATTTAGTAATTGGGTTCACTGTTTAGTGAGCATTTAGGAGTGGTCAGTAAGGGACGTCGAGGGAGTGATGACATATGACTGAAAGGCTATCCATCTTGAAGATCTGTTCACTGGGTCATGAAAGCAAATTCTTGCAAAACCAAAGTTGCCAGAAGCTGAAAACACTGTTGCGGTATGTTTGGTGGACTGGAATCAGCCAGAAACGAAGATGTCATTCCTTCATCTAATCCTTTTCAAGCCTTTGGAGCAAGTTTTGTGGGTGGCATCCCAATTCCGATGGAATCCCGATTCTTGTTATATATGGAATCGTTATTCCACTGCCTAGGCACTGGAATATTGAGTCCCTATATGGTCTTCAAACATGATAATACAAGCATTCATATCTTCCACCTTTAGTCCTTTTTCTACTATTAATTATTTGGTAAGGTCAAAACCTCTCTCTGTGTGCAAAGTTTTCATAGTTTCTCATCTTATCATACATTGAGATGCTCTCTCTCTCTCATGTGAGTGCACCCAGAAGATGATCTAGGTGACACGACCATTATTTTGAGGCATTTGGGAAGAAAATGAACTCAAAGTCGATGGGAAAGAGACAAGGCTGGCATTTATGGTGTTGGTTGGTGATGAAGTAGAGATGGGAGGGATGGCTAGCTAACTCTTGAATTTATGCAATTATTTTAAAAGTAAAAAAATATAAAGGTAAAAATCCAGTGGGTTTCTATTCCATTCCTTCCTACCGAACATATCCTCAAGGTACTTCAGCAATTGACATCAGGCATGACCGAGACTAGCCACTTGGTTTTTTGACAGGTAAAAGAGAAGCCATTTATTAAACCTTAATGCCTCACCAATGGTATGGAGAGTATATTTGGATGGTCTGGATTTGGCTCTTTTAGTTTGTCTGCTGAGTAGTTAAATTGAAGACTTGGACAAATATTAAGTGGATATTGTAACCATCACATTAGTCTGCATATTTCCTCGTGTTATGATCTTCATTCGTCATGTATTCTTCATGAAGCTGGTAGCTCTGGGGAAGACTTTGCTAAGCAGCTTGATGGAGGACATAAAGCATCTTGTCCTTGGAGAGGAAACAGCTGTCCGGAAAGCTTGGCGCAGTTCCCTCCTACTCCTCCGTCTGCACTTATTGGTGGTTATAAAGATCGCTGTGATGGCCTCTTGCAGTTTTCAGCCCTACCTGTTGTATCTGCAACAGTTGTCGAGCAGATGCAGCTTTCTCGAGGATCCCAAATTGACCGTTTCCTGGCTCATTCACAGACTTATGTAGCTGGAGAATTGGGCTACAAATCTGAATATGTTGGTGGAATGGAGCCTTCCTTCAAAGACGAGAACATTAGCGCATACTTTCGTGTAAGAAATGCTTGAAGTATTATTGATAGATTTTACAATTCCTTCTATTTGTTTATAATCATCTAATGCTACTGTTCTGTTCAATAGGCACAGAAGCTTATAAGTCTCTGTGGATGGGAATCAAGATGGCTTCCGGATATTCAAGATTGTGAAGAACATTCTGCTCAGTCAGCTCGTAATGGATACTCCTCTGGTCCTGTCAAAGGCCAGGGCCGTTTAAAAGATCCTTCTTTGAGCAAGAGGGCTTTCTCAACTTCAGCTAATAAAAACTATGGGAACAGTGAAGTGCCTGGCACGGATTTTAAATGTGAGTCGAGGTCACCTTTGCTGGACTGTAGCTTATGTGGTGCCACAGTCAGAATCTGGGACTTTTTGACTGTTTCTCGTCCAGCTCGTGTAATCAACAATGGCATCGATATTCCTGAAACCAGCAAGAAAATGACATTGACGCGAGGAGCAAGTGCTGCCAGTGGAATTAGTGGGTGGATTGGAACTGATGGAGCAGAGAAAGAGCGGCTTGATGACCATGATGAGGCTGCAACAACTGGTAAAAGAAAATTAATGGCACATGCAAGTGTAGATCTGAATTTGACGATGGGTGGTGGGTTAACCTCAACGCCAGTGAACAACATGATGATGATGTCGGAACCATACCAGGATGCTGATATGGGAGGAGATTTAAAAATTGGTCAGCCTTCTGGGAGTGAGGTTGGTGATCGTGCAGCTTCATTTGAATCAAGGGGCCCAGGAACTCGTAAACGAAGTGCAGATGAAGGTGGAAGTACAGTTGACCGGCCACATTTAAGGGTACACCAGGCGGACAGTGTTGAAGGTACTGTTATTGATCGTGATGGTGATGAAGTAAATGACAGCAAGCAGTATTCAGCTGGCCCTTCGAAGCGCATTCGAGAATCTGATGCCTTTGAAACATATCGTTTCTCATATCGCAGAGATTCATCTGAGGCTGGTCCTAGCCATCCCCTGGTTTATGACTTAGAAACAGATGCAAATAGAGGTGATCAATTTGACCAAATGAATGATCATATCATTGCTTTTCCATCAACTAGAGGTTCAACTCATGTGTCTTCTGTTATTGCTATGGACATAGAGTGTCATAGTGCTGACAATGATTCACTAGAAAGCGTTGAAAATCATCCAGTTGATGTTGATGATGTCAATTTTCCCTCAGCATCTACATTCATGAATCCGGACTTAAATGACGTGTCAGAATTTAACTACAGCAATCAGGCACAGCAGAGTACTTGCTTCCAACCAGCTGTTGCAAGAGTTGAAGGAGAAGCAGGAGTCAGCAGCACAAATGATGGCGAGGAAGTCGTGAACACAGAAACTATGACAGCGCATGCCAGGGATGGGATTAGTTTCGGTATAAGTGGAGGAAGTGTTGGAATGGGTGCCAGCTATGAGGCTGAAATTCATGGTACTGATGCATCTGTTCACAGGTGTGATAGTGTTGTTGGAGATGCAGAACCAGTGGCTGAAGTTATAGAAAATCAGGGACAGACGGGGGAATTTGCTCCAGATCACGGGCATACGGATAATTTTATTCCTGAAGAAATGGATCGAGAGGACCGTCATGGGGATAGCCAAGATGTGGTGTCCCGCTCAGTGGGAAGGGCAGACAGTGGGTCGAAAATTGTTGGTTCAGCTAAGGCGGAATCTGTTGAAAGTGGGGATAAGACTGCTAGCATGGATATGCTAGCACAGGAAAATATCGCTCATCCATCCCTTTCCTGTAATGCAATCATGTGTTCTGGATATGAAGCATCAAAGGATGAAGTAATGCAAGGAGGCCAGTCTTCTCCCGCAAATGATGGTGCTTACCTTGAGTCTGCTTTTGTGCCAGGAAATGGTACGGGTTAAGATTTATGGACATGGAATTCCTGCCTATTGGGTACTACAGTTTTACTTTGTTGACTGGGAACAGCTGTGAAGTTAGTGCAAAAAAATTATCTTGTCTCGACTGTTTGTCAAAGCATTCTCAAATGCTTTGACAAACATGACACTCCAAGTTATCCATGTCCTTTTTGCTTTTCATTTCACACTTAATGTGTTCACCTCCAATATAGCTCTTGCCTCTTAAGCGGCAAATTTTTTATAGGCCCATTCATACTTGCATATAGTCCTAATTTATGCGTGCATCTAAATTCACCTGTACGACAGCCAATCATAGTTAGCCACGTAGGGAGCAGGCAGGGTTGGAGGCAGATTTTTTTCTTTTGTAATTCAACATTTCCCGTTTTGCTTATCATTTCCTTTTCTGCTCTTTGGGTTTCAGGGGTACCTGTTGCAGCGAGTAATTATGAAGGCAGTGTTGAATTTGATCCAATTAAGCATCATAATATTTTCTGCCCATGGGTAAATGGAAATGTTGCTGCCGCTGGAAGCACAAGTGAGGGTTCCAGTTCTTCTGCAATTGCTACAGCTCTTTGTGGTTGGCAGCTGACCCTAGATGCACTTGATGCATTCCAATCGCTTGGCCAAGTCCCAATCCAAACTGTGGAGTCTGAATCAGCTGCATCTCGGCACAAGGTTGATTGGATTTGTATTATTTTTACTCATGCAGCTGCTTGCGTCCTTTTTTTTGCCTCTTCTGGTTCTGGAATTTTCTGATACTTTAGGGCTATCCTATTGATTTAGTTTAATGGGTAAAGGGGTATTTATTGAAGTGCTTTAGTTAGTGGTAGATAGCGCACGGAATTTCCAGATAATGGTGACATTAGTGATCAATTGTAGGTCTTTGCTGCACGTTTGGTTACAATAGTAATGGTTAAGCTTGTAATTATAATAACTCTTACACTTTCGGGCTTATGTAATGGAATAGCTGTCACTTTGTTTAGCTTGGAGCTGTAATAAAATGAATGGAGATTAAATGTCCAAAATGCCTTTATGCCCTAATACGTTACATATTTTGTAATTATAAGTAATATAGTAATTGACAAGATAACTTATTTTTTATTATTATAAAATAAACGATAGTGTTAATTGATGATTAGTTATATTATAATGTATAATACTATGTTAAGTAATTAATAATCATGTGGATTTTTATATAACTTGTAATCATTATATCATGCATAATGTTTCTTACCAAAAATTTCGCGAAATTTGTATAATCATACCCAATAATCAACTAACTAATAAAAAATTATCCTCATTGTTTGACGAGTAATATTATGTCAATCATATATTATAATATATATTCATATAAGCAAAAAGGTTTTTTTTTTCATTTAATACATTATTTGTAATTTGATTATCTGTAAATATTCCAATATATTATCAGAGTATTGTATTAGTATTTGAATAACAATTACCATTAACATTAACAAATACTATAATTAGATTACTTGTGCAGGTGATGATTGTAATTAATATTAACTGACTATCGGTCTAGTGTGTAAGGAAAAAGGAAGGGGCACTTTGGGAACAGCTTGGAAGTTGTGATAGCCATTCCATGAACTTTAGATAGGAGGGTCATATTATAACTATTAGTAAGCATTATAAAAGTACATGTGGGATGATAGCTGTTATTGCTACCAGACATGTTGATCTTTCAGGATCTGGAATGTTAGTTTATCGTGTAATTTTCTCTCTTTCTGATTGCTAAGTCATCTTTTTTTAATATGGTGATCTTGTATTACATGTTTGCAGGATGAGCACCTAACTCCCAGTCGAACTCTCTTGGCTTGCCACTCCTTCAGCAAAAGTCATGGGCCCCACTAAAGATCTGGTAGCGCAGGTAACACTTTATACAGTCGACAGTCTCTGCACTTTCAATGTAAACTAAATGTGGTCTTGTCAAATTTATTATACTTTGACTATCCAAAGTCACCTTTTCTTTATCACATGGTTTTCTAAAAGAAACGGTTACAATACCCAGTTCATACTGCCATTTCGGATCTGCCTTCTTTTGCCATCTAGCATATGCTGGATCTCAATTGATCTGAAAAGATTGCCCTATGTGATGGTTTTTACGGGGTCTCCCTGTTTATTATCTCTCTTTATTGTTCTCATCTTTTGATGGCTATCTATACGCCTCATTTCCTGTTATCCAGAATACAGACTTTCTAATTTAGTCTTTTAGTGTTTGTAACTTCCTTATGTATGTTCACTTCTATTTTCTTTCCCTGTGAATAATGGTCAAGTTTTCTTCAAATAGCAATTGAAACAGCACTATACAAATCTTATAGTGATTTTAGGTCCAACAGTTGATGATCTTCAGTGAACACAACTTCACCATTTTTTTTATTTTTTTGGGTAATGACACAACTTCACCATTTAATGAGTCTAGACATGGAGATTCTGATTGCTTTATACTAAAATACGTGTAAGCTTTTCTTTTGAATCATGTTTTTCATACAGAGGATCAAGCCTGGGAAATGCCAATATATCTGTCGGCCTTCTTTAGAAGCTTTATAAATAATGCCACATGATTTGTGGTGATTTCAGGAAGGCGCAGCAAATTACTTTTTACTGATTTTGTCATTAGACCAGGCCTTGTTTCTGCTCTTAGGAGTATCAGTGCATATGAGGATTTTGTGTGGAGTACTGATTCTGCATTTGACAGTCTTAAGGAATCACTTAGTTGCAGGGAATTGGCTGGAATGAAGACTTGATTCCAGCTTCGATTCCCTTTTTTGCATTTAGCGCAATTTTCTTTAGGTGGCCCTTTCTGGTTGAAGGAATATTTCCTCCTCTATGATAACAAATATTAATTGCATTGCAGCACAAAAAACCAAGAATTTGCTCAAAAAGGGTCCTTTCATTTTTCTTGCTTAATACTTTTGAAATACAAATTAACATTCTCACATATTTACTGAGACAAGACGAGAAATTGATATACTGAGGGTTGGAATACTAATCTCATTTCATTCTCTTCCATCAACCGTCTTGTTCCATCCCAACCTCATTCCACTTTATCATTTTAAACCTCTAAGTTGCTCTCTTCAATGGTGATCACTGATGGGTAGAGTCCTGAGAACTTTCAATTAATTGATGCAGTAGGTTGTAGTAATTGACCTCTTTGTCACTCTTTCCGTAAATAATCATTTATAAAAATAAAAAAGGTTGTGAGACCACTACCAACTGATTCATGAACTTCGGTTGTTTGTGGGACATGGATTAACATTTAAATACTCTAGCACTTCATCTCACACATAGGCTGATCTTTGGTTAATTGAAGCATGGGAATTAATTATACTTAGGGAGACATTTGAGGGGTTTCAAAAGGTTTGAACTCAAGATTTCCTGCTATGATACCACCTAGAAACTTTGGGATCGCTACCTAATGCTCTAAAAGCGCATGTTGTCAGGAATCGTCTATTACTTGAATACTTTAACATAGGGGAAAAACTTGTCGCGATAATGTCAGTGTGCGGCATATCCTGAGATAGGAATTTTAATGTTGCACTCCCTTGCTGAACTCTTTTACATCAGACAAAGTTTGATGCGGTTGTCATCTCTCCATAATTTGGACCATTTATGTGTTGTCATATCTATTTGTTGGCTTTATTTCTCTCCCCACATGCAGAGATCATTGCTTTAACTATCAAAGTTTTATAGGTAGTGCTACTGGCATGGAGTTGCAAGCAAAGCTGCAGAGAGGGCTGATTGTCTACTTGGAAGGTTTATCTATATTAATAATCCATCGATGCAAAATGAACAAGATTTTGAAGAATAACAGTGCATCTTTTGCAAAGAATGATTTAAGCATTTCTATTTTTGGGGCAGCAAATATTATTTATTTGGATGCATTTCAACTGCGGGCTATTGTAATCTAGATTTAAGAAGTTGAGACTCTGTTCCTTGCTCTTCTTTTTTATCCTTCCATGGTCCGACACTGTTATTTGATTAGCCTTTCTTATGAGTTAGGTCTAGTTGCTTCCGGACGACAGAGTACAGACCGATGCTCGTGAAATCTGTTGTCACAGGATTTTTGCTACTGGGAGAAATATATACATATAGTTACCGATCGATTAAGTTCTTACTCGAAGGTTGAATTCATTCTTTATTGTTTTTAAAATTGAATGGTGGAGAGCCTCTGTCACTGTGATTGGTGCTCCATTCCATTCTGAGTAGATGTCTATTTCAAGAGATTTGGCATGCATTGATCTTTAACAAGATTCTTGCTCGGTCCATCAATCCAATGATGTCCTTGATTACCGGGGATGCAGTCATGCATTAACGCTATTACATAGCTGTTCTCGGAATTCTTTCTAATAAAATCTTCTCTTCTTCAATTCTTAATGTGGATTAACCTCATACCCTCTGACCTAGCATACGAGCCGTATGGTTGTAGACAGAAAAGTGGGAACCTTGTAAGAGTGAATTTATGATTTATTCGCATGCTCGTGTCGCCATTTGAGTGGGGAAATCAGCTCGTGCGATGTAAGTTCTTCTCCATCAAAACACGGTTATTTAGCAGAAAAGGGGAAAAAGAGGACGAACATGGACTTGTCTTAATTGGATTCCAAATGCCACATTGAGACGCTATGCCGTGACATACTAGTTTTGTTGCTTTGTTTATTAAGCAACTGCCAAGAAACCCAACCCCTCAACGAGGAACTCACACACAGAAGGTTCAACTTTCACCCTCGGAAGGCTGGGGTTTCAATGCCCTTGCTGGTGCAAGCAACCGGGGCATCAAATCTGCTGAAGAGCCTGTACGAAGACATGAGCGAAAGCACCGCATAACAAGCCACTGCTGCCAAGGTGATGGCCACAGATGCCGTCGCCTTGTGGCAGAACCCTCTGAACGACCCGCACGTGGAGCTCCACGTGATTGCCGCATCCCCCTTGTACGCCAGGTACAGTACCTCCGTCGACACAGCTCCCGCAGCCAGTATTGCGTAAGTGAGGACCTATATTTGAAACTTCGTTAGATACAGTACAATTTCTTTTTTGTTAGCAAAAAATGGAGAAAACAGTTTCTGCACATACATGGAAAGAGAATCTAGGAGATCGAATCATCATTTCCAACATCGAATGTTAGTGTTATGTACTTGACAGAAGATTTTCTTTGTTGCATCATATATAAAGATTACCCACCTATGAGCTCTCGTGAAATTCTTATACATCTTATGGTGAGGTTGAAAATTGCTTTGGTATTTGATTGTTGTTATGGAATTATGATTCCGAGACACGAATGAAATACCTGGTCAAGGACGAAGAATGTCCAAGCTCTGGACATGGTTGGAGGGCGAGGCATGGCCACTATAACAGCTGAGAGAAGTGAATACCCCGCACATATGCCATTCACATGCACCAAGTACCTATAACACGACATGACACGACACCTCCATCAAACACCAATTCTTCAATATCGACACAAGAACTTGCACTACATACAAGTTGCTTTCGGAAAGTTCGACAAATGTTGGTGGTGCTTGACTCTACGTTTACTACTTCCACTATCATTCACGGTAGCAATCTCTTTACCCTTCCTTGTAGAAGTCGGAAAGTTTACCCTTTTCATCCCAAGCTTTGCATGGGCTGACCGTAAAAATGTGGAGAACAAAATCTATGGCATACCAGGTACCCACTTTTTTGCCCTTGTGACCCTAAACAGAAGAAGAGCATATGGACGGGATAAAGGAAAATCTCTCCTTTGCTCGTTCAAATGGCAATCCACGCATGTCATGCGAAAGAATTATCAAACAGAAAAAAGCAAGAACGCAAGTCCCGTACTGCATGTAAAAACCAAAAATGCTTAGTGAGCTAGCTGAGGATGTACTCCATACAAATTACAATGGAAATGAGACCGGTTTGATCTCATCCCACGAGTCCGAATTCTATCTGAGGCGTGAGTGAGGTGGGTGAGAAATGAAAAGGGGGACCTGAAAGCGCCGAGGTCGGAGTAGGAGAGGGAGCCGTAGTCGTTGGACTCGGAATTCCGGAGCATCACCACCAGAGCCGTCAGGCACAGACCCATCGGCACCACCCTCATCAACGTCTCCGCCGTTCGCACCCTCTCGTTCCCTCCTCCATTCTCTCCTCCATTCTTGCTGCTGCTCTCCATCTTCATCATCATACTCTCTCTCTCCCTCCCTCTCTCTCGCGTCCCCTCTCCCACTCTTAATAAAGTCGTTTGCTGAAGTGTCCCGGGGACATTAAATGGTTATCAGAGAGGTTGGTGGGCGGATGGTACCGCATTGAATGTCAAATCGAGGGCTCGCCATCACGCTTTTCCAAGTGCATGGGTCATCTCTCCCTCCTCTCTCTATCTATCCAGTACTCGGCTACGTCGGCTTCGGACACAGGAAAAGGGACGTTATCTTCTCCTCGTTTTTCCCGAGGAAGTTTCTGAGGATGTCTTAATCCATTTCTGCACCCGAATGAGTACGTGCGACTTGGTCATTTGTAACGGTTGATTTGAAATACTTGCAATACGAGAGCAATCGGCTCATTGGAGATAACAGGTGCTCTTGAATCACTCGTTACTAACAAAGTAAATTCTCTGATAGAAAAAATGACCCGGATGATAGCCATTAGTCGAAGTCAAGGTATGGGTCCCGTGTAGATGGGGTTGAAATTGTGATTCGTGGAAAATTAGGTGATGGAAACAGAGAACTTCACAGAGGGCTTCGATTTCGAAACCTTCCCAAACCCCACAGGCCCAAACAGAGTTGGTCGCTCGCTCGCTCGTGTACCAAGCGACCGTATGAATCATTGGATACCAAGCATAACTGAAGCCAGCAATTCAACCCTTCGAATTGAGCCCCTGGAAAAGTGTTTTGAAAGGAACTGCATACCTCGCGATCCGTGTGCACTGCTTCGACGGTGCAGCTGCACCCGAGAAACACTAAATGTGATGCAAGCGCCTTCCTGCTAGATCTTAGCAAAAAGAACAATCTGACGAAACCGATTGAGACACAGACAACGGCAGAATTCTCTATCGAATCAATTTAATCGGATAAATTTACACGGGCGAAGCCTCTATGTCACTTAGCACAAAGCAAATGTTGTACGAAGCTGCATGAACAATTTACACAAGCCAACAAACCTCAACAATCCAGGGAAAAATTTCGCAAGAATCTACTTTACAAACCAAATTGTAAACAGGACAACACGGAGATGAGATCAAAGGCTCTGGTCATTTGCCGCCAAGGTGGTCATGGTACCAGAAGTTAAGGCACCCGATGACGAGGTAGAATTCTCTCGATTATCTGAGCTGGAGGTCAAGTTGTAGGAAGTGCTCTTCGATTTTGGAGGACCACGCACTTTCAGGTCCATAAAATCAGAGATCATTGCAGGCTTTCTAATTTTATTTTCATCAATACCTATCTCGCCGGTAAGCATCTTAACTATAGTTGACATGGATGGCCGGCGCTTGGGATTGTCTTGGGTGCAGAGGAGTCCGATCTTTAGGAATCTACAAGCCTCCTCAGCATCAAAATGACCATTCAAAGATGTATCCACCAATGCAACCAGCTCCTTCCGTTCATGGAGATACCACGTCTGAAATAACAAATTTTCACAATAAGCACACTATTTTATCCGATCAAGTAACTAGAGCAATATCTGTCTATACAAAAGACCAGTTACAGCATCACTCTAGCAATAGAGCATCCTACGAAACAGGAGGAGATACGAGGGGGAAAAAAAGAACCCGTGGGTCATTGACCACACACACGATGAAAAACGTGCAGCCTCAGGAAGACTGAGGCTGGAGCACATCTGAAAGTTAGTCCTATGGACACCTTTATGTTTCAGTGATTGTCTGGAAGTACCTGTAGTGACCAAAAAGCTGGGGACACAAGTGTTTCTTGAAAGCTCTTCTAAATATCCGATGAGAATGCACATGCCATCATTTTTACGAATTCCAGTTAGAATGGTTGAATAATTTTCTTCCTAGTTTTTGGTTGGAAACTTCAACCATTTTGGAACATGCTATCTGAAATCCTTCAAAATGCGCATAGAATGGTTAAAAACTTCTCTTCCCAACTTTTGGTTAAAACCGTCAACCATATTGAAACGTGCTAACCGAAATCCTTCAAAATGACGATACACCACATCCTCACCAGATATTGGAAAGACCTTTTCCCTACATTGCTGAGGAACTTATCATCTACTTAAAATTATTTAAAAGCCAACTACTCAGGGACACGAGCAATTCACTTGATACAAAGCAAATTCAGGGTTATCTTAGAAAGGAGACTAAAATGACTCCAAAGAGACAACACTCAAAGAGTACATACTCTTTCAAGGAGATACTGCTCTTCAGGGGGGAGTCTTGTATTTGTATTGCACCTTCCACTAACTATCTCCACGAGGAGGACTCCAAAACTGTAAATATCTGCTTTAATGGTCAAACGGCCCCCAATCGCATATTCTGGTGCCAAATAACCTCTGCAGGACAGGAAAGAAAGTATCAATATGCTTCCAAAGTGTGGAAGGGGGAGCCAAATGGAGGTTACAACATTCCGCTAAGTGAGAACAAATGTAGAAGGCTGCCTACAAGGACAACGCACCCTTAGTTAACTTTTAGGTTCGTGATTGGCTTAATTTAAGCTGGGGTACTGTTAATGAAGTGCTCCAGGCTTGTTAAGCATACTAAACAAGGCTATTTCTCTCTTCAAAGCATTGATGCGATGACACAAGACAGCCGGTGCATTGGACTTAACATAATCCATTTAGATTCTGGCCATACCAAGATAAAACCTATGAGTTACTTACACAAGTCTTCTCTATCTTGCCTGGGTGCTGGTAGGAGACTTTCATCCACTTATTAGTCCTGCACATAGGTTCTTGCTAGCTAGGTCAATTATCGTAATCATTCCTCAACTCATCAGTCCATTAGAATCCCCAGTTGCTTAGCCCGACAAAGAAAGGCACGGGGGTCTTAAACTGTGTAGTGAAGTAAAGTATTTCTTTAAGAGTATGACTAATAATCTTGTCGACCTAAATTGCGTCATGCTCATAATAGATTCAAACAGAGTTAAAGGCAGTATATGCGACATTAAAGTGCAGCGCCAGAATCGCATATCAAGGAGTGCAAATGGACAAAATAAATAGATCTGAATGATGTAATTGAAAACACAAAGAAGGAAGGAACTCACAATGTACCAGCGACGCGCGTACTAACATGTGTAGCGTTGTCTGGAATAAGCTTTGCGAGCCCAAAATCTGAAATTTTGGGTGTCAAATCTCTGTCAAGGAGAATGTTGCTAGCTTTGATATCTCTATGAACAATTGGCGGGTGTACTTCGTCGTGGAGGAAAGCAAGGCCCCGTCCAACCCCAATGCAAATGCGATATCTTGTTCGCCAACTAAACTGGATGTTGCTGCGATTTCCACCTAAAGCGAGAAGGTTTTTAGCGCAAGTAGCATTTGACTAGACCAACCATCTAGACATGAGGAGATATGGAACACAAAAAAGTGTGGCGGTAGTTGCACAATGAAAGGTTAACTGAGAACCAGAAAAAAAAAAAAAAAAAAAAGGATGGCGCATTTTTGTAATAAAGTGTGACTATACCGACTCCAATACAAAGCCTGGTGAATTTTACCTAAAAGAGTTTGAGCAAGGCTGTTGTTTTCTAGATAGTTGTAAACCAAAATCCTTTGATTACTTTGTACGCAACAGCCATAAAGCTTGACTAAGTTTTCGTGCTCAATCTCAGATATCACATTAATCTCTGTCAAGAACTCTCTCACTCCTTGTCTTGATTCAGCGGAGAGGACCTTTAGTGCAGCAATCTTCCCACCTTTAAGTCGCCCCTGACCAACCAAGAAATTGCCAGATGAAACAACTAGAATCATAAATCAAAATGTTCTGATAGAGCGAGACGAGGCCCAAAATGTCTACAGTAAAGTGACAATTATGGAGTATTTACCTTATAAACTGAGCCGAAACCACCCTCTCCGATTTTACACGCTTCGCTAAAATCATCCGTCACCGCTTGCAACTCCTTGTAGTTGAAGAGTTTGACATTGTGAATATTTGAAATTTCTGTCCAATTTGGGCACACGATTAGACGCTTTCATTAGGCACAACCTCTCGAATGAATCTCGATTATCACAAATGACAAATCCAATCTTCTGGCCGAAATTCCTACATGAAAAGAGCCCACTGGGTTACCTTCATCGACTTCATAAGCATCTCCGGTATGCGAATCCACCTTATCACGGCACAAGAACGGAAAACAACTCATAACTACGTTAGGCACGGCAGTTATGAGCCTCGTCGGCGAGCTCGACTCTTAACGAACGCTTCGAAAGGAATCACTTGAGTACCTGCCCAAAAAGACAAGTTGGGAATGTTATTCCGGACATGCACCAGCAATGGAATACAATCAAAACAAGATAGATTTTCTCGTGCAATTGTTTCGTATGGCAGATGCCGGGCAAGGCAACAGATGAGACGACTATGACAAGCTACATAGCGGAAAGGGTCATCGGCGAAGGCCAAGAATTCCCGTTTCCGGCCACGATCACGCAGCGCGACTCAGATTTCGAGCCAGAGATTTGCTCGTCCGCGAGAACAAGTAAATGTCTCGCTCGCACCCAGAATCTATCCACGGCCCATCGAATCGAAAGGCCTTGGTCAACGCGAGGGAACTGAGAAGAGAGGGGGAGACGGACGAACCTTACCTCGAGCGAAACGATGATGGCGGGCAGGTCGCAGACACACTCTCGCCGACGGGGACGAGAGAGAGAGAGAGAGAGAGAGGGGAGATAGGAGAGAGGCGTGCGGAGGTCAAGCTAGTTCAAGATGCGCACGGCAACGACGGAAGGCGCAGGCCATAGTACGCGCAGTCCCAGCCGAGTCCACGGGGGCGACGCGTGTACTTCTGTCGTCTCTCCTCCTCCTCTAACTCGGCCGACGAAATGGCCCTGCGAATTGATCCCATGAAAGCTACTTTACATGGACTCGATCGTACCTATCTAATTATGATCACCGCTTTCTTTAGCCAACGGAAATACCGAAACCATCCCTCTAAGACCAATTATATCGTAAATGCCCCTTCATCTTTAGTCCCTGTATTTTTAATTTATTTAATATAATCCTTGAACTTTCGATATATATTTAATTTAGTTCTCGAACCATATGAAAATATTTAATATTGTCATTCTATGAATTCAAGTCCGGAGACATGTAGCCCCGAGATTAAATTGAACATGCGCTAAAATTTTAGGGTTCACATTAAAACAGTACATATTAATTTAAAGTTCAAAAATCACATTAATTAAATAAAAATTCGAAAATCACATTTCATATTAAGTTAAAATTCAAAAACCATTTGTATCATTTTTCTTAATTATAAAAAGCGGGAAAAGCTCATCGTCTTTCTATTAAGTCGCAAGTTTCTAGCACAATATGCTCGTGAGTTGAACCCCGTGTGAAAGTGTGCTTTTTCACGCTAACAATGCTTTTGGATTGTAGTGATGGGATTGCCATCCTCGGAATCTTGACTCTCAAAACTCCTCTAAGGATCCACATTCTTGAAAGTCAAATGTTCCACACCTTTGTTCTGATAAGGGTTGCCATGACAAATCGTTCCTCTCTGTCCACTTAAAAACTTGATAAAAGGAGGAGTCATTTGAGGGGGAGCAATTGTCGGGATCGGGGAATATTTAGATACACGACGATAAAAGATTTGAATCTACGAGTAAAAGAGTTATTTTTGTTTTTCTGATAATCCAAGAGCTCGAACACAAAGCCCGAGTTGCTCAAAAGCTTATCGAATACTTTGCACCCCCCCCCCCCCCCCCCCTCCCCCCAAATTAACCAATTAAGGCTAAGGCTTGTGCATGCACCAGTGATTCATAATAAATCACAGGCAATAAATGTGATTTGAACATATTTACTCTAGAGGTAAAAGATGAAGGATGTAAAGAAATTTCTTTTTGTATATCTTATTTTTAACTTTCTTCACTCTCTAATTTTAGCTCTACTTTTTACGGATCATGGTAAACGAACCTCTTATTTGTGATATTAGTATTTTCACCCTCCGATCATTTTACTAGCTGTGTGGGATGCTTATCAGCATGAGTGAAAAAGGAGTTGAACTGTCGTAATTTGATATAAGTGTTACTTAGGACTGGGCGCCGAATGTTTATGGGATCTGTCGACTTAGACGCATGGTTTAGGATCAGCCACGTGTGTTCGTTACTGTGGAGGACTCGGTCAATTTCCGTATAATCAGGCGCTTACGTGACGATTACTGTCCTTTCGAGTTCTGCATGGGAACATGGAGTCGTCTCCATTTTGCTTGCCGTTTGACCAGACCAAACCAAAGCTTTGAGGACTTTTCTTCCTCGTGTCTTTGTCAGCCTTCTAAACCTTTTTCGTCTTCCTCGGGGCCATTATTGCGAGAGCGCCCACAATCAAAGCCATCAATCATATCAATCGTGATACATTTATCTTAAATTTTTATATAACAGATTTATCCTTTTTCAAAATTTTATCAATAAAAATTATTAAATATTTACCTATATGAATGCCAGAAAGTAAAGAGCATTTATATGACGTCCACATGGCCTAAATGAAATAAAAACTACGTTATTTTGGCCGAAAAATCATCTAATGATAAATGTGTCATATAGATATAAGTTTGGGATTCTTTTATGTAACGAGAAAAAATTTAGTGTAAATATATTACGATAGACATAATTTGAGATTTTTAACGTCACAAAAAAATTCAATGTAAATGTGCCATGACGAGCATTTAAGATTTACCAAGCTCTCGACCCTAAAAGTTGTCTCTAAAGTCGAGATTCTCGGAAGAATGAATCCGTCGTGATTGTAATAGCGTGATAGTATGATGACACTCTTTCACACTAAAATTAACTCGAAAGCATATTATATCTTGAAATCGCAATCTCGTATCGACTGGAAAGATGACGGATGTCTCCGCTATTGAGCTATTATGCCCAAGAGTGGGCATGTCTATGATGATTAAAGCATGATAGTTGCAAATTACACATGTTTACAGCTAGACCTATCAATATGGGTCATATTTCTTAACTCATATTTGATGGGTCGGGTTGTTGTGTGGTTTAATTATATTTGTTAAATGGGATAAATGGGTTTAGAATAATGAAACTCAAATTAATATGAGTGTTATTTGGGTTCACAACTTACTTAGACTCAATTTATTTCAATAACTCTCTCTTCGCTATCTTGCTCTCATTTGGTCTCGCGCTCGCTCACTATTTGCTCTCACCCCAATTTGGGTATGCACTTTTCTAGATTATGTTAAATATATAAATATCTTAGCAATATGGATCGAATCGAATCTGATTTGGGTTGGGTTGAGCTAGGTATGTGTCACTAGATTTGTATTGTATGAAAATAAGTTAATTTGGATCCGATCCAAATCCGACCTACAAACATAGAAGCTGGAAACATCCCTTCGTGAGCGCGGCGTGAGCGCCACGTCATCAAATTGAGAGAAGATTCTGAACTAAGAGTGCGATTCATACGCCCCACAACTTGATGATCGGGGTCAACAAGCGGTCGACTTGTATACGGATTACGTGTGTCCCCATGCCATGCCCGCTTCTAAAGTGGAGTCGGACATCTGAACGCGAAACTTGTCCTTTGCAAGAATTTCCTCCCCCCACCCTTTCCCCCCCGTAGAAAGAGAATCGGTCTAAGGTTAGACTTCCCAATAGATCATCTATCATTCATTCGTATGAAAATGATTTATACGAATTCTCATAGTCAAATTCCAGATTTGGCTGCTTGAATCGTCTCTCGGATGATTTCCAACCACATCTGCCAAGAAGGGATGGGAAGATGGAGAAAGAAAGAACGCAGGAACGAGATAAAAGAGGTGCCGTCTTTCATCGCCAGGATCATCCAATCCATACGTGTTATTCACACCTAACACCTACATTGGAAAATCAATTGATTATTAATCCGTTCGATCAATTCGGATAGCATGTGTGAAAGGGTATCGGGGGACAGCTTAAATGTCACGCATTCACGGTCATCGCGTGTCGCATCATTCTCGCAAAGCATGGACCAATAATTTTCTCCCTTGAGCTTGATATTGCTCGTTGCGAATTAACAGGGAGCGAGGAAACGATATTGTTATGTAATGGGCGGTGTGCGGCTAAGGCCAGCGACCCCAATAAATTGATATTCATTCAAGCATCCTTCCAGGCATGGGAAACAGACGGCTTAATCTATGGAAAAAAACAATCGGTCAATTTGCGCCAACTTCGTAATTTAGCAGCCCCTAGGTGAGGAAACGGTTCGGCTGAATTTCCATCACGTGTGAAGGCAAATGTCGCGACGGCCATATAAGCATTTTGATGCGACGGTGTCGAACGGTACACGCAAAAGGTTCAAATGCCACGCATCTCAATCACCGCGTAAATTAGCGCGATAAATTAGCACGGGGGGTTGTACTGTTCGGGGTAGGGGATCTTCATCTGCCCTTAGTCACGGGTCGTCTAAAAAGGATGATGGGATTCGAGGTTGGCAAAACCCGATTGGTCCTTGCAGGTGTTTTTGTATGCTGACATTACCCGTGAAGTGACTCAGAACTTAATTGCCCTTACGTATTTTCTTACTTGAAACTTTCACTATTCCATGGTTCTTTGGAACCAAGCTCATTCTTTCTTTTCAAGCCAAGCAAAATTCACAAGAAGGAAAAGAACCCGTTTAGAAGAAACTGTCCAAAAAAATGATGAATATATTGTACGGAAATCAATTCAGTTTTAGATTTTTTTAATTTACCCAATATAATATTGAACGTTTTAACGACTTGTCAATATAGTATGTCCTGTCAAGTATGGCCATAAATCGCTGATATGAATGCCGTGCCTTCTACCTACCATCGCCGGCACTAATGTAGACGGTATTTACAATTTATTTTTAAATATTCATTTTTTTTCTTTTCTTTCCTATTTTCCTCATCGGACTTGGCAATGGCCAGTGAGGACCACAATGCCCACACCCGTGGGCGACGATGTCTACCAGCCATCACCAAGGACCCAAATAAGCGAAGCGAAATAGCAAAAAAGAAAAGGAAGAAAAGAAGAAAAAGAGGAAAGAAAAGGAAAGGAAAAACTCAAAAATTTTAAAATTATTGCAAAAATACTCTATGTTGATGCCGGTTGCGTCACTTAAAACACCCCGTGTCCATATCAGATTAAAAATACTCTATGATCAAAATTGATCGAAATGACTATATTGGTAAATTGTAAAAAGGTTCATGACTAAATTAATTAGATTAAAAATTTTAAATTTGGATTGGCCCGCCATCCAACAGACAATAGACTATTTGGATAATAGGTACTTTTAGGAACGGTAATGTTCTCTTTTGTCCAGAGCTAGTCAAAATGCCGAAAACTGCTATCATTCCGCAAATGATTAAAGGGAATTCATTGTGTATTGTCAATTGGGTTACAAAAATGGGGTGCTCCAAAATCATCTAAAAGTTTCCCATGGAGTCATTAACATGCAATTAAAAACCCGTAGATTATGCTCTTCTGGAGTATTTCAATGGTGATTTTGGATCCCCACTTCCACAAGGTTTAGCCCATCTCATTGTAGGTGATCGTATGTTTTTGCCGATACGAGTTCGTGTGTTATTCTAGTTTTGGGCTCTCACCCCTTATTCTTACGATGAGGAAATTATCAATTGCGAAACCATGAATGGCAAAACAATAACAACAACAACAACAACAATAGTAATATATACTAAGCTAAGCGCATAAAATGTTATCATATACGAATATATGAATGGCAAAGAAGAAAAGAAAAAACTAAAGGTATTATGTATCTATGTCAGCTAAAGGTTGGCTTCGTCTCACTTTTGAAGTGATTTTTTCAAATTGCTCCTACATTAAATAATAAAAAAAAAAATAGGACAAACACAATTGACATGTCGCAATAGCTTTCAACTTTCAGCCACTTTCTTTTATAATTATCAATTTCCTTTTACTCACGGCATCCGTGTACAGCCTGCCAAAGTGCCATTTATCAAGAAATTCGTAAGAAAAAAGTCTTTAGTTACCCCCGAAAAAAAGGTACGCTTACCCAATCGATTTAAGAATCCAACCCAACGTCCATCAACCCGAGATAGCGAAACTCAACTACCCGATCATGTTCGCATAATGTCCACAAGCTAATTCAATGCATGTGCATCTGTTGCCACAACTCATAAGGTAATGCCAAAATCAGTAGGAATACTTAATTGATTACTTATAGTGGAATAAAAAGAGACGCGATGCGTGATTTTCATCACTAATTCATCAAAAACAAATTCATTTCATCACTTTGGGGCTAGCAAAAGTTGAGATGTGAATCTCCTGATACGGAATTTGTTCATTAACAAGAGAGAGGTTCGTATCCACAATTTTTCGTGGAATAGGGTAATAATAATTTAAAAGTTTGGGATCAAAAGTGGGTCGATCCAAACGTTTTGCGGTACAGATGGAGACGGGACCGTCCGCGGGGTCAGCACGAGTGCCACCACTCGCGGTCGGACGAAGAAGAGGAAGAGGGAGAAGGAGAAGAAGAAGACAGGACAACGAGGAGCATGGAGACAAGCGTGTCCGTTGCCGGCGTTGCGAGGAAGATAGCCGTCTTGGGAAGCGGAAGTCAGCTCCCACCTTCTTCTTCGACTTCGAAGCTTTTTGCTCTTATCGATTTGATCGCGCCGCTGAGCGTTTTATCCCGATCGAAGTCCCTGAACGCATTTTCCGGCGCAGTTTCGGGAGCGGTATGCGCCTCCACGATCGCCAAGAGCGGAGCCTCCGTCACCGTCTTCGACGCCGCCCGAGGTCCCGGCGGCCGCATGTCTCAGAGAAGGTTGGGTTTTCGTGTTGCTACGTCATGAAACTGGCCATCTGCATTTGCAATTTGCTACCGACTCGCTATGGCTTTGGGCTTTATTTAGTAGCTGAAGAAGTGTGTATTGAAAAAAAAAAGGAAGGCGACGATGAAGGTCGGTAGTGCTTGACCGAGAGCGTGTGGATGGAAGCACGTAACGTAGTTTTTAAGCTGTTTGCTCGAGTGTTTAATGTCTTCCCGTGCCGCTTTGTATATCACACGACGATCGGATTTGAAATCCTCAGTTGAGATGATTGCTATGTTCTGTTTCAACCTGATCATGAGCTGCTGGTTTGTGATTTTGCTGATGTTTTGATGATTGGAATAGAGAAACTACCGGAGATGGAAAGGAGCTGTTGTTCGACCATGGCGCTCCTTCCTTTAGTGTGAACAACTGTTCCGAAGCCTTCGGTCTAGTTTGCGAATGGGAATCGAGAGGCCTTGTTGCTGAGTGGAAGCAAAAGTTTGGTTCATTCGATTGCTTCACCAAAACATTCACGGAGACGGAGCAGGTTTGTAGCGAGTCCATACTTTACAGAATACTGATGGATATGGACTAAGAGTGACTATACCTGCAGAGTGTCAAGAAGATATGCTCATGTATCATCATCATCTTGCTCTTGTATTAATTCAAGCATAGTGCCAGTGATGTCCTGCACACCGATATGAACTGTTTCTTGCCAATTCCTGTATACTTTTCGTCTCAAATTATTGTAGGAGGGATCTAATAGAAGATATGTTGGTGTTCCTGGAATGAATTCTATCTGTAGAGCATTATGCCATCAGCCGGGTACTTTCCGATGCGTCTGTTTCTTTTTCTTCAGATAATTACTTGTAGTCTTGCATTTATGCCGAAAAATTGCTTTTCCTCACTCTGTGCTTTTCTTCAGGTGTGGAAAGCAAGTTCGGGGCTGGGATTGGGAGGGTGGACTGGTTGGAAGAAGAAAATACGTGGAGATTGACCAGTTTGGATGGACAAAACCTTGGGCATTTTGAGGGTGTGGTTGCATCAGATAAAAACATAGTTTCTTCGAGGTTTACAAGTGTAACGGGAAGACCGCCGCCTTTAGGTGACATGGTTTTTGTTTGGACTTTGTCGTGCTAATAATATGAAGGACTTGGCCTGTAGCCGTACTTGCACACCACTATAATATTATGAAGGACTTGGCCTGTAGCTGTACTTGCACCCCTCTATAATATTATGAAGGACTTGGCCTGTAGCTGTACTTGCACACCTCTATAATATTATGAAGGACTTGGCCTGTAGCCGAACCTTGTTGGAAGTTTATTTTCAGCAGAGGCTGGCGGCACAGCTGATCTGCCTGCACCTGTCAATATTCTTTTTCATCTCAAGAATATAATCATTAGGGAAGTGAAAAATGTTCATTTCCTGATTTCTATGGCTACAAGCGCCAGACCTTCCATAACATTTGTTAGGTTGTTTAGAGTTGATTCTTATGAAAGTTCTTCTGGGTGCATTCTGGCCTATTTCGGATTGTTCTAGTACTTTTAGACTCTTGTTGAGTTTGTTTCATGAATCATTCCCCAATACGTGCTTTCTTGGATTACCTCTGTGAATTGTTAGCTCAAGAACGAGAATCTTCCAGGAATTGCCATCAGTGGCCTATTTTTCACACACTTAGCCTTGCCTCCTTAAAATTTCACAGCACAAGCAAAGATTTAACTGATTTGACTGTGGATGGTATAATAGAGATTTTTTCTATTTCTAATTAACCCAATGGGTGCTAGGTTTATGGTGGTGCAATGAATAACCATAGAAGTGATGATTTCTGTAATTTGACATCTCTGCAGACTTGAATTTGGTTCCTGATTTAGGCAACAAAGTGCAAGATATTTCAGTTAGTCCTTGTTTTGCAGTCATGCTAGCATTTCCAGAGCCTCTGTCTTGGGTAAGAACTTGCATTATTTATAAGTATTATGCAAGTTTTCTTGATCTTTCAACAGATAAATCTTGCCTAATATCCATAATATATACCTTCTGTTTTTCCTATAACCCATTCATCGGGAGGGCTTCATCATGCTTTCTTTCATGCCAATATTGTGAAGTTTACATGGTTGGCCTTGGTGCATAATGACAATATTTCAGATACCTTTTAAGGGTTTCACAATCAGAAACTCCAGAGTCTTAACCTGGGCTCATTGTGACAGCTCCAAGCCAGGCCGATCTACTGCTAGGTTCTTCTTTGCATTCTTACATATCTATTAAATTTTACTTTGCTTCTTGTTGTATACTCTTAAATATCTAGGTTCTTCTTTGCGCTTTTCCACCCTAGTGAAAGATGGGTACTGCATTCGACTGCGGAATACGCCGAGACTGTAATTGCAAAAACTGGACTCAAGAAACTTTCGGATGCAATATTGACAAAGGTAGCTGAAGAACTGTTAGAGGAACTGCAGAACATGGGACTGAATGTACCTCAGCCTTTCTTTAAGAAAGCTCATAGGTGGTAAGTATCATCCATAGACTCTGGTACTTGTTCTTATAATTAGTCGTGTGATGATAATGTCGGACTGTGAATGCTAAGCAGAGGCTAGCTGCCTGATATGTGACACCATGAAGTCCACTCCTACCAAATGGTGGAAGTGCATCACTTTTAGCCTTTACCAACATTGACATGCTCTTAAGACGTTTTGCTAAAATACGGTGACATTGGAGATGGCAGCACATTGTTTACTAACTGAATCATGGAAGCTAGAGATTTCTTAGTTTTACTCTGTTATAATTAGCTTTACTTGTGTGTTTGCATTTGGTAGTCCGCCAGTGCTCCTTGATTCAAAGTAGTGTCCTATAGACATGAAATGAGAAACTGTTTTCTCTAAAAGGTATTGTTGTCGATTGTTGGCGCCATTTCTACTAAAAATGTTAAAGAATGTTCTTTCAATGGACTCTCCATTTATTCTGGATTAATAAGTCTGTCGCATTTGATTATAATCCGTATTTCTCTCTCGGATGATTGAAATCCTCCATGGAAAACCAGTTTTCAAATTGCTTTGATTATTGATCTCCAAAATGGAAGAAAAATCGCTGGCACAAACATCAGCTGTGATGATGATTGTAATAATGCCTTGCTATGAAAATATGTTGCCTCCATAGTGAGGATAGCTTCTTTCAAGGTGGCGTGCGACCAACTTTTGGCATCCTTTGCCCGTTAATTTTTTCAGTGCTCCTAAAGATCGCTTCTGATAGTCACAACTTCACTCTGTTTTATGGAGTTCCAGGGTTGTGACATGTGATTTTAAAATAATCTTTTCAATCTATGCCATACTGATGAAATGTGATCCCCGGATGCACATCATTCACAAAGGATGGTGGAATTCTCCTGGGAAGAGTATTTTCTTAATCTTGATGATAACTATGCATGGAGAGACTGGAAGTGCTTTTCAGGAAAATACTTCTCATGTACATGTACTTGTCAGAAGATCTTAGATAGTATAATGATCTTTATGATGAAAGTGCACGCCTCAAGAAGGCACCGGACAGTGTGCATAATCCTCCAAACTTCTGATCACTGGCTTTTAAATGGCCATAGGAGTTTCGAAACAGTGAACATGTTCATGGGAGATGACTGTAGATAAAGTCGGTTCAAGTGTTTAGCTGCGTATGTCAAATCAGTACCCCTCACCAAACCTCAGTTCGGAATTTGTTCGGTCAGGTCCTCTCCCTGCATTCGCGTTGATGCGCTTGTGCAGCCTTCAGCTGTTTGATGCGTTAATTCTAATGCACTCTCTGTATTATTGGCCCGAAATATGAAGTCTCTGTTTACTTCCATAACTCAAGACTGTTTCTTCCCATGTGGGCTTGTAGGGGAAGTGCCTTTCCTTCAACTAGTGTGGCTGCTGAAGAGAAGTGCCTATGGGATAAGAAACGGAGGCTTGCCATATGTGGAGATTTCTGTGTTAGTCCCAATGTTGAGGGTGCTATAATCAGCGGCGTGGCTGCGGCTTCCAAGCTGACCGAAATGTTTAGCTGCTTGTAGTGATCGTGCCATCTTAATGCATGCGGCCTAGTAGGTGCAGCCACTAAAGCAGTGTGTCGAGGGCACGATCTATACCTGGTCGGGTCAATTTACGTGATCAACGGAAATAAAAAGGATGCGTTTGTACGCATCTCTGCTTCTATTACCATATTTCTGTCTTTGGTGTAATGCCAATCAAAGGAGCTTCTTCAATGGCAGCTCAATATCGCTGTACTGCAAACTACACAGGCATTGTCGGAGTGCAATCTGCATCGACCCTTTTGTCAATCATCTGGATTTTGCTCAATTGCTCCAAATTTTTACAGCCACAGATTCGTCTTTGGAGTCTTTTTTCTTCCATTATCATGTCACTGAGCGAAATATTTAAAATGAAAATTCCTTAATTTCGACCAGAAAAATTATTAAAAAACAAGAATTCTAGCAAGAAAGAACCGATAATAGAATTCGTGGGTTCCCACATGATCCATAATCCCCAAGCATGATGCCGGAGAAAATTAGCCATAGAACCGGCCGGAAGGGCTCGCGTGTTGATAAAACTTCCTCCTGTTATCTCAATTCCAGCCACACGACCCGTGCCACGTGTAACGCTCTGATTCCCCGGTCCCTGGATACGCAGAAATATTATCGGTGGAGCGACGGTGCGTGCGGGGCATATCCTGGTCGAAGCTGAGCGGGGGGAGGAGGAGGAAAAAGAGAAAAAAACAGAGAAGCAGAAGAAGAAGGAGAGAAATGGCGGCTTCAGTGATGGCGTCGGTGAGCCTGAAACCAGCTCCGTTCACAGCGGAGAGATCGGGAGTGAGGGGGCTCCCTTCGCTCGCCAGGACCTCCTCTTCCTTCAGAGTGGAGGCCAAAGGCGGCAAGATCAAGACCGACAAGCCTTATGGTACCTCATTATTTGTTCCCCAATCTTTTTCTATACAAAGCACGACCAAGTGGAACGTCACGGGAAAGTATCTTACGTAGCTGATACCTTCTCCTTTTTTCAACATGCAAACATTTTGTGGAGGCGTGATTGGCTTGTCATGTCCTGTATATGATCCCTGCGAGTGATGTATGACATGCTTTGGGGGTCGCCGATCTGTTGCTGATGGTATGCATGGATGAGGGATATGAAGTAACATGTAAATTCGAAATGAGATTATGGGTTTTGTTTGCTGAACAAATTTGTTGTCTCCAGTGAGAGAGGGTATGGTTATGACTTGGTAGACTACTGCCTGAGTTGCTTCTAGGATTTCGTTCGTCAGTTAGCAGATGACACTGTTGTGGGGAATGGATGACATTTGCAGGAATCAATGGGGGAATGAACCTGAGAGATGGTTTGGATGCTTCTGGGAGGAAGTCTAAGGTTGGTCCAATTGGTGCCGTGATCGTTTTCTTATGTTCCTTCTTCTTTCTTTGACTGTAATTGCCGTAATTGCCCATTGCTCATCCAGTGATAATTCTTGAAAACTTGTTCTGAGAAGCTGTCGTTGAGCAACGAATACGAAAATTTATCAGAACCAAATCCTAGTTTGGATATTTTTTTACTTGACAATAGGTTTCGTTTTAGGGACGACTGAACGATCCCTCGCCCGATGGTTTTAAATGATTTAGAATCCAAGGTTTGTGTTGTTGCATTGAATTCTGAAATACTAGAGACTGAAGATAAGAGGTAGCTTATTATTAGACTCTGAAGGCCGATATACTTTGAACAAAGCCTTCCTGCATAGCGTCCCAATTAGCTTAATTTATCATATATATATCTGTCAGCATCTAAAATGAGAATGAAAAACAGGGAAAGGGTGTTTACCAATTCGTCGACAAGTATGGCGCCAACGTCGACGGATACAGGTATGCAAAATCAGCAATCTCGTAGACATATTTGCTTCATCTATGTATACAGACATCTCCTTTCCTCCTGCAATCCATAGTTTGGTGAGAAATGGATAACCTGTCCGTCCCCTTTTTTTCTCCTTTTATTGCCTAACTGAATGGTATTTTCTAATGTACACAGTCCCATCTACGATACAAGGGATTGGTCTCCAACTGGTGATGTCTATGTTGGTGGTATGTTCTTGTCTTAGCCATCACTCTTTCTTTCTCAGAGTACTCCTGCAACTTGTGAAAAATCCACAATCCCATATGATAGAAATCGCTAGCTACTTGCTGAGCATAATAGTTAGCTTCAGTTCATCTTACTCTGAATGGCGTGTGTGACAGGGGCTACTGGATTGGCCATATGGGCTGTGACCCTGGCTGGGATTCTTGCAGGAGGAGCACTTCTCGTGTACAACACCAGTGCTTTGGCTCAGTAGACCGAGACATTTTAAGTTAAGTGTACTCTAGTAGTGAACTTCAAGTGCCCATGTGCCCTCAACTGTATTTGCCACGGACACCGCAGCTGTTTTATCAGAGCACTGTTGCGCTTCAGCGGCTGCAATTATGCTGTTGTACTTGTATGTATGTACGCGCTGAACTGATGCCTCGGGTGCTGTGCAATGTTATCATGGTTTTGTGTGGTATGTGGTTATTTTGGTCCTAGGATGTAATGTTATGAGGCCTGATATTAGCTTTTTAACTGACCGATGCTCGAGGGAGCCACCGGAAGCTTAGCATGGCCATTGGCATCCTAAAAGGCCAAAGGACCTCACAAGTCGTTTCTCATACTTGTAGCCCACACGAGCTTCCTTCATCCTATCAACTTATCTCGTGTGTGCGCTTTCATTTACCCGAAAAGCTTAACTCGCTAAAGTACGATGTGAATGCATTTCATATGCTTACGCTCTCCCTCGCAAAGATCAGCTTTGATGATGAAAGTCTCATACGGAAAAACCAGCGGCCCACTATTTCTAGGAAATTTGGGCCGCCTCGGCCCATCGGATTTGGGCCTCGAGCGAACGAGACCGGGGCATCATGTGAAACTGACAACTCAGGAGTCCAAATTCGAGAGCCACGTGGCCCTCCTGAATCCCCCACTCCCGATATTTAATTTGGCGCTCAGTGCGTGGGCATTTCCGCTTCTGCCCCCTCCCCCTTCTCCCTTCCTTCCTTCGTTCCTTCCTTAAAAAAAAGGCTCCAAACTCCCCCACAACAGCATCGAAAGCCCTACTCTGTCTCTCTCTGTTGCATTGTTCTTCTGCTGGTGCACTTCCCTCGACGTTCGCATTGGACCTTTGCACACTGCTCGCCGCTCTCTCTCTCTGTCTCTCGCCTTTGCATGAGCTCGCGCTGATGGCGTCGGCCTGCGTCAACACCCCCGGCATTTCGCCGGACTCCTTCCCCGCGGCGTACGGATGGCACAGCCCCCGCACCTCCTTCAGCCGCGACTTCCCCGACGGCGACCCCTCCCCCTCGCCCAAGCCGATCGCCTCCCCGCCCCGCCCCGCGGCGGATCCGCCGGGTTCCCCGGAGCCCCCCGCCCCCGGGGACTTCGAGTTCTGCCTCAAGGATCCCGTCGCCATGCTCCCCGCCGACGAGCTCTTCTCCGACGGGAAGATCGTCCCGCTCCAGCTCTCCGCCGCGCGGCCTTCGCCGGAGGCGCCCTCCGCGGCGAGCCTCCAGTCGCCGGAGAGCAGCTCCGAGCGTGGCCGGAGGATCAAGATGAGCTCCGGCCGCTGGAAGGAGCTCCTCTGCCTCAAGAAGCTCTACCAGAATCAGAACCCTAAGCGCGCCGAATCGGCTCCGAAGAGCAACCAATCTCCGTCCAAATCGGTGATGCATTTTCTCCACCGCAGCTCCAAATCTACCTCCGATGCCTCGAATCTGAGCCTCCCGCTGCTCAGGGAATCCTCCGACGGCGAGTCCGTCTCGATCTCTTCGCGTCAGTCGCTGTCCTCCTCGTCTTCCTCCAATCACGAGCTCGAGGACCTCCACCGCCTGTCGCTGGATTCCGACAAGCCTAACCCTAACTTACTCCACAAGAACGGCAATACCGTGGCAGCGATGAACGTCCCCAGGATGAGACTCGTGAAGCCGAGACCGGACAATCCGAAGCCGTCGACGGATCATCATCCGGCGGCGAGCAGGGCGGAGAGGAGCCCGATGCGGAGATCCACGGAAGAGCCATCGGGTGGCCTGGCGAACAGGGGAGTGACGGTGGACAGCCCGAGGCTGAACGCGTCGGGGAAGGTGGTGTTCCACAGTCTGGAGAGGAGCTCGAGCAGCCCGAGCAGTTACGGTGGGCCCAGATTCAAGTACAGAGGCGTGGAGAGATCGTATTCGGCGGGTGTTAGGGTCAGTCCGGTCCTCAACGTCCCAATCAGTTCGATTAAGGCGGGCTCTGTGTTCGGGTTGGGTCAGTTGTTTTCTTCCTCGTCCTCCTCCTCGTCGGCGTTGTCTTCATCTTATTTGCAGCAGAAGAGGGAGGGCAACAATGGGAAAGGATCTTCGGGTGGCGGAAGGAATCAGCAGAGCAACGGCAAGACCCGGAGCGAACGGAGTCAGTGAAATCTCCCTCCATCCCATCTCCGGTTAGTAAATGCGACGGCGTTGTCGGCGTTTTCAGAGATTTGTCCTGTGGTTGAAGCAGCTTTGCTTCGGGTTCATGATTATTACCGGGCCGCCCAGGTTGGGTAATTAAATTTGCTTTTTTTCTTTTGCGATGACTTCAGATTTAGAGCCCGTCTGTGTACATAGGGAAGGTTGATCACTAGTTTAGTGTTGTTTGGAGTTGAGTTTTACAGCATTTCGTTAGGTGGGTCTCCTTGGTTTTTGTGCTAACCCTGGTGGGGGCGATGACTAATTTGAGGATTTTTAGGAGATATAAAGCCAAACCGGCCATTGGGAGGGTTTTTGGAGCTACCTTTTGATGCTCGGGACAGAGATTCCGGGAACATTATTGTCCAATTGATGTCCTGAAAGATATGGAATCTCTCTCTCTCTCTCTCTCTCTCTGATCAAAACTGTTGTGCTCGTGGAGATGAATAGACTGTGAGATTTGTTAGTTTTATGTGACCCAGCTCTCTTCCCTTTTTTTCAATCGCGATGCACGGAACGGGAGGGTAAAGCACTAAAGGGTAACAAGAAAGAATAAAAATGTAACGTGAGAGCCGTTTTGTCATGTAGCAGGAACGACTAAAAAATGAGAGAGAGCTCTGATGGGGGAGAGAGAGAGACACACACACACAGAGGGGGGTGTTGGGTGTGTCTGGTTGCAGTGGGGGGGTGGGAGTAGATGAAATGATGCTAAAAAGTGGAAAGAGGGTGAGAGACAAATGTCTCAGAGTCGCCAGCGGTGGGCTGAATTATTTTCCCATTTTTTTTTCAGTTTTGTGCACGTTACTACTGTTTGATGAACTGTGTGCGTGTCTGATAGTTTATTTCTGTTTATTCTTGTGAATGCATGAGTCCTCCTCATCCACCACCAATCGGCATTGTATTGTATGGTGGGCGGTAGGATGGCGATGAGAATGGGAACCATGATTGGTTTTGGGGGAACTTATTGCTCTCTTCTCCTGCCCCCGTGTTTTAGATATGTGTTGACTGGGTGTGTCTGCTCTGTTTCTTCCTTCTGCTCATTAAAGATCCTCAACATTTAAACCGAGCCCGTCTTTGGTTGGATCCGTACCCGTTTAGGTACCAACGACGGCCGCTTACTAAAAAATTCTTCTGTTTGTCTTGGTGAGTAGGAGGTGAGGAGTTCTGCTAAATTTCTCCTCCCTCATTTGGGGAAATTCACAGCGAGCCAATTTGGGTTTCATAGACAGGTCGGAGTGGAAGTGGTGGGGAGTAAACAAAGCACACGATGTTCAACTTCTTATGTACTTTGGTAGAACCCCCTCCCTCTTTTCTCTCTCCCTTGTTGGTGTATATCGGATCGATGTCGCCGATTAGGTCGAATCACCCCTTTTGTGACTTTCTTTTCCTTTCCTTTTTCCCGGGGATATGCTTCCCCCTTTTGGTGATTAGCTTCAGAACTAGCATTTGAGTAATTAAGAGACGATCGTAAATTGGTGCGGGGGTGACCGAGGAGTGAGTCTAAAAAAAGCCGTCTCGTTGTTGTAGCATCTAGGCTTAGCGCTTTTCATATTTTTCCAACACGAAGAGAGAGAGAGAGAGAGAGAGAGGAAATGGAGTGGGTGCAGATGCGACCAAACCAGGTGGAGCGGAAGAAGAGAGAGTGATGATATAGTAAAATAGAGAGAGGGAGAGAGGGAAGCGGAACCGCGCCCCCCACGTGGGAGGAAGAGACACAGCTGGATTAAAATATGAAAGGAGAGAGACGAGAGAGAAACAGAGAGAAGATGCGACGAAATTCGATCATCGTTGTCGTGAAGTCTCTGTCAAAAAAGCCAAAACAAGAGTTTTTGATATTTAATTATAAAAAGATGAGGTAGGTGGGGGGGGGAAAGGGGGGAAAGCGAGGTGAGGAGATCTCTCTCGCCTTTTGATTTGACGTTTGGGAGGGGGGCGCTAGCTAAAGCGGAGCAGCAGCGGCTCCCCGCCTTTCCCCTTCCCCCAACGAATCTTTTGCAGCGTAGGCATGGGCAGAGGTCCTCCTCCTCCTCCTCATCTCTCTTCTATCTTCCTTTGTCTTTTGGGGTTCTTTTTCTTTCCTTTTTGTTTTAAAGAATGACGATAATTCGAGAGTAGAAATGGGCGAAGTGTTTTGTCCAGTTGTGGCAGAGGAGGGAGAGAGAGAGGGAGAGAGAGAGAGAGATTTTGCTTCACTTTCTCTTTTGTTTTAATTTGTTTTTTGGGGGCGGGGGCTGTGTTGTCGGGGAGTGAGAGAGGGTATGGTATGGTGTTTGGGTTTTTTTGACCAGGTCTCCCGCCCCGCTGGCCTCTTTCGGGGAACATTGGAATTTGCAATAATATTAGTATGAGTCCTCTCTCCCCCAACCCCCCTCCCAAAGCCCCCACCTTCTTTCCGGGCTCATCAAGATCTTACTTCCTTTCTTCATCATCCTTTCCTCTCTTAATTGGGATTCGACATCACTATCCAAATCCCACTTCCTTTCTTACTGATCTCGCGCCACCCCATTTGCTCCTCTTTTTTTTTTTTTTTCTTTTTTTCCTTCCTTTCCTCTTTTCTTTGGGGGAAATAGCGATGTGCATGAGCCGACCACGTTAACAAATATGCAAATCAAAAGATGCCCGCGGTGGCAAGCCGGTTCTATCTGCCCCGATTTTGCCGCCATGTCATGACCTGAATTAGGATGTCTAGCAAGGCGTAATAAAGAGCGGAAAGAGTCGCTTTCCACCGGTCATTCGGTTTGGCGTACCATAAACATGAGTACCCAACCCCTCGTACCAACTCCACCCACCCGATGCGAGTTGCAATCGCCGGAGCAGCCGACCACACCACCGCCTTCTGTATGTCTATACTATGCGTGAGCCGCTGTGATGTTGGGTGTCGTAGTAGAGCGATGCCCAGCTTCCATTTTGAAGCCCACCTAACTTCATGTGTAGATAGGGGGGGATCGCTAGCGGGAAACAATAACTACGATGGTTGACTAGCACCGAGTTACAGCAGTCGCCCGGATCCTGGCCGTGGAGCGTTGCTCCAACCCTTTTTACCTCTTCTTCAATAAAGCTGTCATTAATAGCCTGCAAGGCTGCCCGGGATGACCACATCCCTGCGCCGGTTCTTTTTCTTTTGTATTTACAGTTGGTGGATGTGTGGAATAAAAAAGAAAAACAGAAAGAGGAAAACAAACTTGTGTGTACAGTAGAATACGATACAAAGGTTCTTGTATCACGGGTCGCATGGCACTTGCAGTGCGAGGTTGGCAATATTGTTGGAACTTAGCGACGCGAACTCCTTTTGACCGAATTGAAAATTGCAAAGTGGTCGCGACTCAGATAAAATGTCTCTGTTTCTGTCCTTCTCGCTCTGATCTTGTCCGAGATAAAGACAGAGCAGCTCCAACACTTTGTAAGCTTCTATCTTCAGCGGGGGAACGCGAATGGACCACTTTTAGAACGACTTTTTAACTCTTGTTGGGACGAAACAACACCCACGATTTAAGAGCTCGATTCATTAAGCAAGTCCCTAACTACCCTTCTCTTCTAACACTGTGATTAACTGTCAACTTCTTTTGTTGGAGAAGGCCAAGGATAGGAGATAGAATGTAAGATACATTAAAGTTGATGACTTGATATAAAAAAATGACAAATTTTTTTGTTATTATTAACAAGTATCAGATTAGTCGATAAGATCGAAGTTTGGTCAATAATAAACTGAACAATCGACAACTCGCTAAATGAAGTCATCCACAACCTTAGTTTTCGACGAAAGCCTTTACTAAGACTTGAGAAGTTGATTGACAAAGTCATCGACGATGGAAATTGACACGAAGACGTAACTGTCAGATAGTTATGTTTTGTTGCCGCTAATTTGGGGATTTTATATCTTCTTATGGACAAGTGATATAGATAATAGGAGTTAGTGAATAACATAGCTTCTTGTAACCACCATTAGAATGTTATTTATTATTTGAATTTCAAGGTTTTAACTACTTATGTAACCGTTGTTTGCGGGCTATAAATAGCCACATCGTACTCCTTGTAAAGTCCCGATTAATCAATCAAAGAACTTAAGGCTCTCGCAAATTTATCTTTTACTTTTCCGCAATTTAAATATCTTTCAATTCTCGCACTTTAGTTGTAGTTTCAAACATGTTTGTCGTCGATTAAATTCTGACATTGTATTTTTGTCGTCACACTTTGTCGTCAATTAAGTTCCGGCTAAACTATTCTTTTCATCGGGCTTCATCGTTGATTAAATTTTGTTGAAGCGCATATGTTCCTTATGTTCCATTAATACAACTCTTGTTCGAAATTGCCATAGAACCCATCTACTCTTAATAAAAATCTAAGAACAAATTTCGATAAAAGATATTTCGTCGATGATCCAATCTCAGCAAAACATCTCTGTGGCACGCCCCGATGGGATAACTTGTGATTTGTTTTGAGGAAGCTCGATGCCAAAAACAAGGAATCATCTAGACCCTAACAATGCTGGGGGTAACAATTCCAATGGCAGTGATAGGGTTGCACACTCCGAATCTTCAACCGTTAACCGAACAAAAGAAGAAGGCCAACGCAACGGGAAGACCTTCCCAACATCTCACTAAAGAATAATCAAGAGAAGTTGCACTAAATCCTCACATGTTGGCCACCATTAAGAGATTGTTTGAAGAGACGTGATCACGCCAATCATCATCAATATCATTAATGATGTTTTCTTGAGGCTAGGATCATTCAATCAACCACCACTATCCAATCCAATTGTAATGGGGTATGTTCCTAGTCCGCCTTTATTTATTGATGCTAATAATGTTGATCAAAGTTGTTAACCAATATAAAGATTATGCAAAGGCTTGAATCTTCTAATCAAGGTCACAGTAACAACACATCGGTTAATAAAATAATAATCAGGCTGATATTGGTCAAAATAACCAAATTGGTAACAACATTTTGACGGATCAAACTGGTTAACAAGCTGGTCGATTGCTAAAAGTTGAAGATATAAGGCCAATTCCATCCAATGTGAATATTCATATCAGACTTAACATGCCAATTGACGTTAATAATTTGGCAAGACCATCGTTACTGCATAGGGGCAAAATGGTTAAACAAATCCACAATTAAACCTAGCATAGTTTGTCGAAGAAGTGTGATAATGATTGGAGTTAGATAGGGGTGTTACCATATCTATTTGCAAAAAACCAAATCTTGAATTAATCAATAACCGGCATTTTCCAAGAGGCTTTGAAATCCATGAATGTGTCATTTTTACTGGCGAAGATGAAAAAATCGACTATTGAACACATTGGTCAATGCATAGCCCAATGCGGAGAAGCAATGACAAATGAGTTTTTAAGACTCAGGTTATTTCCTTAACTTTGTCAAAAACTGTTTTTACCTGATTTACCACTCCATTCAATTTGTAATTGGGAGGTGAAGGAGACAATTCAATTCTCAATTTTATAAAACTATACATGAGGTATTGATTGTTGATTTGGCTATTATCTATCAACATAATATTCCATTCAAAAACGCCAAAATAATTTTTTACTTTACTTTCGGAGAAAGAATTCGTAGATTTTCCTTTTAATGGATTGTAATTCAATCTAAGAGAAAAATTCAAAGGCCAAGACTTTATTGATTTATTTCAATTGGCAATGCAAGTGTCCATGTACAAGCAACTACTTAAGGAAAAAGATAGAATGCCACATGAAAACTTTATACAAAATGTGGCTTTCATATGAATCTGACCAAGATAAAATTCCGTAAGGAAAAATTAAATTTGCCGATGAAAAGGGGACAGATGGTGACTCGGAATAATCTAATTTGATGAATCGTTCAATTCTTTTAAATGGGACATGTGTTGACACCAAAAAATGACAAGCTTTTAGTTTTAATCAACAAGCATCGGACTTGGTCAATAAGAGTAGAATTTGGTCAACAATGAATAGAACAATCGACAACTTGCTAAGGAAGTCATTGGCAACATCGATTATCGACTTAGAGCTTTAATCAAGACTTGAGAAGTTGATCGACAAAGTTATCGACACTAAAATGTAATTGCTTGATAGTTATGTTTTGCTGCCGCTAGTTTAGGATTTTTTGCAACTTGTTATGGATAAATATTCTTAATAATAGAAGTTAATGCACAACAGACTTTTTGTAACCACCATTAGGAAGATATTTGTTTATTTGAATTCCAAAGCTACAACCAATATATGTAATCATTGGTTGTGGGTTTTAAATAGCTATATCGTACTCTTTGTAAAGACCCAATCAATCGATTGAAGAACTCAACAATCACGCAAGCAATTTCAATATCTTTCAATTAAAGAACTCAACAATCACGCAAGTAATTTAAATGTCTTTCAACTCTCATACTTTAGTCATAGTTTCAAATATTTTCGCTGTCGATTAAATTTCGACATTCTATCTTTGTCATCGCACTTTGACGTCAATTAAATTCCAGCAAAACTTATTATATCATTGGGTTTCATCATTTGATTAAGTTCCGTTGAAGCATACTTGTCTTTTGTGTTCTATTGATACAAATCTTATTCGGAATCGCCTCCAGACCCATCTCCTTTTAATGAAAACAACTGAATAACGAATTTCAGTGAAAGGTATTTGATCAGCAATCCAGTTTCCACGAAACAAGAGTTTGCAGCGATGGCAGAAAACAGACATCAAGGCCCTCCATCATCTTCAATTGGATGGCGAAATTGAAAGGACGAATCACTCACTACTCATTATCACAAGGATAATAAACAGGAACCATGTGAATCTTCATAAATGAGTGACCACACGACCACATACTCTGTGTATTTGCTGAAAATGAATCTTCGATTTGGTTGGCTCAAGATGTGACCATTTCCAGATTAAACTTCTCGGGGACCTTTTATTTTAACGGTAGATGAGCTTTAAATTGTCAGACATTTCTTTTCTTTTTGGGAAAATATTAACAAAAACTTCAAATTATGCGTATCGTAACATATTTACCCTAAAAAATTCTCCCGTGATACTAAAATCGTAAACTCATATTTATATTATGCATTTACCTTCTGTCAAAGTTCCGTCAATGAATATCGTTAAAAATCTGCTTACATGGATTGACATGGAAAACGATCTTATTTTTGCCTCAAAAATTGTCTAACTGATCCTCAAGAGAGAGAATAGATGCGTCTCGTGAGAAGAAATTTAGGATTTTTTATGTTACGGTAGATGTAATTTGAAATTTTTTGGTGACTTTACTCCTTTCATTTTTTTTGTTTTTCAGGTCTTGGGTACTCGGCCAGATGAGAATCTGAAACGTGCAGCAGGCTCAGAGAGAGAGAGAGAGAGAGAGAGAGCTGAGCTCTACGGGGAGCTGGGCTCACCCCCTCCGTTCATTGTGCCTGCGGGTTTGTACTTTGACGTGTTTGGAACTTTCCGAGTTCCAATCGCGTTTTGTTTGTATACGACCAAACAGCTGGACTCGATCGAACGAGAGCGATGATCGAACGAGGGAGATCTCTCGTATTGCTTCCCCCCGCCCCCCCCCCCAAAAAAAAAAACGAATGAAAAGAAATTTGCGTAGCCACGGAACGCATATTGGACCCCGCACGTCCGTCCAAGTTTGGCAAAATCCTTTGCGAAGAACTATGACCAAACAGTAAAGGAAGGACAGCCCAAGAACAACTGGGGCAAATCATGCACGATTTCAATCTTTTCACGGAGGTGAAAAACAAAAAAACACGAGCAGAAAACGCCACCACCACCCGCGCAGGACATGAGAAAACGATTTGATTCGCGATATTTTCACGAGGGCAAGGATGCAGATCATTGCGACTTGCAAGAGTCGCTAACTTTGCATTCACATCGTAACCATAATGTGCGGATTGTCAAGGATGTTACATGCCACGATTTGAGAGTGGGGGCTAAAAAGCAATTGGATAAAGAGATTGTCTTGTTATAGCGCATTGTCAAAAGCATGCCCTAAAGATGTTTAGAGGCAATAATACCATAGAGCCAAATTAGAGCTAAGCTAGCCATTTCTTCAAAAGGAGGGGTCCCAAGGAGTCACCACCGTTACTTGAATTTTGTCATCCGTGTTCTTACTACTATGAAAGAGTCGTGTCAAAATACCGTCATAAATCTCAAATCATGCCTATTGTGATGCTAATATGCCGAACTTTTTTATGCATCGCCAAGATCTCCAAACTCATATCAGCGCGCAACACGAATAACATTTCGCCTACCACAAAAAAATCCGAAATTTTGTCTATCGGGCTGGCCAATTCCTCAAACCTGTATTGATGCCATGAAAATTCAGGAATTTTGTTGCACCGGTATAAATTTGACGTACTTATCTCAAAGTGAACGGAGTTTAGAATTTGTAGGTGAATGATAAACAAGCATCGAGATGACACAATTTTTTAAAATTGCGATATTATTTTAGCGAGTGTGTATCTAGTCTTATTATTCGGAACGTCCTTTCAGACCACGCTGTTGCTGTTGCTGTTGCTGTTGCTGTTGCAGGGAGAAAGAAAACAAATTTGGATTTGTTTCTGTCGTTCTTTTGGTTTGGTACGCTTTCTTGGGTCTTTGAAATTCACGAAGCGCAGCTTTGACCGGTCAAGCTACTAAAGCTTCGTCTGGCCCATGGTGGTTTAAGCAACAATCAGAAGCCCCGCAAGTGCGCGGGAAAAATCTCCTTTTAGGGATGAGCGTACTAAAAATCTTATTAAATTTTAAAAATTATAAAAGATGTGATTAATTCTTTAAATTTATCAAATTAATGCGATTAAGTCATTCCGTTAATTCCGTTTAAATTGAATGACCGAAAATGCTAACGTAGCTTAGAAAATATTTTTTCGTGCATGATAATGACGAGGCTAAAATATGAAACATGAAGCTAAAATGAGCCGTTTTTGTCCAAATATGATTTTTAATAGAAATTTTATTTAAATTAAATTTGAAGATAAGCTTTTTTTTTATAAAAAAAGAGATGTGGAAACAAGGCAACGAGGGTGGGGGATAGTCGGTGGGTGGTCGCTAGGCCCCGAACATTGGGCGGCAATCCTTGCCGATCGCAGACAAGGATTTTCGACCCTCGCCCAAACTTGGCCGAGGGCTTTCATTGGCGAGGGTCGACCGCTGTGTGGTCGCTGGCCATTAGACAGGGCTCAATGACCCACGTTGATCATTCCCTTCCCTCACCGGTCCTTCCCAGCTATGGTGGGGCAGTGGCGGCAAGCCTTGGCCGCTGGTTCCTCAAGTCTCTTTTCTTTTTCCATAAAACAAAATTAGCTCATTTTTTAATTTAATTAAAAATAAAATTTGAATAAAAAATCAGTTTTGGATCAAAGCGACGTCGTTTTAATCACGTCATCGCTACATAGGATAGAGAAAATAATAAAAAAGTCACGCTAATATTTTCTGTTAGTTAAATTGAACGAAGTTAATGAAAGGATTTGATTGCACTAATTTGACAAGTTTTTAAACTTGATTACACTTTTTTCGAATTTTATAATTCAATTTTCTTAGTAGAAATTGTTAGTGGTCTGCCCTAGAAATCAATCAAGGTTGATACTCTAATATTAGCTGTAGATTAGGTTGTGTCGGAATATCGACCTTCACTATACTTAGGTAATTATAATGTCTTGCTAGAGACCGTTTATGACTTGTGGGCCAAAAAAGGTTTTGAGCACACTGCTAATGTTTAGTGAACCTACAGGGTCGCACACAAAAAGCGAACTGAATTAATATTTTCTATGCATCTTGATCTACTTAAGAAGTAGATTTTAATTTATTATCTTATTTAAATTATCTATGCGGTCGTGCGCATTATGAGATAACGATTAAATGTGGGCCCAAATCGCCCGGCCCACTTCTTTTAATTCCGCTGGATAATGAGGTTGTATAAATAGATAGAGAATTGTTCTCTGTCTAGGGTTTTTCGACAGAGTATCGAAAATCAAAAGGCGTTAAAGAAAAATAACTTCACGATCTTTAGCTAGCACTTGGATCGTCGGAGATTACTGTTTGCGTGTGTGGATACCGGTAGAGGCGCAACACTTGGGGCGCTAATCCAGACACAATTAACTGTTAATTTTCGTTCGATTTGCAAAAAGATACGTACCGAACTTTTATCTCGATTTTAATATACACATGGATCCTGTCTAGGGTTCTATATTCCGCTGCGTTGTTTTTCGTTGATGAACCCTACATAAATTTTTTAGGATTCAATTGTACATTAAAAATTTAGAACTTCCTATATACTTATCCCATTAACTTTTGAGCCATTCATGATCCACCATCATGCTTTAGGGGCCATCAGTTTGGATCGATCGATTCTCACCCTGAAATCTAAAACCCACCCAATCAACATTAGTTTTTATTTGTGAAACTAGGAACTGACCTTGTTCACTTCGGAACCGGTCAGTTCCGGGGTCAATCGGGGAATTGGTTTTTTTTTTTTTAATTTCTTTAAACTTTGGTGAAGTTTAAATCCTCGGATGCCACGCCTTTTATTATCCCCCTTCCACATGTTGGGAAGTTCTAAGAAGGAAGAGAAACGGATACCAAGACCTATAGAGCAAATTGAACTGTTGTCCATTTTCCACCGTGCAAAATATGTGGAGAATTATTTTTTCTGGTCTTTAACAAGTAAAATTCAGAAGAATTCTTCACATAAAAGAAAAGGAAATAAAAGGGGTTAATACCATACAAAAAAAACTCCAAACTATGGACACTATGGCACAAATATCTCAAAAAAAAATTGTGTCACTAAAAATTCTAAACTTGCCAATTGTAAGACAAATACCTCAAACCTTTTTTTTTTTGTGTCACATCAAACCATGATCTTATATCAGTATAACAAATTTACCCTGAATGGAACTGTAATAGAGGATATATTAGTTTTTCCGTGACACAAAAAAAAAAAAATCAGTGTATTTATGCAACAATGGGCATATTTTGGGATTTTTGGTGGCATTTGCCCAAAACTAATCACAAAATTGGCCAAAACAAGTGCGAATGTTGATTCTACTAGTTCGGTTCGTCAGTCCAATTCGATTCGGATCAGCACAATAAGATCTAACCGTGAACATAACTCAAATTTATTAATTGCATCGATTAGACGTTTTAGTGTACGAGCTTGGTTATGCAGATTGTTTTCTGCACTAGCAAAAAAACAGAACAAAATACTCTGGAATTAAAGCGTCGCGTGTCGGCGTACCGTCTTTATATCTTATAATACTCATTAGAAGTGCATCCATGTTTTGTTACATGCGAACAATTCATCCGCACGAAACACAAATTAACAAAAATGGCGTCCATAAGCACCGAATTGGTAGCTCAGATTCGCACAATAAAGTGGCGACTAAAGTTCAATCCTATAAATGCTAGGATACGTTTGGAATCGAGAATCGAGCCGGCCTTATCCAGTGTCCGGCCTTGTGGAATCGAGATTCGAGCACAGTTCCCCCCCCCCCCCGCGCGAAACCAAGGCCGATCGAATCCTTCTCGTCTGCTCTCTAGATTCAACCGAACCCGATGCTTGTCCCAACTTCTCGCATCGAAGCAGGGCCAGTTCCGCGAAGAAGGAAGCGGAGCTCCATTTTCCACCTCCCACGTCGGGGAGGGTCGGCCAAGCATTCTCGAGAAACGGGAACCCCATAAGAAGGGTCTGTGCGCCACCGCGACGACATTACGTACGGGAGTTGCGAAAAGAAATGCTGAGTTACGGCAATGGATGATCTCTCTAGAAAGTGTTTTCCAGTTTCCACTCGAGAGGCAGAGCAGGACGCAGATGTACAGTGGGGGGGTGGGGTTGGGTGTTTCGTCGTTTTTTCTTGCTTTTGATTGGGCAGTGTGACGTCGCCATCCCTACTTCCAAAACAAGGCATTTTCACGCACTCCCTCCTTCCCCCCACCAAAAACAGACGTGTTTTCAACCATCCTTTTTCTGTTGATTACTGTATTTTCATGTTCTTATGCGAAATCAATCCAAAAAAAAAAAAAAAACTGTTCCGTTTTTTGTTCCTCTTTGTTGGTCCTTTGGGTGGCGAGCGCTGAAGTGAGGGTGGGTGTGTGTGTGTGTATAAGAATACGCAGTCGTTCTTCTGAATTAGATGGAAGCATGGTTACTTTTCTTTCTAAGCAGCAACGCGAAGCCCAACAGCGCTTGTGGAGAGGGAGAGGGAGATGAACTTCTGGGCCGTGCTCAGCCCAACAGGATTCGCAGTGGGATTTTCGCTTCTCTTGCCCCGAAAAACACACCAAAAACGTAAAAGGGTTCCTACCATGTTCCTCGATAGTGGCAAAAAGGATTGCGGACTTCCATTTGGTACACTGGAAGTCACAGTACACTTTCTTCACGAACAGGGTTAAGATATCGTTCTGGCAACCGCGTTTTATGACTGGTTGCGTAAAAAACGGTTTTTCTCCGATCGCGGATACCGATAAAAATGCAGCAATTGTTTCCGGCATGTTGCGATAGGAGTAAGCAATGGATAATTAGATTTGAGCTGCACCCGCGTGCTATACTCCACACTGCATATGGAGATTGTTTTCTCCAATGATGGGCGGACATAACAGATGCTCAGAGTACGCGATGCGTTACCGTTCCGATAAATGTGTGTATATATATCATCTTCATATCATGTTTTCTTTAAAGGAAACGAGATAGTTGAGCATTAATAATAGGAATGATTTATCTCATATTCAATAGAAAACAATGCATACATACGTATGGGAACTGTAGCCACAGATTCCCATTATAAAGAGTTGAACTAGTCCAATCCACTTACAGATGCACACCATGACCATGCTGACCTGCAAAAGTTTTGTCCCTCCATCTTCGTTCTCGCTTTAATCACAGACTAAACATAACATAAGAGGGTAGATGACATAGTATCAAGACGGTCGTTCACGGACTTGGAGGCAGGGGCAAGAAGAAAGGGAAGGTCGGAAGCCCGGGGATCTGAGGAATCGATGATGGCGAGGGTGGAAACGCATTCCCAGGAATTGTGGGAAGTGCTGGAATTCTAGGAATTGTAGGAAAAGAAAACGGGGGAGGGAGATTCACTCCTGGGGGTGCAGGAATGGATGGTAAGGTGGGAATAGTGGGGATGGTCGGAACAGCAGGTATGCCCGGCACTTGCAGAAGTCGACGAGGGTGAGCAGCTTCACCCATTCCGATGCTCGTGATTGCAAGAACCGCCGCAAGGAAGGCGAAGAAGTAACCACGAGAAGCCATGACTCTTGGGGAGACTTGGGAGATGAAGCTGATCTTGAGTGAATTGTTTTTGATGAATAACGGAGCTCAAGAGGGGCTCGATATATAGGGGATAATTCGGCTCTTCATGAACCAATGTGACTTAATTCAGACACGGTTAAGCTTTGGAGTGGTTAGAAAATTACACAAATGACTATTGGGATGGCATTTGTTGTTGTTAGGTGGTTATCTTTTTACAAGTTAACAAGTAATCTGTTCTGCGCTCACTCTATTTCCTAGGACCTAAAACACAGAAGTTGGGTGTCAAACTTACCAAGGCCTCCTGCAAATCTTCGAAAGAATGACGATTAAGAATCCGAAATCATAAAGACAATGACATTGCATGGCAATGTTAGTCAAGGAGACGAAATGCCATTAAGGGATTCAACAATGCGTTGTTCGCCGTTTCGGTAGACGTGGAAGCTTCGTGTTGCTAAATGAAACCACCTTTCAGGATTCAAGAGATTGCTTCTAAGCTGAAACGATGAGTAAAACAAAGAAGAGCACAGCCCAACTTACCCTTAATTAATGACCAGCTTTCACCGATTCAGCTTAAAGAGGTGGCTAGCGTTTCCTGTGAAGAAAGAAAGTGTAGGCGTGAGGAACACTGATTCATACATGCAAACGTTGTTAGGTGACATCGTTTAATTGATGATGTAGAGATATTAGGTTTCCATTCTCAACGTGGTATCGAAGATTGGATGGTTCTTTACCCCAACAATTCACTAACAGAACTTCCTTACCTAAGCGGAGTCCCTGTAATCTTATTTTCCTATCCAAGTACACTCTTTGTTTCAATGCGTCCTAACTCTCAAAAATTAGAGAGGATGCATGAATAAAGCTCTTCTACCGAAACATACTCCCGATGTGCGACAAATCATATCAAATTCTGCGCAAAATTCCATTCCACGTCATCGACTATTGTCATTCACAGAGTTCAAGGTAGATCAGGCCTTGACGAGGAAAAATCTTATACCATTAGCCAGCACCTTGCACCTGTTCCAGCTTAAAAGAAGTCTCGCTACCTGAGAAACATCGAGCCTTCATGGTGACAGTACCACTTGCAAAACTTATCTTGCCAGAGGTTGACTGAAAAAGGTCTCTGCCTAATGTACTTAATATGTAAGAGTCGAAGCGAGCGCAAGTTTAGTCCTTGGTTAATTTGTGTCGATATGGAAATTGTGAAAGTCTTCTCTTTGTCCGAAAGTATGCATGGAGGTCTGTCTGCCTCTGAAGCTGAGCAACCCCTGGTTGGGGTTAACAATTTTGAGGGCATGCAATCTGTCCAGCATTTATCTGTTGGTAAGTCCTGAATAAAGAAAACGCTGCCAAACACGAGACATTCAACAAAAGACGGAGCAAAGTTCAACAAATTTAAGCCATTAAGATGCCGCAATCTAAATATGATCCAAAAATATTGCCTAAGCCCATTGGAACAGAGAGAAAATTCATTACGTTGTCTCAGATAATCTCGAAGCTGTGTTGAATGCTGGGCAGACAACTATAGAATGCACATTCGATCGATTATTCCATTCTTGCTGCAAAAAGTGTAACTGTGTCGATCTTCGCAGGATCAGTTCTAGAAAAATCAGAGACAACTAGCAGGATTGTCACCAACAGCTAGACTGAGTCTACCAGCTTGTCCTACTCTATTGATCTGCCAATCTGCCACTCGTCCAAACAGAACCCACATGGATTTGCAACATGCAGGAGCTCTGAAGGCATAGAAAAATTTCAGGTAAAATAACGTTTGTTGCTTGATATTTAGGCTGAACAACCTCGGAAAGCACCTTTTTCGCAATACAAGATGAAGGCATTGAGATTCTCAAATCTCTGAACTTTTGAATCATCTTGCTGGATTAGGTAGGCAAATTTGACCCCCCAAACTTCACGCTGTCCATGCACAAGTTGATTCAGCTATAATTACCTGTTGTTTGACCCTAAAGAGTACTCAGAAGCATCAGCAATCTCAAAATTGTCAAACTCCGTCTGTGGTTTTCTCTGCAAAGAAAAATAACGTTCCTAAATCTCCATCAAAGGTGAAGTAAATTGAAATGATCCTGTCAAATGTCTTCCCCCATCAGCTATCCATTTTCACTGAAAAATGAAAACAAAAGGCTGGAAAACTTCGTGTGGCCATACACCTTAAATTTAAGTAAGTGGTAGCAAAAGGCAAGGAGTTCAACCAGAAAAAACTCCCCAAACTGGCACTAAGTTCTATAGAAAGGATTTAACTCAACCGTTTGGTGTATTTTGGAAAAGGAACAAGAACATTTCAATGGCCCCACTTATTCGATTAGAGTTCTTCATACTGCTGAAGATCCCATTAATACCTCGTAGCATGAGAGTGGTATTATCGTCCACCTAAATTATTCATATAAGACAATAATAAAAGCAAGGTCCTGAGTTCACAATGGTCACATAGTTAGTTATTACAATTTCTACATCCAATTGATGTGATGTTCCAACATATCCTAGGTGATATGATCCAAAATCCGCACATTAGAAGTTGGCAACAGAAACAGAATACAGGTTGACCATGATAACCTTAAAATATCAACTCGCCCCAAAGAAAAGCAAAATTGATATATCGCCTTTTTTTTTAAGAATCTTCAAGTGGCCAGACCAAGCCATGTTGAGGAGAGAAGTTCGAACATGACAATTGATTCATCAAGCTCAACAGAAAACATGAAGTGCAACCAGTAAGAGTAAATCTATCCTCAAACAACTGCTAAGGGAAAAGATACAGTGTATTGGTTAATTACTTTAATGATCAGAAATGAGGGTATGACGAGCATTGCAAAAAACAAGTGAAATAGGGCTATAGCTGAATACATAAAATTGCTCGTATATTCCCTAATAGTATGTTAGCAAGATCGCCTAGCTCAAGATTAGCGCCTTTTTCTTATTTTTAGTTAAACCTATGACACCCTAATGCAACATCAGCAGTGTTGCCTGCACTACTTGTTCTCCGAGAAGTCCCTGAGTGAAACAGCCACAAGAAAGTGGTAGCCTTAATATTTGGGGACACGCATGGCGATGACAAAAGATCTTTGGAAGCTATACAAAATAACTAGCATCACCAATGGCACAAGAGGATTATGAAGCAAATTGGAGCATTCAGTAAGCAATAAAAAATGGATACCGGGTGGCGAGGCTGTTGATAGCATACGGTCAATGTCGTCAACACGCCGCTGTATAGATCTTAAAACCGCATTCATTGATGACACTCTCTTTCTAATGCTGGAGATCCTGGCAGCATGTTGCATGGTGAATGGCGAAGGTGCATCTTCCAGTAACCGATCAAGCTCTGCCGGAAAAGAGAAAATAAAATTCAACATAACAGTTTTGAACTACCTAATTTAGTCGCAGGCTCGGCCAAGAAACTACATGGCACTTGAGGAGAAAGAAATTGGCTGGCGCTCTTGCAATGTATAGTTCAAAATGTACAAGTAAGATACAGTTGTTTAGTAATGATTTACCCATAGATATCTGATTGTCTCTTCGTCAACATACTAACTCTTCCCATCTGTAAAGCTAGATTCATCCTTAAGTCGCAATCAGTTAGAAGGAGAAGAGCTGTTTATCATGTAACTTAAAGCTTAGACAAATTACATAGTTACTTAGACCACTTCTTCATTGCTCGTAATCAGGTCACTACACTTGCAAAACTTCCAAATCAAAGTCACTGGAGGCCGTGGTTTCATTTGCGTAGCTCGGGTCAACCATCCATTGAAAGCCCATAAGAAAAACTATCGTTTGTCTGGGAGAATGACGCAGAGTACTCGATTTAACAGCATTCGTTCGTTCCCTTTCTAAGGAAATGACGACGATTCGATTCAAACCAGTTCAAAAATCACGATAATCTGATTGCTACGACGAACATCATCAGAGTTGCATAACTGAGAAGGTATTCAACTCTCCTAGCTAAACCATGATCAGCCCAATATTGAACAACAGTACTTGGAAAAACCTAGCAAAGAACGGGTGAAGAGATCGGACAAAACCAGATCGATCTCGCCGTAGCCATGTGAATCAAGAACGCCGATCTCGAGGAGTAGAGAACGAGTACCGCTCGTGAGACGATCGATGGAGGAGGAGAGCTGGTCCTGGCTCTTGAGAGCGTCCTGAGCTCTGGAATCGAAGTCCTTGATGACGGAGACCAGGACGGACGATATTCCCCTGGCGACCGCGTCACCGGAACTACGGTCGCCGGCCGCGTCGTCACCGCCGCCTCCGTCCTGATGAGAAGATTCGGGAGCCTCACGCTTGTCCGCATTCGGAGGGGCGACGACGACGACGACGCTTGCGCTCTCGTCGTTGGGATCGCAATTGGCGTCACCCGTTTCCATGGCGATTGTCCGACAGACCGTTCGTCACTGTTGCAGCTCAACTCCAAGGTGGGATTTTAAAAGTGCTCTTATTTTTTCAATAGTTTCGTTTAAATAAATATAGAAAATTGAAAATGGACGGGAACTTAGGACGCGAATGATTATCATTCTATTGCAGAAATCAATTTCCGGCTAAAAATTAATTTTTCTATTTCTATTCCATGGACGAATTTCTTTATTAAAATGTCCGTTTGATAATGACACAAAATTTTTATTCTTGAAATAAAAATTCGTTTAATAACGACACAAAATTTCTTTCTCCCCAGCGATCGGTAGATGGTGGTTGGAGGTGGTCAACAATGGCAGGTGGTGTCCAGTGTTGGGTGGTGATGAACGACGACGGGCGGCAGTAGAGGACGGTGGCAAGAGAGCAACGGCCAATGGTGGGAGGTGGTCGACGTCGCGTGACGGCGAAGTATTACAGACGGCGGCCAACGACAGAGAACGGTGGCGGGAGTGGCTCAGTGTTGGGTGGCAGTGGATGACGATGGGCGGCAATGAAGGATGGTAGCAAGAGGCAGCTGGCAGGCGATGGCCAACAATGGGAGGTGGCCAGCATCACGAACAACAAAAGACTACAAATGGCGGCCGATGGCGAAGGACGATGGTGGGAGTTGACCAATGGGCAATGGCTAACGATGGGAGACGACCGACAATGGCTAACGACGATCAATGGCGGACGGTGGCAAAGGATGGCAGAAGGTGGCTAGTGGGCGGTGGTGAAGAGCGGTGGACAACCGTGGCCAATTGTGGGAGGTGGACGGCGTCGAGCGGCGGCGAAGGACAGTAGATGGTAGGCGGCAGTGGATTGCCGCCGACGGGTTATGGCAAACGTCGTTGGGAGGTGATAGGACGTGGCTAGTGGCAGAGGACGGCAGTGAACGGCAATGGATGACAGTGGTGGGAGGCGGCCGACGGTGACTAGAGATGACCGGCGATGACGGCATGCAGTGGGTGGGTAGTCGGCTAATAGCGATGGCGAACAATGAGAAGAGTTTTTATTTCTCATATTTGTTCCAGAAATAGAAAAGTAGATTTTTTTTATTTATGATTTATGTTCCAAACCAATTTATGGAGTAGAAATTTGTTTTAGAAATAAAAAAATAAAATTGCGTTACCAATTTTTATTCTAAACCTATTCCTAAGAACTGAAAAATAGAAAAACAGAGAAATAGAATAATTATCATTCGCATCCTTAGTCTTAGATATCTACGTATGACTAAATGTTTTGGCTGCCAAAACTAGAAATATAATCTTTTTTTTTTTTTTTGCAATGTTCTCTTGTGTAAATTTGAGAAGTGAGCATGTTTTTTTTTGGATAATGAAAAAATAAGTAAACAATTTAAAGGGCGCAAATGATAATCATTCCGTTTTCTTGTTTTTCTCTTTTTTTGTTCTCTGAAACAAATCTCGAACAGAAATTCGTTTGGTAAGATAACTTTTTTTTATTATTTTTAGGACAAATTTTGGCCCAGAAAAAGATTTGGAACAAAAATAAGAAGTTAAAATTTTTTACTTTTCTACTTCTGGAACAAAAATAAAAATAATAACTCTCTTTTATTCCTCACATTTGCAGCTTACAGCTGCCCACTTGCCGCTGGCTGCAAGCCGTCCGCCGCCACCCACCGCCGTTTGCTAGTCGGCCGATCGTCCGCCACCGCCACCGCTCATCGGCCATCCACTGTCGCCCGTTGCCACCGCCGCTCGCTAGCTGTCTGCCGCCTTTCACCAGCTGTTTGCCACCGTTGCCGGCCATCCGCCGTCGCCGCTCGCTTGCGGGAATAGAAATTTTGCGTCATTATCAATCAAATTTGTATTCTGGGAACATAAATTTTGTATTGTTATCAAACTCAACTTTTTGCTGAAAAACTTGTCCGGGAAAGAGAAATAGATTTTTTTAATTTCTAATAAAAAATAAGGCTTGAGAAAAGAAATGTTGTCATTCGCGCCCAGAATAAAATAAATAGAAGATACCCAACGGTGGCGAAGATGAAATTAAATAAGACCCATCTCTAAATTCTAAGATACTGAATTCGTCCCTCGGAACGGTGTTATGGCTTCGGCCAGCATCTCACCGATTTTGCTTTAACTTTTAAAACTCAAAATCAGATATTTTATAAATTTTTAATTAGATCGCCTTAAAAAACTTTAGAAATGTAAGAAAAGAACATTTACAATGATTGCATTCTTTTCGTAATTGTCGTAATTATTTATTTGCGACAGGAAATTCAATACGACTTAAAGCCCCAAATACGCCTTAGCCTATCGTGAGGGTACGAACAAAAGAGATAAGGCAAAGGGAAAATGAAGGATGACAGCATTGAAGTTCCAAATAAACTGACGGAAAATGGAAGAGAGGTTTCAGACACCCTCTCTTTTGCCTTATGGATGGCACTGACTTCACTTGCAAAGCACCATCCTTGATGGACACTGTGGTTCAAACTTCAAAATGTAACTAAATGTTATCAAAAGTATGGTACGAATCGACCAGCACACATCCATGAATTTCCAAGGCAGATGCAAGACCAAATATTACAAGGTATTCATGCTGCTTCTGCCGTAGGAATGCGCTACTTTCTCATCACTCAATGTTACGACCTCTGCGTAATTGTCTTGCTGTCGTTTTTCTTGGGAAAGTCCCCGTGTACCGACCATCGAAATGCTCATCTCTAGGGCAACTTTCTGGGATGGAAACAACTGAACAAGTCAACATTGCCCATGACCTTAGCAGCATTTACAAGCTTAGCCAACATACAGGAGTACCTGAGACAAACAATGAGCGTCAAAAGAATAACATGTGCTGTTCTTCTTCTATACATTCTAGAAGCATGATCAAGTAAAATCGCCGAAAGCAGTCTTTGTCCCAACAAAAAATGCACAGGATAAGTATGCTCTTAATCCGACTGGCCCAAGGCAGCTTGTTCCTGCAGGATGATACCACATACGACTAAGGTAACCGAAACAGCCGCCATTCAGTTCTCTTTGCTACTAGTGGCTCTATATAATTTCATGTAGGTACACCTTCCAGGCGATACTGCATAACAAGTCTTTCTACAGTGCTCTGGCTCAGGAATTGCTTCGCTAGCAGCTCTTTCAAAACTTCTGCCGCCAACCCCATCTCGTCTTCGTGAGCAAGTCCTTCCACCAGAATGGTATAAGTTGTTTCATTAGGCATGTTCCCTTTCTCAATCATCATCACAAAAGCCTCCAAGGACAAATCCGTCCTCCGCAACTTACAGAAACCAAGCAGAAGCGCATTGTAATTGTCTACGTCTGGCTTCTGCTCATTTTCCTCCATTATACCAAAGATTTCGATGGCCTCATCTAGCATACCCTCCAAGCATAAGCCTCTGATTAGAGATGAGTACGTAAATGAATCAGGAGTAAATCCGTGCTTTGTAATTTCGTAAAGAAGCTGGAAAGCTGCATAAGTGTTTCCTTTTCTGCACAAGCTTGAAATGACGCTCTTGTAGAATTCACGCGTCGTGGAACTTTGCTTGTTTCGCAAGCTATGAATAATGGAAAACGCCTCCTGTGTCTTACCCTCTTCACAAAGAATAGCAACCGCATTGTAGGTTCCCTCATTAGGATTACATTGCCGAAAAATCATCTGGTCTAGACATTTAACTACGAGATCCACCTTCCCTTCTTTACAAAGCTGGGCAATTATCGGATTATAGGTAGTGGCCGTGGGCTTGAACTGTCCTTGCGCCATTTCCTCCAGTACCTCCAGAGCTTGTTCGGTCTTGCCATGGAGGGCAAGCGAACTGATCAAAATGTTGTAAGTGACTATGGAAGGTACACGATCCCCACCATCCATCTCAGCTAAAAGTTCGTTCGCCTCCTCCCACCTCCCTTCATAGCACAAACTCCTCAACAGAATATTATAGCTAACTACGTTAGGACTGAACCCTCTTGACGGCAAATCCCTAAAGAATTTGATTGCCTCTTCTGTCTTGCCTTCCTTGCACAAACCAGTCAACAGAACATTATAACTAACCAAATTCGGCTTCCCGCCCTTAGCCACAATCTCGTTCAGAAGCCTCATCGCTTCTTTCACCCCTCTTTCTTTATAAGCAGCCTCAAGCAAGAACGAGTACGTGAAGGCATTCGGAACCAACCCCTTCCGCATCAATTTATCCAATAGCTGAAGGCTCCGGCTAAACTTCCCATGCATGCAAAGACCCCGGATAATCGAATTGTAGGTGACCGTGTTGGTCGGGTACCCATATTCTTCCATTTTCTCGATGAGCTGCATCGCATGCCCGACATTACCCCTTTTGCACAAATGGTTCACCAGGTAAGTGTATGAAGCTGCATCGGGAATGATTCCTGAACTGGCCATCATCTCCATGACCCCGATTGCCCTTTTCAACTTGTTGGCCTTGCACAGATCATACAAGAGCTGAGTCGCCTGGCTGACATCAGGCTTTTGGCCCTTCGCGACCATGTCATCTAAATTCTGGAATGCATCATTGAGTCTGAGGTCTTTGCCTCTTGGATCAGTCTTGCCAAGCCTCCAATTGGGCAACGCAGAAACGGAGTCCTTGGAAGAAATGGTGATCTGGGTAGATGCCAGAGCTCTGGCAAAGCCCTTGCTCAGAGAGAAGGAGTGCAAATTCGGCACATGGGAGTAAAACCCACCAGACTTTCTTGCGTATCCCAAGGATGGCTTGGAGACTGGAGACATTAAGTTGAGCAGAATCGCCATCGATAATCAAAACCCAACCCAGCTCAAGCCTGATCAAACATTTTACTCCAACGGATCTTACAGCAGAAATCTTGAATTGTAAAAAGTACGCAATCCACCTCTACTGCAGTCAGACATGCACGGAGGAGGAGGAAGAAATGATAGCTTTTGTTGGAAGAAAAACCTTCTGCAGGAACAACCAATCGGGATTGCAAACGAAGGAGGAGGGGGAACAGAAGTTGAGCACATACGCTGAGTTCTAGTTCAGGTTTGCGAGAGAATCGACATGAAAGGCTGGCCCAAGAAATATCCACAAAAAATCTAGACGAAGATGCTCTTTTGCAGTATTATCTGGGTACGTTTTCGAGTCACTCGATTTCCTCGTTCTTTTTTCTTTTTTAAATTCTGAGGTGAAGAAAATGGAGCCACAAATCCCGTCCGCAGCCCGCTGCACTGTTATCCTATGGAGAAAGTGCAGTGCGCCAAGGAGGGAGAAGAGAAAAAGTTACGAAGAATAATGGATAAGTTGTTGAAATTTGGTTTAACGTGCAACATGATGACGTCGAATTTTTAATTTATTTAATATAATTTATAAATTTTAATATAATATTAAATATGAATTTTAAATTTTAAATTTATTTAATATGATTTTTAAATTTTTTATATATATTTAATATAATCCATTAATTAAATGTAATATTCGAACTTGAATTTATAGGAGCATTATATTGAGCATTTCATGAATTAAATTAAATAAATAAAAAAAGTTCACAAATTATATTTAATAAATTAAAAATTTATGGATGATTACAAATTAGGCTAAAGTTTATAGGGTGTTCGCGTCACTAACAAGACTAGGTGGCTCGGCATCACGAGCCGAGGGCACACGTGTCAGCACGCGCTGTACGTTGGCTCTGGGCCCCAATTAAGAGCCCATTGCGGCGGGCAGCGATCTGGCGGCGAGATCATACTTCTCCGACGAGACGGAAAGAAGGTCGGCGACGTCACCGATCGATCGCGCTTCTCCTCCCTCGAGAGACACGAATTCCAGGCGAGCGTTCCGTCGAGTTCGAGGTCGTTGCGCCCTCGAATCCCCGGGCTTCGCGAGCAGAGAGACATGAAGGCGAGCAAGCGCAGGGCAGAGACCAGAAGCGTCCAGCTCAGCACCCTCCACCACCGCCTCCGCGACGCTCTTCATCTCTGCACCAGGTTCCTCTTCTTCTTCTTCTCGTCGTCGATGCTGATTTTTTGTGGAAGGAGAGCGTCAACCCGTAGGACGGGGAGCTTCGGGGGAAGCTCGTGGTCTGGTTCGCGGAGTTGACTGCGGTTGTGATCGTGAATCCTTCGTTGTGCGTGTAGATATCGCGATGGAGGCCGGACGAGATGGGAGTGCAGGGACATCGAGACGCAGAGATACGTGCTTCGCTCGATCGTTGCTTTCCTCGATTGCGTTTCGGAGGAGACGTCGGGTAATCCGCTTCTGAAGGTGAGGGCGCTCGATGGGTGATCGTGCCTTATGGATTGACGAGGTTTCGCTGCCTGATTTGCGATTTGTGTTTTTCTTCTTATTTCTCTGCTTTTTTTTCAACTTGCATTGATGGGTTTGCTCTCTTTTCAGTCTTTACAAAGAAATATGTGTTCTTTAGGAGCTTATAGTTTCTGAATGAATGGAGTTATATCGTACCTCCTTCGCTTTTGGTTATCTCATTAGTGCCGATGTTCAACTGAGGATGCCGACTAAATTGGATAGTTTTCTCGGTTTCTTCGAATGTTCTAGTTCCTTGGCAACATTATGCGCTTACGCCCTAAGACCGTGTTGAGAGTTTTCAATTTTTCTCTTGGGATTGTTCTCGGCAAGAATAACGGAAGTTCCAATGTTCTGCTTGTCTATCGTATGGATTATGCCAATCTCCTTCAGTGGATTACCAACGCTATAGCTGAGTTCGGTCATTTTGAGCTTCTTGCTATTGTAGGGATTGTTTCTAACTTAGGTTGACGCTCATTGGCATTTCGTGGTCTCCTCCCCCATCCCCTTTGTGTTGTTCACATTCACTTTATCTTCTCAGGATTCAGCTGAAGATATAGTCGGGGCATTGGTGGGTATTCTTCACCAAAAAAGTGAAGCCACAACTAGCATAGCGGCGGATGCAGTCTGCAAGTTGGCCAGTGTCTTAGCAACTTCTATTCTGCAACCGCATCTTCCAGATCTTGTTCATCCTTTGTCATCCTTATCAATTTCCCCTCAGTTACAAGTTGCTATTCCATCTTCCAGAGCCTTGAGTGTTCTGCTTTCAAATTTGAGCAAAAAGAAGGAGAATGAAGTCTGGGAAGTTCTCGATAAAGAAGATATCACAACCCACCTAATTAAAAATATACTAAATTTCTCTGCCAGCACTAGCTCAAATGTGTATTTCCAAGAGATGTTAGCTCTATTGGCCATAATACTGTTGAGGTGGCCTCAATCCAGGTATCGAGTGTGGAGTAATGCGAGTTTTATGAACATGTTGGAGGATTTCTGTGTAAACGCCGACCCTTCTCTTGGAGTTGCTCTTTTGAAGTTGTATACCGCCATAGGTACTTTGGCACTTTGTCGTACAGTTAGAAAGCTTTCATACTTGTGCTGGAATTTTGTTTTGTTAGGCCTATCATTCTTCTGTCGTAATAATTGCTGATACTGTGTAACAGCTCTATGCAGTTATGGTGCCAAGAAGATTCTGGAACATGGTGAAGCTGTTGTTGGCGCAATGGTACACTTTATGGGAAGTTCGAACCTGCTATCGGTTCGAATTGAGGGATTTGAACTGGCACAATGTTTAATGGTAATGCTTTGGGTTTTCTTTGCTGGATATTCTCGAGTATATTCTTATGTGCTCATGACAAGATTGCTCCATCCTCTTCCTCTATGATGAGTCATATGGATGACCTCATTCTGTTGTTGGGCTCAGTTGACAGAAGAGGGATGCTCAAGAGTGGTCAGCATGTGTTGTGAGCCAATTGTAGAAGCCATAGTATGTGCAATCAATGAGGGGAAGTTGAAAGAGGGAAAAGGTGCTAATGACCAGATTCCTTTGATGATTGAAGCATGTCGTTTGGCAATGATTACTCGTTGGCCGGGGAAGCATCGTCTTTACTTTTGGAAAAAGGGGATCGGCAAAGTTCTTGTTGATATTCTTATGCCAAACTTTGTTGGGAAGTATCCTTCTTATCACACGTATACACTGGAGGAGCAAATTGCCATAGCACGGGAGAATCTCATTGATAATCCTTTTCTGGTTTTAAGGCCATATGTATGGGACATTCTTGGCTGGCTTTCAATAAGATATGCTGACGATTTTGATCCCGAATTTTCTGAAAATGAAGCTCATTTTGACGTTCTTACAGCGGCCGCGTGGTATGTTTTCGTTAATATTTGGTGCTCAGTTCTTTCTAGTAATCTTAATGCACTGCGTTATACATTCTTCATCTTCTTTATTTATTGTATTTTCCTGGTTGCACTTTTGACTAAATTTGTATTTTCTTTTAACTTTCCAATTGTCGATGTATGTTCTTTCTAGTGTAGCTTTTGAGGACATTATTGGTAGAGGGAACCAGCTGTGCCATGATGATGTCATCAGTACCTTTAGAAGTGAATCAGCTGTGCGAGTAGTCCTAATGATGATTTTCTCTTCTTGCAAATACATTTCATCAAAGGCTAGAAGTATGCTTTGTGAGGTTCTAAATCCAAATGGTGAGAGGTATCTAAAGCAATTGCTTTATACACTAAAATCCCCGTTGTTTGGAGTTAACCTTGGGATGCCAAATATGGTTCACATTGTTATAAGTTTGATAGGTTTGACATGCTTTTTGGCTTTGCCTCATTATCAAGGGTTTATTGTGGAAGGCTCAAAGGCCCTATTGTCTTATATGATGGGACACTCATCTGAATCATTCTATATACCAAGGTCAAATTATGCCCTACATCTCAAGAGCAACTTGCCGGGTAGAGCTTGTTGTTTTCTTAGTTTAGAAGAGTGGGAAGGAAAAGATGTCATTTTGTTCCATAATTTATGGGGCCTGTCAGTGTCAATTCATCATTCTGGCTCCAAAAGTAAATGTTCAATCATCGCTGTTCTTCAGACAGAAAATGTCAAGACTGAATTGGTTAACAAGCTTCTGGAAATCTGCAAGGACACTTCTAATTGTGGGGCGAGGTGGTTTGCTTCGTACATACTAACCTACTTTAGCTACTTTGGGTTTCCTTCAAAAGAGGGGGTAAAAATAGGGAAAGCACTTGCTCACAAGGATTACGCAGATATAGAGCTGATTCTTGCTAATGGCACTTCATTCTGTGTCCACGGGGTTCTTCTTATGGTAAGGTGTCCTTTGTTATTGCCTCCAGAACAGCCTTTTGATGGGGGAACATTTGATAATTCTTCAGTCACTAATGACAGTGATAACTGGCGTGGAAAGTTTCGAAAAGAGATTCAGTTATCTTCTCATGTTAATCGCCTAGAACTGGAGAAATTGTTGGAGTATGTCTATTCAGGGTATGTACAAGTTGAAGAAGATACTGTAAAGAGATTAAAAATTCTTGCGAGACACTGTGGCCTGCATCACTTATCTGAGTTACTTTCGAGGAGATTTCCTGAATGGGCCATCGGGATTCCCAGTTTTGATCTCAAACCAGCTCTTGGTCAAGGGAAGCATACGTTTTGGTAAGTTTCTGCCCCCTCTCTCTCTCTCTCTCTCTCTCTCTCTCTCTCTCTCTCTCTCATGCTTTAAATCATTCATTTGATGGATACTTGAGTAGCCAATTAGATTGACATCTCTGATCTGACTACTTGGGCACAGTCATTCGATTTTAGTTCCTTCTTTTGGCTATTAAGTATTTTGGCTTTAGTTGTATTAATCATTAGCACACTTAGCCAGCATTCAGATGGAGCCCTTCATCTTCGCATTTTGTTTACATTCGGCACCGTGGATCTCCGGTACCTTAGTGCTCCGAAACTTGTGTTGGACTTTTGTTTCTAGGCTTAACAGAGTATCTTGCTTCATTGAAGGCATCAAACTGCTAGTTGTGCATCCTGGGCAAAAAGTCAAATGCTAGTCATGCATCACTTTTTGTGCTGTTTAGCAGAACTTTTTATACCTCCTCAATTTGTTACTGGATTAAGCTATCCTGAATATGACATTCTGCAACCTGCTCACTCTTTCCTGTTAGCTATAAGGGAGCTTCATTCTGTCTCAGGGACATAATCTTGGAATCTAAAGCAACTGAACTGAGTTGGACATGCTCTGTTTGCTCTATGTCTGATCCACACATGCATGTTCACCGGATAATTTTATGGGCAAGCTGTGATTATCTGCAGGCATTGTTGCAATCAGGAATGCAAGAAAGGTACGTGGTTGTTTGTGTTACGTCTTTTTTTGATATTTCTAGTGCGCTTTGCTATGTATGGATATTGATATCAAATCCCTATGCATCTTGTCAGCATGGAGGAAGATATCATTTCCATGATGCAATCTACAGTTACGAATTGAATTTCCCATATGTCATAAAATTTGTCATCCATTGTTAGACATCTAGTCAGCATGGAGAAGGAAGTATGGTTTTGTCCCATGTTACAAGCTGGAGTAGCCATGTGAATCTTTGTCCTGAAATCTGTCATTAATAATTAAGTGCAAGTCCAAATATATTAACACTCCCATTTTTCTTGATGAGAATTCGAGCAATAGCAGAATTGTGATTCTGCTTTATTTATGCGATCCTTAAACCTTTTCTTAAACCTCCTTGTTTCAAATCCAATTATAACTGGGTCCTTTTTGGGGCCAGAAATTATAACTTGGTGGACCTACTTTATCTTTATGAAGAATTTTCTTGTTTTGTCAAGGGACTTCTCCAATTAAGTGTTCGGGGGGGACTGAGCAGTGACTTTCATGTTTGTGTTGAGGGTGGCGGATTTATTTGAAAGGGGTTTTGATTCGTGATTAGTTCTCCTCAAGTGCAAGGTGGAAAATTTTACGTACTCTTGTGAGACTTTCTACTTTTTTGGTTGTCTCACTACGATGTACTGTCATTCTGCAGCCAATCACAAATTCTAAAGGTACCTGTCAGTTGGGAAGCTTTAGTTAAACTAGTAAGTTGGTTCTATTCTTCTAAGCTTCCTGAACCCCCATCAGGTTGTTTATGGAGTAACATGGGTGCGAAGAAGAAGCTACACCAGCTAGAGCTGTATGTAGAACTTTCTTGGTTGGCGGACTTCTGGCTCCTGGATGACATTCAGGAGGCGTGTTTTAGGATTGTAGACGATGGCCTGTGTTCTGCGAGACACTTGTCTGTTAAGATTCTCCAAATGGCTGCAAATTTGTCTCAATGGAAATTGGCAGAAGCTGCAGCGAATCATGTTGCTCCATCTTACCGTCAACTGCGTGAGTCTGACGAGCTTGATGAATTGGATGAAACACTCATTGAAATGGTTCGTACTGCCTCTGTACGACTTTCACAGAGCAGGGGATAGTAATTCCAAACTAGTTGGAGAAAGTGCGGTTACAAAGTGGGCTAGACAAATTTTGGCATTTCAACGGAGGAAATTCAAGAAAAGGTCTTTGAAGCAAAGGAAGCACATGGAGCAACCAGCATAATCTGATGGGGAGCCAGCTTACTCGACCAGATTTTACTTACCACAGCAGCATCCTCGAGAAGTCCTGTCTGTGTTGGGATGGCAAGTGAAAGATTGTTCATAGCACAGTAGTACACCGATTCAGCCCGCTTGAGTAGAGGCTCTAGTTTCATTCTTTTGATTCTCTCGGATGATACAAGCAATCAAGAGCATCCATTGTACACATTTCCGGTTATTGAATAGAAACACATCCATAGCATATTCTTTTGTCTGTGATCTGTCCATCTCCTAGCATCACTAACTAATCCTTCTTCCGTTACACTCGGGAACACAATTTAACAGGGCAGAACAGCCCAACAAAACGAAAAAGAAGAAAGATCATGTCTTTTCAACATATTTGGATGCAGATGTGTTATGCATAGAAAGGATTCCCTCTTTGATTTTGCTTTGACGTCCTAATCACATCTTTGGCACTCACGGCCTAATCAGCGAGCTGCATTAAGAGAAATTCCGAGGAAAAAGACAGACACTATAGCAGCTCACCAAACGAAAATTGAGAAATTAGCGTAAAAAACAATGCGGAAATATAACTGACTGCAATTGATCCCAAGAGCTTCTACGTATTGAACGGTACAGAGATCAAGATTTAACAGCACATCACAGTAGAGGTAAGAAATGTGTAGGAATACACACGAGCAAAAATCAAGAGAAGACCTTAGCAATACTGGCTATTTCAGAAGTAAATCCTAAACTTGACCTTATCACAAAACCGCCACGAACCATCAATATCTCCCCCACACCACCATTTGCTACTTGAAGTTTAAAGGGATATAAACCCCCAAAACCGGTCCCACCTCCTTGGAATAATAGGTACAGGAACGCGGGATACCTTCTACACCAGCCCTGTACAAAACCAAACCCCCTTGTTCAGGACCCACATCAGTATCTCAAAACAGAGCAACAAAACACGCTCCTAAGTTGGCAAAAACTGGAAACCACTACCCTAATTAAGGGGCGGAAAGAAGAAAGGAAATCTGAAGTTGGGTACAAGCATAAAACTGCTGGAAAGTCTCCCCAGAGAAAAGAAATTAAGAAGCTAAAAACAAGTACTCGAACGGAACTAAATTGACCGGGAATGAAGAGTGCCCCTCGACTCCCACTTCATACTTTGCCGTGGCTCCCTCCTGTCCAGGCTTATTGAGATGCACTTGTATAATACGAAAAAACGAGGGAACATAGACCCTTTTGATGCATGCCACGCGCACAGCTTTTTCCATAACGCTAATGCCGTACATAAGTTGGAGCTCTGGTGCAGCATTCTATTAACTTAACACTGACTCAGAGCTGATTTGACCACCATTCCCCCCTTCATGGCTGTTAAATCCAACTATAGGCATTGATCTTTGAGAAAATTCCAACAGCAGCTTCCTCTGGTGCTCATCCGTGTGGGGGAGACTTGCTCGTAGCAGCTCAACTGGCATTTCCCGACTAATAGCTTTAGCTGCATCGGCACCAATTACAGGCATGCTTGTCGTTGGGGCTTGCATTAACAGTGATTGTATTGTGCTGTCGTACTTATTTACACAATATTTGGTGAGAAGACCATAAAACTCATCAAATGAAGCCTGCCATAGTTGTCGATTAGTGATGGTATAGTTGGTGCCAGCATGAGGATCAGTTAGGAGATCGGTTGCCCTCTCAAGAACTGCTTTGAGAATTAGGGACGCGCCGTCTCCAGTAGGACTATCAAGGGGACGGAGGGGTGGCTGCTCTGAAGAACAGACCACAGCTGCAAGGCAGGCACTCAGTGAACCAAGATCCATGCCACACACACAATGTGAAACCACCCTTGCAAGCTTATTTGTTGAGTCTGCTGCTCCATGGTCAGTAGGAAGTCCTCCAAACAAAAATCTTAAATGACGAAAAATGGCCATGCTAACTATCCTCATGAGCTCATCAATGGGAGAAAGGAGCTGAAGGTACCTTGCGAGGAGTTTCCTACCCTTAGGAAGAGATACCAACCTTAAGAATACAAGGTCGTCCTTGGGAGCAAGCCCAACACTATGGCCATTTTTGCCAAGAGGGTCGACCAGCTGGAGCGATGCGGCAAGGCCTTCCAGTAGGACCTGCCGCCTGCGTCTCAACTGAGCCCCACCATCTGGGACCTGATTGAATTGCAGGAATCGGTCTATATCATCCACATCAAGAAGAAGACAAAGCCCATCCTCAATAGCCACTCTTGCTGCAAGCATTGGTTCCTGCTCCAGGGGCTTCTCAGATGCTTTCTGCTCAGTATTTCCAGCTGCACCAGATGAATTAGGTGAATCAACTTCAAGAAGAGGACGAGGTCTCCGAATTGATGAGAAGGAAATTCTCCCTAGAGCATCGACCTGGAGAAAAGCATGTTGTTCAGTGTTCGTGCGGGCTCGAGGAGGGAGTTCCCTGAGATGAGTAGGGCAGAAATGATGCTTCAACTTTGCAGCCACAGATTTTTTAGAAAGACAAGCCTGATGGTAATAATCATCTACATACGGATCATTACTGTGTGTTGCTGCAAGCTGCATCCTGAGGATATTCTCTATCTCATCAGCTGACATATATTTGGATCTAAATCTCGGCCACCCACTACCACTCTTCGGGCCATTGAAATCAAATCCCGGCTGAGAAAAACGCAGATCCAGTCTACCTTTCTGAGCTAATTTTAGTCTTTGCTCACTTAAATCAGTAAGATCGAACATCGCATCAAACTTGCCCATCAACGGTGGAGACGAAGCAAGATGGCGGTTAAATATTTGGGATTGTATCCCTGACAAATGCCCAAATGGCGGCTGCATTGGACGGTGCAGCCAATGCTGCTGGGATTGTGGTTGTGGTTGTGGTTGAGGCATTAATTGTGGAGGAACTAACCCATTTTGATGAGGAAATTGCTGCTGTAATCCGCTGTTTATTCGACCTGGATGCTCTCCAGGATACAAGTTCATCTGATTGGCCCATTGATTTGGTGGTCGGCTACTAAGAGGTAAACCGGGTGGCATATTCCCGGCAAACTGGGAGCCATGATGCAAGGTGGTCAACTGGACCTGAGAATTAGAAAAAGGAGGAAGGTTTGGTGCAGATAATGCCACCTGGGTTCCACCAGCTGGATGAGGAACATTTAGGTGGCCTGCGTTATAATTTGGAGAAGCATGCTGTGATACTCCACCGGGAGGAGGATATGAAGGGTAAGATGATTTTGGCACTAATATTGGTTCGCTTGAATAATGAGGCTGCGGCTGCTGCTGCTGCTGCGGCTGCTGCTCTGGATAAGATGACGTCCTGTACAGAGTCTTTGACTCTATGATGTGAGCGGAAGAATATGGTTGTGATGACCATCTTTTGCCTTCTAAAATGCTATCAGAGTCCACTACATTGCGATGAAACCAGTTAATGCTATCATCACCTTGTGCCCACTCAGCAGTGGCAGAACCTATAAGATAGTCCAGTCCAGAAGAAGTAAGAATTAAATTACAACCATATTGAAAAATGGAGATCCTTTCCTAGCAGGAAAAGAGTTAAAACACCAAAACCCCAAAAGGCAGACTTGTAATGTCAAAAAAGATGGATACGTGACCAAACTTTAGACTAGATTCATCATCAAGATTCACGATAAATACACGAAAGTCAGCCATACTACAGAGGCCACCTAAGACCATTCTCACATGACAGAAGGCAGATTAAATTTGAAATAGGTATGCATGCCATAATTCCTTTCATTTAAGGTTGCATAGACATGCAAAAGTGTACTGAAGCCAAACTTAAACCTGCAAGGGATGACGAAAATCCGAAAGCTGAAGCTAGGAATGGGCCAAATAGCATAAGTCATACCAAGGTTAAAGAAACCAGGAAAGGTTGGTCAGGCTTGACAAAGCAATCTTCAAATTCAAACACTAGATTTATTAGAATTTACAAATGGCATAATTTAAATTCTCGTTTTCTTTTTAGCAGATATGGTAAAACATCGCAGCATTTCAACTTAACAAGTACGCTTGCTCAGAGGGCATTACGTTAAGCAAATAGGTATGAGCACGTAAATTTGAAATGTCTGACAATGTTCTAAGTATTATTACATCATGTAAACAAATACTTCAATGAAATGAGATAGCGGTGAATATATACATATAGTGACATACTCACTTTCCCTAGATCCTCTTTCACCAATTACTCCTGCAACTCTTGGGCCACTGACCACCTTGTTTAACTGCAAGTAGAACATACTGTTTAGTATAATTGCAAAAAAGAAGCATCATAGGTCCCCAATGCCGAAACAACTCCATTAGACACATCTATCATATGATCAATACTGTGTCGCCATACCCAAAATATTACAAGAGATGAAGCATCACACAAGATATTACTTCAAACACCAACAAAAAGTTCCATCATAAAGCATCGTCCAAAGGTTGCCATAGACAACCAATGACGAAGGCTGTGGCAGCCAAAGAATAAGCACCTTATGCTGGCAACTAGTTCACTAGCTCTTTAAGAAAAAAGGAATCGTAGCACATAAACAACATTCTCCCCAATAATATGATTCAAATTAACAAACCATTCTACAATAAGTAGAGCTCTTATATTTTTTAATAAACCAAAGCTCGGTATCAGACCTTTGAAAAGGTACTTGCAAGATCATCAATTTCTGATAAAGATCTTAAGTCCTCACCCTGCAACAAAGGAAATCTTCGTCATCCATCAAACAAGAGACAATAGCAAATTTTTATAGCCAAAGTCCATTGAGCAATCATCGGGACACCATAAGAAATGCTTTCTGGTGATCATGCTTGAAAGTAAATACCATATTAAACAAGTATGCAAAGGAACAGCTAGAAAGCTTAGTGTCAAAACATGGCATGAACACGTTAACTGTGAAAGAAATGCTATTCATCTTAAGCAACTGTTCTTCAATTGATATCGTGCTAATTTCAACATTTCAATTATCATATATATAATAAGAAGAAGAGGTATAACCACAGTTGTTAATTCAACTTCATGAGACAAATTGCACCATCAAACCCAAGAACAGCATAAATAACTTTCATTGGGAAATGAGAAACACTGCCTCGATAGAAACCACAATCGTATTTAGAAGAAAAGTAAAATGTATAGGTAAAATAAAAGTTTTCAGAGCCAATTCAAACCATAAAACTTCACCAATTGACTAGATATGTGGAACCCAAAAATACTGGTTTTAATGATCAATTTATATGAGCACTCTACTAGATGTAAACTCTATGATTAAAAAAACAGAGCATACTCTCAGACTATTTCAATGACATTCCGCCAAAAGGTCACTGCATATCACATATCTGCACCATTATTAAATTCATAAGTAATGTCTCGGTATGATGTAGAGCAGTAACCCTTTTACGAATACATACTCTCGGTGCAGAAATTGAGCGTTCAAGACATATTAGCAATACCTATCTGACCTTGCAATCAAAGAAGAGCAGAATAGAAAAGGAGCTCAAAATTTCTGGAGATGATGAATGTATAAATGAGGATGAACGGATATCAGCTTAGACTTCATTCAAATTGACAAATGTTGAAGCCAGTTCGTTTAAAAACCAAGTAAATGAGGTACTATCCCGAATATTCGAGATATCAGTATTGCTCCAAGCAGTATTCATCAGGGTATCTCCACGCATAAACTAAAGAAAAAACTAAAGACGGGAAAAAGGAGAGGGACAAATCACCTCTTCCTTATCATACAGAAACTCCTCTTCATCTAAGCCAGTAGGAGGCAAATCCTCCTCTTCATCTTCTAATCCCCCCAACTCAACTTCTTCGAGAACATCATTACCAAAGAATGCATATTGCGATGCATCAAATCGAGTGCCCCCTGCTTCGCAAGAACATTTCGTCGATATAAACATGTCAGCCAAATCACGAATTTCTGGAAATTCATATATCAGCCATTGCAGGAGAATGTATACAACCGTAAGCAGAAGTTCAAGAAGGATGTGAAAATTGTCGTTCCGATCATAAGCAAGACCGAAATTCATCAAACAGAAATCACGCGAATCCGAAAGCCAAGATGAATAAAACAGCCTCAGGAAAATTTGATAGTACAACACTGTCACTTGATTTTTCGTTCGAAAGCTAGGCAAGCCTCCCCCCTACTGAACAATTTTGAGCTTCTGATTTCCCTTAAGCATTCCAGAGAACATCAACACTCATTCACACAATTCTCGAGCTCATAAGAATCGGTCGAACCTCAAATGACAGAAGAAGAACAGCATACGAGGAAGCAGGCCAAGTCAACAGACGACAGGACGACGCTTCCTCGACAAACGAGTGTGAAAGTAGATCTGCCGAAACGGCAATCAGCTTGAAGACGGAACGAAACGAAAACAAAGAGGAGAGAGAAATCGCCGAACCTGCGGAGCCGTCGCCGGATTGCTCGAGATCCTGCGAGCCGGCAAGTTGAAAAAGACTGTTGTCGCCGCCACCAAAACCATCCATCGCAACCCTAATTATCTACAAACTCCAGGCCCTAATCTAAACGCCAGAAGAGAGGGGGCAAAAAAGAAAAGGAAAAACCGAATCCGAATCCGAATCGACAAAGCTGCCGAAGAAAAAGAAGGCGAAAGACCTAGCCGAACGCTACGGACCCCGCGCCCCGCGCGACGCGAAATACCAAGGGGTCTCGTCCCGACGACGGCTATAAAGATCTGTACAGCTCACTGGAGCGACGAGAGACGGCTACCGAGAAGAAGAAGAAGCAGCGACAGTAGCAATCCGAGCAAAAACCGGACAGTTAGGTCCGCAGCAGGCGACTGTGGAAGTGAGGGGGGAACCAAAAGAGCGAAAGAACGAAGCCGAAACCGAAACCGAAACCCTATCGCCGAGTATACGATAAGGCGGCGGCGGCGGCGGCGGAGGCGGAGGACGGTGGAGAGAGAGACAGGGGGCGGGGGCGGGGGTGGCTAGAGAGAGAGAGAGAGAGAGAGAGAGAGGTGGGTTCAGCAACAGAGGAGGGAGTGATAGAATTGGAGCAGCCTCGTGATTGAGGAGGGGAGCGCGACGGTAGGGGTGGGGGGTGGTGGTTGTGCTTTGCGTGGTGGTTTTTGTGATGTTTTTTGGCCCACTGTAGTGGAAGAGAGAGGGTGGGCGGTGGAGGGGTTTTCGCCTCTTTTTTTTATATATTTGTTATTTATTTTTAGCCCGACGAAAAGCTCGAGTACGACGTGATGATTTAGAGTCGAGCATAATTTCAAGTTCTACCCTGAAACCCAACAACTTAACCGTTTGAAGCACATAGGTTCTAGTTTCAAGACATACAGAGTAGGCTCCATGTTTCAAAATTTGAGGAACTTGTTTGGATGAGTAAGTTTCAGGTTAAGTAGATGGAACCTAAAACCTGAAACCTAAATAAGTTTTTTGTGTTTTTTCTTAATTTATGTCTTCGCATGATCCTGTGGTATTTCATGACATCAAATGATGAGTGTATAATCTAAAACCGCTAATCCGAACTTTCATTTTATGACTTATTAATGTTTCATATTTTTATGTCTAGATATAAATTGTGGTCATTAGATTATAGCAACAAGTCTTTTGTACTCTCTTTTGTGAATGAAAAGCCTATTCAATATTATTGTCTTCATTTTTCATTTTGTGTTGACTAAAAACGAAACAAAAAATAAAAAGAACATGTTACGTCCTAAACTTGCACCCGAGAGGGTAGGTTCCGAGTTCTTAGTTTTGACGGATAGGGTCCGGATTCAAAAAAATGAAGTACATGTATCCGATGATAGATTCCATATGGAATCTATAAGGATCCCAGAACTGTTTGCCCATGTGATAATACACTAGGTATTTTTTTTTTGGGTATATTTCGTATCATTTTGGATAATTTTTGGCGGTCGGTCGTTTGTATTTTTGCGAACCCGGGGGCGACCAATTAGAGGGGCAGTGGACATCGGGCCCGTGGGGGTACAGATGATGATGCTTATTGAAGAAGGTCTTGTGGTATATTTGCTTTTCTTTGCAAAGCAGATAGCGAATTTTCGGATTTTGTGGTCTCCTCGGGCATGCCTAAATTTAGTAAAAAATAGAAACCTTGAATGCATTTTTGGGAATCATGCCCAAATCCGGTGACCCCGGTGATGTCCGGTGAGAATAGATAACCGCCAAATCGTTAAAAGATATAAAAAATATTAAGTGCAAACAGCATCGAGTGAGAGTGAGTCTTTCTCGAAATGAAAATTAAATTGAGATATCCAACTTACGTGTTAAGTCACGGAGGGCATAATGCAAAAGTCGGTAGATTGAGTACCCGGGTTAAGATGATCCGGATCATACTTCTCCCGTAAGTTGTTCCCTTTTTTGTGCTCCGCGACATGCGAAATGCTTTTTGGCTTGTGATTCGACAAAAATGCAAAGGGGAAAGACACAGTCGACTTTGTGATGTTTAGCTTAACTATGTTCTCGCGTTCTTGTGGTCCCCATTTGAAGGGGAAACTTAAGGCAGAAGAGCACGAGGATGGAAGCTTATTCCCTTACTTAGGTTATATTCGTTTCACGAAAAATATTTTTTCAAAAATCATTTTTCATAATTTCCGGTGCTTGGGGGCAAAAACTGAGTGATCAAGAAAAATATTTTCCGATCAATGAAAAAGTTCATTTGAAAATTGAGGAAGAAAGAAAATCATTTTCCAATCTTCCCCTCCTCTCCCTCTCTCATCTTCCCGTCCTCTCCTCTTCCCACTGTTCCCATCGCCGGATCTCTACAACCGCTCCTCCTCCACTGTTGCCTCGCGCTTCATCTACTCCTCCTCCGCTATTGCCTTGCGTGTCCTCTCATCCCATGGCCGGTGAGCTCGAGCAAGACTGAGCCTAGCCTTGCCTCACTAGATCCGGCAATGTTTGGCGGAGCTCGAGATTGGCAAGGCAAGGCTCGGCCTCACTCGCCCGAGGCTGATTGTCGGCCATGGCAAGCCTCACCCGTGTTGGGCGAGCAAGGCCGAGCCTCACTTGTGGCCAGTCGCGGGGCGTTGCCATTGCCAGAAAACGGCAGAGGAAGAACGAAAGGGAAATAAAAAATACAAAAAAAGAAATATTAAAATACAAAAAAATAATTATTAAAAATAATGCATTAAGAAAAATATTTTTCATATTGAACAGCGGAAAATATTTTCCAAGATTTTTTCAGATTTCAACATAACACCAGAAAATTGTGTTATTTTTTAGAAAAATGACTTATTGAAAAACATTTTTCGGAAACATAATATTTTATGCGAAACGGAGCCTTAGTCGTAATGTCAGAATTAATGAAGGCGATCGAAAGACGAATGACATGAAGTCTATTCAAATCTTAGCTAAAACATTCGATGACGATTTAACGATGACGTGTGGAATAATTACAAATGACCCTATGGATCTCCTAATAGAAAAATATTGGACTCGAATAGGAAAGGTAAATTACTTGAGTATCTCCCAATTTATATTCTATTGGAACTTTAGTAGGAAATTTAATAATCGATATGGCTTACGAGACGGGTTTTGAGTCTTGATTGTGTGAGTTGAAATAGGCTAACTAATGCTTTAATCATCCCACATCACCGCAAGCTAAAAGCGGCACTGTTATGATCTCACCAATTTTTTTTCTTTCTAAAGCCATCAAACAAAAAATTTGTTTCCCTTTTTTTTTTTTCGGACGAAATAGTAAAACTAAAAACCTACCGTGAGTCAGTGGTAGTGGTTGAATGTCATTAATCGACATGGTCGCTTTCGTGTACTGCAAGTATAATGTTTACTCCTGGAATGTTCTTTTATGTTCTCTGGTCTGATAAAACAAGAGCATGGTTTTACCAAAAGATAATGCGCTGTTGTTTTGGCTGACATTACACTTAAATGGAGGGTGCGAGGAACAGGTTGAGGCGGGTAAGATTTAAGGTGTGTTCGTTTTGCGGTAAATGCATGATTTGAAAAATATTTTCCGAAAAATAATAATTTATATCGCTTATAAAAATAAATAAATAAAAAAAATTACTCACAAAAATAATTAAGCATTAATTGTTATCGACGATCAAAATATTTTCCGTTACCTAAATATTCTAAACATTATAAGCAATCATTTTAAAAAATTATATTTTTTAAATCACTCATTTTTCATGAAAAAAACACATCACAAGTTGTTATTCTTCTGCCATATCAGCCAAAATAAGATTTTAGAACTACGTGCTAACGCGAAATTTTAAGAAACTTATGTTGATGTTGTGATTTGGAAGGTATAGATATATTATTAGGGTCACTTTCAGAAATTGGATTCGTTTATGTGGCACATGGTAGAATTTTCTTTTGTCGATTCTTATTCTTGAACACTAGAAATCGCCAAAAAAAGTTGAGACGATGAGAATTTCAAGTCAATACATGATTTCGGTTCTCTTCATTGCACTTGAATGTTCGGATTTGAACCATATCAAATGAATAATGTCAGTTACCTTTTTTTTGAAATAAGAATTTCTGAATAGATATTGAGCACCTGTCCAGCATCGAATCAGCCTTCACGGGAGAAGTGAGTGGCCATCATTCCTTGCAGAAGGCTGCAGCAGACAATAGGGGTGTCAATGGGTCGATTCGGGTTGGGCTTTCATGATACCCGATCCGACCTGAAAATAATAGGGTTGCGCTTGACCCGCTCAGACCCGACCCAAGACCCTGTTCAGCATACACCGCAAGGCCGGGTCGGGCCGGTCCAGGCCAGGTCGGGTTTGGGTTTCAAAAACACACGCACACACACCTTTCTCCCACTCTCTCTCCTCCTCCTCTTCATCTTCTTCACCCTTTCTCTCTCTATAGTTGCAGACAATTTGCAAAGACCAGAGAGAGAGAGAGAGAGAGAGAGAGATGAATTTGTTTAGCAATGGCGTCCAAAAATAGGGGCGGCAATCGAGCGCGGCCACCGAGAGCGGCGAATGCGGTGGCGGCAGGGGACGGCGGCTCCCCTGCAACTAAGTGAAAACGAATAAGAACTGAGACGAAGAGCGCCGGGTTCAAACAACGAAGAAGAACGGAGACGAAGAGCAGAGCTCTAGATTGAATCGATTTGCTCTTTTGCTCTGGGTTTCGAAAACGCGAATCCTCTCTTCTCGTGCTCGCCTTGGGCCCTCCCTTTGCTCCCCCCGTGCTCTCTTTTGCTCTGGGTTTCGAAAACGCAGAACTTTGGACGTCTCCGAACAGTGTCCCCGAGATCGAGATCTGCTGCCCCCAAAAAGGCGTCCACCTTCCTCCACCCAACCCTTTCGCCTCCCGTGTCCTTAGATAACGCCAACTGACGCCTAAGATCTCCCCGCTTCGAGGGCTTCGTCTTCGCCTCCGCCGCGTTCTCTCTCTCTCTCTCTCTCTCTCTCGCTCTCTCGTGTTTGGGTGGGGGGTTCGTGCGCGCAACGGGGGATGCGTGAGATGGGGGGGACGGATCTGTTTGACCCGAGGTCGGAGATGGAGCCGCAGTTCTCGCAGTCGTCGTCCGACGGGGACTTCGGGTTCGCGTTCAACGACAGCAACTTCTCCGACCGGGTGCTTCGGATGGAGGTCGTCGGGGGGCCGTCGAAGTGCAGATCGGACAGGGAGGGGGGCTGCTGCGCCAGCAGTGTCAATGGGTCGGCCCAGAGTGTCAATGGGCCGGCCCGATTTTACTCTCAATCCTGTGATACCCCGAATTTTAGGGTCAGATTGAGGCCCGACCCCAAAATACCCTAAATTTTAGGGTCGAATTGGGCCGGGGCGGTCCGGGCCAAGCTAGCCCGGGTTTTGTTGACACCCCTAGCAGACAAGACACAAATTCTCTGTCGGGTCCCAAAACGAGAAACTATACTATGATTGTATGGTGTCGCGTCATGGGCTGGAGTTTTGGCATGCACTTGTGCTGAAATCCAATCACGAATTAACACGTGCTCATAACGTGGCGAGCAAATAAAGAAAATTAAAAACCTGCCTCCCTTTGTTCTCTCTCTTCTCGTGCTGTGTCGAAGCTGATCACGGCTGTGCGCGTCCATGGCCGAGTCACCCTTCCACCGTTGCGGCAACTCACAGGCATGGCCGTCCCTGACCCAGCCACTCGCTACGTTGTGTCTCGTCCATTTGCTTCAACCAGAACAAATAAAGAAGAAGAAGAAGAAGAAGATGTTGGGACTCCTCGGAACTCGAATGTTAAACAGCATCGAAGTTGAACCCCATAAACAATATGCCAGGCCTCCACGTATCTTCCGTGATATGGTAAGGAACAAAGATGGGGGCCCGACAATGGGTCATGGCTCCAGATCTAGTGACAAATGAGTCTGATTGCAAGAAACGATGAAGAGGGTGGCTCGGCCATGGATCATATCATGGCTCAAGACCTAGCCACGGACAAGCCTAGCCATGAGCGACGATGATGAAGACGGTGGTTTGACAATGAATTGTGGCTCCAAATCCGGCGACGGACAAGTATGTCTGTGAGTGACGACGAAAGGATGGCTCTGTTTGCGAGCCGTGACGATATTGAATGGGTGGCTCGACGATAGACCGCATAACCTGCCGAGAGACAAGCTTGACCTCATGAGATGTGGAAGGAGTGGCTTGGCCGTGGATGGGCAACCGCCACAAATTTTCACATCAGCCTATGGCGTGGTATCATGCAACCACTAAATACTTTTTTCGTCTCAAATCTTTATTTAGATTTTCTCTTATTCTCAATGGAATCCAAGACCAAATCCTTCCCACACGAAACCTCAAAATGCCAAGCAAAAAAAAAAAAAAATCTTTGGGATTATACAAACAAACAATTATGGAAGTGATTATTGGTCAGGCGCACTTGTATTTATATACCCATTTTACTAAAAAGAAAAGTAAAATTCGGCTCGTGAAGTTTTAATACAATAAGTTCACAAAAAACAAATTTCACGAGAAAAAAAAACCCTTTAATCCAAGGAGCTAAAAATTTCCGAGGAGTCGGAATACAAAAATTTCACAAAAGCCCATTTTCATTACTTATAAAATGAGGCAGGACAATATAAATATAAGATTATAGATTTAGAACTTGATCGAGAAAATTAATCTAAACTCTTTCGGCGCTATTTTCGCTTGCATTAGAATTTAGGAAAACCCTTTCAAATGCTCCAAAAAAATGATTTATTCATACATTACGCATTTTGATAAATCTCCCTCCCCTCTTCTCTCTCCGTCTCCGATCATCAGAAGCGAAGCAGAAATGGCGAGGATAGCTCGCAGCCACCTTATCCCCGCCCTGAGCATCCTCCCGACCAAGCCATGCCTCTCCGCGAACCCCTCCCTCTTCACGAGCCGCCCTCGCTCGACGGCGGCGGCGGCGGCCGTCGTGGGGTTCCGCAGGTGCTTCTCCTGCTCCTCCAGGCTGAGCATGAGCCTGAAGGCCGGCATCGTCGGCCTCCCCAACGTCGGCAAGTCCACGCTCTTCAACGCCGTCGTAAGTCACTGTCGCCTGGTTCTCGTGCCCCCCTGTCGGTTCGAGTTCGTATCGTTTAGTGTGCGTCGATCTTGTTTTGTGAGCTCTGTGCAGCGTAGCTTCCCTAGCTCCGAGCATCACATTGAGTTGGATTGACTTCCTTATCCAGTTCCGTGTGCTTTCATGACATAGAGCGTTGTTTTGGGAGATTGGGTACACCTTCTGCTCTTTCGATGTCGTGCCGTGTAGCGAAGGGTATGTGGAGGAGGGTATCTTGCTAGTTTTGGGTGCTTTGAGAAAATTGCGCTTAGAGGATGTTGGCGCGCCGCGTGCCATGAGGGAACATCTCAAATTGGGGGGGAGTTTTGTGATGCCCCTCTTCCTAGGACAGTGGAAGATATGTTTGGCTTCGATGCTTTAATCAGAAAGGTGGGAGACATAGCCAGAATTGGTAGATTAGAGCCGTAGCTGCCAACCCGTATTATTAGAGAGATCTTAATCATATGAATGGTGAATCGTTATATGGCTCGAAAATTCCGACTAGGGAACTGGAGTGTCTCGGCCTCTCCTTCTCCACTTCCTTATCTACTTTTAACGTTGAAAGGGAAGAAGGAAAATGTTCTCTTTTCCTTCTCTTTTGAGAGGACACATAACGGAATGGCACTGTACTGAAGGATATGAAAGGAAGATTTGCTTTGGCAGATTGAGACAAACTCGAACTTAGCCACTTTAATTTGATATCAGCAAGGGTGCCGCAGTAATGCGGCCCTCTCTTTCCTTCTTTTTTCCCTATAAATATCTCTTTTTCCCACCTTCCCATGCTTGCACATTAGATGCTAGTGTTATTCTGGTGGTTTCTTCTATTTAGGTTGAGAATGGAAAAGCTCAAGCTGCTAATTTTCCATTCTGTACCATAGAGCCCAATGTAGGGATCGTCGCTGTGCCAGATTCCCGTCTGCATGTCCTCTCTGACCTCTGTAAATCTCAGCGAGCAGTCCCAGCTTCTATAGAATTTGTGGATATTGCTGGTCTCGTCAAAGGTGCGAGTCAAGGGGAGGTGAGATTTCTTAGTACGCAAAGCTGTTTCAATTTTCCTGCACTCCAAGACTCTGTATTCTGCTAAGTTATATGCTTGGTTTGCTCTGGTAGGTTGGATTATTTATAGATGCCTGTTAAGTCTCTTCTTCTGTTATGATTTTTCAGGGGCTGGGCAATAAGTTTCTGTCTCATATTCGCGAAGTGGATTCCATACTTCAGGTCTGTTAATTGATGTGATAGTAAGTCTTCTTAAAAGTTGAATGGGTCTTCAGATGAAAGGTCACTCACCGTTCAAATAAAAATCTAACTTGTAAATACTCAAGCACCATTGAGGAAAATGTCCTTTTGAGTGGTCAATAAGTATGGTTTTTACAGGTGGTACGCTGTTTTGAAGACAATGACATCGTTCACGTGAATGGAAAAGTTGATCCAAAGTCTGACATTGATGTGATTAACTTGGAGCTCATATTTACTGATCTGGATCAGGTACACTATGGCTTTTCTACTAGAGGTTTCACAAGGCTCTTCCTTCATTTTCTGCTTGGAATTCCTCAGCTTGCATCAGGGATTCACGTTAAAAAAGTTCTGCCTCATTTTGAGTTTTCATGGTTGTTCACTTCACTTGGTATTTATCTCCTGGGATATCATCAGGCAATCAATGCTTCCGCAATTTAACCTTCAAAAAGAAGCAACCACTTGGAGAAACTTGCTTTGCAAGGTTTCCAAGCAGCATCTGTACTGTAGCATTGACACTACTATGTTGCGGGATACTTTAGTAATGGCAATTACTAGTGAAAATCTTGGAAGAAGTAGCTTCGGACTGGAAAGAAGTGACTATAATGATGAAGATCAAATATATCAACTTCCTCTTATTGTGATGCATGTCGTTGATACTCAGTGTGATCATAGGTCCTGACCTCTCTTTTTAAACTTATTATGTTTCTACTTTTGAGAAGAGGATCAACAAGCACCATTTATACTGGCTTGTTCATTTGAAAGTAGTGAGAACTTCTGTTTTAGCGAGCTTATCTGCTCAAAACACGATAAGGGCTTACTGAAAATTCTGATTGTTTAATCTGTTCATCTATTTCTGTGGAAATTTGTGCTACTTTTAGTTGAATTCACAAATTTATCTTTGTGTCTGTGTATCAATTTCACTTTTTCATGGCCTCAGAGTACTAAGATCTCCTTGATACGTCACTTTGGCAGTAGTGATCATGGATGTAGCCCTGAGACTTTTTATCTTAGCATGCTGCTCTATGTACTGATCTGTGATTTAGATCCCTTATTTCATGTTAGTCTTCATAAGGTAGAACGTGATTTTATCATTTTTGTTGATTTTATCATTTTTGTTCAGAGGTGATGAATCCCATACAAGTACCACAAATAATTGACCGGATTCTGTGAAATTGTAGATCTGATAAGTCTATCTTACAAGAATTGCAGATTCAGAAGAGATTGGAGAAACTGAAAAAAGGCAAAGCAAGGGATTCACAATCAAAACTTAAGGTGAAATGTTACTTTATCTAGTATACTGACAAAGGAAAACTTTTGAATCTTGGCCCACAGCTCATCTCCTCACTTGCCTTAAATCCCATCATTGTGTTCCCAGGAGGATGCAGAGAAGTCAGCCTTGCAAAAAATTGAGCAGGCTCTCATGGATGGAAAACCTGCACGGTCAGCAAGTTTAACAGATTTTGAAAACGAAGCCATCAAGCATCTTTGCTTGCTTACAATGAAACCAGTCATTTATGTGGCCAATGTTGCAGAATCCGAATTAGCTGAACCTGCAAGTAATCCTTATGTGAAAGAGGTTATGAATCTTGCATCTGAGTTGAAATCTGGACTAGTGACAATTTCAGCACAGGTCAGTATAACCCAGGTCATGTGTGCCTGTCTCCGTATGATGAGTAAACTTGTGATGGTTTGTTTTTGTCTTTGTGACTGCTTACCACCACAACCTAGAACTTAGATTTAGATTCCACATTGTTGCAGGTTGAGGCAGAGCTTACTGAACTTCCATCTGAAGAGAGAACGGAGTATCTGAAATCTCTTGGTGTTAGTGAAAGTGGGCTTGGGAATCTGATAAGAGCAACATATGGACTTTTAGGTTTGCGTACGTACTTCACTTCAGGCGAGAAGGTAAAGATGCAAACTTGAGAAGTTTTCTGGAATGCCATTTATTGAATTTGTGCACTCTTCACTATAATGAAGAACAATTTGACCTTAAAAACAGGAAACAAAGGCGTGGACTATCTTGGCGGGTTAGATATTGTCTATCCTTCGATGTTTATGCACTATGTTATGGTTGAAGAGTTGTCTCGCCTTCCATCTTCCTTTCCTCTACCTTCTTTTTCTTCTGCTTTGTTGATGCAGGAATGACTGCACCTCAAGCTGCAGGAGTCATCCACTCAGACTTTGAAAAAGGATTCATCCGAGCTGAGACGGTAAGCATTACATTTGTAGGACCTTTAAGCTTCATCTATGGTTTTGATTAGTTGTTAATATGCAATGACATGGTAGCTTCACCTCAGTTGGACAAAAAGCTAGGAGTTGCAGATTCTTCTTTTCTTGCTCAATCCTTAGTTTGAATAATAGAGGCTGATTTTGCCCACGGGAGAAATTATATAGACTAATCAGATCATCTCTCTCCCTGTTTCTTGCAATCATAGCTTATTATCTCTCACTAGGTAGTGAACAGCAAGTGAGAGTCAATTGTCAAAAAAGCATTTTTGCTCCCAAGGATGCTGAAGTTCTGTGTGCATGAAATGAGATCAAGCCCCGCCATCATCCGGGAAGGGGATTAGAGAAGGGATGTATAGGTATTTCAGAGCGAGCAACAAAGGACCGAAAAGGAGAAACTCACAATTATCTGAAGGAAGGAAAGATTAAGGAGTGCTACGTAGCTGATGTACAACTGTAGAATATAAGAATCTCAACAAAGATAAGCAGAGAGATATAGAGATCAAGATTTATGGTTATCTGAAGGAAGGAAAGACTAAGGGGTGCTAGATAGCTGGAGTAGAACTGTAGAATATAAAAATCTCAATAAACATAAGCAGAGAGATATAGAGATCAAAATTTGAAATCAAGGAAAAGGGTGATCTCCAGGTCAGCATGTGAGGACTGGGGAGTACAGAGATAAAATTATGTCTCTCCAAACAAATCCATTTTTGAATCTACATTGACAATGCTAATGTCACTGTTCGAACTTGGAATAACTTTGTAAATGGACAGTAAGATAAAATCAGAATTAAATAACTATAGTTTGACTTTTATTTAACATTAACCATGACTGAAGCAAATCCTAGACCGTTAGTAAGATTTGGAAACTTCAGTGTCACCCCTTTGAAATCCTTTGTCCAGCTGACAAGTTGTCAATGTGTTGTCTGTTTGGGTGAGGCGTGATTTTTCTAGTGCCATTCCCCACTTCAAATTATGATGAGTACACAGTGGATAAAAAGAAATACTTTCAGGTGCAAGATAATTCAATCTCTTGCCTCTTTCTTGTAGATAGGACCAAAGTGCTTTGTCTCCACTTATCGAACAGCATCTTCCGGTTTCAGGATGTTATTGAAATAGTTTGCAGCCAAGACATACCAATCTCCCCCATGACCTTTGATACTCTCAAATGGAGCCAATTGAAGTATGTTGAACCTACAATATTAAAATATGAATTAGAACCTACAAAAGCCGAGATGCATTAGGACTACGAAATAGTCAACGTGAATTAGCTGGATAAGACTTAGTTTGTTGTTATTGCAGTTGGACTAGGAGTTGTTGTTTCACGAATTACCTGTCTTTTTTCAGGAAACCTTGCGAATTTTTTCAATTACACGTGACCTGTGTCAAATTTTCCTGCAGGTAGCTTATGATGATTTTGTTACTGCTGGGTCATTTGCTGCTGCAAGGGAGAAAGGAGTAGTGAGTTGCTTACCTTTCTCCTAACTTTATTTAATTGGGCATGGTGGTGTGAGACATTAGCAGAGCTCCGTTAATTCTCGCTAGAAATCACTTTCATGAGCCTGAATGTGCTTTTCTGGCTCCAATATAGGATGAATCCATTTTCAGTTGACATGTGAGGTAGCGCATTGAAGTGGGATATAATGTACTTATTGCTCATCTTGTTCCCAGTCCACAAAAATGACTGTCTATTCCAATGAAGGCATTATAGATCCCGATACTTCTTTCAATTTTTTGAGGTTGTATAGGATGTGAAAGTAGTTATGTAGCAGTTCCACTTAATGGATGAATTTGATTTAGTGCGACTCTAGGTTGGGGCTATAATTGCATGTTGATTTGATGATTACCTGTGGTATCTTTGTTTCTCCTATGGCTATCCTGTCCTTTGGCGTCTTTGTTTCACTTATGGCTTCAAATCACTTTTCTATGTGAATCTTTTGGCATAAGTAGGGGTACATCTAGTTTCGCAAGCTTTTATTTAGCCTTTTTTCCCTCCTGTTATGAATCACGGTTCGAAGAGAGAGGTTTTTTTTTTTTTTTTTGGGGGGGGGGGGGGTGTCGGAGAAAGAAAAAGGTTTAATAGTGAAGGTATCATGTTAGATATGAGTAGTTAACATTTAAGATGAAGTGAAAATTATGATGCTTAATTTTCTGTTTGTAACTTTATATGTGACACTTACCTTCGCTTCTTGGCATGCGTCTTAATAGTGATGGCTGGGTTCTCTTAGGGAAAACATGGAATAAATTGGACTTTGTTTCCCTGGATTTTGCAGTTGAGATCGGAGGGTAAAGATTATGTTGTCCAAGAAGGCGATGTGATGCTATTTCGCTTTAACGTATGAAGCTGTCCCAATAGTTCTATTTATAGCTACCAATGAAGCTGGTAGCGGTACTACTTTGTTGATGAAGTGGTTTTCCGCGCATGACCGCAGATGCATCATTGAGTTGACTTCGATGGAATGCAGCAACGTTGAGTTTCGAAGGGAATGGCAGTTTTGCTTGCAGAGTAGCTTCCTATAACCAGTAGTTGTACCTTAAGAAAATCACACAATTTTTTTGCCTTTCTCCAAGAAAGAAAGGGTCTAAAACTGAAAGTCCTATACGCAATTGTTTAATCCTCTTCTTTCCCTCTCAGGACGAGCTAAAATCTTTTCAGGACGAGAGGTGTTTACTATTTTCAGGCAGCCCCAGTGTTCGTTGAAGGGTTTTATGTGAGAAATTCTTATCTAAATCCGGGTCTGATGAGGTCCATTTGAGTCGTTGATCATTTGGAATCTGCATGTAAGGCTCATATGGGACCATCAACGGCATAGATGGACCCAATAATCCATACAGGAATTTCTCGATTTATATCATGAATGTCCTCTCTCTCTCCATAAATACATTTCTTTACTGAAAAATATCAGTATAGGGCTGTGTATTAACTCGATAAACCCCCAGGGCAAGTAGTGCTACCATCATGGTAGTACCATGAGGACGGTTGATAATGTTGAGTTATTGTCTGTCATATCATCATATGTATGCTGTTATTATCTTTTTTAGAGGAATGAGAGGCAAAGTTTTAACTGAATAGACTCTTAGTGAGTAGCTTGTAAGTGGGATAAATATTATTGCAGGAAATGAGAGTTCTTTGCAATTCTGTCTCTTTTTTCAGTGTTGAAAGCAAAAGGAAACTTAATGTCTCTCAACAATTATTACATAAAACAATCTTTTCAAACAACAGCTCCTGGTTAGTTATGTATGTTACCAGGAAATCCACTTTAAATTAGTTTGCGAACAAGAGTAATATTCCGCACGAAGCTCCATAACGAAAACATGGAACCCTATTCCCTTCTTCCAAAGAAAACCTCCTTGAAAAATCAAATATACGACGGTTTAAACTTTTAGAGCTCTGACCAGAAAAAGAAACTTTTATAACAGTTGGCTTGGCATCTAGCAAATGTACCTTATGTCAGAAACCAAATCTGCTAAAGTCGCCTATCACCTAGCAAATATTTGTGGAAAAATGACACAAATAGTTCTTGAACTTTGATCTAATATGTAACGTGATCTCTGAACTTTTAATTTGTTTATTGTCGTCTATGAACTTTTGGTATATATTCAATATAATTCTTGAACCATATGAAAATGTTCAATGTAGTCCTTCTATTAACTCAAGTTCACAGACTATATTGAAAATGTACCAAAAGTTCAAGAACAATATTAAACGAATTAAAAATTGAGAGAACACATTAAACATTAGACTAAAATTTATGGATAATATTTAATAAATTAAAAGTTTAGTGACCATATTGAACATTAGGCTAAAGTTTATAGACTATATTGAACAAATTAAAAGTTCATGTATCATATTGCACATTAGGTCAAAGTTTATGAACCGTTTGTATCATCATCCCAATTATTGTTTATATGATAAATTTTTTACTCTTTTGTGCAAAATGTCTTTTGTAACTTTACTATATACTCTAATAAAAGATCTATTATTAACTAAATTTTCTTCGAATTTCATTACACATATGACCATGGCCAAAATATCATTTTTAATTAGGGTTAATACTACAAAAAAATCAAAACTATACCCACCATGACTCAAATATCCTAAATTTTTTTTGTGTCCAAAAAAATCCTAAAGTTGCTCATTGTGACACAAATACCATAAAAAATCCGAAATTATACTTGTGTGACAAAAACACCTTAAATGAAACTATAATAGAGGATATATATATATATATAAGGGTGAGTTTTTTTGTGACACAAAAAAAGTTTAGGGTATTTGTATCACAATGGATAAGTTTAGGATTTTCAGTGACATAAAAAGTTTGGAGCATTTGTGTCACAGTAGACATAATTTGAATTTTTTTGTGATATTTACCCTTTTAATTATGGCATTTTTTTTCCGAGCATCATTCCAGCCTCCTGAAATTTATGTGATTAATTATTCATTTCCATTTTTTCTTTGCAAGTTATGGATCAGCAATACTAGTGCATTCCAATTCATGCGATTTTCTTTTCTATTTTTCTAACAGCTACAGCCTGAATTTCTGATTATTCTGGAGTTTTCTTTTTCAACCTGTCCTGTAATGGTTTTGGATCTATTAATGAAAATCCGATGCACAATTTAGACAGTTCCTAAAGATTGTTATATCGCTGTCTATTTTTTATTTCATTTGGAAATTTGCCCGCAAAATTGATTGACCAATCGATAAGCTTTACTGTTCCTTTATAAATCACGTGTCCTAGAACTCTAAGATTAGTTTGGCAAAAAAAATGTAATGAAAAGATAGTTTCTGATAGGGGTAATGATTGGCCAAATTTACCCCCAACGGCAAAACATAATGTCAAAATTGGAGCGAAACTATCCCTCCATTTGTGATTAAATTGGATATTATCTCTGAAGCGTCAATCAAAATTGCATCGAAATTTGGATTTTAAATTGCATACTAATATTCTTAATCAAAATATTCTTGATTCAATTGTGCACAAAATTATAGCGAAATTATAAAATCAGACCGTGTCGTCTTGATTGTTTATGTAAGCCGCTTCAGTCGACATAACACTCATCACTTGTCAACTTAGACATCACATGCACACATCTCGGTCGAAATAGTCTCTCGACTAAAAATTATGATTTTATGTGACACATGAAGTTAGAGCGAAAATTGTCTAGCGAGTGAAACCAGGCGATCTTTTATGTTAGCCTTGAAAGTTGGCTCAAAATTTGGGATAAGTATCGGTCAATGATCAACTCTAGACTAATTTTGGATCGGTCCACCTTGGCTGGTCTTGGTTCGATACTTAGGGGGAGTGGGCCGATCCTTGATCCTAGATTATTTTGGAATCGATACTGTGCAAGTTGGCCCCTAGTCTTGGAGCTTTAGGATCGGTTCAACCCTAACTAAACTTGTCAAATGGGTGGGTTGGGTCAGGTTTTGGTCGGGTCATAAATGGTCCGACCCAAATTGACCCATTAATCCGTTTATGACCCATTTTATGCACAATGCAATTTTTTTGATCCATTTTCTGACCCGACCAATATCCAACTCATACCCGATCAAACCCATATTGCTAAAACACTTTCATATTTAATTAAATAAGGAAAATTCATACCTAAGCTGAAATGAGAGCATAGAATGAAAAAGTGTAAGATTAAATGAGGGCGAGAGAAATGCGTTAAGTTTAAATCAGTTGCAAACTCATTTATGACCTATTTGCGATCCATTTACGACTCATTTAATACCAATATAAGACTTTTACCCATTTATGATCCATTTACTAAATATAACTAACCCATTTATGACTCATTTATTAATATACGGGTTAAGAAATGGATTTATAACTTATTTTGACAGGCCTAACCTTGACCAACCATGTGTGTATCCCTAGGCCCCTCCTCTTCTAGGCTGCTAATTTATAGTGGTGACGGAGCCGGTGACTTTGTATGGAAAAATTGGTGGGACTTAACGGTGTGAGTTTTCCGTGATGGACATCTTCTTTGTGCTTTTCTTTCACGGGGCTTGGGGTAAAGGATACGCATGACTGAGGGGTTTTCTCGGGGTTTTGCAACATTAAGGACGAGATTGAAGGGACAAAAAATAAATGATGAAAATAACAGAATATCTCGGCCATTTAAAATAAAAACCCTTCCGCCTCCCTTCGCTTCCCTCCCTTCGCTAGATGTCTCGCCTCTCCTTGCTCACCTCACGAACACGTTTTAACTCAGAATTTGAAGCAATATTTTAAGAATGATTAACATACGAAGTTGTGTAATTTATGGTTTATGTTACATATTTAGAAATTTTTATTGTTTAATTTTATTTCATATGTTTGTTTTCTATAGTATGTTGTTTTTGGCAAGTGAAGATTTCTGTTGTTGCCTTACCTTAGATTTCTACTTGATTTGTATTTCACAATTTGGTCAATTAATATTGCATTGTCAATGGATATATAATTAAAAAAAAAGGTATGTTTTTCATTTTAAGGAATACAGAGAATGAAACAAAAACAAATTGGTTGATCCACAGGCACAAGATCAGTCTGGTCCTCAGTTCTAGGCTCAACAAGGTCGGTCCCCAATGCTAAAAATTGGGCATTGGTATAGTGTGAGTTTTTTCGTGGGTTAGGTGCTACCGGACCATGCTCACCCCTTCACAAATGGTGCCATAGAAAAAAGTCAGTGTTTGTTTTAGGGTTAATACCATGAAAAATCCCAAACTGATACACTTGTAATAAATTTACCATAAATAAATTTTTTACCTGTAAAAACCCCAAATTAATAACCCGTGACAATTTAGCCTTTGTTAAATTTTACCATCAAATTGCAGAGTTGAATGACGTGTGACAGTTGACGGATGTACCAATTTGGGGTTTTACCTTTTTGTTTGTCACATGTTTATTAATTTGTAATTTTTCATGAAATTAATCCAATTTAACGGAGGCTAAATTTATCACATGCGTATCGTTTGAGGGTTTTTGGTAGTTAAAAAATTGGTTAAGAATAAATTTGTTACGTATGTACAAGTTTAGAGTTTCTTATGATATTAATTTTAATTTTAATTTTATTTTTTACCACTGGAAAACTCAATAAGAAAACCAATTCCGTCATTTCACGCTTCTCCGCCTCGTCCTTTGCCATTCCTTAACCACCTCCTATCGTTGCCACGAAGCACATTTCTGTCTTTCCTCTCTCCTGTTCATAAGAGAGGGGGGTTTATCTTAGGGTTTCAACCTCTCGCGCGCCCTCGCTTCTCCTCCTCCCCCCCGATCTCCCACCACCACCCTCCCCTACCCGAAGCCATGGCGAAACCCAGCCGCGGCCGCCCTGCGCCGTCGGGCTCCGCCTCCGGGTCCTCCTCTCGGTCCCGCTCCTACTCGGGCTCCGACTCCCGCTCCAGCTCCAGGTCTCGCTCCCCGTCCAAGTCCCCTTCTCGCTCCCGCTCCAGATCGGCCACCTCCTCTTCCTCCCCTTCCCGCAGCGCCAGCTCTCGCAGCCGTAGCCCCCCTCGCCACCGCCGAAGGTTCTTTCTCTCCCTACTCTGCTGTTTGCCCCCACCCCCTACTCTTTCTTTTGTTCTCGCGTGACGCCGGATTTAATTCGGCTTATTCTGTTTTCTCTGGGCCTAGTTGGTGAGTATAAAGCTGGAGTTTTTAGATGTCGGAAGAGTAGGAAGTCCGATGGAGGGCGTGAAGATTTGATATTCCGACTAGAACTTACAACTGTTTCTGCTTGTGTCAACTGCGTTGGGCCTTTGATAGCAATCCCTGTGCCTTTTCTTCTTAGTGTAGATTTCTGCTCGGTATAATACTGAGAGAATGGTCAGAGATCCGAATTTAATTTGGCTTCTTCTCTTCTCTGGGCCTAGTTGGTGAATGGAAAGCTGGAATTTTTACAGGTTAAACGAGTATGAAGTCCAATAATGGGCATGAACTTACAACTGTTTCTACTTGTGTCAACTGCATCGGCTTCGGTAGCAATGCCTGTTCCTTTTCTTCTTAGTGTTGATTTGGGCTCGGTATGATACTGAGAGAGTGGACTGAGATCTGAGGGGAGAGACCGTTGTTATGGAAAGGTGCGGTTATTAGATTCTAGCTAGGATTGGAGGGTTGATGATTCGAATGAGGGAGGTCATTATGAATTGCATACTCGTTTCTTGGTTGCTTCTCTTTTTGAATGTCCCATCGCTACTTTTATTTCGTCATATCTGCAGTTCTCCTGAGGTAGTCAAGCGAGGCCATTCCCCTCCTCCGCCGCCGCCACCTAAGAGAGCTTCTCCGCCCCCTAGGTAACGATTTTGATTTTTAACAAGCTAAATCAATAGGATTTACATTGTAAGCAGCTCATTATAGGTCAGGCAAAGATATTAGCATTTAAAATGTGTTTGTTTGAGCAAAAGAATTTTTTAGTTTTTTGGACTTTCACACGTTTGGTTTGCTGAAAATAAGCAGTCAACAGAAAACCATTTACGGTAAAAAAAAAAATGCATGCTTAAATTTAGGAAAATGAATTCCCTAACTTGAAAAGGGGAAACATTTTTGTGGAAAATGAATTCCTGGATAGCATTTTCCTTTTTCAATAATTTTTCCCCAGAACAAGCACACCATCAGATGGGGTTGAGGAGAAAATAGAGGATTTATAGTGGTAGTGGTTTGAATTGTCTTCTTATTTTGCTGTTACATCTTATTTGTTGCGTAACATTTCATAATTGCAGGAAAGCTTCTCCTATCCGAGAATCCCTTGTTCTTCACATAGACTCACTCAGCAGAAATGTTAATGAAGGCCACCTGAAGGAGATATTCAGTAAGACAATTTCATTTTTCATGTACTTGGGTTATTTTAGTTCACTTAGTGCTGGCACAGCAACTACTTTCTTAAGATTGAAATAGTAATGCTGGATTGTGGGATTTGTTATGTTGCACCTGGAAAATTCTGATCTCATAGCCATACTTTAATGCACATTAACTGTTGCCTTTTATCGTTATGATTCCGCTCTTCGTTGAATTCTTGAACTTTGAGAACATGTTCTCCTTGGTTAGAGGGTGTCTAAGTAGTATATCAGTATGCTTGTTCAACCTTGGCTTTTTTCATGTTTGCTCATGGAACTTTTGTCATGCAATTCCGACAAATTAAAGTACAGATAATATTTTGTTTGGGAGAGATACTTTTACTTATATTGTCGATTGGATGTTTTCAAGCTCTGGTATTTAATGATTGCAAATGACCAGAATGCAGTCTCCGGACTGCTAATTTGTTTTCTCAAAGTTTCTTTATTAGGCAGCTATTTTCTGCGTCGATTTTCATTAATTGGTCTTTTCTTCAGTGTTCCTATGTCAGGATAATACTCTTAGTTTGTCATTCTAACCTTTTCTCTTCCAGGTAACTTTGGCGAAGTTGTGCACGTGGAGCTTGCCATGGATCGGACTGTGAGTTCACACATTTGTTTGGAGCCTGTGCATGAATGTACACTCATTGCGTATAATAACATTAATCCTGTTTCAGGTGAATCTTCCAAAAGGATATGGTTACGTTGAGTTCAAAACAAGAGCTGATGCTGAAAAGGCTCAGCTGCATATGGATGGAGTAAGTTTCACTTACCATGTGTAGCCTGATTATCAGAACCTCATGAATATTGATATTGAGATAAAGAGGCTAAATAACGGTCTCTATGTAGGCTCAAATTGATGGAAATATTGTTCGGGCCAAGTTTACATTACCGCCTAGGCAGAAGGTTTCGCCACCACCAAAATCTGCCCCAACAGCTTTGAAGAAGGATGCTTCGAAATCTGATAATGTTGGTGCTGATGCAGAAAAAGATGGATCTAAACAGCCAAGAGACTGTATGTTTGTACTGCCGGACTTTGTTGCAATATTGTAGTTGTTTTTTATCGTTTCATGTGTCTCATTGCATGCTTACGAGCTTTTCTATGTAGCTTCTCCTCGTCGGAAAGCTCTTTCCCCACCACCGCGAAGATCTCCTGGACCTCGTAGAGGTGGATCTCCAAGAAGACTGCTAGATTCTTCACCACGTCGACGAGGAGAGTCGCCGATCCGCCGTCGAGGAGATTCCCCCTATCGACGTGGTGAGACACCTCCAAGAAGGCGGCCTGCATCCCCGGGTAGAGTTCGTTCCCCACTATCTCCTCCAAGGCGGCATAGGTCCCCAGCAAGGTTGGTTGTTTGGGTGCTTTCTTGCCATGATTCTATTTTTAAATCATGTTACTAATATCTCCTCATCAGGGTTTCTCCACGTAGAGCTCGGGCTAGTCCAATGCGAAGACGTTCGCCCCTTCCTCCTAGGCGCCGGTAAGATGATCTCATTTGTAATTTGCGTATTGTAAAGTTGAGCCTAGGGTGCTTTGTCCTATAACTCGTAATATGTCAGTGGCCAAGCTGTATTTTGTGTGACATGTTAATGAAATAGTGGCTATAGGACGGTACATCATGTAATCCATAATATTGAGAATTTTCCCTACAGCAAGGACTTTAATTAGTTCATTAGTTGTTGACCTGTTGATCATATTGATTTCATGGATTGAGTCTGCTGCTTGTATCCGTTTCGCTGATTAATGAGTTCCACGGGCAATATGCCTGAAGCAAGTACCTTAATCATACAAGTTGAATTTATGGCGGCATGCATTGTGCTCCTAATTTTCTTGAGTGTACTTTTTAGTTTTCAATCTTATGACATTTTTTACTGTTAACAGTTCACCACCTAGACGAGCTAGAAGTCCACCTAGAAGGTCTCCAATCAGTCGACGGCGTAGCCGCTCTCCGGTGCGCAGGGCTGCTCGATCACCTTCTCCTAGGAGGTACATTATTGCAATGATTTACTAGTATCTTTTTCCTCTTCTGAACGAAAACTTGCGCATGATGGCCTGCCTGCCTGCCAGGTTTGTGCTGTCGTGTAATGGTTGTGTCTCGTGCTTGTCTTCTCTGCATAGTTTTGGATGTTACATGTTTGACTGTTTCATGCTATCTGATGCTATCAGAGGTCGAGCACCACAAGCAAGGCGTGGCAGGTCATCGTCGTTCTCTGACTCACCAAGTCCACGCAAGGTTTGTATAGTCTGCTAGTAACAATTTCAATGGCTACTACATAGAGACTTTTTTCTCATTTTCTGTTATAATTCTAACAGATAGCGCGGCGGATAACGAATCGCAGCCCTAGAAGGTATTTTTATTTCCTAGATCGTCTTTGAGGATTTAGATCTAAGGTCCAGTAAGAGCATCGTTTATTTGTGCCAATAACTATAGTTGTTTGTCGTAAACGTTAGTTTGTGTGCAACGTGATTTCTGGGCATTGGCGTTCAGAACTTTGAGCGTAGAAGTACAGCTGCTAGCAGTTGTACAGCCTTCCCAGTTCTGCTTTGTATTAAAATGTTGCTCCTCTGTAGCCTTATTCTAATGGTGGGCCCATTCTGCTTTAAAACATGGCTTGTTAGCATGTGTCTCTGATTTAATGGTCGTAAGAATGACCCTGAGCTCTACATTTGCAGGCCCATAAGGGGAAGAAGCTCCAGCAATACAAGCAGCAGCAGCTCACCAGCTCGTAAGCCATAGGTAAATTCTCTTTTCCTCCCCCTTCTTCCCTTTCCTTGTCCCATCTCCACCTCCCTTCCCCAGCCCCACTCACATCACTCGCATCCCTGCATCCCTCCGATCGTGGGGGAGAGAAACAGAGAGAAGGAACAAGAGAGGAAGTTTCCAGCTAATCGAAAGTTATGTGGTACTTGTTTCTGTGGAGGAACTGTATGGCTGTAATTATGACCATGTTCGTCTTTTAGAGGATTGATTCTGCCAGGCAACTCTGAATCTGTCTTATTTGATTGTTCTTGTAGAAGTTGATTGTTCTGTTTTATGGTAGCGTTTTATTTATCGTAGCTTAAAAGGCCAGATGGGTTTCCAATCTGTAATGCCCATTCCAATTGAGTTGAAGCTTAAGGGTTGCCCCCATACGGCTTTGCTATGGAAAATTTGGCTATGGCCACCTCGTGCGAATGCCGTTGTCTCTTGGCTGGTCCTATAAAACTTTATGGGTGGATTTCTTGAATGTGTGGAATTGCCTAGAATGGTTAATGGGATGCCGCTCGTCGTGATTTGAATGGATTGCGTTGAATTTAAGACCTGCTAAATGGCCAGCAGTTCACGGAAATATGGCTGCACGAGGTTGGCTGGAGTAAGCCCTTAAAAAGCGGTTTAACGTCGCTCAGAGTCGTACCGAAGTCAATGTTCATTCATCAAGGGTGACGTAGTCAAGTATTCCAAAAGAACTGTCTAGAGAATGTGATTGACCAGGTTTGTTATTTTTTTGGTAAGGTGATTGACCAGGTTTGTTTGTATGGGCAAAAGTTTAAAAAATTGGTGGGAGATTGAGCAGGTCGTGCGATAGCCTTCTGACTGATTTCGCTGCATTGGCTATCATTGGCCAAATGTATGTATAGAAATACATGCGGTGGGCACGGACCATATACAACATGGTCATTAGATAGAAGTACTTGCATGAACGGTGGTCTACGGACATGTGCAATAACAATCATTAAGTTTAGGAGGATCATGACGAATGGCTGTGATTGACCCGGAAATATTGACCTGCGTCATGGCAAGTCCAGCCCTTTGGTGAAAATGCCTGTCTAAATTGTGAATCATGCGTCGTGTAATTAGAGCCATTGATCTTTGTGGGATATATATAGGGTTCAAAGGGGCTCCATATGAACTAGGGCTTTGGTTCAAGTTGTTTGTAGGGGCTCAGTTAGGCTTAGAAATGGCAAATCGATGTGCAAAAAGAAGAGTATAGCTGGAAGCAAGACGAACAGTGATGCAAGAAGTGTCTCTCTTTGCAAGGAGAGTGGTCGAGGTCTTGCAAATTGGAAGTTCCGAGTGTCATTCATCGAGCACACTAGTAAGGAGTATAGTAGAAGGACGTATTCATATGGATGCAATGTCCTTTTCTCCCTTTCGATTCAATTTCCGATATCTTTCGTCATCCCTCTTTCTCTATTCAGAAAAATCTTTGTTAGGGGGCACAGACCAATTGATCAGATTGATAGAATGAATGGACTCTGTCCGTTCGCTCCAACCTTCCAAGGGTCTCAATTTCTTCATCGAACAATCGACAAGCCGCGTGCATCCTCGCAAACTCAAATCGATAAGTTCAAACGACCTCTCTTTTACGTTCATCCATCCAAACCGTGCTCATAATCAACAAGGATCCACCTATTCAGCATCGTTGTGAAAATTACTGATGTCTCAACCATTGCCCAAATGTAAGTGTCGGTTTGGTAGGTAGAGAGATCCATTACATCGACTCTCGTAATAAATTATTTCGGGGACTGTTTCCAGTATTCACGCAGTCGAAACTGCACAAGACTCTGCAAAGTTAACAAAAGAAAACAATAAAAGAAAAAAAAATCGCCATGTGCTCCCGATATTTCAACTTATTTCTTGCTTGGCCCCTCACATTGTTGCAGACTCTGATAGGTCTTACCTAACCTTTGCCTTCTCGAATTTCCCTCTTTCAAGGAAAAGGCCGAGCACAAGAAAGGCGCGCGTGTCCGAGACACGGAACAACGACAGACGAACCGACCCACTCTGTCGGGGGGGCAAATCTTTTGGTCCGAAAAAGCAGCGTCTCCTTCCCTTTTTTTCCCTCGGTGAATTGAAAGGGGTGACATCTTTCGCCTTTTATTCATCTACCCCGTTTTGATTCACTGCCTGCCTTTTGTTATGGATAGGTTTGGATGAAACTGGATGTACACCGCAGCGACGAAAGGTCCAAGCAAACAAAATTTCCTGTCGTAATGATGATGGCAATGATGATTCTGCACTGACTAGATCAATCATGACAACAACATGCATCCCCCCATCCCCACCAGACTATAATTGCTCTTCCTACAGTGAAAAGGATGGCTCGTGCAACTGGGCACAAGTGAAGTGTTGGACTTGCATTGCTCTTACCTCTCTCTGTCTCTCTCTCACTATCGTCCTTTTCCTCTCGATGCGTCGTCCTTTCGGTTTCATTATTGCTCGATAACAGCACGGTGGGGGATCCTGTTGCTGAGGGCAATAATGAAGGAGCTCAGAGGGTGGAGATAGATCGATGGGATTCAAAGGAGAAGAATTATCGGAAGGCCAATTTGCACCGCGGTTCTCAGCTTTCCTAAACCAGAGAAAAGGGAAATTCATCTCCTACGAATTTGATTTCGAGCCGCGTGGATTTTGATTAATTGTCGAGACAAGGAGACGGAGAATTGATTGCCTAGACGGGGAGAAAAAAGCTAAGTATGCCAACCGACTTCGCAACCCGGGGGAGTTTTAGGAACATGTACTAGTGTTGGGATACGAAAACAATACGAGATTTTTGTTAACAATTGTCTTCGGACGCTTCTTGTTAAACATCCAGGCAAGAAAATTTCGTTATTTCTAAGGTATCGTTTCTTTTGTATTAGGAGTATTTATCACGATCACCGCCGGTGTAAGGAAAACACTTCCACATTAGCAGACGGGATGAGCGGCGTATGTGTGTTTGGAGTAAGTTTTACAGTCGAATTCTTTCATGTTTTTAATAATTGAACTGTGAATGCGTAAGTTGTTGCGACGGCGGACCAAAAAAAATCCTCCGTGTCATGTGTGCGGTCGACAATAGTAGAATTGGAAATTAAAACATTTGCGTTCTTAAACATGGCGAGACGTTGATGGACACCCTTTTCTATGATGTAGGTCATAGACCACTCTAATTGGCATGAAAATTTAAAATAAAAATATCAACAATACTTATATTGTCGGGTCGGGTCTGGTCGGGTCAGCTCGTGCTGGCACAGTGTTGCGTGGGCCCTGAGCGCTCATTGTATTGAGTTCACCTTAGCCAACCTCTGGATTTGTTTTTTTCGGATTTGACGAGCCTTTAGAGTAGTCAATGAATCACAACTCTTACCGTTTCCAGCCAACGGCTGCATTCGTCTTTTTAAGCCTTAATGCCGTTTTGCTCGTCGATACCAGTCCCTTCCTAGCCATTCCCAAAAGAATGTTCCTTCTTTTAATTATTTTTTACGACGAGCTTTGCAGATTCACGTTACAGGCCGAGCACGACTCTCATTGCACGCATCTCGCACGATAGGCGTAGGGGCGTGTCCTCGAAAGCTCCCCCAATTCAGCGCTGCGCAGGGCACGGTTCCACGGTTATCTTGTGGCACCTTTCGGGGGCTCAATGGGAGAATGGGACTGCGCCAACACATCATGTATAACAAGGTCACACAGGCGGGAGATTAGACGAATGATGATGATAAAGTCGTTGTGATTCATCATCAGGTTTTAGTTGGGGACAAAGATAAGGTGGAGAGAGAGAGAGGGACTGGGGAGGGGACAGAAAGCTGAGGTGTAAAATGGAATCATGACACGCTCTGACGAGACGAGCAGAGCCTGTTGTTGGGGGAGTACGGGCGTGAACCCCACCACCAAAGTGACGACGAGGGAGAAACAGAAAACCATACTTTAACTTTCCCCCAACTTTTTTGTTTTTTCGACAGAAACCCGGATTGAAAAAGGTAGGAAGGAAGAAACGGTGGTTCTGGTGCTCTTCCCACAACGGGGAAAAGAGCGGGTGGGCCACCGGCGTCGGGACTCCCCGAGGGAGATGTAAACCGTTCGTAATCGACCCGTTTCCGCTGCGAGGCCTGAACGGTGCGAAGGTGCGAACAATCGACACGAAGATGGGCATGCAAAACCCGAATCACCGGCTCTTTTTTTTTCGGGGATTAGACGTTCTAACACGCTCTTTTCGCCGGCCGCGAAAAACATGGTCGGACCGCTCGGGTAAAAACCCGAGTTTACCTAAATCGTGAAGAATACGTGAGGAGGCTTTCTTTGTCGTAATGTATGGAAGGATGACACGACGTGGCTGCGGCCTTGGAGCACGCAAAGCAAAATAATAGTGGTGCGCAAAACGCATGCAAACTGCATGTCACGCGGGACGACTTTTTCTTCACCTTTTTCCCCCTTTTCTTTTGTACATATTCCTATTTATAAACTTAAAAAATAAAAAATAAAAAATCTTCTCTTGCAAATCTCGATCCCCGTCTCATTATTTTATTATCATTTATTATTTTTTCTTGAAAAAGAGTTTCGGTTTTGGCAAAGTGGGGACGTCCCCCCGCTACGGTCGCCAGTGATCTGCTCTGCTGCAGGAGAGGCAGAAAACGCTGTGCAGCTCAACAACGACAGAACAAAGATATTTAATGTAAAGGAGAAAGAAAAGAAAAAGGAGGAGAAAATGTTAGAAATGGCAGAAGAAGAGCGACATTTGCGCGCGCCCCTCGCGTGTCGGCTCTTCATCCGGTCTCTCGCTCGCTCACCTTCTCATGGCCGCGTATCTCCCACGCTCCCTTCTTTTTACAGCTCCTTCAGCCCCGGGATTTTTTTTGTCGGGCCTTTTCTATTTCTTCTAGAACGCGAACGATTCTGAAAAGTTAAGAAATTTCTACTTTTATTTTCCGTTCTAAACCAGTCTCTAGATTAAAAATTTGTTCCAAAAATGAAAAAAATAAAATCGTGTTATCAAGCGATTTTTTATTGCGAATCTCTTTCCCAAAACAGAAAAATAGAAAAACAGGAAAACGGCATCCTTACCGTTCGGCGAGCTATAGTTTTGCACAAATCTCAATTTCTGCTCTTTTTTGTAGCCAAAATTGGAAAAAAAAATAAAAGATTTCATCCCGAGATTTTACCGTGATGGGCTGCGGCAACACTGCTCCACTTGAAATTTTTTTGCCCACACAGCCAAAACATAGCAACTCGATCCCAGCGTTGGGACGGCGACGCACATTTCGAGCGAAAGGAGAGGGACCAAATTGCAAAAGAGGGGATACAGAAGAGGCTCGAGATCAAAACCATGTGCGAAGATTTTTTTCCTTTTTTTTCTTTTTGGGCCATTCCGCATTTCTTGAGATTTTTTTTTTTGTGTTTTTTTTCTCTTCACATATCCCAAACCATTCACGCCACGTTAACGACGAAACTGGCGTTCTTGGCAGACTGACACACCGGACACGCCCGACACGACGGCTCGCAGGCCGTGCACACGCACAGGTGCCTGCACGGCAACATCAGCACCCGCGCCTCCTCCTTCCCGCACTCCCTGCACCACCACCGCCGCCCCCGCCGCCTCCTCCTCTCCTCCCTCCCCCGCCCCGCCCCCTCCTCCTCCTCCTCCTCCTCCTCCGCCTCCGCCACTCCGCAATCCTCCGCCTCCTCCCCCCAACCGCCGCCGCCGCTCCCGCAGCACGACTGCGCGTCCTCCAGCAGGGCGTTGTCGTCGACGCCGCCGTTCCGGCGATGGTTCGCGGCGGCGGCGTCGTCGAGGTCGGCCGTCTCGTCCGCGTCGTCCGCCGCCGCCGTCTGGACCTGCGCGAGCACCTGCTCCAGGTTCGTCCTCAGCGCGTTCGCGGTGGCTTCATTCGTCTGCGCCAGATCTCGCCATATCTGGTTCTCGATGTACAGCGACTTGATCCTCTCTTCCAGCGCATAGTTCAGCTTCCCGATCTTCTCGATCTCCTCCTCCCGCGCTCGGAGCCGCTTCGCGAGGCCTTGCCCGATCGATTCCGCCAGCCTCCTCGCTTGGCTCTTTCGCTGCTCGTCCATCTCCGCTCGCAACTTCTCCATCTGTTTGATTAATCGGTCGGATACAGTTCGAGTTCAACCATTGCCCAGAAGAAGCCCGTAAAACAGTAACGACTGAAAAGAGCGACGCCGTGATATCGCCAAATATAGCGATGGAATCGATACTCACGTGTTGCGAAATGAGGCGGTCGACGTCGAGGAACTGGTGCTGGACGTGGAGAGAAACGTCTTCCCCGAGGAAGGCGAAACGGCCGCAACCGCTCCTGCCGTCGGGCTGAATCTCCGCCGTCGAGAACAACAAGGCTTGGTTAGAGTCCCTGGGGCGCTTCCTCGAGGACGACGACAACGAAGGCAGGGCGGTGGTGTTGTTGTTGATGTAGGTGATCCCGCTCTCCGACTTCAATGGAGCCGCCGCCGCCGCCGACGCCGACGTCTTGAGATGCAGGGGCTCGTCGAGGGCGCGAGCGGCGGCGAGATGGGCGTTGAGGTTGTGACTGTACAGGGGAAACAGGAGAGAATCAGCGGTGGAGGTTCCCGACAAGGGCAGCCCGTACACCGGCTGCGAGCTATACATGCCGGCATTCGCTTCCACAGTTGGGTGGTGGGTGATCATCATCCCCCCTTCCCTGCAATTCAAAACCCAAAAGATTTTAGCAAAACCCCGGAACACGAAGAACACGCAAATCAAGAAAAAGGAGCGAGCGAGGAGAGAGAGAGAGAGAGAGAGAGAGAGAGAGAGAGAGAGAGAGAGAGAGAGAGAGAAAGACAGAGGGTACCACCTGCTGCCGAGGAGCTGCGGAGGGAAAAGATGAAGATGCCGAGACTCCACCGCCATGGGAGAGGGGAGACAGGTCTCTCTGCGTGGGTTTGCTCTGCTCTGGTTCTACCTTTGGGCCGTGCGGGGAGATGGAGGGGGAGAGGGAGAGGGAGAGAAGAAGGACCAGCTGAAAGGAAGGAAGTGCATGCAGTGCAAGATATAGGTGGCGGGGGGGCTCCCTGTCAGGATTTGCGAGAGAATCTAATTACTATATAATATACGACGACTTTATACTCTATTATATATATATATATATATATATATATATATATATATATATATAGTTTTGGGAGGCTTGTGGATTTATGGTATGCAATTGTCAGAACTGCCCCCATTTCTTTTCTTTTTTTGACCTTGACTATTCACGTTGTGCGCATTACTTTGGAGACTACTCTGACTGATTTCTTATTCCTTTTTCTCTTTTGGGCTCCGGGTGGCCGCAAGTAAAAAGCTTTTCTCTATATGCTCGGTGGTGAGACGGTCCGTCCAGACTCTCTCTTTCGGCATACATACGGGGCGTATCTCGTATTCCATGGCCTCGGTCTTATCGTGATCTCGCTATTAACGGTTCTCGATCGGTTCTCCTTTAAGCAATTCCTCTGATGAATTGGTTCCGATCCGCATTCAAATACCATATCATCATTCGTCACGTGTTGTCTTACCGTGCATTTGCGTTGGCATTGGCGAGGTGCTTTCTCTATGCGATGGTGAGTTTGTCGGGGCAACCGGGGGTAAGACTTCCTGAGACGTGCGAGTAGTCGTGGTCGCATCGAATGGCATGAATGGAGGAGGAAGGGGCTTGTTGGAACAGTGCCGCTCGCTCGCAATTTTTCTTCTCTCTTCTTTGGAAAAATAAAAACGAAATTGACTGGTCGAAGGGGGGCTTTAAACGAGATGTGGGAGCGTCGTCCATTGCACGTTGCTTATCAGGTTGAGCCCTCTCCTCCGGAACCGCTTCGGTCGATTGGCAAGACCCGATGCCTTTTAGCTCGTCAATTAATGAAGGCGATGGCCTCGTGATGCGAAGAAGTTTTTTTTTTGCGCTTACGGACGTCGCAAAGATGCCGCCCGTTGCCTCGTTTTCGATGGACCCGTTGAAGCGTGGCTCAGCACCTCGCAAGGTCATTGGTTGGTTTTCTAGGAAGCGAAGGTGCTCTTTCACGCAAAGTTCGATGCTATATATTTCGCACGCTAATCACGAAAATTTACCGGAGTATCTTTGACTGAACCCACGTTAACGCAACTCGGATCGAGAAATCTGTCCGTGTCTTCAAAAATCGAAACTTTCCCCATAATTTTGTCTTTCTCAATTTCACCGCAAAGGAAAGGATATCCGTGGGAGATGAACCCAAACCATGAATGCGATGTGGACGTGACAAGTGGATGCCTTATTTGGAGCGCAATTATTGGCAACCCAATTTTCCCAATCGAAAAAGAGAGAGAGAAAAAAACTGCTCGTCCTACACCACGAACAAAGGGCACCCTCCTTGGCCCCCACCACTCGACAGTAGAAACAAACGAACGAAGGAACGAACGGGGACGTGGACTCGGACAGCGTCGTCGCATCATTTTCCTCGGAAGCAGCCGATCGAAATTGAAAGAGAGAGAGAGAGAGCGAGAGAGACGAGAGAAAAGGGCGATAGCAGTATTGCACGACCATCGAAGCGCAGCGTGTTCGCTGGAGAAGCGTTCGATCGGCGAGACTTCTTGGCTATTTCCAATCGGGACATCTTCATTCTACGTGTTGCTTGTTCCGGATGATTACGGACGCTCGCGAATGATCTCCCCATGTTCTGGTCTAGAGAGAGATAAAGAGAGAGAGAGAGAGAGAAAGAAAGAAAGGGACGATGGAGAAAAACCCCACAAAAAAAACCATCAACGTCCAACCTAAGCAGGTCTAAGCGTCCTTAGCTATCGTTCTCTGTCGTTGAAAATCGTCCCGACATACGGGGGGAAAGCCTCCCCCCACCAACATCAGACCGACGCGTCGCTTTCGACGGTACGAAGGTCGTCATTTCAATCCGTCCCCAGAATTTAGTTCCGGATCAATTAAGGACTCAGACAAGACAACGGGAATTCTCGAATTCTCCCTCCCCAATCGCGCGGTGGAAATCAAGAAATCCCCGGTACGCGAGCTCGCTCTGTTAGATGGAGAAAAAAAGAATTGGAAAGTTAACGAGGACGTAGTGCTTAATCCGACAATGGAGCGTGGTTAAGAGTTTGACCATGATTTAATGGGGGCAAAAAAACTTGGAGATGAAGGATTGATTTCTCCCCTCCCCTAGGAGTTTGCGGTTTGCGAAGGAAGATGTGTATGTATGTGTTAGCGTCACAGGTCTAGAGTCCAATTTCCCAAACAGCTTTTCTCTTTTGGTATGGGGTGGGGGTCACCCTCGGAATCAGCACCTCCCCTCCCCTGCAATTAAATTAAACGAAGCGTATCCCGGTCGTCGTCTGGCGTGCCTCGCAATCTTAAAACGACCCAACAATACTGTCCAATTTATAGCCGGCCCCGATTTGGGAATCAATCGTCGTCGAAAGAGTCGGGAAGTTGCGTCTTTTTTCCTTCAAAGAATATCGACCTCTTTTAAATCTATCGTGTTGTCAATTTTAGGATTAGTACCACGAACAACTCTGAGCTGGAAATTAATTAATCTTAAACTGAGATATTTGTAATCAATAAATCATTCGTTAATTTTCGTTAAATTTTACCGTAAAAATTACTGAGACGAATGGTACGCGGCAGCTAATAGGTTTACCGGTTAGTGGTTTTTCGTGGCATTAATATAATTTAATGAAAATTAACGGATGATAAATATGTCATAAATATACAAGTTTTGAGTATTTTTATAGTCGAAAAATTAATTTTGGATAAATTTATCACGGGTGTAACAGCTTGAGTTTTTCCGTGATATTAACCCTTAATTTTACAACTAATAATTTGGAAATTTAATGTGTATTCTTATTAGTTATGCCTAAATGGGTATTTCTCTGGACACCGCTTTCGACAACATGTAGGAGTGAGATGATTTGTTTTTCAGCTTTCATTTGATGGTCATTGACCGGGGTTTCATTAATCATCAAATGCCAAAAGTTTCATGCTTTTCCACCTATAATGAGCCCTTCCTTTTTTTTTTTTTTTGGGCTCTTAAACGTAATTTTACCACCCACCATCTTATTTACCAAATCGATTTAGTACAATAAAAAAGAAGAAGTAGTGAATTTTTGGGGGTGGTGGAGTTTTTGGGGGGGGGCACATAGGACAAAAGTTAGCATTGAATAAGGAGCATGAAGGGGCGGGGGGGTGAAAAGTAAAACCGAACAACGAGGGAAGGACGGGGGAGCACAGAGACAACAATGAGTGGGGGAACAGCAGATCTTTTAATGATTTTTTCCTTTTTTTTCCTTTTGCTGTTGAACGGATCGTCGTCGGTGGTGGGGCCCGCCAGATGAGGACCGTCTGCCCCTTTTTCTGACCAACGCAGCTTGCCCACCTCCTTTTCTCTCTCTCTCTCTCTCCTCTGATGATGAATTCGATTCCCAGTTCTTTCCTCGTCCTCGCCCTCTTTTATTTATTTATTTAATTTATTTAATCTTATTTATGGATCAGCAGATTAGATCAATTAAGATATTACCTCCATTTGCGGCAAAGAACGACCCCATCTTAGATTAGGGGGACGTTTTGATAGCGACCTATCCACAATAATTGACCACAAGCAAGACGTACTTCATCCCTTCATCAGTTGGGGCAATTAACAAAGGGGGGTCGCCTTCACCTTGTTGATTTGTTTATCCAATAATCTAATTCTGTTCCCAAATTGGAGAAGTGTCTAAATAAAGAAATAGGAATGATCGATCCCTAGGCACCCATCTCTTCATCAGTGGGGGCAATTAAACAAAGCGGGGTCGTCTTCCCCTTTTTGGTTTGTTTATCCAATAATCTAATTATGTTCCGGAGTTGGAGAAGTGTCTGTGTAAAGAATAGGAATGATCGATCCCCACACACCCCCCATTCGGGCCACTTTTGCAAGTCTAAGTTGCCCCCACCTTCGTTTTTTAAGGAAAAACTCTACATCCTTTGGCTGTCGCTAGAGGATAGCCTGAGACGGCACTCCATGATGTCTCATCATTTCGATAAAAGAAAAGCTCGGTGCGTCGACATTGACTGACTGGCTGGCCGACGATCGCCCGAGTCATGATTCGCGTGTTCGGTGGTGGCCGCATTATCGTGGGAACGGAATCATTCCGCGTCCCCCTCCCCCTCCCCTTTCGTTCGGGCTAAAGCTACTCCGTGTGTGTGGCTAGATTGATCAATCATTTCGACCCTCTTCATCATTCATGGTCATTAAAAGCGTTCGAGCTAACTTTTCCTTACCCTCCCTCTTCCTTTTGTGCCCGTAATGGTTAGGCAGAGGAGATAGGAGGAGAGAAAAAGGTTCGTGTGTAAGTGTCGGTCATGGAGGGTTGGTCTTTCTTTGTTACTTTTTCTTGTTTTTGGGGGTGGGATTCTTCTGTTGTTCTTTTTGGGCGTTTGAAGTTAAGTGGGCTTTTTGACAAAGATATGATAAAATCTTCCCCAACACAGATTAGCACCAAGTCATGGTTGAGATGATGACGATGATGGGTCAACCATCGCCACCAAATTGGCCCACCACATGTATTTCCACCAGATTTTTTTTCAAAACTTCTAAGTTACAATAAACACCACCAATTCTCCGATTATGACGGCTCCTCCTCGTCCTTACTTTTCAATGGTTTCGTCTCCCCCTTCTTCAGAATTGTTCTTTCCCTCCCGCCTCCGTTCAACATCAACGCGGTGGATCGCTCTTTATTCGGGTCGGTTTGTCCTGGAGAGAATCTCGCGACTTCATTGCTTGTGCGGTTTCGTATTTGGGCGTGATCATCGATGCAATGCCTGTTGTTCTGTCGATGTCGTAGAGATGGCATCATCGTTGTCGTGTGTATACGTTGGTTTTGACCGGGGCCACGATTCAAGACCATTGACCATGGAAAAACGGGGGGGGGGGGGGAGGGAAGCGATGTGCATTGTCCGATTGAAAACAACATCGTTGGTTCTGGTATTAGGCAGGATTCCATTCGGGACTGACTCGCGAAGCATCTCGGGCGCGCCCGTCCTGGTCAATCAAATGCGTCGGCTAGTTTAATCCGGGGAAATTTCCCGCAATCTGACGTGATTCTTGCGGAGTCGTGAAGCAATTAATTTTGGAATTTAGGCCGGAAGGGGATGGGACCACTCATGAACCTCATCTTCTGACTTATATATATTACACGATGTACAACGTGATTATTTTTATATGTTGAAGATTGCATGGCTTGAATTTTTCTCTTCCGCCTTGCCCGGTCATCATGCGTTTTGACTCGAGCATGGTCCAGCATCGACCTGAATTCCTCAATCTCTTAAATGTTGTTTCTAAATTACGTCTCTCTAGGCACAGCCTAACACGAGCGTAATTGAAAACAACTATCGATCCCACATAATTCCCCCCCTTCAGAGATGAAAGCTCCGACTGATCATGCTTACCCACGACGGTGGGGGCCCCGGGTTCCGACGGGTCATCACACCCATAGGATTGCGACCGTACAACATATGGTTATATTTTAATGGGAAAACATGTGATGTTTTGATTCCAATGCTGCTGCTGCTGCTGCTGCTGCTTGGATAATGGCATCTTGGGCGGACATTTTATAATTAGGGATTGTCAAAAGGTGTCTTAAAATCAATTTGTCAAAGTGGCTGTTCTCAACGCGAGGTGATGTCCCACCTTCAAATTATATCATATTTGTTTAATCCGATTTCGTGTGAAACGAGTTGTCTTGGTATAGCGGTGCACTGCACATTGGAATCCTCATGTCACCAACCAAAAGAAAAGCCAACACAAAACCGTACCCTTTTAATTATACCATACTGTATGGAAGTGCCTTGAAAAGGATGTGCGAAATTAAACTAACGCCAACTCCTTTGCTTTGCTCCCATCCACACGTAAAATCACACGTCCCATCCTCACGTGGGTCCGACCCATATGCACACCTTGCTCGACACATATGGATATGTGTATATAACGTCAAGGTGTGTCCAACATGCAGCCAAAAAAAGATTAAAGAAGCCGTACACGCGCGACAGCTCGCTCGTCGTGTACGCACCCGACCATGCCTAGACAAATAAACCTTGACCGTTCACAATAAGAGCCTCTAGACAAATCTAAAAGGGCCAAAGCTTCTGCAAGTACCCACGTTTGATTGGACACCGCCCGAGCAGTTTTAAATCACTTGAGGCCGAGATTTGCCGTATTCAACTTAGCCTCCTTTTTCATTGCTTTTTCTCTCCCCCAATACACGTTATTCTCGCGCAGGGATTGATGGGTGAACAGGAAGTGACTGGCACCACAAGACACATTCAAACCAGAGTAGATCCAGTTCACATCCGCAGCTCTGGCCCCTCTCGAGTAAAAAGATCACACAAGTCAAGAAGGAGAGCAGCTCCTCGTCAAGGACGGCACTGTTTGGGAAGTGGGGACACGGTGTAAATGGGTGGAAATGGGCATCGACATGAGTAGCCCACTTTAAAGTGACATGAGACCCATGCACATCAAGAGCGCACCCCCATATATGCTCCAAAATCTTTGAGTAGTTTGAGGCGGGGCCACCGGGATTATATGGACAGTAGTAGGGGGAGCACATCACATTATTTGTACACATTGAGAATATGGATGGATCCGATCGAAGTCGTCGACGAGGGAAGCAAAGGGATGAGAAGTGCCGTGATGTGGAACCCGCCCACCACTCTTTTTCCTTTTTCTTTCGGCCTTTCTCCTTGTGAAAAGGAGCAGTCGTCAATCAATGTTCCATCAATCTCTCGGAAAGCCCTTGATAATTCTCGTTGCTTTCTCTTGTTTCCCCTGCTGATTTTTATGTTCCCCTCCTTTAACATACCGGCCCCACCCCCCACACACACAACACCCACCCCCCCCCATCTCACCAGGACTGATTGGACCACCCCCGCACAGGTAGGTCAAATTCGGAATCAAGGGGCTCTTCACATCGAATGGGACATCTCAGGAGTCGTGCCCGTCACAGCTTCCTCCGCATTGAAAGCCCCCCCTTGAGATAAGAGAACGAGTTCGTGTTGGGGCCTTTCATGCAACTTTGGTTTCTACTTTACAGTGGTGGAATGGAACAATTATCCTTTTTCAAAACGAGTTCCCTTTTGCTTTGCTTTCCCTCGGTCGCTTCGTTAAGTGGGCTGCTATATCCTTAAAAGAAGAAAAAAGAAAAGGGTAAGTGGGGTCATGATGATGATGGGTGCACAAGTATATAATTGAGAATCCATGAACCTGCCAAAAGTAAGAGAGAAGAAACCCGATGCTCTCCTTGAAATCATGACCCATTGTTGCGGTTCTTTTTCATAGCACAAGGAATTCTCTCCTTTTCGACGTGGGAATTTCAAGGAACCTGCGATGAGTCTGCTTTACGTGAGATTGCAACTAGGAGTGATGGGTGTGGAGAGATGGTGACATTGTTTACTGCAGATTTCAAATCAGAGAAGGGAGCTCCCACCCCACCCCACTATGGAGGATCGAGCGAAAAGAGGAGAATAAAAGGAAACAGAAAAAAGGAGAGGAAAAAAAGAAAATTAAAGTAAGACGAAAAGGAGACTGTACTTGGGAATAAATTCCATTTTTGTATTTTCAGGTTTGATGGTGGTGGATAACATTTCGATGGGTGTGAAGTGTGAACATCAGCTTCTTCCACTACCATTTTATCTCCATGTTTTGGGACCCTATCATATCTCACAGCATATCCGTTAGGTGTGGCTGCAAAACCCAATATGTTAAGCATCTTATGCAATCTTTAGTGTTTGACCTGATATCCAAGATTTGATCGCTTACACATGTTTGTGAGCCCAACTTAATGTAAAAATCATAATGATCGAGGATGTAGGATTAGTTTGTGATATGACGCGCGGAGTACTTTGCTATCTTGGACTGAAAAAAAATCTCCCCCCCCCCCCCATTTATATCGCTCGTGTCCTGCATGAACCGATGCTTAGCTATACACTAAAATACATACACCGGCAATTGAGTTTTAGTTACCAATGGGTACAAGTCATAGTTAAGTGAGAAGAAGAGGAAGTGTTCTGTGTGAGAAGATAATAAGCTGTGTTTTTCACTCTATTAGGCGCATAACGTTTGGAGTGATTGAAGTTATGTTAATTAAAATTCAGAAAGTTGGTGATAGCTTCGTGAAGAAATTAAACACCCGAATGTGAATCTATCACCGAGTGTCGAGAAACTATTCTCTTGGTAGGGTATTGATATAGTGAACATTCATAATGCAACTTCTTGTTTTCTCATCTGCACCGAGCATGACTTGTTTGACAAAAGCGATCTTAGAGAAGGAAATCATTGTACGCACATTACAGGAACCAAAGCCATCAAACGATCCTTGTAGCTTCCCTCTCGTTTCCCTGTTTCCTTCCGGGAACTCGGCGTCCTCCAACCTCAGGAGTATTATAACTAGTCGGCACTTTGGAAGACATTATTTGTTAGGTGGGTCCACATGAATATATTAGGCAAAGCGGCGAAACAATCGAAAGAAATGGAACCAAAAAACTGCACCTTCAACTAAACATCATTCGCCGAAAATGGTCGTTTGTTTTCTCAATGAAGTTTTTTCAACTATAACCCTCTCCACAATGTGTCATTAGATGATTTTAGGTGACTGGCTCGTGTGACTTACATGTTTAGCAGAGAGACGCAATTCGCGTGTGACTTACATGTTTAGCAGAGAGACGCAATTCGCCGTGAATCAGGTGATGAAACCGACTGAAAACCCCGTTCACTAGCTCATGCTATATTAAACAAAAGGGAGGACGGATCATGAGTCCACATTACATATACTGCAGAGTCTATTGACAGTGATAACTCAGCTTTAAATTCGTGTCCGTGTACATTTCGGTCCGAAGTGTGACTTCTGAAGTAGACAGTGCTCATCTCAGAACCCACTACTTCTCAAGTTCATGGCATAAATGCATCAAATGAATCGGTAGCAATCGCATTACAGCAGCATCAATCATGCATGCTTGAGACTTTCTTCACTCCAACTAAACATATCCCTAAAGAAATAATCTCCAGCTTTTCCTGAAGATTGCCAACCATCCCTGGTCAGTTAAAAGCTTTGAAATGGATCGCTAAACCTTCTTCATCGTGGTAGACCGCTGTGAAACCATCTCCAGATTAAGTTTCACAGAATGGAACCTTTTGCCTCTCTCTTTCCATGTAATTGAAACTGGCAGGGAAAAAGCTAAAAAGATATCTCACCATGTCACCTCAGCGACAGCCTTAAAGTTCCATAAGGAGATAAAGCTATAAAAAAAAAAAAAATGTAGGAGGAATGATAACCAACATGAAATCAAAAGGACAGGCCCGCTGACATTGAAATAATATCATTACCAAAATAATGTGACCCAGTACAACTCCTGTCAACTCAAATCACATTGTTGTTTAAAGCCTTGGATGACATATTCCCACCTAGCTTTGTTCATAGGCCAAATGCTGAGAAACAGATAAAAATACGCAAGAAACGTGCAGGTTCTGTTCTTTGACTAAGTCTTTTCGATGGAAATCCCGAGTCTTACAGCAGATGGCGTCTTCCGTAGTGCAATGAAGTGTGAAACTTGAATTTCTGCAAAAGAAGACAAAATTAAGTAAGTGAAATGAAAAGCTGGCTTTAACCAGCTCGGCTCATTATTCAAACACATGGTTCAATGAATACAAGGTGAATCTCATCCTCAAAAAAGTTCAGGTACATTTCCAACATGGTGGTGAATTTCCAGCGAATTCCTCTATACAAAAGCTACAAACAAATCGACAGCTTTTTATATGCAATTTGTTAGAATTGTAACAAGGAAACTTGGCATTCTAAACTTATAGTAATTCAATAGCCAATAGATCTGTCACCACTGAAAGCATATATTAAGTGAATCAAAAGTTTCGCCATGTTGAAGATCTGCCTTGACACTGCTAAACTTCTGTGCATTATGCAACAGGCCATACTAATTAACTAAATTGGCACGAGAACAAGAAAACATATCATTATCATTATATCATCGGTACTTTTTCCCCTACACACATATTATATGAAGGAGAAAAGGACTGATCATAAGCTATTGAGAAGTTACTTACATGTACAGATACATTGGCAGATGTTACTGATATTTAGCCCCATGCCATAGAACAAGCATAATTAACAACGAGCTTACCATCAAAGCCGAAATTCTGCATCAATCAGATTGCCATAAATCATGTGAGAAATACAGTTAAAAGTAGTTATTCTCATTCAAAATGATAGTATATCCATATAACGCTGTAAGAAGATAAACCCTTTTAAATGGAAAGACTGATACAGTCAGCAATATATCCGTTTTACACAATAGATAAGAGATTAACTCTGTCAGAAGTTTTCAAAACTTCCCACGACTCCCACAGAATGAACAATCTTCCATAATGACTAACCACTAGTAAACTGACCAAACTCTGTCAGAAGTTTTCAAAACTTCCCACGACTCCCACAGAATGAACAATCTTCCATAATGACTAACCACTAGTAAACTGACCAAAATAGCAGATGATTGCTGGTATGATTGCCGGTATGATTGCTACCCAATATCCCTAACTAGTTGGGTCAAAGTCTTTGAGAAAGGGGGACTCCTTCAAGAAGCTTCCGCCCCAAGTAGTAAAATTCATGGATTTCAAATTTTCTATCTGCAGCTGTTTCTTTAGAGAAATATTCACCATTAGGTTCAGGGCATAATTCTACGAGTAAGAACCACAAACAAAGACGCACATGTCCCCAAATGGTCAACTACTTATTTAACGCTACATCTACCTCCCGTGTCCACTTCTACAATGAAAACACCAAGTTCTGTGCTTAGTTACCTACGTTTCATCATCATCATCTAGGCATTATTTCTTATTTAGCTAATTGAATAAATATAACAGAAAGAGAGAAACTACCGCAATGGAATTCTACTTACAGAATTAAGAGGAACAGCAATGTAAAATATGCAATATTGAAAGCACTTGCCTCGTACAGATCATTCACCAGTTCATCTGGGTTGGGCGAGAATGCGCTGTTTACATAGACAAACTGCCCGAAAAAAGAGAGAGTGGGAAAAAAAGATATTTGTTAAGGTACAATTTACGCCTTCCAAAAAATAGAAACATACCAGAACCAGCTACCTACCAATGTCTCCCGGTGAAGTTGTCGGCAAAGAAAGTCAATCACTTTGGCAAATTTTTCTGCCCCAGAAATCTGTCGTTACCATAGTGATCATCACATGAATATCAAAGATTCAATAGTTCACTATATCACCGCATTCAACGATTTTTCTCATGGAAAATAGATACATCAACTTATGCCACCAAAGCTTTAATATTAGAACACATTCTTGCAAACCTGATGAACACTGGTTTCCAAGGAAAAATCCTTTTTAAAAAATGGAGTTAGGTATGAGAATGGCCTCGCCAAGCATTTAATCTATTAAGTTTCAAGATCATGGGCAGTAAGTGATCAACAACAACGATCTGGTAATATCCGGTGTAAATCTATATACAATTGTCCAAGAGTGGAAGATTTTTGCCTTTCAAATCTTGGTTCATCTATAGAACAGAGATTAAATTGATATCATTTAAAAGAACCCCCCAACTTCCACTGTTAAATATTATCTTACTTGCAGACTGAACCTCTATTCCTGACATGAGACATCTGACCCGAAGCAAAGTCAGTTCAAACCAGAACCGCCTACAAAGATGCATGAACACTGACCTGAATCAGCCCTCTGTCAAAACTATAACCTAACCAAAATCAACAGCGGAAGCATTCCAATCACACTATATTTCTGATATTCAATCTCACAGCTCAAGATATCTCATCAGCCTATGACTAAACTTAACACCAAAATGGAGGCACGACTCGAAGAGATAGGACTAAGTTTCACCACTCAAAGGCTTCGCTAGGTCCACAAGCACCTAACATTGAAATGGAATAAATTTACGCAGAATGGAATTCCTTCCCCCACTGCCGTTTGGATGATTTAAAATCCCCTCTCTGAAATAGATAAGTTGGGATTTCACGGTTTAATGCGACCGATGAATTGGCGAATACTCCCATTGCCATCTACTATTATTGTCCCCTATGTCAGATAATCCAGGGCCGCGCCGCGGAAATTTAATTAAACAATCAACCTTGACAGTTGGCTCAACATACCACCACCATATTCGCATTCCCTTGTCTGTTCAATTTCGTGTTATCGCTGCAAAAACCTTCGAAGTTTGAAAGAAGCATTTGATCAAGCACGTACAGTGCAACCTTGAATTCATTCGGCGAAAAATTAACTCCCGCGTTACGACGCAACCAAATTCTACGTACGAATCGTTAATCGCCACCGCGCCATGTCAAGAAACAGTGAAATCACCGGCCAATTCCACAATGAATCAAGCGACGCCAAAGAGCCAGCAACCGCACACGGAAACACGCGACACGAGCCCGATGCATGTCACGCCGTTGAAGAAACTAAGGAGCAATACCACTGACCTTGAATTTGGCTTGCTTCAGGATGGGAGCATCGCCGGTGGCCCTCAAGTGGACAACAACTGCAAAACATCACAAGAAATCCGCAGACCACAATGCCCACGGAATCAAATTCTGGCAAACCAAGCAGTCAAATTCAACACCCAACGAGAAGGAAACGACGAAAACAGCTTGGGGAGGGGAGGGGATGGGGGGGGTGGGGTGGCGTGGTGGGGGTTTCTTTCTCTCGAGTTCGTTCCGGGGACTCACTCTTGCGATCTGAATTGGGAGAATCGGACGCCATTTGCTATCGGAAAACTGGGAATCGCTTCAAGAAAACATCGAGCGGAAGCACTGCGAAAGATCGCTGAAGCAAAGTCATGGAATTTGACCTTTTTCATTTTTCGAATTTCGAGCCCATTTCGTACTTTTCTCTGCGAGGGTTTGGTTGTCCGTGGGCCTGTTATTTGTCTGGGCTTCGTGCGATGCCTTCCGGAGGGCGAAGCCCATCCATTTTGAAGGACCTCGGCGGAAAGTTAAATGAAGGTATCTTCTAAAAGGCATTTTCACGCAATAAACAAAAATTACAACTGGAAGTAAAATTTAAATCTAAAAAAATAAACTAAGTGATTTTTAAACCATTTTCGTATATATATCCTGAAATTTGGACCGAGTTTTTATTATGTTGGTAATTTGGCTTTCGAACGTGGGGCTTTCGATATTTTCTCGTGCCAGCGTTCGAGCAATTTCTGGAAAGCCGAGGTCCCTGATATTGAAATGCCTTGCCTAACATTTTTCAGAGAACAAAGCAAGTGTATATTGTTTTCAGAGTTCTGGCTTCCGATCAAGCATTCCAGTCGTAATTAAAGACGTGTAGATTATACGATCGACCATTACTAATATAGCATTAATATTTGTCGCCACAAGCCCCGGGACTCGTTGACCGAGCCCTATTGGATCGAGTCATGGTACGTGCCCATAGCAACTCGCGATACCATTTCCTAATACTGTAACGATACGTATAATGTGATGTGACGAATTGAATGTTTCTTCCGTACTAGCGAGTTTTTGTCGAACAGTATCTTATCACGGCCCCACATTGATTCATCAACATAAAAAGGTACGAAATTGCCTTTTGAGGTTCTTGCACTTTAAGTGAACGCACGACTCCAAGAAATTGTGTCGGGGACGACCGAAAATTCATAGAGTCACGACCCCCGTTCCACGCGAGACGATGTAATTGAACGATGCTTTGCTAGGATGCCCATCGAAAGGAGAAAGTATTCGGTGTTTGCATGGTACTACGTCGTAGGTTGGCACGGCATGTATTTTTTGCTGAAGCTCAATCACAACTTGACACATCTTGATGACTTGGACAAATATTCACTACAAAAAAACCCATGATTAACGACGAAATTTGCGACGAAAATTAGGCCAAAATCCATCGCAAATATAATTTGCGACGGAAAAAATTCCATCGCTACTAGGTTGTCACAAATTTTTGCGACAGAAAATTTCAATGTTCGTCGCAGATTTGCGACGGACACTCATTCGTCGCAAATAACTTGTCGCAAATGATTCGTCGCAAATTTGTGACGAACAATATCCGTCACAAATAGTTCGTCGCAAATGATTTGTCGCAAATTTGTGACGAACAATATCCGTCCCAAATAGTTCGTCGCAAAAATCGTCGTAAATTTCACCGTAAATTTCGTCGCAAAATTGCGATGAACATTTTCCGTCGCAAAAATTCGTCGCAAATTTCCGACGGAAATTTCGTCGCAACAATCCGTAAAAAAAATTCGTCGCAAATGGTTCGTTGCAAATTTCATCGCAAATTCCTCGCCAAAATTCGTCAGAAAATTTGTCGCAAAATTCGTGGCAAAATTATCGGAAAATTCATTGCAAATGTGCTCGCAAAATTTGAAGCTAAATTCGTTGCGAAATTCGTTGCAAAATTCGTCGCATGATATATTCTGCTCAAATTAGCCACGAACTTAATTTGTCGCTATTTATTTGTCGCAAATGAAGCACAAACTGTAATGGTTGAAAATTCGTCGCTAAATATTCGTCGCAAATTTTACACTATTTCCGCTAAGAAATCTTATCAATATTAATAGGAATGCATTAATGAACATCATGTAATACATTCAAAACAAACAAAGAACACGAGACAACCATAAATTCCGTTTTAGAAATAGAAAACGACCAAAGCAGACACAATAACATATAAGTGAAAAAAAAAACTGAAAGACAATGGACACCTACAGAAGGGCAGCTTTGGTACTCGGCAGGACACCAAAAGAAGTCACTTCTGTCGACACCTGATGAAACGTGGATACATAAATAAAGATATTCAATAAGTCCAAAATATAAAATAAGCGTTTATGCATGGATGTGGATCTACGTATAAAAAAACAAGTAAGGGTTAACAAAAAAACGATTCAGGGCGAATAGCAATGTTTTTACATATGAATATGAGTCAACTTATGTATTAAAAGATTGTGAAGCTAGCTTACCTGCGATTTTGGGAATTTTAACTAGAGAGGACCGAGAAAATCATCATCATCATCAGCAAACGTAGCATCATCGTCTTGACTGTTATTGTGCGCATCACCTAATGGATTGGCAGGAGGTACAGGAGGAATCTCATAGAGATTGAGGTTGAGGTGTCGCATAACGATTTCTATTTGTTGTTGCAAGTTATTTATTTGTTGGTCCTTCTGTACAAGTACATTTCTCAGATGATCCACTTCTTATGTCAATTGCTCGTCATGTCGTGACCTCCGTCGACCAGTCGCATTGGATAATGAAGTTCCAGCATGATGCGGCATGTATATCCTTGACATTGATCCCATCCCAAATATTTTTCCTTTTTTCATTTCATCCGTTGCCTCCACCCATAATGCCATATTGTCACCTGATGGTTCAGACGTAGCACCCCCAGCACTACCACTAGCATTGCTCATTAAAAGTTCATTATATTTATCCTACATTAACAATATAGATGAAAATAAAATAACTTTTTATATATAAATATAAATATATATTGAAAACATTCAGGGTTGGCATTCTAGTTTTCAAAAATCCAAATGTATAAATTTACATACCTTAATAGCTTTTGGGAGATCACCAGTCTATGTCTTATATTTCTTTTGAAATATGCATTCAAATGTAGCTGCAAATGTCGGTTCCGTCCCCAATTCCTGTGCCTACAATATGTGAACATGAATAATTGAATTAAATTAACTTATAATTTATTTAACAGACTTACTAGTCGTTTGCGATACTCCCCAATGTTGATAGAGCCCCTAGCATATGTTGTTGCCCCGTCACTAGAACTAGAAGAATGATTTTTCTTATTCTGCTCACTGATTTGCCAAATCTTTTCAGTTTCCCATATTCTATTTATTTTCGCCCAATTGTCCGCTGTGATGAATGACGGCTTCACGTGCTTGGTCTTCGCTCTATTCATCACATTGCGTATACAATCACCGACTTTCTTGTTGAAAATTCTTCTGATTTCATTCTCTTCCTCTTGATCTCACCTAAACTTCCGCTGCAATCAATACAAATAAAATTTGAATGTTATTATGATGGTCACATATCCATTACCATGCACCAGACAATATAATACACTGAACTTAGTTGGTGAGAAAATAGACTATATAAAACTTACCTAGAACTCATTCACCACAAATCTTTCATTTTTTGTGGAACACTTCTGAAATTAATATACTGGCCAATCCAATAATTTTTTACTATTTTATTCAGTTGCCGCACAACAACCAGAGCATTTGCGAATCTGCACATACACGGAAATTGTGCAACATCGAAAATTAACGGGATATCCATATTTAAAGCCATAAATATTACATATACTAAAATAAAAATGAAGTACTTACAAATCGCCAAATGGGCATATAATGCTCCGGTTATCTTCTTCACTCGTATTTTCGTCATTGTGCAATTGTTCTGCTGAATAATACGGTGGAACGGAAGGAGATGGAGCTAAAGGAGATGGAACCGGAGGACATTCAGCTCGCACGTGGCCAACTCCCTTAACATCTTCTTGCGTGTTGGAGGAAGGGCCAACGTGTCCATATTGTGACGGAGGATATTGTGGTTGAGGGTTAGATGAAAGGACAGGGACAGAGGAAATGGACTGGGACGGGGACGAGAAAGAGGTTGGTCTTCCATACATGTGATCTCCACGTTTAAACTGACAAGTACGACAGTTAGGCAAATATGTAAAAACATATTAACACGTATTAAGGACACATGACTTACATGATGAAACTTACAATTTTGGTGTAAAAGCGGACAATATTTCGTCGAAATGAGCCAAATGCCCAGTGGTTATGTTGTGCAATTTCTTACGAACAAATATGTCTTGAAAATATTGGCAGAAATTAATTGGAAGCATGTTTGACAAAAAATTACACGTGAAAGCGAAATCTGATTGATTTATTGAATTTTTTTGCCCCCCAAAATTTCGTTGTGAACGTAAAAAAATTTTTATTTGTTCTGAACGTGGGTGACCACATGTATTCTACGTAATTGATATAGTTTTTTAGTAAAAAAAATGTTATTAATTTTACACTTTTGTTGGGAAACTAAAAAAAATTAAATTTCACTAAAATGGGGTTTGGCCACGGATTTTGTACAACATTCTGTAAATTTGTGAAATTTTTAATTTTCCAATTTTTTAAAAATTTTTAAATTTTTATTTTATTTTTCTTGGGAGCGAAAAAAATTTAATTTCAATAAATGTGGGTGGCCACATGTATTCTAAGTCATTCTGTAAAGTTGTGAAAATTATTAATTTTGCATATTTTGAAATTTTCTCCAACACGTTAAAAAATTAACATTGCACTAAATGTGTTTGGCCACATGTATTATAAGACGTTCTGTGTATTTTTGAAATTTTTTAAATATTTAATTTTTTTAAGCAACCTAAAAAAAAATTAAATTTCATTGAAAGTGGATGGTCACATGTATTCTAAACAATTCTGTGCCGTTTTCAAATTTTATATTTTTGTTATGATTTTTCCATTTTTTAGTACGAAAAAAATAATTACATTTTCTACCGGTGTGATCACATGTATTGTACATTAGTTTGAAAAATTATTTTTCTTTATCTTACTTTTACATTTTCTAAATTTCAGTTAAAGTTTGTGGCCACAGTTATTTTTTGTTATTTTGTGATATTTTGAAAATTTACGTTTTTTAATTATAAAAAAATAATTAGCAACAACTTTAATATTTTCTCCAAATCTGCTTGTTGAACATTTTGTTACAATTTTTATTAATTCTACAAGAATTAATCCATTTTCATGCATTTTATTTTAACTAGCATAATTGACAAATTAGCCATTCGGTGACACAATTACACAAATTAAACATTCGAATTAACCATTTCACATAATTGACAAATTAACTCATAATTGCACCCGAGCGTTATTGTATGGTTTAATCAGCGACATAATTAACAAATTACCCATTTGAACATTGATCAAAGCCACATGCAAAGTATAAATTGACCCATAACTTAACTAACCAAAAAAGCATTAATTAATCACTAAACATGTCTGATTAGTACACAGTACAGTATGTAGGATTAAGAGCATTACGTACGGTGTCGAGCGGTGAGGGTGTTGGATCGCGGCTGGGAGGCGACTGGGCGGCAGCTAGCCGGCGACTGGGCGGTCGCCGGACGCAACTGGCCGCGAAATGGGCGCTAGCGAAGGTGGCAGGCCGCGATTGGAAGGCGGCGATGGAGGCCGGGTAGCGGATCGACGCGGAATGAACAACGGGCGGCGGTCGGGCGAACTCAGCTGAGCCGGGGTGGCGTGGGGAGCGACGGGGGCCGACGGGGTGGGGCGGGGAGCTCCGAGTTGACGGCACGAGTTGGCCGGGGCGGTGCAGGGAGTGGCGGGGGGTGACGGGGCGGACAGGGGAGCAGCGAGCCGATGGCGGGGAGCGTCGGGGGGCGATGGCTGATATCCGTCGAGGGCCGACGGTGGGGCAGGGGGCCGCGGGCCCAGCTGCACCGTGACGGCGGTCGGGTGGCCAGATCTGGCCGGGCAGGCGCGGGGAGCGGCGGGTAGCGACGGCGTGGGGAGAAATTTCCAAGGAGGGTCTGGTGGGGATGGCAACGGCAACTCTGTTGCACAGATGGACCGATCGTGCGAGGTCGGCCGGGGAAGAAGAAGAAAACTTTGTGATGGACAAACCGCGTCCGTCGCAAACCGCAAATTTGAGACGGATAGTGTCGGTCCGTCGCAAATTTGCAACGGACAATGTTGGTTCATCGCAAATTTCCGACAGACAGATAATCGAGTCCGTCGCAATTTCTCCGGCGCTGGCGATGGCAACTCAAATGGCGACGGGAACGGTTAATTTACGACAAACTTTAGGTTTCCGTCTCAAATTTGCGACGGGAAAAAAAAATCCATTGCAGATATCAGAGGGAAATTTTTTGTCGGTTTTAAATTTGCGACGAAATACAAAAATCTGTCGCAAATATGTTTGGGAGGGAATTTTTCCCATCTGAAATTTGCGATGGATAATGCAAGTCCGTCGCAAATTTGCGACTGAAATTTTTTGCTCAAAATTCGCGACGAACTATGATATTCCGTCGCAAATTTGCGACGAACCGATATTCGTACGTCGCAAATTTGGGACTGAATTTTTTTGTCCAAAATTTGTGACGGACGAAGAGGATCCGTCGCAAATTTGTGACGGACAGATATGGATCCGTCGCGAATTTGCGACGGACGGATTTCCGTCCGTCGCGAATTCACGACGGATGATATTTGTCTGTCGCAAATTTGAGATTGAATTTTTTGTCCAAAATTTGCGACGGACTAGGAAGATCCGTCGCAAATTAGCGACGGACTAAGAGGATCCGTCGCAAATTAGCAACGGACAGATATGGTTTTGCAACCACAAAGCATCACTATCATTTTTGGCATAACCAAATAATAGTTTAGTTCCAAAAATCTCATAAATTTTCTTTGAAAACTTCCGATTAAAACAATTTGTTATATAATCAATTTAATACGACAATTCACGGCATAATCATGACCATTCAAGCTGAAAATCATAATTTGAGATACAAGATTTTCCGAAATAATAATGAATAAATTTGGAAATTAATTAATTAATAATATCCGAAAATAATTTATTTTCAAAAACTCAAAATATTTTCTCGAATCATAAACATTCAAATCATTTGCCAAATATGCCAACTTATACGGCGAAATCCAATATTGGCATCACAATTTGACGTTAGAAATTTTTCGAAAATAATAATATTTAATTTCGGAAATTAGTTATTTAATAATAAAATATTAATATTTAAAACCGAAAATAATTTATTTAATAATAAAATAATATTTAATTTCAAAATAAATTTATTTAATAAAATAATCAATAACGATAAAATAATTGATAACCTATCATCACATAACGATAGCCTATCACGATCTCCAACAGTAACTTATCACCCGACGATAACCTATCACCAAAAGTTATCGAATAATCTAACATTAACTTAATCTAAATCTTAATTAAACTACCATAAGTAAGTTTAACACCTTGAACGAGGGATTAGGGATTAACTTACTCGGCTAACGACGATGATGACACGAGGACGACGACAGCGGCGAGGGCGATCCGCGGTGTCCTTGAATTGCTCCGGTGAGTGGCGAATGGGCGACAAACGAGCGCGGCGAAGGGAGTGGCTGCTGTGAGGCTGTTCTAGGCATGAACAACAACTGGTGGTGGTGGTTTGAGGTGCCGAATAGTGGCGGCAAGCGGCGGAGGCGAACGGTGGCTGAACTGGCGAGAGGTGCTTCTCGCGCTCGGCTTGGGTGAACCAGCGATGGGAGGCTCCGGGCGACTGGGGCCAGTGCCACTCAGCTAGGGGGAGAGCTGGGACGACAGTGGTTCATGGCGGGGAGGAGCAGCGCTCGGCGGTGGTGGACGAAAGGCGGGCGGACCGGCAAGGACACGACTTGCGTGCGGCTTGGCGGTTCGACGATGGGCGGCTTCGGGGAGATGGCGGTAGCGCGGCTCGACTAGGGCGGAGCCGGGATGGCGCGGCGAGTGGCTGGTTCCGGCGAGAGGTAGTCGCCGTGAACAGAAACAGGAGTAGGAAGCCAGAAGACACGCGGGTAGAAGCAAACTAGCGAAGGAGAAGAAGAGAAAAAGAAAAAAGAACAAGGGGGGAAAGGATAGGGTTTGGTGGGGGGGTCAGACGCGACGCAGAGAGAGAGAGAGCGAGAGCGAGCGAGAGAGAGAGAGAGAGAGTGAGTGAGTGGGGTCACACGCACTTAAATGCGATCTGACGGCCACGATTTAAATCCGAAGGCGATCCAACGGTTATGAAAATCCTAATTAATAATTAGGAGAAAAGGGCCAAAATAAAATAATTGAAACCCACTACGAGGGTAGTCTACCAGTTCAAATCCGCACCTGGTCAAAATTTCACTTTTCACCTATCTTGGGTAATATCGAGGTGGGCCACAATAATATCGACACAATCCAATTAAATTCGTCATGAAATTCTGAAAAATTCGACACCAAAATTCGAGCTCTAAATAACTGCCAAATTTGATCGAAAGTGATTCTAGCGAAAGCTCAATTTTAAAACAATAACCGAGAGTGATCAGTTTCCGGACGAGATTTTACTATAAGTACATTGATGAATTACACGTTTTATAAATCCCAAAAATGGATCGAAATTCGGAATGTCATAAGTAGAAAGGCAGATAAGAAAGAAGCTAAAGTGCTTGAGAACAGACAACGGAGGAGAATATAGGTACATACCATTCCTAGAACTATATAGAGCTGAAGAAATCATACGTCACTTCACAACATCAGATACACCACAACAAAACGGTGTAGCTAAGAGGATGAACATGACACTTTTGAAAAGGGCTCGGAGTATGAGGCTGAATGCAGGGCTGAGTAAAAGTTTCCGAGCAGAAGCAGTTAATATGATATGCTATTGCATTAATAGATCTCCATTTACAACCATTGAATGTAGAGTTCCTGAGGAGGTATGGACAGGTAATCCGATCGACTATTCTGGTTTGAGAGTATTTGGTTGTCTAGCCTATGTTCATGTACAAAGTGGACATCGTTTCAAGTTAGACTCAAAGTCTAAGCAGTGCATCTTTCTTGGCTATAAGAAGGGTCTGAAAGGATTCAAGCTATGGGATCTAAATGTATGGAAGACCGTAGTTAGTAGAGATATTGTCTTTAATGAATCTGACATGGTGAAGGCAAGCAACAGTTCACATACAAATGACAGAAGTGAAGAAGGATCTACTGTGCAAGTGGAGTAAGGTGAACCAAAAATAGTGGGAGGAAGGGAATCATCTAGTAACTTACCAGAATCACAGGAGATAATAAAAGATACCTACACCATCGTAGAAGGTAGAGGAAAACGTACTCACAAAGCACCTATGAGAAATGAGCTTGAGAATATGGTTGCTTATGCTCTCACAGTAGGTACAGACGATCCATCTTCTTATTAGGATGCAATATCTGATGCTGATAGTAATAAATGGATGTCAATTATGATGGAAGAAATAGGATCCTTACAGAAAAACAGGACTTGGAAGATTGTGGAGAAACTTAAAGGGCAAAAAATCATTGGGTGTGAATGGATCTTTCGCAAGAAAGAGGTAGTGTCTAAGAATGAGCAAGTAAGGTACAAGGCTAGACTTGTAGCTAAAGGATATGCACAGAAGGAAGGGGTGGATTATAATAAAATATTCTCTCCAGTAGTAAATCACACTTCCATTCGGGTTCTACTTGCCTTGGTAGCCATGTTTGATTTTGAGCTAGAGCAACTTGATGTGAAGACGGCGTTTTTTCATGGAGACTTGGAGGAACAGATTTTCATGGAGCAACCTGACGGGTTCAAAGTGTCAGGAAAGGAAGATCGCATTTGTCTACTTAAGAAGTCACTTTATGGCCTTAAGCAATCTTCGAGACAGTGGTACAAACGCTTTGACTCTTTTATAGTAAAAATTGGCTATTCGAGAAGTGAGTATGATTGCCGTGTTTATTTTAATGTGTCAAATGATAATTCGATTATTCTTTTGATGCTTTATGTTGATGACATGATCATTACTGCTAAGGATATGCATGATATTATCTCTTTAAAGTCCTTGTTGAATAATGAGTTTGAAATGAAGGATCTCGGTACTGCTAAGAGAATCCTTGGTAAGGAAATTCATAGAGATAGGAATGCAGGTAAACTCTGGGTATCTCAAAAGAGGTATGTTGAAAAGGTGCTTGAGCGTTTCAACATGAATAAAGCTAAACCAGTGAAGACACCATTAGCTAGCCACTTCAGGTTATTTGAACAGCAATGCCCCACAAAACATGAGGAGATTGAGGAGATGTCTCGAGTTCCCTATGCTAGCGCAGTTGGGAGTCTCATGTATGCTATGGTGTGTAGTAGGCCAGATTGATCTCGTACAGTCAGTGTTGTTAGCAGATACATGAGTAATCCAGGGAAGGAGCATTGGAATGCAGTCAAGTAGATCTTTAGATATCTGAGCAGGATTGCAGACTTGGGTATTATGTTCAGTCGCAACGGAGGTTTAAAGGAGCTAGCGGGATATGTTGATTCAGACTTTATCGGTGACCTAGACAGGAGGAGGTTTACTACAGGATATGTCTTCGCATTAGCTGGTGGACCTATCTTATGGAGGGCGATGCTCCAGTCCACAATTGCATTGTCTATTACAGAGGCAGAGTATATGGCAGTTATAGAAGCTGCTAAGGAAGGGCTTTGGTTGACTGGGTGTCACGCCTCGAACCCTAAGGACGCGCAACATCCTGCTTCGGTCATTGAGATGCGACGTCCCAGGACTCGTCGCCGACTTTTCATTTTATCTTTTAAAACGCATGCGGAAGCGAACACAACAAACCCCAGACAACGACAATAAACAGGGATAATAGAAGAAAACCAAACACAACAGTATTTTAGTTCTCATTGGATTAATCTCCGGGAATATTCTTACAAGCCCACTTTGGGCACTACCACAAAAAGGCCAGCAAAAAGAAAGGCTAGGGTTAATCTACTCTAACCAAAACAGTTCCCGGGCCTAATCCTCAGGGACCAACCAAAACTGCGGTACTCCGAACCGCACTAGAAGCAACAGCGTACTAAGGCTTTGAAAAGGTTTAACAACAAATGAGATAAAATTTTAATAAGTTAATGGCCTAAGCCCCGCCCCGCTTAGGAAGCCAACTTGCACGGGGGTCCCTAACAGGCACAACAGCAACAACAGCAGTAACCACAGGCATCCTTACCTCGCCTTGATACACACGTTGATGAAATGCATATGTCGCATACCCGGAGCATTTAAATAAATTATCCATGCATTAATGCATCACAGTCGCGCGTGTCTCGATTATAAGATAGAATTCACTTGGGCATATCCCATACCATGCCTAGCAATTTCTACCACATAATCAGGCACTATGCATCACACGTATTTCAATTATTACGCCCCCTCGGGGCCACTACACATTAAGCGATACGCAGCAAGATGACAGTCTACCGATAAAAACCGAGCTCCGTCCCACCCCGTTGGGCACGGCTACGTCAAACGATATACATGATGACGGCATTCTAATACGGCAACATCAAACGATACATAGTAAGATGGTATTCCGTAAGGAGCATCAAGTCCGGCCTCGGGCTGCGATAAGGCATCTGGGGTATCGGCACTCCAGATTATCCCCAGGCATCCGATAAATCGGGCATCATCAAGCGATACACAGCAAGATGGCTCCAACGTGTGACCACACGAGCACACAAGCATTCCGATCAATTATTATCTTTTCAATTAGCCCATGCATACATGAATCATGCTCTAATTAATGCCATACAACAATATCACATGGTCACACATGTAACCGTCAATCAATTTGCAAGCTTTGGTAACGACACAAGTATTGATCACAAAACATCACTATCAATTTTTGGCATAACAATAAAAACAATTTAATGCCAATAATCTCGTAAATTTTCTTGAAAACTACCGATCAAAATAAATTGTCATAAAAACAATTTTATACGACAAATCATGACATAAACGCCAACGTTCAAGCTAGAAATCATAATTTGAAATTATAAATTTTCCGAAATAATAATAATTAAATTCGGAATATAATTAATTAATAATATCCAAGAATAATTTAATTTTTCCAAAAATTCATAATACTTTCTCGAATCAAAACCATTCAAATAATTTTTTTAAAAACGCCATCTTATACGGTAAAAACCAACATTGGCATCACAATTGACGCTAGAAAATTTTCCGAAAATAATAATATTTAATTTTCGGAAATTAATTATTTAATAATAAAATAATAATATTTAATTCGGAATTAATATATTAACTAATAAAATAATATTTAAATTCCGAAAATAATTGATTTAATAATAATAATCAATAACAATAAACTAATTAACTAAACAACTTATACCCCAAACACACTTAACTAAACACTAACCCACAATTAACACATAATCATAATTAAACAAACATAATATTAATCTAAACACTACTTAAACTACCATAAGCAAGTTTAACACCCTAAACACGGGATTAGGGGTTAACTTACACCACTAACGACGGCGTCGACGCGAGGACGACAGCGGCGACGAGGGCGGTCCGCGGTGGTTCCGGCTCGAAACGGCGACCGGCGGACGACGACGAACGGCGAAGAAACAGCCGCTGTGGTGGCTGGTCCGGCGCGGCTTGGTTGTTCCGGGTGGAGCTGGCTGCTAGTGGCGGTGTCCCGGCAGTCGGGACGGCGGCGGCGACGATTGGGACAGCGGCAGCGAGTAGCGGAGAAGGACAACGGAGCCGGTTTCGACGACGAGTAGGCTGGGCAGGGGCGAGCTTGGCCAGAGGGGAGTCGAGATGGCGATCGGAGACGGCACGGCGCGGCTAGGGAGAGCTACGGTGGCACGACGAGTGACTGGGCGCGGCGGTCTCGGTTCTGGCAAGGCGCGGTCGCGGGCGGACAGAAGCCAAAAGACGCGACGCTAAGGGAAAGGACAAAAGGAAGCGGCTGGCGGACGGCGACTGAGGCGAGGCGCGGCAGCAGCGACACACGGTCGGTGTGGCGAGGCTGGCGACGGCTGGGCCGACGAGCAGTCGGTCGGCGTCGGGCAGCCAAGAAGAAGCCAGAAGCTGTTGCGTCCGAAGCAAGAAGGGGGAAGAAGAAGAAAGGGAGAAAAGAAAAAGGGAAAAAGAAAAGGAGAGAGAAGGAGTGGGTGGGGTTGGTGGGTGGAAGTCAAACACGGCAAAGGGAGAGACCGACGGAAAAAGAGGGAGGAGAGAGAGAGAGAGAGAGAGAGGGGTTAAATCGCAATAATTGCGATCCAATGGCTACAATTTAAATCCAAAAACGATCTGACGGTCCCCGAAAAATCCTAATTTAATAATTTTAGGATTTTTGGCCGAAGGGGTACTATTAAAAATACACTGCGAGGGTGGTCTACCAATCCAAATTTGCACCCGGTCAAAAATTCACTTTTCACTTATCCCGGGCAATATCGAGGTTGGCCACAATAATATCGACACCGTCCAATTAAATTCATCTCGAAACTCCGAAATATTCGACACTAAAGTTCGGGCTCTAACTAACGGTCAAATTCGATTGAATGCGATTCTAGCGAAATCTCTGTTTTAAAACAATAACCGGGAGTGATAAGTTCCCGGGCGAGATTTTACTATAAGCACACTGACGAATTACACGTTTTATAAATCCCAAAAATGGGTCAAAATTTGGAATGTCACACTAGGTTGGTTTGTGAGTTGGCTTTAGAGCAAGGAAGTGCGGTGTTACATTGTGATAGTCAGAGTGCCATACATCTCGCCAGGAATCAAGTGTTTCATGCAAGAACAAAGCATATAGATGTGAGGTTTCACAAAATCAGGGAGCTTGTTTTTGATGGCAGCATTCACTTGAGGAAAATTCACACGAATAGCAATCTTGCAGATTGTTTTACCAAGCCAGTTACTATTGAGAAGTTTGCCAGTTACTATTGAGAAGTTTGGGTCATGTTTGGGCTCAATTAATATAACTCGCTGTTGAAAGTGAGGGATGCACTCAATGAGTGCGGGAGCATACCTCTTATGGAGGTACAGGGATGAAGACATCTATATTTCATATTCTTTCACAAGTGGCTTTATAGAATCCAAGCCAAGATGGAGATTGTTGAGGTTGATGTCTTGTATTCTGTTATTCAAGAGATTATGAGGCGGTTCCGAAAGGCCTCTTGACGATTGGATAGTACGGGGGTCCTACTCCCGATGAGCGGGCGGGGTTCCGGGGGGGAGGCCGCTCCGGCAGGGGTCATGGGGGCAGCGCCCTCAAGCTGCCAGAGGTGTTTTATGTTCAATCATAGAATGATTTATATGGGAAAGCTAAATATTTTAGGCTATGTGGGCAATTTTGTAATTTATACTATGTAGGGTTTTGCTATATATATTTAGGGCGAACGGGTCTCTAAAAGAGAGGCAGGAGGTGAGAAAGAATGACTGTACACTTTTCTACGTTATTAGTGAAACGGATCTCTTATCCCCTTGGACCTAGGTAGGCGGAACATCTCCCTTACTGAATGACGTAGCGTTCGATGAATAATTCAAGTAAAACCTTGCTTAGATAAAGAAATCTCGAAATTCAATATTGATGGTAATGTTCCGTTCTCAAAACAAACCATAAACACCATTTTATAGAAGTTAAATCTAATTATAATAGAAAACCTAATCATAATAAAAAATTAACTAATCTGAATTGGAAACCTAATCATAATAAGAAAGTTACTTAATATGAATTGGAAACCTAATCATAATAGGAAAGTTAATAAACATCAAATAACAAAATTACAAAAACGACCCTTAAAATTAACTCTTAAAAAATACTAAAATAATAGAAAAAAAAACCATTTAATCTCATCACCGTTTCACTTTCCGTTTGGACTTCTGTTTGTCCAATTGGTCCAGAAACGCACCACTAATAAATTTCGCATCATTCTCCTTCACTTGAAAAGAGTTCGTTCTCAAGTTAAAATCAGAATTTGGATATAACGGCTCTATGGACTCATGAAACAGTGACAAATTAGCAACATTAAAAGTGTTGGATATGTCCATGCTGTGTGGAAGGTCTATAACATAAGCATTATCGTTCATCTTCTTGCTAACAGCGCAAGGTCCATACTTCTTTGGTTGCAATTTACTGTAATATCCATCTGGTAATCGCTCTTTATGGAGAAAAACCATGACTTGATCTCCTACCGCAAACACCTGCTTCCGCTTGTGCTTATCTGCTGCAGTTTTATACTTCTGATTAACTTCCTCCAACTTCTGTTTTACTTCATGATGCATCTCCACAATCTGTTTAGCCATATAATTTACTGTTACACTTTTATCTGCTTGCTTAGGTAACTGTACTAATCCAGAGTATGATGAGGCGCATTTGTATAAACAATGGAAAAATGCAACCTGCCAATAGAGCTATGAACTGCATTATTATAAGCAAACTCTGCTTGTGATAAAGCAACATCCCATTGCTTTGGCTTATTTCCATAAATGTTTCGAATCAAGTTTCCCAGAGTTCTATTAACCATCTTTGTTTGCCTATCAGTCTGCAGGTGAGCAGTGCTATTGAAATTCAAATATGAATCAAACAGTTTCCACAAAGTCCGCCAAAAATGCCTTAGAAATTTACTATCCATATATGAGGTAATAGATTTGGGTTCACCATGCAAACGAACTACTTCCTTAAAGAATAATCTGGCCACACTTACTGCATCAGAAGTTTTCCTACAAGAAATGAAGTGCGCCATCTAGAAAAATCTATCAACCACAACGAAAATAGAATCCATGCCTCTTTGTGTCCGTGGTAAACCAAGCATAAAATCCATCGACATATCTTCCTATATATTGTTAGGAATAAGTAATGGCATATATAAACCTGTATTATTAGATTTCTCCTTAGCAGTCTGGCAAATATAACACTTTTGTACATACCTGCTGACATTTCTACGCAACTGGGGCCAGTAAAATCGCTCCCGAGCTACAGTAATAGTTTTATCACAACCCAGGTGTGCAGCTAATCCTCCATCATGTAAATCACGAATTACTTTATCTCGTAATGATGTTCGAGGAAGGCAAAGTTGGTTGCTGCGCATCAAATAGCCATCTTGCACATAAAATTCTTGCACAGGTTGACCAGAAGCACATAACTTCCAAATTTGCTCAAAGTCATCATCATCTGCATAACAATCTTTCAGCTGCTTGAACCCCAAGATGTATTGGCTTAATGTAATCAACAAGCCAGCTCTCCTACTCAATACATCTACTACGACATTATGCACACCTGACTTGTGTTGTAATCTAAAAGGGAATTTTTGCAAAAATTGACACCATTGCGCATACATATCTTTGCTAATCATCTTCTGACTATTTAGATATCTCAAAGTTTCATGATTAGAATAAATGACGAATTCTTTCCCAATCAAATAATGCTCCCAAGTCTTCCAAGCTCTTACGACAGAATAAAATTCTTTGTCATAAGTGCTCCATTTCTGTCTCGCCTCGCTAAGCTTCTCATTGAAATAGCAAATTGGTCTGCGCTCTTGAAATAAAACAACTTCTATACCAACTCCGCTAACATCATAGTCCACTTCAAAAAGTTTATCAGATTCAGGTAAGGCAAGAACAAGTGCGGTACATAACTTTTCCTTCAGAATGGCAAAACTATTCTCTGCTTCATCTCCTCATAGAAATTTATCTTTCTTCGTACATTCAGTAATTAGGGTTGCGATAGTATTGAAATTCTTAATAAATCACCGATAGAAAGTAGTCAACTTATTAAAACTCCTAACGTCAAAAACTGTTTTAGGTGTCGGCCACTCTCTGATTGCTCTTACCTTCACCTCATCTATCTCTATTCCTTCAGCAGTAATTATAAACCCCAGGAAAAACAGTTTATTAGTTAAAAAATTGCACTTTTTAAGATTAATGTATAGCTTATTAATACGCAAAGCTGTCAATACCTTCCTTAAGTGCATCAGGTGATCCTCTTTAGTCTTACTATAAATCAAGATATCATCAAAGTAAACTACAACAAATTTGCCAATAAAAGATTTCGAAACCTGATTCATAAGCCTCATGAAAGTGCTTGGAGCATTAAAAAGTCCGAAAGACATCACTAACCATTCGTGCGACCCCTCCTTTTTTTTAAAAGCTGTCTTCCATTCATCTCTGGGCCGAATCCGAATCTAATGGTATCCATTTTTCAAATCCAGCTTCGAAAACCACTTAGCACCGTACAACCTATCTAGCATATCATCCAATCTCGGAATTGAAAACTTGTAACCCACAGTTGTCTTATTAATGGCCCTGCTATTTACACACATCTGCCAACTCCCATCTTTCTTAGGAGTCAATAAGGCCGGAACAGCACATGGACTCATGCTATTCTGAATGTGCCCATTTCGCAACAACTCATCCACCTTCTCTGTTAGAATCTCGCTTTCTTTAGGACTCATCCTATAGTGCGGTAAATTAGGCAGACTAGCACTAGGAATTAAGTCTATATGGTATTGAATATCGCGCATAGGCGGTAACCCATCTGGAATCTCTTCAGGCATCAGTTCGCTAAATTCCTTCAATAAAAGCTTGACTGCTTCAGGCTACTCCTCCATTTGTAATTCAGCATCAGTCTCAATTGCTTATTTTACGACCAGCATGTGAATCTGTCGAGTCTCCTTAACTTCAGTTTCAAATTTCCTCGTAAGGGTAAGAAAATTATTTTCAGCAGATTGTTTTCCTTTGTTCTTCAGTGGCAGCAACGTATATTTCATTCCATCCTTCACAAGGTTATACTGATTGCTCTTTTCCGAATGCTGAGTATCTACATCAAATTGCCACGGTCTTCCAAATAACACATGACATACATCAATGTCTACTACATCACAATACAGCTCATCATGATATTTTCCAATGGAGAATGGAATTTTGCATCGTTCAGTCACCTGAATGTTTTTTGCTCCAAATTTAATCCATTCTAACGTATAGGGATTGTAATGCTTCTCCACGGGTATTCTCAATTTCTTTATTGCCTCCTTCCCAATAATATTCTCAATGCTTTCACTATCAATAACCACAACAAAGATCTTTCCTAGAATGGTGCACCTGGTTTGGAATAATTGATGACGTATGAATCATCTTCCTGTTTTGGGGCCAACATCATTCTGCACACCACACAGTTTACTTACTCCTTTTCTTCATCTTTAAAATCATTATCCTCACCATTCGACGCGCAGCAATATCCATCATTCTCATTTTCTCTTGCTACTACGTTTACGGTCTTTCTCTGAGGGCATTCATTAGATCGGTGCCCAGGCTGATTACACCTGTAACACTTTATCACAACTGGTTTAGCATAAAGGTTAGAGTTCGCAGTTTTCTGTGCTTGCGTTCCCTTATTCCTCGGCTCGTTCATAGGGCATTTTTCTACTACCTTATCTTCCTGATTTCACCCTGCGTTAAAGTAATTATTGAAACTGCTCTTCTCTACCAAATTGCTCGAACTGTTACCTCGATAATTTTTTTATCCTTTTCTTCCCCTGTCTTGCTGCATCAATTCTACCTTCATCGCCATATTCTTGGCTTCAGTTAAATTTCGCAGAAACTGCACTCTAATTTTATCTCGAATGAAGGGTTTCAAATCATCGAGATATCTGGTTACCTGCTGTCCCTCCGTATCTGATAAATTATTTCGCTCCGCTAATCTCATAAATTCGGCCGTATATTCATGCACAGTCCGATTGCTCTGCTGGCAATGTTGGTACTGCTGGAACATAATCTGTTTATAATTGGGTGGAAGGAATTCCTGTTTTAACAGCATGCTCATTCTAGTCCAAGTTCGAACTCTATCTTTCCCTTCTCGCTCCTTCTTATTCTGCAATCTCTCCCACCGTTCCGATGCACCCCCCTTTAATCTGCAGGCTACTAATTGCACCATTTTCTCACCAGAGGTCTCTATATAATCGAAAAATCTATTTATATCAGCAATCAAATCCAGAAATTCTTCTATGCTCAGACTTTCATTAAAATAAGGAATATCGACTTTCAATTTAAAGTCGTTCCTTTCATGATCGTCATAACGTTGTCTTCTATCTCTCCGATCATACCCTCTTTGAAATCTTCCATGGCGACGTCTGCCGCCATAATCAGCACGTTCCGCTTCAAAATAATCGTTTTCTTCTTCTTTTTCCGAACTCTCTAAAAACAGATGGTTATTCAGCTTGCGGACAGGAACAAGCCTATCAATAGGATTACCGCGAGCAAGATCCGCACTCAGCCTTCTGTTGTTCCGCCAATTCCGGTTCACATCAATGCCGAGACCTTCAACCGATCTGCTAACTCGTCAAATTGTTCTTCGAAACGACGAAGACTTTGATCGAATCGTTGATCCAAGCATTCCATTAAACGCTGCTCCAAATGTTGCAGCGCGTTGTCCCCAAGGATTGGGGCTTCAGTCTCCTGAGCATAGTCACAAAGACCACCGCCAGTCGCCATAGGCTTTGATACTACCTGACGCAGCGTTCAGCGAATAATTCAAGCAAAACCTTGCTTAGAGAAAAGAATTCCGAAATTCAATATTGATGATAATGTTTTGTCCTCAAAACAAACCCTAAACATCATTTTATAGAAGTTAAATCTAATTACAATAGGAAACCTAATCATAATAGAAAAGTTACCTAATCTGAATTGGAAACCTAATCATAATAAGAAAGTTACCTAATCTGAATTGGAAACCTAATCATAATACGAAAGTTAATAAGCATCAAATAGCAAAATTACAAAAAACGACCCTTAAAATTAACTCATAAAAAAAATACTAAAATAATAGAAAAAAAACCATCTAATCACATCACTGTTTCGCTTTCCGTTTGGACTTCTGTTTGTCTAATCGGTCTAGAAACGCACCATTAATAAATTCTGCATCACTGAACCACGTAAATTCTTGTGTTGTGCGAATTTCTATTACTTTCTTGCATCGTTGATAGGATCGAACTTAGATATTCGACACAGGCAAATGGCCATGGCTCCCTCCCTAGGCCGTACCCGACCCGATGGGTCCAACCGTCATGTGTCAGTGATAACCGAAGTATCCGAGTTGTGAACCGGCTTAGGTCAAGACCAGCTCGGTTGTCCGTCTTAATGTTTTCCCGTCGCCGGGCCCCCGGCTTGATCGAGCGCGACGAGACTCATCGTTGGTTAGGTCCAACGGCCGCGTTTGCGCAATGCGTGGCTGCTGCCCATCGAATGTTTTAAGAACTTTTCGATAATTATTTATTCACAGACAGGAACTGGAAGAAGAGAGCTATTCATACATTATTCATACAGTAGTAGGTCAGTATGTTTTACGTAGTCAACTCCTAGAGCTCTTTAGCTAGTCATAATGAAGCCAGTCAACCTCGTCCTCGAGTAAGGATGCCACGCATTGCAAGGCTGGTTCGCTCGGTATCGTCCCTCCAGGATTGAAGAATGCTAGGGTTCCTCCAGAGTTCTGCATCGATGTCGACGACGGCCATGCTGTATTGTCGCTATCATCTAATCCGCCATTAAGGAAACACGACTGCTGAGTATTAGTGGCGAGTTCAGACTCGAAGAAAGCTTCCAGGAAGTTCGCGTCCAGCTCGAAATCTGCCATGAAATTGCACGAGACATTTGAATTTCCATCTGATGACTGAGCTGTTGCAACTCGATCTTCATGGCGATCCGAGGTTTGCTCTTTGTCGTCCACCATGTCAGGTGCTTGTGCTTCTCTATATTGACAGGATCCGGGAGAGAGAAGCGCTTTTGGGCATCTAGGTGCCGTGGCACGAGAAACACACGGTTCCACGGGCACGAGAGTGTCATCAATGGTCGGCTTTCTGAGGGCCGACTTGGGGCTTCCTTGGGATGAAGACAACAACGGGCGAGCGGAAACAAAGCCTGAGCGGCTCGAGCTGGACTGTAGTTGCCTTCCGATGGTGGTGTTCCAGTAATTCTTTATTTCATTGTCCGTCCGTCCCGGAAGCCTCCCCGCGATCAAGGACCATCTGCAATAATTCAAACAGACACCATAATTCTTCGTTTCGTTATCGTGAGCGTATTGCTAAAAAAATTTCGAGAGAAGGAAGAAACACCTGTTTCCCAGGAGATTGTGAAGCCGGATGATGAGCTCTTCTTCGTCAAGAGTGATGTTCCCTCTCTTTATGTCGGGCCTCAGATAATTCAACCACCTCATCCTGCAACTCTTCCCACATCTCCTCAGACCTGCACGAGGCCCCCAAAGAAATCAAAAATAATAACCCAGATTACTCAATATAAACCAAATATGTCTCGCAAAATATAGTTTGAATTCTCTCTCTGTGCGAGAGTGCGAGAGTGTGTGTGTGGGTGTCTGATGAGCGTGATGAGTGAACATGACCTGCTTTCTTGGGAAGGTTTCTCCATTTGCCTTCACAGTTCGCTTTGATGTAGTCAGTCAGAATCTTGTCCTCCATCGCTGTCCACGCTCCTCTGTTCACTCCTTCCTTCGCGCAGCATAGGCTCCTTCCCATTCTCTCTCTGGTAAGTGAGTGATACACGTAATTGGTTCTGCGAGAGAGAGAAACTCCGGGACCTGTCATATGAATCTTGAAGTTGGTGTGTTACTGCACTTAGTCTCTCTCTCTCTCTCTCTCTCTCTCTCTCTCTCTCTCTCTCTAACACACACACACATATATAGAAATTTTCTTTTGCTCAGGCCCGCAACCATTCCGTCAAAGCACGTTTTCAAGCTACATGTTACTCCAAAAATGAAATAAATAAAGGCCTAATTCCTTAGAAAACTCCTAACTTTAGGTCAAGTTTCAAATCTATCCCAAACTTTTTTTTTTAAGCAAAAATTCCAAACTTTATGTCCAATCCCTAATCTGCTTCGAACTTTTTTTGATTTCAGAAAAAATCCCAAACTTTAACTCCAGTCCAAAATCTGCCTCGAATTTTGTTTTGTGTAAAAAAATACCAAAATTCAATTTATTTTAAAAAATATACCCCCGTGATCCAGTCCCAACCAGACGTGGCACTTCCACATTTATAACAAATCCACATCAACAAAGTAATGGGGCTTTTTTTAAACAAAGAAAAGTTCATAGCAAATTTAGACTGAACCAAAAAATTAGGTTTCGTTTTAAATTAAAAAAGTTTTTTGAGCTAAATTTATTATCATCCCTAACTTTCATATCATAGAATGGTTTTTATTTTGGAGAATTTCAACAATTTTTATTGGGTTAGATTTGTTATCAAAGTGGAAATGCAATGTCGGTATGTATCAATTGCTCCATTACTTTGCTGATGTGGATTTGTTATCAATGTAGAAGTCCTACATCGATTTAGGACTGGATCACGTGGGTATATTTTTGAAAATAAATTGAAATTTGCATATTTTTTTACACAAAATAAAATTCGTGGCAAATTTGGGACTAAACTAAAAATTTGGGGTTTTATCTGAGACAAAAAAAAAGTTCTAGGCAGATTTGGGACTGAATTTAAAGTTTTGGGTTTTTTTTTAGATAAAGAAAAGTTTCGGAGCAGATTTATTACTTGATCTAAAACTGGGGATATTTTAAGAAATTCACCCAATAAATAAATGATTGGTCCTCCTTACCAAAAAAATAAAATAAATGATTGATCCTTATAACATGACGTAGCAAGTGGAGTGGGGGACCAAGATCCGTCCTTGCTCGCCAATCTAAGCTCTGGCTTTGCGTCTTATTAAATTCATGATATAAGTAGGTTACTTCATAAATTTGGGTGTACATACCTACGATGGACTTTCCTAAAGATTAAAATCTATAAATTTATGTTAATTATAGATAAAAGAGCTATCAGGGGCAACGCCTTTGATACTCAGCACATTTTATTAGTGCCTATATTTTAACTTCCTAACAAAAATAAATATAAAAAAAAAACTCTAGTTAGTTGTTCTATATATAGAACACGTGTCGAATTTAGAGTTGAGGCGCATCCTTATTAAAATGGATATTTCCGAAGCCTTTAAATCGAGGACCTAAGAATACCAAGTTTAAAGATAGATAGTTAGCACTTCATGTAACCCTTAATAGAAATAGCGAGTTCCTATCGGTTTTAGGAATTTTTTAGTGCATGTAGTCATTGCTAGTATTTTCAAAATCGTAAGACAATGATGCGAACGTATTTTATTTTCTGCATCAACAAAAATTTTGTCTCTCATATACTATAACCATCAACATTCTTAACCACATGACAAATTATACAGCTTATAAACGGAAAATTATTTCATTATATGCTTTGAATCATGTATCTTTAGTTTAGAGAACGCCAAAAAACAAGAAAAATAGGGAACAAAAAGAGAGAAATGAAGGATTTAAAGGGAGAAGAAAGTAGATAATGGAGTAGGTGAGCCCAATTCCACACCCACCTATTCTATACTCTCACTGCTCTGCCCAAGAAGGTTCGACAATGACCCTCATTTCATCTTATTGTATAGATACGGAAAAACAATTTTTTTCAAAAAAAATCCTCTAAGTCAAAACGAACAGTAAAGATTTTCGCGGGGACGACTAGGATCATAAGGGTGACGACAATGCGAATGATAATGATATGCCCATACTTTGAATGTGGAAGAGAAGTGCACATCTCAATTAGGCCATCCCTACGTGGAATTAGACATTTTTCACATCGCGAGGGGATGTTTAGGTTTTACTAATTGCGCATCAGCGGGATTAAGATTCGACTTTGCGCGCAGTTCAAAATCATTTTACGAAAATGATTAGGTTAGAACTGTACCGATCGCGTGCCTTAATCTTCGCTTTCACCTGTAGGAATTATTTCACTGGCATTTTACATTCCGAGTTAACAGAGAATACCCATTAACTAAAAAAGCTCAGTAAGGTTAGAAATCACATGTTTCACCTGCCTTTCTTGTGCGTGCATGCGCTGCTTTCTGATCTCCCCCTGCACCTAACTTTCTCGCACGCTCTTGAAAGTTCGTTGACAGTAGACGCCCTCGTCGAGAGGAGAGGGACGGTGCTCCTAGACAAACGGGGGTTTGATCTCCGGTTCGGGAGATGTTCAGGCGTTTTCGAAACTTAATGTAAGGTTTTAGTTGGCTCACTACTGACCGTTCTGAAAGTTTGAGCAATTAGATGAATGCGTGATTTATTATTTAAATTTCTAATACTTAATACTCCCTTTTGCCCGAATTGGCAATCGTATAGGCATGATTGTGATGAAATTCTTTCTTTTTCTCCTTTTTTTTTTTCTTTTGTAGTTCGGGAAACACAAGTGAAGTGGCCCGGCTATCTGGAGGCGTCCATGGGACACCCAAAAAGCCTCTTGAAGTAGATTAAGTTCGGGCGATCTAAACTATGCAGGTGAGCCTAACCTAAAGCAATATATACATAATTGGTGGAATTTGAACGAGTGACTTTTAGTTCCTGAACTGGAAAACCCTCCGACGTGGGAACAGCTGTGGAAACCCCGGGTTTCTTTCTTTTCTTTTAAAACGAAGTTAAATCAATTCTTGACAGATTATGGTAAATAGTTACCGTTCTTGATTTAGATATGGTAATTTCGTATGTGTTTGAACCGCAATATGTGTATTGTCTCCTGCTCAAATAATTATTCTTACTTGCCGGGCCGCACCCATCTTTTGTTAAAACCTCGTTCGAGATACATGTGAACGAGGCGATTTGCGTGTATATCCGTGAACTTGGCCAATTGAAAACTCATGTACTCCATAGTCCTCGGGAAAAATGACTATATAACTAGCATGCCATAACTAAATTTGGATGTATTTGAAAACCCTAAAGGTCTCTCTCCTCGTACTATGTCTCCTTGGCGGTAATCACAAGGCCACGCACCAAGAGCCCTCGCATCAACCACTGTGTTCATCGAGACTTGAAGAGAGATTGACTAAATTTAGGAACTACGTAATGAAGAACAATTGCTTGTTGCAGGTCTCGGATTTGTTGGTGCTCAAGCAGCCTCAGTTTTTTTTTTTTTTTTTGGTAGTGGTGGCAAATGAAACCTTCTTGTCTTGCATCTTGATTAACATAAACACTCTCCATAATTCGGCAAATTGAATGCTAACCCTTCACAAAGGTCTCTCTCGTTGCTAGGTTAGTTTCGTTTTGCCTTTGTTTCTCATCATTTGATTACTAGTCGGAATTACTTTGGGTCCGAAAGCATGCAATTGTATGCCCGAAAGATGTGTTGATTTGAGATAGCAAGTTAATTGAAGATTCACGGATAGAACACGCAAGGTAACGCGTGTTTGACTCATGACCGAACGGCTTAATAAACGTAGATGGTCTGTTTTTGATTGAGTCGACAAGCGCGAAATCACATGTATCATGTGATAACGCGCAAAATCCGATTGAAAAATGCACGCACACAAGCAAAGTGGGCACATAGACTCTACCCACGAAGTAAGGCCGGGACATAATTGCACAAACACGGGAAAACTAAAGTTGTTTTTGACTATTAATTCAAAGACGGAAGATCTCTTCGTATATAACTGGAGTTTTTCTGGTACTGGTTGTTTTGCCATTTTACAGAATTTTCAACGATGGCATCCATGAGAAGTGACAAAGCATGTGCTGTCAAGCCTCACATGTTAGTGTTTTAGCGGTCGGAATCTGTGTCTTTTGATCTCCATACGTACACAATAGCCAACAATGAAGAAAATTGTTCAAAAAGTCCCAAACCTATTATACTACGGCAAATTCAATCCTAAACCTTTTTAATTGTGCAAACTCAATCTTAAACCTATTGTATGGCGGCTAATTTAGTCACAAATCTTTCAATTGTGCTAATTTGGTAATAAATCTTTTAACAATTTGTCAATTTAGTCCCAAACCTTTTAATGATTTGCTAATGTAGTCCTTCGGCTATTTCCGATCAAAATTACCCGGAAGGATTATATTGACAAATTGTTAAAATGTTTGGGATTAAATTAGCTAATCATCAAAATGTTTAAGACTAAATTGACACAATTGAAATATTTATGACTGAATTCGCAGTCGTACAATAAGTTTATGATTGAATCGACACAATTGAAAGGTTTATGTCTGAATTGGCCGCCATACAATAGATTTAAGATTTTTTGGACAATTATCCCACCGACAATACTAGGCATTTGGTTCATGAAAATAGAAAATAGACATGGTTGGCATCAGATGAGACTGAATATTATAGCTTATATGTTAAAGTAATAAAATATTAAATTAAGCATTCATCTAACAGTTTAAGTTTTTAGAACAGTTGACAGTGATTACACAAAAAATCTCACATCGTATCAAACCTAGGAGGTCCCAAGTTCAAAGCTTTACGGGCCCCATTTGCCTTCCCAATTAATATATGTTCATACTTAGCATTAGGCAAAAAGATCAAACTAAGTGTGAGGAGAAGTGTTAAAGTAATTAAATATTAAATTATATATTCATCTAACAGTTTTAATTTTTAGAACAGTAAACAGTGGTCCCACAAAAAATTTCACATTATAAATGCTCTTTGAGTTGTTAAATCAACATACTCAGTAAATTCCCATTTTCATTTAAATCGCTAAGGAATTGATTTTCTGCTATATACGTATCTGCATGTACGTACGCACGCACGTGTATTATTTTAGAATAGATCATTTCATTCCTAAATATTCTTGATTAAGAACATGCATGATTACGTTCGAGCACTAAGGAGAAGATCAAACCTGATCGTACATTACGTTCGAGCACTAAGGAGAATATCAAACCTGATCGTACGTGACTTTCCTTTCATCCGTGGAAAGTAAAACCGATCATTCATTAAGGGAGATAGTGGAGTTATTTTATATCACAAATTAGGATGCGGTCCAAATTAATATGATGTGACCCTGTTGATTATAGTGGCACAGCTCGTTCACTTGTTGCTTGTTTTGGTGATCAAATAACTTTGTTAATGTGTGCATAACAAATTGTTGCATGGTCCTGACCTCGTGGCATCAAAATGATATTATAGTTTTATTACGTCCCGAATCGGCCTCTCGGGATCTCGCACCTGTGGAATATCAGTCCGTACCAGTAGTTGCTTACGCAAGACAGGTGAAAATGAGCTTTGATTGGAAAGTGAACCTTATGGAAAAACAGAGGGGAGTTAAGAAACCCAACCAACTTTCTTGGGGAAAAGCGTTCGTGAGGGTACCAAAAGAGCCAGCACACGATCCATAACCCTATGCCTCTCAGTAGATCTGCAGAAATGCGCACGGCACATGGAAATTAGCATCCATGGAATATTAGGGAGACGACAGCTTATGTCTTTCGTTTTTTCACTCTTTACCCTTAGCGTTTTCACACGACAGCCTCGGTTGGCGATTCTCTTTCCCTTATCGATAAGAAGTACAAAGATACTTGTCCCTCGGATCCTGCTCTCGTGTGCGTACACGAAAGCACACAACGTTGCAGAAAAATCTCATCCCGGAAAGGAAGACTGATTGCACAATCATCCCGGTTTTGTGTTTCGATGCACCAGAATGACATCATTGTTCAACGAGAGCAGACACGGTGGAAGCAGGATTTTTGTCTGTCCTTTTTCGAAATCACGAGTCACGTTCAGCTCGAAATGGAAGAGATGGATTCCGGAGATGATTGGACAAGTCGTCCTAGGCTTGGTGGTTGGGCGTTAACTAACTAGTTAGGTGGAGCTGCCCTAAAGCACTATTACTTATTGTGTCTGGCCTAATCAGCGGGGAGACTAGGGATATTCTAAGTCCTAAAACATCGGGGATTAGTTAGTTGGTATCAGACTAGATTGTTGTTATGCCTTAACATCAGCGATTGGACCATAAGGTTAGTCTTCTTTCGTTTCCCTTTGTTTCTCTTTGATCATCGAGTGGGCTCGCTTCTCCAATACATTACAAATTCAGGCATTTATCAAATCAAGAGGGATGAGGTCACTGAGATATTGGGAAAAGTGCAAAAAAAGTCTTAAACTTTTTGCATCAGTGCCAATTTTATCCTAAATATTTTTTTTGTGTCAATTCAATCCTAAACCTTTTACATTGGTGCTAATTTAGTCCTAAACCTTTTTTTGATGCCAATTAAGTCCTAAACCTTATAAATTGATGTCAGTTCAGTCCTAAACTTTTTGTTTTGTGCCAATTTAGTCCTTTCAACCAATTTTGACCGGAATTTGGCAATGTAGACGCCTGCCGGCCGACGACCGATCACCGGCGCCGACGTGGATAAATTAAATAATATTTTAATATTTTTTTGAATTTTTATTTTTTTTCCTTTTTTTTCCAATTTTTTTTTTGTCTTCTCCTTCCTCTGGCCGATCACCGGTTTGGCGATCGGCCAGAGGCTAGCGAGGTTGACCTCGCCGGCCACTAGGAAGGGCGGCCTCGCCTTGGTCGAGCGAGGCTCACCCTCGCTGCGGCCTCCGGCGAGGGCTCGAGCCTCACCATGGTTGGGCGAGACCCGACTTCACTAGATCTAGCGAGGTCGGGCCTCGCAGGCAACTAGGCAAGGCTTAACCTCGCCAGATTCGGCAAGGTTGGGCCTCGCCCGACCATGGCGAGGCTCACCCTTGCTGCGGCCTCCGATGAGGGCTCGAGCCTTGTCATGGTCGGGAGAGGCCCGACCTCGCTAAATCTGGTGAGGTCGGGCCTCGTCGGCGGTTGGGCGAGGCTTGACCTCACTAGATCCGGCGAGGTCAGCCGCCCTCGCCCAGTGGCCAGCGAGGTTGGCCTCTGGCCGATCGCCGAACCGGCGACCAGCCAGAGGAAGGAGAAGACAAAAAAAAAAGTGGAAAAAAAAGGAAAAAAATAAAAATTCAAAAAAAAATTAAAATATTATTTAATTTATCCACGTCAACGCCATGTCGACACCGGTGACCGGTCATCAACCGGCAGGTGTCCATATCAGCAAATTCCGGTCAAAATTGGTCGGAAGGACTAAATTGGCACAAAAACAAAATGTTTAGGACTGAATTAACACCAATTTAAAAGGTTTAGGACTTAATTAGCACAAAAAAAAAGGTTTAGGACTAAATTGGTAGCAATGCAAAAGGTTTAGGATAGACTGAATTAGCACCAAAAAAAGGTTTAGGATTAAATTGGCATTAATGGAAAATGTTTAGGACTTTTTTAACACTTTTCCTTTGAGATGTTATAACCTTAATTAAATCTCATACCCTCCCTCTTTCTCTCCTATTATCGTGGGGTTTTCTTTTTGTGTGCATATTTTTTTTTAATTTGGTGTTTGATTGGCCAGAAATCCAAATGTAAGGTTCACCTAAAAGGGTTCAATTATATGTAACTTGAACGTCAAGAATGCATCAATTAAGTTATTCATTAGAATACTTGACTATCAAACCACACCTTTGTCGAACAATTTAAACTTTTCGAGCAGTCGATAACGCTTTCACAAAATCTTACATGATATCAAAGTATATGATCCGAATTTATATTTTTTCTAGGCCCTTTATGTGGTTCCCTTGTTATATATTTCTGTGTCGAGTCTTAGGCCAAAATCCAGTCTACCCGTGAGGGGAAGTATTAGAATTCTTAAATATTAAACCACAAGTTCATCTAATAACTTTTAGAACGGTTTGTAATGGTCCCATAAAATTCTACATTTTTAATCAATTCATAGTATGCTAAGTGAAAGTTCATAATGAATTACACACTTCGTGGCTCAAAGCGAAGACCTTTGACAGCGTTTGTTCTCCCAGTCCTACACACAAGGACTATTTGACAGCCGTGACAAAATCATGTTCGTCAGACTATACCAAGGCATATATTTATACATGCATGTTAGCCCTAGGCCCATGCCAATCAAGATAATGGGCCTATGGAGAATGAAGGCGCCAAGATGAAACATTCAATCATCTTTCATTTGGTTAAGATTTTCTATTGCGGTTTTCTTTGTTTTTCTTTTTCAACTCATGGCTGGCGAGGGTCATAGCCCTCAACTATGGCCGGCGAGGGTTAGCCAATTCATATTAGTGCAATTTTTTTTAATTTTTTTAATTAGAAAATGAAAAAGAAAAGAGAAAAAAATAAAAAATTCAAAATGTTCATATTGACACCTACTGTCTGACAACATTGACCATGCCATGTAAGACGGCACATGTTCATGTCGGTGATTTCCTACCAAAATTGGCTGGAAAGATTAAATTGATGAATCGTCAAAATGTTTATAACTTAATTGGCACAATTGAAAAGTTTGTGACTAAATTGGCTACCTTACAATAGATAAAGGTCTTTTTGGTAATTTTTCCCATTTTAAGAGCTCTTGTCTAGAGCTGGAATTCACATTGGCTCGGCTTGTTTTGTAGAAAATAAATAATTTAGAAAATATTTTCCTAAAGATAATATTTTGTATCATTTGAAATAATTAATCTTGAAAAACATTTTTATTATAGACAACAATTTATGTTGAACACTTTCAAGGACGATGACTATATTTTTCGTTTATTTATTTTTGTAGGTAATACAGGCGATCATTTTTTAAAAATATTTTTCAAATTATTCATTCTCCACAAACGCACCCTAAATTTGCTTCCCGAAAATAATGGGGCATGAGTGAGCATAACTAGACATGCTAAACCTAAAAAAAACCGTTTATGTAGATCTCACATTTGCACCTTGGGCCAGATTGCTTCACCGAACCCATGATTGTTTGTCGACCCTCGCTGGCTAGCAACGGAGAAAAAAAAAAGGGAAAAAAGAAAGAAAAAGGAAATAAAATAAAATAAAATGCTCTTAATCAGCTGGTGAGGTTATACCATTCTTTGAGATTGATATAATAATTTTAGGTCCTTATTCGAAATAATGTCCACTTCAAGCTTTTATGTGAAGTAAAGTCCACTTCACGCTTGCTTCCGGCCTTTATTTGAAATTTTCCTAATATTTTTTAATCCTACATAATGGGATTCCTTTTCCTTTGTTTATTTTTATCTATTTTCTTTTGCAGTAACTGACTATGCACCAAATTTATAGGAACCATGCTGAACGTGGACCCCAACTTTGGTTCCATATTCGGCACAAAAAAGTGCATGTCGAATTTTTTTTTTTACGAGACTCGACCGATAATGTCTTTTCTTAACACTATTCGCGAAGGAAATGCTTCTGCAGAAATCGAATCAACAAGAAAAATCCCATCATTTCGATTGTCCCCTTTCTGGAATGGACGGGAATCATCCTCGGGGATACCACGTTTCTATCGTGCAAAATCGTTCGGGCGTCCAAGGAAATAGCACAAGTCGTTGAGTTATTATTAGCTATGCAATATGCATGCATGATGGTTAACACTGCGTTCATCATGTCCATCACGAGAGAAAATTCTCTAATTTCTTCTGTAAATCGTGTCCTTCAAGTCGGGTCACGGAATAATCATCGAATTTGGCACAGGGCACGAGCGGTAGGGTTTCCAATTCATCAACCAAGAAACTCGGAATGATTCTGTTTAACAACGTGCAGGGAGGTTACGTTGTGTTTTTGTCTCGTAGCATTTATCAAGTGGAGAGGATACATAGAGCCACATCGTTCTCGTATGGTATGGACTATATTATATGTTATTTATTGTGGGCCTGAACGGACCACATAAATCCAATACCCAAGTGAAGAGATACTTTGAGGACTTAATTTCCATTCATATATTTACAAAAACAACTGCTTACACACAATTAAATTAAAAGATAAAATGAAAAGACCTATTGGCATTTTTCCCCGAGCATTAATGTATTTTTTGTCACAATTAAAGCTTTCGAGATTTTTTGAGCGGTCGATTATTTCTAATTAAATGTGAAGGTCCTTCTCTCCGACATCCGCGTCTTGCGCAAGGATGATTTTTGTCTCTCGTGCACACAAGAAGAGAAGGAGATAAAGGTGATTGCTCTGTCTCATGCGGCAAGACGCTGACAAAGGTGATCACATCGAAGTGACTGACATCTTTGACAATTACTACAAAAGGATGGTGGCCTCAATAATTACCTCCAAATTCACGGGGAGGAACAGGAGTTATGCATGGAATCGGTACACAAGGGAGGATGATAACCCCCTGAATTTTGCTTAAATTTCTACACGTTTTACATGTACAGCTTATCTATATCCAGTCAATTTCCAAACAAACGAATCGGATACCAGAAATAGATCCAAAAGTTGCTGATGCGGGATTTCCGATGATCAAACTGGACCGTGTTGTTTCACAAAAAGATGAGGACAAGAAAAAAGGGACACGGTGGAACTTCACCGCTCACTAGGGTCAATAACGAAGATGAGCATCACACGCTCTTAAGGCACGTTCCTGTCATAAAAAATTTTATAATAAAGGAAATGGTTGATACCACCAAAAATCCTAAATTAGTATATTTATAATAAATTTACTCAAGATTAATTTTTTGATTATCTAAAACCTAAAACTGGTATATTTATTATAAATTTACCCTCCGTTAGTTTTCGTTAAATTATATTAATATTACGAAAAATCATAAATGGGTACTCCTGTGATAAATAAAGAGTAAAATCCCAAACCGATAAATCTATCAATTGTCGCCTGTTATCCAATTTAGTAATTTGACAATAAAATTTAACAATTTAGATTAATAATTAACCCCAAAGGAAAACATTTTTCATAAAAATCAATTTTAAGGAAATTAATTAATTTTTCATTTGTTTGGCGATTAGAAAAAAGTGATTCGCTTCTTATCATAATAGAAAGTCATTTTTCTCGTATCTGACTTTTTTATTATCAATCCAATTTTCCTTAAATTGATTACATTAAAAAGTCAAAAAATAATTTATCGAAAACGTGCCGATCTTTCGAGATGCCGAGCATGACCGGGACCATCGAAGTGGGCCCTCCGCCGACACGATCGACGACAGGAACTGCAAGGCTCCGCCTCCCTCGTTGTAGTTCGGGGACCAAGGCGCGTCAATGATTGGGGGGGGGGCTACGATCGCACCGGGGACCGGAATTGACAATCGTGCCCCTCCCAACGTGAACGACGTGCTGTACTGTTTTACTTCTGACTTGGGGCCGTCCCGCTTTAAATTTAAAATTGTTGGAGACTAGTCAAAGCGATAACCTGGCAAATGCTGACGCGCGGGGCGACGTCCTTCCAAATGCCCGACCCAGATCTAATTCCTCACGTGGCCTTTTTCTCCAACCCGAAAAAGAAAAAGATATTTGAACCGCAGAATCACATATTTATCGTCGGGATTTTGTTAATAGATAATCGTCTAAAAGAAAACCCTAAACCAATTATACGATAGCCTATTCAGTTTTAAACCATTTAATTATACTATTTTAGGCATAAACCTTTTAAGAATTTGCTAATTTAGTCCTAAGCCTTATGAAAATTTATCAATTTCGTCATAAAATCTATTATTTTGATATTTGGCTGGAATGACTATATTGGCAAATCGTCAAACTATGTAAAACTACGGAAAATCATCAAAAGACTTACAACTAAATTAACATAATTGTAAGGTTCAAGACTAAATTGACAAATTATCGTAAACCTTTAAAGAATTTGCTAATTTAGTCCTAAACCTTATGAAAATTTGCCAATTTCGTCACAAAACTTATTATTTGGATATTTGGCCAGAATAACTATATTGGCGAATCGTCAAACTACGTAAAACTATGGAAAATCATCAAAAGACTTATGGCTAATTAGCATAATTGTAAGGTTTAAGACTCAATTGGCAAATCAACTGAAAATTTTGGGTCTCCATACAAAAGGTTTAGAATTTTTTGGATAATTATCCTGTTTTGTTAATGAGTTACATTACGCAGACGATGAGTTTATAATTTTCACTGCATTGATTTTTTTTTCCATTTCTTGTGTAGTTAATATTTCGAAAATCAAACATAATGTTTTGAAAAGGCGTTCGATTAAATCGCTTAACGAGTGTCGCAAAGATCAATTAAATAAGCAACGAGCGCAATCAACTTCTTGAAATCACAAAATTGAAAATGGTAAGCATCTCAATTTTCATCCATGCATCCAAACTGCCCAAAAAGAAACAGAAGAGTATTGACTTATGTACCAATAGCAGTTATTGCATAAGAGAAACGGCCGACAACATAGACAAATGACGGTACTCCCACGTGTCGCAAGAGAGAAATGAGACTTGGGTCTCACAAATCCACCAAATTGTATGAAATATATTGTACACAACTGCTCTGGATCAAAACCATATGCACATGTTAAATACCTAAAATTAATCGTTTATGAGGTTGCAGAGTATCTCATGAACCACTGAATAGTCGGATATTTGTACTCTTGTGTTTCTAGATTATCAAAACTCGGGGGATGTGAATGACCACCTATTGTTGCTCCTCAGGACATTGAAGTCCAAAACTCCATGGTCAATGGTTCCAAAGAATACAATGAGTGATGATCTTTAGGGTCAGCATTCTTATATTTGTATCTTTCTCGACGTTTTTAGGTATATATAAGACTCGTGCACTACATGGAACACATATAGGTAGTGTGCACACTATTAATATCGCATACTTGAATTGATTATCTTCTATTTATGCGAGACAAAATATGGAGGAAAGGAGATCGATGACTAATTTTATTTTTTTTAATGAGTTCCTCGAGTTTAATGATATGATCGAGTTTGTACCGGGCTTCTATCTCTTGAAAAAAGCTTAACTCTCTCTCCAATTATTACCACATGTACATATAAGTGAACTACTACGTTTACTGGCCAAAAAAAAAGAAAACTGCTACATTGAATTATCGACATGATTTGCATGGTCCCCCGAGCTAACTTTAGGAGCAACGACAATATTATCGACTGTGGAAATGTCCGACTAATTTATACGCGGCAAAAAGTAGAGGTCATATTTAAATATGAACAATTTTCATCAGCTTTTCTAGCATAGTAGAAGAAAGAGATTTTATAATCCTGCTCCAGAATTGTCTATGCAATCCCCATGGTCACATTTTACTTATTCCCTCAACATATTATTCCCATTGAAAGCTAGACAACATGAATCAAAATAATCGAAGATGAGTAGATAGCACAAATTAATGGGCGTGATCAATAAAGAATCCAGCACAGCAAAGCACAGATTCATGCTTGAAATCAGCTTTATATAAACTCATCTTCCAATTCTAGAAAAAGAGCCAACTTCTTCAACTCCATGTGTAAAGTGGGTCGATCACAAGAATCGTGGCTATTCGCCATCTGAGTTTCGATCTTGTCTTCATCTCTTGAACATGAAGAAGCACAAACCTCTAAACAAGGAATACCCCCATTGTTCACACCAATTGGATCTTTCTCCTCTTCCATCTCCATCTTCTCATGATGCGATGGCAAATTTGATTCTGAAGCGCCGAAAACAACTTCGTCACCTGCATTCAAGAAGTGCATATCATTGTCATCTCTGTCCTCTGCTTGAAAAGGAATTAGGGTTTCGGTATTACTATTCTTTGCGCCTGTGTTGATCATGTTCACCATGTCCTTGTCTAGTTCATTTGACGTAGAGAACTCAGTGAAACCAAGGGCCTTATGGTGTGAATTCACCTGTTGATTCAAGACTAGTCCATTACTGGCAGATGACCCAACCATCTCTTCATCGTTGAGATGATGCTTGATGGGCGGCCTTGCAGCTGGAAGCCTTTTGACCAAAATGGTATGCCAATAGTTTTTAATTTCATTGTCGGTTCGTCCTGGAAGCCTTGCAGCTATCAAAGCCCACCTGTGTAACGCAAATTAATTAGAAGAGAAAAGGCCTTAGATTTAGCACTTAATTTGATGATTAGACCTTCATATCGAAGTATTATGAAAACGCAAGAACATAATGGATAGTGTCTCCCGTTATTACATTGCTAAAGCTGAGCCAATTTACAAGTTCATAAATTGTCATTTGAGGGGTCATGTAAACTAGGAGAATTGGGGAATAAGTTCAGCAAAAACATTGCCGATATCATATCTCTGATGAAGGATATGTCACAGAAGAGAGCGGTGCTAGAAATACAAATGATTTGCAAAGAGAGATTGGTATGAAAAAACTACTAGGTGCAAACGATGGTTTTTGTCGTGTTTTTTGCATAAAGCCAAGGGAAAAAGAAGTATACTTAGGATGCATTTATTTCACGGAAAACTTTAGATTATGAAAATGAATGGTCGAAAAATATTTTCATCACCCACAAAAATAATTAAGTATAATTGATTTAGGAACTGTATTTAACAAATTAAAAGTTTAGAAGCTACATTGCACATTAATCCAAAGTACAGGAACTATTTGTGTCATTTATCCTTCCTCTAATTAATGAAACCATATGCTTTTTTTTTTTTTTGGTAAGATTGAAACCATACGCTTTTCATCTCTTCTATTTTCAAAACTTGGGAGTGGTATTATTCTATATATTTAAATCCTGGAGGATCACTGGGATGAGATGCTTTAAAATAATGCTCAAGAAAAGGTTCCACTTCTACAAGTTAAAATTTGGTTCCAAACGTAATCTCTTTTACGATGGGGGCTTCCTCATGTATTGAAGCGTACACACGCTATCCAAAAAACTAATGAGCAATTTACCAAAAAAACACATTAAAAGTGAAAGATTAGGAGTATGAATGAAGTACATATGAGAATACCTATTGCCCAGAAGACGTTGAAGCCTGATAATGAGGTCTTCTTCATCGGGGGAGATGGCACCCCTCTTAATGCCTGGTTTCAAGTAGTTTACCCATCTGAGCCTACAACTCTTGGAGCATCTGTTTAGACCTTCTCAAGAAGAAACAAACACGCGCAAGGGTTGCACAGACTTTGAAGTTAATAACCCTATTATCGTCAAAACGTTAAAAAACTAAAAGCAAGCGGAGTTTTTTTCTTTTTTTTTTTTGGTCGAATAGCAAGCAGAGTTTGCACGTAAGAAGTAATGTTGTGGTTTTTCTTCTTTATGTCAAACCCTCAATGACCAGATTTTATATGAAGCCTAGTCTACTGATGTACCTGCATTCTCGGAAACTTTCCTCCATTTGCCTTCTCCATGGAGGGTGACATAGTCGGTGAGGATTCGGTCTTCATCATTGGACCAAGCTCCTCTATTCACACCTTGCTTTGCACAACGTGGACTCCTACCCATAAGTTGTATTTCTCTTTTTCCCAAATTTCAGATCACCTTTTCACTACTAGTTTCGAGGACATGAGTATATCGGCAACAATGGAGTCTCTTGTTGCAGAGCTCACATGGCTGGCAACAATGGAGTCTCTTGTTGCAGAGCTCACATGGCTGGTTCTGCAGCGCACTTCACAGGTGAAGGAAAGCGACGAGTGTGTTCAGGGGCAATAAATATGGAAGGGCCGTACATTAGAGAAAGAATTACATGCGGGGGGAAACACGTGGAAGCAATGGATCTTATCGCTCGGAATGGGTAGTGCTGGATCTCCACGTCGGCCAAGGTCCACACCATTCACTGTTCTCCATGTGTCCGAGAATGAGAAAATGGTCTCACTTATCAGATTTTTTTAAAATTCCTTCTTTTCTCCCTCTGTTGCTCGTTCTATCCCCTCTCCTCTCCTCCGTTTCATTAACTACATACACTCTCTTCGCTTCCAACCTCGCTGCTGCGGCACTTCCTCCCCCTCCGCCGCCGTTGCCTCTGGAGCCCCATCAGTGACTGAAATATGGCAGCATTAAGTTTCGCACCAGAACTTGCCCCGGTAATTCTGAATTGCATGCGAAATGTTCGCGCAATTACCTCTTTCCGTGTTCAGATCTGGATATGGAGTTTTCTTATAGAGGTTTGACGAGTGAAGTTTATGGTGTTGAGCTAATTGGGAAAACAGCATGGACATCTTGGTTTTGATTTGATTTGGTGTGAACATGGTGGTTAAGAACCCATATTTCAAGAGAAGTTTGTATTCACGACTCACTGAAGGGCTTAGGGAGTTGAATCTTGCGGTGTGGAACGGTAATACCCTCACTTTCGACAGCTTCATCGGCAGTGGAAAGTAATTGCTGGCTACCTTGAATCCATTTTGCTGACAAAACTGTTGTTGAGTTGTTTCGGATTTTGGTCCTTGAGTGGCTAGTGTTTTTATCTTTGTGGTGTTTTTCTTGGTGTCAAGGGTTCAGCTCCATAAGGTTCTTTCTCAGGGCTTTGATGACACGGCTGGCCTCTTCAGACTAAAACCGGCAGGTACAAATAAGGGTGTCAACGGTTCGGTTTGGATTGGGTCTCACGAATACCCGACCCAAACCGAACATGGAAGGAGGCATGCTTCTTGCGACCGAACTGAGGCCCGACCCATATACAATATAATTTTCGACACTCAGATACCTAATTTTGACAGGAACTGCAAGCGTGTGCATGTATGCGTTCTAAAGGGGAGGAAGAACAGAGAAAATTACATTTAGATTAGAAAACAATGCAGTGTGAAATCACCTAAAATAGTACCGAAAGCTGCACGGACACACAGGAAGACTAGCTAATCTACATGGCCAGATGGACATCGAATCTATAGGTAAAGGAAAGAGCTATAAAAGGATGATCACGATAAGCATAATAGAACAAAGTAAATAAAGCCTGCTCACCACCACAATGTCATGTGCACATCGAAGTAAACGCAACATTTCTTTCAGAAAGGAGAAAGATCGATGGCTGCACAAATAAGAAAATTCGTGTCAGATTATGAACCTTGCATCAACATAGAAGTTGATAAGTGCACGGTGTCATCGTGAGGAGCACTAATATTGACGGTGCTTAACATGCATATCCGTCAACTCGGCAAGCTGATGGGTCATATTAGGAAAGGCATCTCCTAATCTATTCAAATCATGCAATATCATCTCCTCCCTACTTTCTTAATAATGCAGCAGCTACCAACCACAAGATTTGAAGTTTCTGGGTTATTCTCGTGTGCACAAAGATATTTCAGGCTTAAGTATAAGAGCATAAGAAGCTTGAGTACAACTAAAGATTATGACTGATCATTCGCAAATTTGCAGTTCACCGTCATTTTAACAAAAGGTCACCAGGTTTGAAGGAGCAAACTGAGTTAAAACATGACAAGACAGCATTCACAAAATGCAAGTTGAATTAAGCTTAAAGAATGCCAATTTCAGGCTAAACTGCCACCCAGGTTGCTTGCTCACAACCAGTACCCTCACTGGCTCAGCCGATGCAACAAATAACCACATAGATCTGAGATTATTAACTTAAAAACTGAGTGTTGATCGTGAACGATCAGGAAACAGGCGTAAATTGAATGGGACCTTTCTCAAGCACTGCATGAGCTCAATGAGATATTGTTGCCTAAATTAAATTTCTCTCCAGTTTTTGTGGGTTTTCTTTTTGCATATGTTTGAGTTTTCTTAAGCTAGAAATTCAAATGCAAGGTTCGCCTAAAAGTGTCCAATTATATGTATCTTGCACGTCAAGAATGGGTCAACTAAGTTGTTAATTAAGACTATAGTCTGCTAAGCATAAGTCCATGACGAACTACATTGTCAATGGCTCAAACAAAGAACTTCGACAGCCCAAGGAACGAGACAAAGATATCCTCCTATACAAGACATTGAACGGCATTCTGATTCAATGTGCGTACATGTAGCTCTAGGAACGAGACAAAATCGAGAGTGAACGATGAACAGCAACGTAGGCCCATGCAAATCAATACAATGGGTTTTCAAAGATATCGCATATCCCGTTTTCCCGTGATCAAACGCGATTTTACAATGTTTTTTCCCCCTAACACTTTTCAAGAAGGTAATGATTTTGAAGATCTTTTGCTTGCTATAAATAAATCAAGAAGATTTGATCATTTTGGACCGTCTCCTTTCTTGCATGGACAAGAGTCATAGTCAAGGATACCACATTTGTATCGCGCAAAACTGTTCATAAGGAAGTAGCAGACGTCATTAAAATTATTAGCTATGCATGCATGACAGTTACGTTGTGATTCATAATGATTAGAGAAAATAACACAAATGGTCCATCGGTTCAATATACAAGTTCCCCAATTATTATAGAAGAGAACATAATGGAGCTGGTGTATTAATTGAGTTGGCCGAAATCAATTCCCACGATCAAATCATATGGGAATGATCATGAATCATTCAATGAAACCACTCATGAAAGCGCAACCACAAAATCAAAACATTCTAAATGTGTTAGAATTAGAGGCAACAAAAGAAAAACAACAACAAGGGCTTAACCAAATATATTGGGAGTATTCGATGCTATAGACCAAAAATTGCAACCCTACATAATTCAAGACCGTGACCCTTCATAAGCATTTAAGTCCGAAAACAACCCAAAGTGATGGTACACTCCCATGTCCCACGAGAGAGAGAGAGAGGTGATTGTAAATGGTCACTACTTATTAGATTACTCTTTTGAGGGACTCGATCCACGTACTTCAAGCCGGATCGATTGTAAATGGTATCTAAATATGGACTCTAATAATTTTGAGGTAACATAATGTGTCGATCTGCTAGAGATTGCTTCGAGCCTGTGGTAAGTAGCATGCGCGACAAGCTCATGACCTTTGACACCATTCAAGTCGCGCGTCAAATGTGTTGCCTTAAATGTCCAGGACAGCATATGAGTGCGGTGTGTCTTTGGCGCTCGAAACCCACATGAAATTAAAGGGAGATTACAGGGTGACGCTTTCGGTGACGACTTATTCTAGTTAGACGTGGCAAGTCTCACTAAGGAAAGACATGATGCTTTATTTTAGTCTACGTGAGATTAGGATCTTGCACATATGCCTGATCGTATGAAATATATTATATACAACTGCTCTAAATCGATGCCATCTGCACGGATTAAAATACTTGAACTTAACCGTTTATGGGCTTGCCGGGTGTCTCATGATTTTTCGAGTAGTCAAATCTTTGCACTCTTGTGTCCCTAGATTATCAAAATCCGGGTGACGTGAATGGCCACCTATTGTTGCTCCTTAGGACCCTGATGTCCAAAACTCCTTGGTCGATGTTTCGAAAAGAATATACTAAAAGATGATCTTTAGGATCAAGCATTCTTATATTTGGATCTCCCTCAACATTTTATGTATATACAAGACTCATGCACTGCGAGGAACACATAAAGGTAGTCTGCATACTATTAAAATTTGCATACTTAAAGTGATTATCTGCTATTTATATCAGACAAAGTATGGAGGAAAGAGATCAACGACTAAATTTTTTTCCTTTAATGAGTTCCTCGAGTTTAATGAATTATCAAGTTTGTACCGGGCTTCTACCTCTTAAAAAAAGTTTAACTCTCTCTCGAACCATCACCACATATACATATAAGTGAACTTTTAGGTTGAATTTTCAATATTATTTGCACGGTCCATTGAGCTAACTTTCGGAGTAATGACAATATTCTCGACTGTGGAATTGTCTAACTAATATTTATGTGGAAAAGAGTAGAGGTCATATTTGAATGTGACCAATTTTCATCAGCTTTTCTAGCGTAGTAGAAGAAAGAGATTTTATAATCCTGCTCCAGAATTATCAACGCAAACCCCATGGCCACATTTTACTTATTTTCATCATCAGATTATTCCCATTGAAAATCCGAAAACATGAATCAAAATAATCCAAGATGAGTGCATATCACAACTTAATGGACGTAATTAATATAGGAACTAGCCCAGCAAAGAACCAATTAATGCTTGAAATCAGCTTTATAAAAACTCATCTTCCAACTCTAGAAAAAGAGCCAACTTCTTCAACTCCATGTCTAAAGTGGGTTGATCACAAGAATCATGGTTATTCGTCGTCTGAGTTTCGACCTTGTCTTCTTCTCTTGAACATGGAGAAGCACAAACCTCTCAACAAGGAATGCGACCATTGCTCACAGCAATTAAATCTTTCTGCTCTCCCATCTCCATCTTCTCATGATGCGATGGCAAATTCAATTCTGAAACGCCGAAAACAAAATCTTCATCACCAGCATTCAAGAAGTTCATGTCATTGTCATCTCTATCCTCTGCTTGAAAAGGAATTAGGTTGTTGGTATCACTATTCTTTGCGCGGCTGTCGATCATGTTCACCAAGTCCTTGTCTTGTTCATTTGAGGCAGAGAACTCAGTGAAACCAAGGACCTTGTGGTGTGAATTCACCTGAGGATTCGAGACTTTATTGATTACTCCCAAATGTCCCAATCTTCTCTTCATAGTTGAGCTGATTATTGTTGTCTGGCCTTGCAGCCTGAAGCTTTTTGACCAAATTAGAGTTCCAATAGTTCTTTATTTTGTTGTCAGTTCGTACCGGAAGCCTTGCAGCTATCAAGGCCCACCTGCATAACACAAATTAATCGGAAGTGATAAGGCCTTCGATTTAGAACTTAATTATATCAAAGTATTATGAAAACACAAAATGGATAGTGTCTCCCGGTATTGTATTGAAAAACATGATCCCATTTACATTAGTTTTCATTTGAGTCCTCATGTCAACTAGGAGGATTGGAGATTAAGTTCAGCAAAACTACGTTGCCGATATTATGTCTCTGCTGAGCTGAAGTTTATGTAACAGAAAAAAGCTGCGCTAGAAGTACAAGACATTTGCATAGAGAGATTGGTACGGAAAAACTAATGTGTGCCAACGGACGGTTTTTGTCATGTCTTTCCATCAAGCCAAGGGGAAAAACTATATACTTAATCACATAGACTTTTGCATGCTTCTCTTTTTGTAGATATTTTGCATCTAGAGCATTTTGCAGATGAAAGTCGCGATGCATCTGTAAAAAGATCTAACCAGAAAGCTTACCTCACTTGGTGATCAAGAAGACAATGTTTTGGGTATGTAAATTACAGAAAGCATCCTAGTTTTTCTCTAATTGAGTACATTTTCCCTCTAGTTTTAAAACATGTGCTTTTCATCTCTATTGTTCTGCATATGTGAATCCTGGAGGGTCACTGGGTTGGGATGCTTTGAAGTAACGCTTGCTCAAAACAGGCTTCAACTTATACACGTTAAATCTGGTCTTTACAAAATCTCTCTTTCACATAGGGGGCTTCCTAAGCATGCGCGTGCTATCTGAAAAATCGTGAGTGATTTATCAAGATCACATAAAAAACGAAAGATTAGCAGCACGAGTGAAGTATACGTTAGGAATACCTATTACCCAGAAGACCATGAAGCCTGATAATGAGGTCTTCCTCATCAGGGGAGATGGCACCTCTCTTAATGCCTGGTTTCAAGTAGTTTAGCCATCCGACCCTACAACTCTTGTAGCATCTGTTTAGACCTTCTCATGAAGAAACAAACACGCACAAGGGTTGCACAGACTTTGAAGTTTATAATCTCATCATCAAAACGTAACAAAATTAAAAGCAAGTACAATTTGCATGTAAGAAGTAAATGTGGCTTGTCTTTCTGCCAAACTTTTCAATGACCAAATTCATATGAAACCTAACATACTGACGTACCTGCGTTCAGGGCAACTTTCCTCCATTTGCCTTCTCCATGGAGGGTGACATAGTCCGTGAGGATTTGGTCTTCGTCATTGGACCAAGCTCCTCTATTCACACCATGCTTTGCACAAAATGGACTCCTACCCATAAGCTGCACTGATCTATTTTTCTCTCCTCTTCTTTTCCTACTTTCAGATCACCTTTTCACGACTATTTCCAAAGCCACGAATATATCGGCAACGGTGGAGTCTCTTGTGGCAGAGCTCCAATGGCGGGTTCTGGAGGGCTGTTTACAGGTGAAGGAAAGTAACGAATGTCTAGGGGCAATCTATAGCGAAGGGCCGTGGATTGGAGAAAGAATTAAGGTTGTGTGGGGAGGAGGATTAAGGTTGATGACGGAGGATGATGATGACATACGTGTCTCCAGAAAAGTAGGAGCAGGTGGGCTATATACATGGGACATGGTCGTGTAGTAACTATGGATTGGGGACCATCCTAATTTAAAGGACCCTCTACTCAAAATTTGACATGTGCGCTCATTAACAATTTTTTCTATATTTTTAACCTTCCAAAAAAAGGAGTGATTTGCAAAACACTTTCAAAAAAATTAATTGCTTATATTGTTTTTAAGAAAGAAATGAAAGAAACTTTCGTAGTCCCCAAAAATGGTCAAATACAATTGCTGTCGACGATGAAACATTTTCCATCGATTAATTATTTCATGCAATACAAATAATTATTTTTAGCAAAATATTTTTAAAATTATTCATTTTCCACAAAACAAATGAAGCCACAAGACCACTTTTGACCCTTCCTTTTTGTTCCATTTTGAAAGGATGCCAAACATACTTGTGATTTCAAAAGTCTTACTTCGATTTGATTCGTTATGATATCGAAAATTACATTGCTGGACACATATGTATATCTACGGGCAGGGGACGAGTACCCTTTGAGAGAATCTGCATTGGAGAAGTGACATGAGGATGAAAGGACCAATGACCATTCCAATCATAAATTCACCTTTGAGAATCTTTTGATAAAAAAAATAGAGACTAATAGTCCATTTGTTTTACAAAAATCATATTTTTTTCATTTTTTGGCATTTTATTCGCTCAGGAAAATGAGCCAACGCAAAATATTTTCCTAAGTAACGAAAAAGGCTTTCCTACTAAAGTTTAAATTCAGGAAAATGATTTTCTCTTTGAAAGAACCGAAAAATGTTTTCCAAAATATGATTAGGTATCAATGTTTGGACTTGAAACATTATACTTGGACATGGAAACTCCAATGTTGGTTCCCTAGTCCCCGCATTTAGAACCAAGTCTCCGGTGGCCAAGCCCGGGACCCCATTACTTTGGCCTGCGCTCCCAATGCGCATGTCAGGGTCCATCGAGGTTAGACCCGAACCCCCGATGCTTGTACTTGATACTCCGGCACTAGAGCCTGGATCCATAAAGGTCGTGCTTGGGTCCTTGAAGCTCGAGCCCTGGTCCCAACCCTCAGGCTCGGGTCCACAAAGTCCATGTGCGGATCCTCGGCGCTCGGGCTCAAGTCTTTGGTTAATTGAACGTTTGTTCTTATAAAAATATTTAAAAAAGAAACTTGAATTTTTTAAATTTTTTATAAATATTTAATTTTAATTATTTTTAAATTTTCTTTTCTTTTTATTTTTAATTTTTCCTTAGGGGAGGCTTGAGCTTGCTTGTAGCCGGGAAAAAGAAAATGTAGAAAAAAGAAATTAAAAAATACTGATTTTTTTATAATATTCTCTATTGGATTTTCCTTATCAAGCGATGGAAAATACTTTCTTAGTCTTTTTCAGGTTTCAGCTAAACACTGCATAATAAAGTCATTTTCTTAGAAATGTTTTCTAGAAATGGTACATTTTCCAAAAAAAAAAAACAAACCCTTAACACAATTTTAGTTGTTAAGTGAGTGATGAGTTTGCTTTCTTTTTTTTTTTTTGGCCAACAAATAATGCGCTTGTTAAGCATCGTTATTACCTCTTACAATCCTTAGAAGGACAAGAAGAAAGAAACAAACAGAATGAGCGCATTGAAGGCTCTCTTGCGGGGGGGCAAGCCTCGGTCAAGGCTGGAGAGGGCATAGAAGATGCCGTCCATGGCGGAGAGAGAGGTCTCGGAGGCGAGGATGTGGGATGAAGAAGAAAGAAAAAGAAAATGAAAGAAAAAAATTTAAGAAATGAAAAGAAAGAAAGTGAAAGAGAGAGAAAAAAAAAACAGAAATAGTCTTTTGACAAAAATGCCTTAGGGCATATGAAGATTTGAGCGATTGATGATTTGGTCACCTTATTTAAGATTAATATGCCACTTTAAATTCTTATTTGAGATAATATTTATTTTGGGCTTTATTTGAAAATCACCTCAATTTAAGCTCATATTTGAAACTTTCCAGGAATTTGATTCTCGCAGTAGTGATTGTTGGAGTCAGTACGAGGGAGACAGGGACAGCTAAGATGCTTTTTCCCTGCTAAAGTTAAAGACCAGCCTGGCTTACGAAGTACAACACAATCGAAACAGGTCCGTCCACGATAGACAGACATAGAACAGGAACAAACACAAAACGGTGGTGGTGCTCCAAAATCTCAACGAGGACCACTGCTATCAAAGGGATAATTGGTGGAATATATTGGCTTGTATTCTGGTGCCCAGTCGAACAGTAATTGTCAAATCCACCGTCTTCATGTGACTGCCCTTACAAACACGAAACATGTGGGCAAGGATCCATAAGATATTTCGAACAAATCTAATCTCGTAAGTTGAGTAGTTCGTCTCGGTGTTCATCACCTCAATGGGTTAACAAAACTGACAAAAGAAGACTTCAGAGCCGCATCTTCAATCACACGTCCTTGGTAATTGCCTCATGGAAGCTAATTCTCTCAGCTGTTCTCACGTCACAGACAGACCGGTGCACCTACGCTGAGCAACTCCTCCATAGGAATTGATTATTACATTTTCTGGGAGCACTGCTTCAAATGAATTTCCAACAATGATTCTATTGAACATGGTATGAATAACAGTCTCATACATCCGACAGCTGAGATGTGCAAGAAGCAAAGCTTCTGGAGCACCTGACAGTAATCCATAATGAAAAACTGAAAATACCTCGATTCTCATCTTATGTATAACAGTTTATCCAAAGGGGTGTAAAGTCCACCTTTTAGTACATTCATCCATAAGAACAAGCACTTCAATATTGTGACTAAGATTGAACAGCACCTTAAGAAATCAGCACTTCTCTTCAAGCAAGAACATATATCTGCATCTAAAGGTTACACGAGTTCAGATCAAACACACAACACTAGGTTAAATCAATAACAATAGAACAAAAACCCAGCTGCCCCAGCTTTGGATGCTTTATTCTCCCAAATCAGAGAGTAGAACTCCAGGAAGAATCTAATGAGCATGGTCAGTCACTGTCATCTTTGACCAAATAATTCATGTATCAGATGCCAAACTACTGTACAGTCTGTGTCCTCCACGCCCAACCTGCAGTTAAATATTAGGTCAGATCAACAGAATTAGTATGATCCTTACTGATACATTCAAGGAGATAGACAATTTCAAGAGATAGACTAGAGCTGCAACCATCTAAATAAAGTTGTAATAATCACATAAAACTTTAAGGCTCAAATAATTACCAGATATCAGGTGATAAATAACCTCATCTTCAAATTGACTAAAGCAAGGGAATCTCAGCTACATTAAAACCGTGTTAGTTGCTGCAGCATCTGAGAACCAGTTGGTTGTGCGACCAAATGGTCAGAACTTGGTGAAGGCCTTATTAAGTGGTTGGGCCCAATTATGTTGTCAGACCCCTGTCTCGTTATTTCTTTAGAGATATCTGAACTTCTTTCCATGAACGAAGAATCCCTCAATGCACGAACCTGGCAAACGACAAGAGATACAAGAAAAGAGAATCTCAGTTCCTTGTGACAATAAGAGAACAAGCTTGCATTAAGACAAACCCCACTTACCATATCAAGACGCTTTTTGTGAACCTCACTAGCTAACTGCAGTTTATTAAAAACTGAAATGTCAAAAACAGTTGTGACATTTCATAGAGCAAAATTCAAACTCACATCAACACAAAGAACTCACCAAGATAGCATTAAAAAAACTCTTCTAGGACAACGCTTTCATAGCAAAGAGAAATAAATGGAACTACTTTTACCATAAAGAAAAATGAACTCGAAAGATCCCCCAAATCAAGACTCGTAAAACTTTAAAATTGGATCATATTGTAAGACAAAGCAAAACCACTTGCATGATTGTGCCAACAGTTTAAATTTGAAACTAAGCATACATGATAGGCCATGAAGGAATGTCGTTTGTAGTTTTTTCAAGAAAAAGGTGTCCACGATAATGTGACTATGATTATAAGAGTGATGACATAATTTGCATACAGCGAAATCCGAGAAATATTGTAGAACATCCTATGCTAATCCAGAAGAAAATTAAGTACTAAACATAATACTTACAGGTTTCTTTAGGTGCTTCTGCCCTTCACTTGAAAATCCAGGAATTGTCAAACCCCAATTTTTTTCTGCAATATAATTTTGAAGACTCAGACACCTAAATTTGACAGAAACTGCAAGCGTGTGCATCTATGCGTTCTAAAGGGAGGAAGAACAATGAAAATTACTTTCAGAAAATAATGCAATAATAAATCACCTAACATAGCACCTACAGCTGCACGGACAACATAGCATGTAGTTCAAGACACCTTAGGACTTCAACAACACATAAATTAGCTCAAGTTGGATACGGCATCCAAATTAACAAACCGGAAGACTAGCTAAATCTACATGATAAAGCCTGCTCATGACCAAAATGTCTTGTGCACATCAGAGTAAACACAACATTTTTTCGGAAAGGAGAAAGATGGCAGCGGAAAAAAGAAAATTCACATTATATTATTAACCTTGCATTACATTAGAAGCTGATAAGTGTCTGGTGTCATCAAGAGGATGGACTAATATTGACGGCGGTTAACATGCATATCCTCAAACTCAGCAAGTTGACAGATTATATTAGGAAAGGCCTCTCCTAACTTAATCAAATCATGCAATATCACCTCCTCCCTAGGTTCTTAACTATGCAGCAGCTACCAACCACAAAGATTGAACTTTCCAGGTTATTCTTGTATGTATTTCAATAGATTTTCCATTGAAATATAATGTACTCGCAGATAAGGGGGATGCCAAACCTAGGTGCAGTAATACATCTTTGGACTCTAATGTCGACGATTTGCGATGTTTAGCCAAACTGCAGGCAAAAGTAGTTACCTGCAAACAAATACAGTAGGAAGCCAAAGCACAAAGATAGTTCAGGCATAAGCATAAGACCAAAAGAAGCTTGAGTACAGCTATGAATTGTGATCGATCATTCGCACAGTTTACTATCATTTTAACAAAAGGTCACCAGGTTCAAAGGAACAAACTGAGTTAAAACATGACATGACTGCATTTACAACTTGCAAGTTGAATTAAGCTCAAAGAATGCCAATTCAGGCCAAACTGCCACTAAGGTTGCTTGGACACCCAGATATGTTGCACTGACCTTCATCACTCAAGCAAGAAGCAAACTTCAGAAAAGAAAAAAGAACATCCCACATATAGATTAAGCATGCTGCAGCCAATAGATCCATTACAACCAATACCCTCACTGGCTAAGCATATGCAAAAAATAACCACATAGATCTGAGACTAACTCAAAAACTAAGTCAGATAGTGAACGATCAGGAGACGGGCCAAAATAGATTAAAAGAAAATATTACCAATTTGCCCCAATTTTAGCAATTGGATTATAGAATTGTCAGTTCGTAATCCAGGTTAGCAATTTGGTTAAAGATAAGGGCAACAAATTAGATGACAACAAAACTCACCTGATCAAAAAAGTCGTCAGCAAATTCTAAAAGAAGATCCTCAACATTAGGATCCAGTACTCCCTGTGGATCCACCTGCGCAGCAGATTTTTAACCTCTGTTATTACATACCAAATACAGAGTGTTCGTGACAACTACCTCATAAAGATAAGACAAATGGAAAACAACAAAAAATGATGTGGAAATGTGGGAGAAAACCTGCGAAACCAAGTCCTGTATCTTCCTTTTCCCAAGAAGTTGATTAGTTGCCTCAGTTCCTTGGCTCGAACTTCCTCCTTGTGTTGTTGTACCAGAAGCAGTAGCATCTGGCTGTGATCCAGTCAAACTAAGAGATTTCTGCCCTGCAGGTCCCTGCATCCTAGGAGAAGGCTGCTGCTGCTGCGGATGCATTTGTGGTTGTTGCAGTTGTTGTTGCTGCTGCTGCTGCTGCTGCTGTTGATGTGGCTGTGGATGTCCCATTGATGACTGCTGCTGCACCAGCTGTGATAAATGTTGCGGATTCAGGGCCATTGGGTTTTGCGAAAACTGAGGGGTTGAACCGACTTGCTGCAAAAGAGCCTGCCTCTGTTGTTGTTGAAGGCGATATGAAGGTGAACCAGGACCACCAGATATTGCTGGCATTTGCTTCATCCACTGCTGTTGTGACAAGTTGTTCTGCATCATAGCTGATTGTCCATTTTGAGTCAATCCAGATATTGGCGAATTCATGAACAGGGATGATGTCCTTTGCAGGTTTTGAACCTGTAGTTTGACAGATCAAAACATTCGAACTTTCAGCAAGCTGAAAAAATATATTAAGTATCTCATTTTTTAACAGAGTACAATGTAAAGTGATGTCAAAAGTAGGAGCATTTGCTTTGTTTTTGAAAAGCTAAATGTGCAGTTGCATCTGCAGTTTATGATATAGCATTATACGTTTACCAATCTACACCCCATGAGGACATTTTGTGGGTTAAAGAGATCTGAACTTCAACAACAGAAAATGAGGTCCAACTATTTAAATCATGATATCCGTGGATAAATTTGTAAACAAAATTGGAGAAAAGAAATTATACTTGAGGAGATGCAATTTGAGCCTGTTGTGACAATTGCTGCCTTATCTGCCCTGGGATCATCCGCGTCTGCCCATAACTTAGAGCACCATTAACCCTTAGTGGTGAGTTCATGTTATACGAGCCAAGCGATCCCATTGCTTGAATCCCTTGCAATGGTTGTCCAGCTAGATTACCAGAGTGGAATTGGCTCCCTGGTACTAATCCTGCCTTTTGCCTTGGCTACACCCACAAAATTCACGGTTTTAAAGACGTATAACTCTACATTTCCCAACATAACACGTCACAAAATAATATTAATTAGCTAATCAGTCTCCAAAAACCTCATCCGATCAAGAGAGTCAAATGAAAAAATAAAAGAAAAAAAGAAACTGTTTTACTAACAATCCTCTGCATAACCAACGCAGAAGAACCTCGAAGCATGCCATTTCCATTTAATAATTACCTGCTTCACTGATGTCCATCTGCACGCTTGCTTTGTAAGATGAACTCAAAACGAGTCAAACTTTTTTAACAAGACAATAAAACCTCCTCACACTGCTCCCAACTGGAATGCCAACCAAAGATAACGACAAAACTGAATAGCGATGAACGACATATCAAGAAAAGACTCACCGAATTCAACATCTGAGTCTGCAAATTCATCTGAGCAGCAGCCGCGGCCGTACCAGATAGCATCGGCAAATGAGCGCTCTGCCCCATCAAACCCGACCGCGTGAGATTCCCAGTAACCATCTGATTCTGCTGGTTCTGCGGCTGGTTCTGCTGGGACCCGCCGAAATTGACCTGCCCATACACTCCCCCTTGCTGCTGCTGCTGCTGCCTCAGTAAGCCCATTTGCTGCATTTGATTTAACCTAGAAATTGATGGCGATCTCTGAAGATTCGGCGGAATTTGGAAATTGTTCATGGCGGAAACGTTCTGAGCCTGCGGCTGCTGCTGCTGCTGGACTAACGATTGTTGCGTCTGTTGATGGACGAGCGATTGAGGTTGCGGTTGCGGCTGCGGCTGAGCCTGCTGCTGCTGCTGCTGCTGCTGAGGGAAATGAGGCAGGGGAGGGGACGAGATCTGAGAACTCATCTGCGCGGGCTCGATTGAAGGGGAGGGGTGGGAGAGGGGCGATTGGGACGGGATTTGGGGGTTCGGCGACGGATTCTGGGGGATCGACCCCGCCGAGGCCGCCGGATCCATCGGGTTCGAAGGCTGAGGTTTCGGGGACGAGGTCGGGTTGTCCGCCATGGTTCGGACCGGACCGTATCGGCGGCGGTTCACCGGCGGCGCTATTTCATCACGATCGGGGGGGGGGGGGGGGGGGGGGTGGTTTGGGGATTTTCTTCTGCAGCTCCGAGCTCAGAGAAGACAGAGAGAGGGGGGGGGGGGGTAGAGGAGGGAGATAAGCGATAGGGGAAAGGGAAGAAGGGAGAAGACGGGGAGGTGGAATCGTGGCCGTACACGTCGGGCGAAGCCGGAACGCGGGTGGCCCCCCACGCACGGGAGCTTTATAGTTGTCAGCCCGGTCAACGCTGGAAGTCAACCAGGGGGTCAACGCTCAACCCGTCATGGGATGGGGTAACGTATCGTGCAATGGCATGGTTTTTCGGTATCCGGTCTTCTTGGCCGCGTCCGGGGCCAACATTCTTGGATTTTCCCTCGCTTTAAATTTGTAATTAATTTGGGCAAAAACTACCAAAAACCTTAAATTATACTCACCGCAACGCATTTATCGTGAACTACTTATATATGTGTGTGACGCATTTACCGTCCGTCGAAAATACGTAAATGAGAACTGTCAAAAATCTGCTTATATAGACATTAGAAAGTAAATAGTGTTAATATGGTACCCGCATGGCTTGAGTAAAATAAAAATGATATTATTTTGGCTAAAAAATAGTATAACGGAATCTTGAAAGAGGGTAAATGTGTCATTTAGATACGGTTTTGTGGTGTTTTATATCACAATAAAAAATTCATGATAAATATGTCACAATAAATATAGTTTAGGTGTTTTTAATATCACAAAAATGAATTCGAGATAAATGTGTCAAAGTGGACATAGTTTGTGGTTTTTTTGTGGATTTCGCCCAATTGATTTTACAAATGCAAGAGTACATACAATAAAAAAAAATATTTTCTAGTTATTCTTCGGTATACTAATTTAGAGGTGACCATTGACCATAATGACAACCATAATCAAAACATTATTCTATCTTGTTAACAAAAACATCATATGCCTGGATGGTTGACCGGTTTCCATTCTAAGATCTTTGCGTAAGCGCCTTTCTAATGCAATATGCTAGCAAAGGTCAAAGGTTCAGATTCCGAGCACTTCCCTTTAGAACTGCACCATATGTTCTCTCGTGTTCCTATGTCCCGTGTCTCGGGGGTAAAGCCGCCTTCACCTGATCATCGCTGATCAGTTTCCGGATGGCTTGAGTTGTCCGAGAATCGATTTTCCAACAGATCCCATGATAAGGAATAGCACAAGAGAATGTCATACAGTGTCAAGATCTCCCAAGACCACAACTACTTGCTGAAACTTTCTGTCTTGGAGTTGCTGAGAAGAACCAATAGAAATGATTATAAAACAGAAAAATTGGCAGGAGGAGGAGAATTGATCCATCACAGCTGCTATGCAGCCTTCTCCATCAATTTGACTAAGCACTGCTTCCAATCTGATACCTTCTCTTCTCCATTAACAACCTAGCACCAAGGCAAAACCATAGAACTCTGATGAGGGAACAGAAACACTTTTAGTTTATCCAATATACATTTTAGAACGTTCCAAACTGATTGAGCTAAAACGTAGATACCGATGTTCGAGGAGAGTTTTAAGTTTATCCATTTAAAGAAACCTCTGCGATGTAAAAGAGGCAAATGGTGACTGCTACCTCGAATGCAAATCCTCCTTGAGGGACTGCGCCGAGCGCTTCCACACAAATCATAGCAGCATCTTCCTTGCTGAGACTTCCCTTTGCCGAACAACCCTGTAAATGAAGTGTGCGAAATAAGTTGCAAGAAAAGAACAGTTTACAGACTCTTCTAAGTATCACCTTTGTCCAACCATTTCAAACAAGGAAATACTTGCAAATTACTACTTATGTGTGCCTCCTCATGATTTTTTTTCTTTCCAGCGAATCCAGTTGAATGAGATGGATCCTTCCAATTTACAAATTACCAATCCCTACGATCACGGCCATCAGCAGAAAGAGGCAATCCGTTCCTCAAATCGAGAATATCTCATCAGATGGACTTCGCTTAAACAATACCAATTTCATCCATCTTTACTAACAAAGAATTAAACATCAAAAACACCAGAGTAAGAATATACGGGCACCTCATCAAAACGAAAGCCTTGTTCTGCACCCGGAGTATCTTGCAATGCGCCAGCCCTGATAATGGTGTAAGGTAGTCCTGAAGCCATCAGCTTTGATTCATCTTGCTCAGCCAATTTTTTTGAAGAGCCTCTCATCATAGCTTGAATGCCTCTTGAACCTTCATAAACGGACAGCTGCAGCCTCATTAAACAATAACATTTGATACGCATATATTACCTGGAATGTGTCTGTCTACAGTTTTCAAGAGAGAGATACCTGAGATAAGAGAATTACGTGTTTGATTCCCTTCAAGCTCCCAACATTATATAGAAAACCTTCCTGTAAGAGGAGAAAAAAAAGGGTACCGATAATCAAGGTGGAACTAACTGAAAGCGAAAAATCAAGTGTAGAGCAGGTATTTTATTCCTTGTTATTTAACAAGTTATGGATAGTACTTCCATATTCATGCAGGAAAGACAACATAAGGTGAGGGCACAATGGTAAGGACAGAATGAAAGAGAGCACATCAACATACAGTTGGACATATGATGGCCCGAACTCCTCTGAGAGCTCTATCGAGGAATTGATTGCTATTCATGTCTCCAGCCACTGACTTTGCAAGGAAAACCATAACTACTTAATCGGATATTCCACCCAAAAACAACATAGATTAAAAGGAGCGCTGGAAGCAGAGATGAGTGACAACAGAAAAGAGATGCTGTGAGTATGCACGTCTTTGCTTACCTCAACATAGTCTCCAAAGGCCTCGTTGGCCATCCGCTTGTCTTTGACCAATGCCTTGACTCGAGTTCTTTTAATGATCAGTGAAAGAATAATCGTCTACATAAGCTAGAAATGACAGGAATCAGATACTATAATACAATTAACTCAAAAATGTTGGAAGAAAGAACATACTTTAGCGAGGAAGAAATCGAGTAAATGGGACATTGACAGAGAGTCAATAAGTGAACTCTGAAAAGGATGCTATAAGAGCAAAGAAAACATTTCGCAGATTTAAGCACAGGAAAACTCCTCGGGCTTTACTCGGCTAGAGAAATTACTTTCGGAGAGAAAAGATACCCAGAAGTTCCTGTAGTGCATATGTGCAGAAAGAACAAAAATAGCGAGTACTTCTCCTTTCTATACTGCCTATGATGGCTATTGACATTAAGTTTGAAACGAACCTGACCCATTTCACTATCTCCGTCTGTGACTAAAACAGCATCCCTCACTTCTTCTTCTTCTGAGTTCAAAACGGAAGGGCAAATGCATCAGCAAACTCAAAGCACCTACATATTAGAACAAAGCAAAAGCCTCACTGCAATCCAAACACAGTTAATTCTGTGGCACGCTCCCACAACTTAGTTATTGTGATGTACTCATTATGCACGCTTTGTGCATCTAACTACGCTTGCGTATGTTCATTAACCCAAGCGGAGCACATACTTTAATGAAAAAAAAAAAGAACGAAAACTGAAAACAAAAGCAGAACCTTGGTTCTCAACCTCTTCATCCACACCAGACCCATCCTTGGGAAGAAGATCAGGTGCTCCATACCATTTCCGTAACTTAGGCCCTCCTGAACAGGCAATGAACCAAATGTTATGCTTCTAATTTTACTTCTTAAGCACACTGCTGAGCATCTGATCTGTATGGTTTCAACCACAAGCGAAACATCATGTGACTCCACCTTTAAGATGCGCGCACACTGATTCTAAGAATGAACCCGATTGGGGAATATAGACAAGACCGCATTCAAAAACAGAAATTGAGGCCAAAACAAATAAATAAAAATGCAAGCGAGAAAGAGAGCAGTACTGCCCTCGATGTAATCAAGAATCTGTTCGAAAAAGCCGATTTTCTTCTTGGCAGAGCAACCAACGAAGACATGCTTCTGGGAGCTGGAGAATACGGACGAGGAACGGCTGACTTGTCTGATTAACGAGCCTCGGAAAGACAGTGCGGAAGGGAGAAGAGCAGTCGCCATGGATAAAGCTCGCTCTTTTCTCTCATCCAACCGTTTTTATTCCCGCGGGAAAAAGAAGAAAAAAGAAACGGTGAACGACTCTGTCCCAAGCGCCCTCAACTTGGATTTGTGATTACCATAGGCTGAACCACACGTATGGTCTCTTAACTTTAGTTTAATGTGCAATACCGTTCTTAAATTTTTAGTACATATTTAATTTGGCCTCTTGATTATATTAAAATGTCTAATATTATCCTTTCATCAATTCGAGTTCACGAAATTTACTGATTTGACTTTCAATCCGATAAGTTCGAAAGTTAAACAAAGAAAGAAGTTACATATGGATTATCCAAGTGAAATATTCAACTCAAATTAAAATATAATAATCATTTTAATTTGTTTAATTGGTTTGATTTGGAAAAAGTATTATCCATGTTACTTTATTTGATGATGTGGATTATTATATTCTAATTTGAGTTAAATATTTTACATGAATAATCCACGCGTGACATTCTTTTTTTGTTCACTGTTCAAACTTACCGGGTTGGAAGACAAATCAACAAATTTTGTGAATTTGAATTAATGAGCGGATAATATTGAATATTTTAATATAATTTAAAGATTAGATTAAACATTTAACATAAGTTCCAAAATCACATTAAATAAATTCAAAACTCATGGACGATATTGCGAATTGAGCCAAAGTTCAGGGATCACAATAAATAAATTAAAATTTTAGGGATGATATTTCACATTTGATCAAAATTTAATTACCATTTGTGTAATTATCCCATGAACACCAATTTTCTAAAAGTGGATCGATGCCGTACGTATGATAGTTGACAAGGGAAAAATGAAATGCCAACCCCTCCCTCGTTCCAGTAAATTCTACACGCGGCAGCGAAGAGAGGGACTTCTAATTCCCCTTATTCAACACGAGCTTCTGAATATGATCCATTTCAAGATCAAAAGAAGCCTCTTTTTGCTGCCTGTGCAAATTTTGATGATCAGGGTTTTTCGTTTGGCTGCTTTCTTGTTTTCCCATTGTTCTTCCGCTTGTCGATTATGGAGTTATTCAGCTGAATCACGGCTTTTGTTCTTTTTATCCTTACCGGAGAGTGAATGATTTCATGCTTCCTGGGAGGACCCAGATCATGATTTTCATCTGTGAGGGAGTGATCCACTTGAGATAGCTTTTGTTTCTCTAATTTCAAGAAGCTCCTTTCGCAACTTTTTTTTTTTTTTTGAAAAGAGAAGGACAACATCAGAGCATTGGTCGTTTTGATTCTCACCCCTTCCCTATTTCTTTGTGGGATCAGGGGACGTTGAACGGTGCTTAAAGAGAGTGAGGTTTGGGAGTTAGTTAAGGCTCTTGGAACTGTTCTTTCCTCCAAGTTCTTGGAGTTTAGGAAGCTCCCACATTTGACTGATGTTTCAGCCCAGTTCCCATACCATTTCTTGTTCTTTTCGGACCTTGTTTTTAGAGTGGTTTATAAGACAAACCTTCTTGTTGCCAAATTTGCTTCCTCGTTTGTTTTCCCCCCTTTTTGCACACTTCAAAATCTGTTGCTTTGGCCTGTTGATATCTCATCTCTTGTTCGGAGCTTTTCTATTTATTCTGAGTTTTAGGCTTCTAGCCATCACAATCCGGGGCACGAAGGTTTGGCTATTCAACCCATAAAAAAAAAAAAGGATCATCACGGTCTTGTCAAGAACTAGCAAACTTCTCCACGCAAGATATGCTGCGACAAGATAACCTAGCATGAGCTGTTTCAAGGTTTGCTTCGGATATCATGTGAGTCGCTTCATCGCTGTGGGTGCTCCCATTTCTCCTACCTGTTGGCAGCAAAACTGAATAAGAGTTTTCGATGAGCGAAACCATTTGACCGTGCGGTTGGATCCTGATCCTTGAGCTAGTTTAAATGATTCTGAACTTCAAAAGTTACCTGGCCGAAGTGAGTGGAATGGCCCAAAATGGTGTGCGAACCCTCAGAATCATGGCGAGCAAGTAGAGCTACAAATAGCTTACAGAGGTAATCCAATTACTGACTGTCATGAACCATTTGACATGAACAAGCCATGACTGAACTTGTCTCTGCTTTTCAGACCAAAAAAAAGAGATTATCTCTGCTTTGACAGGAAGCACAGACCCTAATTTCCTAGAACAAGTGAATGCAGCAAATGTTTGACGTCGTTTCTTTGGCTACTCGGAACCCCGATGCACGACTACATACGAACAGACAAGTGTACAGGCACGCACATGCACACACCAACACGCCGATCACCGATGCACACGACTGGCTGCTGAAGTCGTGAGTTATAGCTGCAGCAGTTAAATTCTCCTACGCTGTCCCTAATTCAGTAGAGGACACATCGTTTCAGAGTAGAAGCCAATCCATTCCTTCTGTCCTACCTAGCTCTCTGCAAAACCTCGCAGAGTGCTACGCCTTTGCTCATGTTGAACGCCCCAGGGTAGCATATCATATGAGCTCCTGGAATTCACAACGGTGACATTATAGTTAGGAAATACAACAAATTTCCATATTGTAAGATGGTAACCCCGCTCTTTGTATACCATTGCTGGCTCGGGGAAGCACATGTCATGGCAGATTCGGACTGCAACACAACCCTAACCAAGCAACGGCTCATACAACCGGTAGCAAAGAGCTCGATTTGTTAGGCACGGCATCCAATTGAATACATGGCACTGTTCACTGAAAGTCTATCTATGCCAGTGATGATAATATTTAGCATTTGAAAGATGTTTCTCTGAGTACCTGTATTGACAATAATAGTACATTCTCCTCCTGCAAAAATCATATCAGACTCCTTGAACGAAAACTCTCCCTCGAATTCCATATCGAACGGATGAACCTGCAGGTCTAAATGTTCACATCTTGCTCTAGTTGAAAGCGCATCAATGATCTCCGCATTTGGTACTCTAGTGTTTGCTTGCTTCCTTAGTTTTGCCTACCAATTCCCATCTGACCCGGTTATGCAACAAGTAATGTACTACCGACCTTCTAGATCATTTTTCGGGCACTGGTTCAAATTGAACCTATCACCCTTCACAATGGGTGCTATACTTGATGAACAATTTTTCATCCGAAATCTCTCCAAAACCTTATTGATATAGGTTTCTTGAGATAGTCCTAAAACTCCTCGAGTTCTATTTCTATAGATCTTAATGCCAATGACATAAGATGCCTTACCCATATCCTTCATGTCAAAACTCTTAGAGATGAATTGTTTCACCTCATGCAACAATTCCTTATCATTAGTTGCAAGTAGAATATCATCCACATATAACACAAGAAAACAAATTTTACTCCCACTGACTTTCTGGTATATGCATTGATCCATGATATTCTCTACAAAATCGAATGAAGAGATGACATCATGGAACCTTAAGTACCATTGATGAAATGCTTGTTTCAAGTCATATATAGATTTCTTAAGCTTGTATACCAATTGCTCACCTTTACTAAAGGAGAATCCTTCAGATTGTTTCATGTAAACCTCCTCCTCTAGTTCCCTATTGAGGAACGCCGTTTTTACATCCATTTGATGTAATTCCATATCAAAATGGGCAACCAAGGCCAAAACAATACGAAGAGAATCTTTCTTAGATACAAGAGAAAAAGTCTCCGTGTAATCAATTCCTTCTTTTTGAGTAAATCCTTTGGCAACGAGTCTAGCTTTATATCTCTCAATGTTGCCCAATGAGTCCTTAATTTTGAAGACCCATTTATAACCAATAGCTTTTGCACCATTAGGCAACTCAACTAAATCCCAGACTTTATTTGATGCCATAGAACTCATCTTATCCTTCATGGCATTGTACCACAAATTGGATTCATCACTACTCATGGCTTGTGAAAACGTTTCAAGATCATTCTCAACTCTAATATTATAGCCAGACTCTTGTAGATACACAATATAATCACCAGGAATTGCTAATTTCCTCATTCTAGTAGATCTTCTTAATGTTGTATCAACATTCTCCTAAGGAGCTTGTAGTTCAACCGGTTGCTCAATAGTTTCTGGTAATTGTTGAACAACTCGATCTACCATATGAATATCAACAAGTTGTGGAACTTCAATAGTTGGTTGTTCAATGGCCGGCTGAACTGAAGGGACATTATGAACAACAACCAACCTAATACTTGAAGTGGAAGGTTGAGTATCTGAATGATCTTTCTCAGGAACAATGTCCTTCAATCGATCACTCCCACTATTCAAGTCACTTTCAAGAAACTTAGCATTTCTTGATTCCACAATCCTAGTAGTATGAGATGGACAATAAAACTTGTATCCTTTGGATTTTTCGGCATATCCAATGAAATACCCACTTACAGTTATTGGGTCTAACTTCTTTTCTTGTGGATTATAGACTCTTACTTCAGATGGGCATCCCCAAATGCATACATGTCGCAAACTTGGTTTTCAACCTTTGAATAACTCAATAGGCATCCTTGGGACAGCTTTAGTTGGAACTTGATTTAATATGTACATTGCCGTTTTAAAAGCTTCAGTCCACAAGGACTTAGGAAGTTTGGAACTACTAAGCATACTCTGCACCATGTCCAATAAAGTTCGGTTTCTTTTTTCTGCTACGCCATTTTGGTCCGGAGAACCTGGCATAGTGTATTAGGCAACTATCTCATTCTCTTGAAGAAACTTTGCAAACGGACCAGGTGCTTGTCCATCTTTAGTATATCTACCATAAAATTCTCCACCTCTATCTGATCTCACGATCTTAATTTGCTTGCCACATTATTTCTCTACTTCTACCTTAAAAACTTTAAAGGCATCCAACGCTTCATGCTTATTATGAAGCAAGTAGATATACATGTAACGTGAGTAATCATCAATGAAGGAGATGAAGTATTTCTGGCCATACAAGTCCATATCGGGACTACAAATGTCCATATGTATGATTTGTAATATGTCTGTACTCCTCTAGACACCTTTCTTTGTCTTGTTGGTCTACTTTCCCTTTATGCAGTCCACGCAAATATCATAATCAGTAAAATCCAAAATACCGAGTACTCCATCATTTACTAATCGCTTAATTCTATCTATGGAGATATGTCCCAATCTCCGGTGCCACAACATAGAGGAATCTTCATTCACAATACATCGTTTTATACTAGCATTATCATAAACATGCATCGCATTATAATAGGCATTGTTTTGTAAATTAATTCGAAAAAGACCATCAGACAAAATATATCCCAACAATTTCAGATTTAAACAATAAACTGAAGTTTGAATCTGAAAAGTTAAAAGAGTAACTGAAAAGTATAAGTCTTGAAACTGAAATTAAGTTTCTAGAGAAACTTGGAACGTAAAAGGTCATTTCCAAATTCAAAACAAAGCCACTATTGAGAAATAATCTACATGTCCCAATAGCTTCTACATGTGAACGCATCTTATTTCCCAAATAGATGCTTTGTTCACTTCCTACTAGCTTCCTATGGTTTTTAAAATCCTGCAAGGAATTCGAAATATGGATTGTAGAACCAGAATCAATTCACCAAGTGTTGTGACTCACATCGGCCATATTAGATTCATAACAAACATAAAAGGCTGGATTACCTTTCTTCTCGAGCCAGGCCTTAAATCTGACGCAAGCTTTCTTCATATGCCCCTTCTTTCTACAGAAGAAACATTTGGATTCCTTCTTAATGTCAGCTTGGGGAGGTATTTTACCTTTCCCCTTCCCTTATTCTTTTCTTGTGTTGCCAAATGAACACTTTCTCTCAATTCCATAATCAACCTCTCTTCCTCTTGAACACACATGGTCATAAGTTCATTAATTGACCATTTATTCTTCTGTGTATTGTAGGAGATCTTAAAAGGTACATACTGTTGTGGTAGAGTGTTCAAAATGTAGTACACAAGAAATGATTCAGATATCTCAACCTCAAGGTTTTTCAACTAAGCTACAATGTCCCTCATCTTCATGATGTGCTCACGCACACCTCTAACACTTGTGAGCTTTGGAGATGAAACTTCATTATCAGGGTCATGGCATGTGCCTTTTTTGAATTATCAAATTGCGCATCAATAGCCTCCAATAAAACCTTAGCATTGCTATGCTGAGCGACTAAACCACGGATACTAGAAGATACTTTAGTTCTTATGAGCATCACACTAAAGCGGTTGGACCGCTCACACTATTCATAAAGAGCTATCTCAGCTGCAGTGCTCGTGTCAGTAGGAGTAGGTGGTTTGTCTTTCCTTATAGCATAGTCAATGTCCATGCAACCCAATTGAAGAAGAATTAACTCCTTCCAAACTTTATAGTTTTCACCATTCGGTATGGAAACATTATTCTTAAATTCAGAGAAATTCACAAGTTACAAAATTGCATATCAAACAATCATGCTTATGTCACGAAATTTGAGGTAAAGTATACATAAATCATGTTTTACCAACGTAAAGCATGTCACAAAATATGAATCACATAACATAAAAACTGTCTATGGGCTAAGTTTTAATTTAAATAGATTCATATATATTTCATGAAGAAACTATCATATTATATTCCTTTCCTTAATCCATGTGGGTAAATTAAGAAAAATAATATGATATTTCGACCTAATTAATCAAATTAATATAATGAAAATTCCTGTGGGATAAAATTTATCATATTAATAAGATTAATTACAATCAATGTCCATTTCCAAATGTGATTCGGAGGCTCTTAATATATAATATAATTAATTAAAGATGTTGTGGCTATTCTCTAATTAATTAAAATATATGGATCACTGAACATTTAATTTCATGCATAAAATATTCACAAATAATGCATGAAGGGCAAAACAACAAATTTAATTCGGCAAGGGGCAAAATTGCAATAACAGATAAAGTCAGGGATAGAAGCGTAAAAAAATAAGAAAAATAAAGGAGGGGATCGCCGATCCCAAGGCTTGTGCGCGGTAAAGAAGGGGATCGCCGATCCCAGGGCTCGTGCGCAGCACGCGCCTACCCTTTGTGCGGGCGTGTGGCGCTCACGCGTCTTCTTTACTCACAGGCGAGTGCGGCGCACGCGCCTACAATTGCTGCCCGCGTGGGTCGCACACGCCTACAATTGCGCGCCCGCGTGGTGCTTACATGCCAACGGTTGTGCGCGCGTGGGGCCACACGCCTTCTTCCTCCGCTCGACCAGATCTTTTTTTTTTTTTTTTTTGACGTTGTTCGCCGTTCCGCTGCGCTTGGGACCAAATGGGTCTCCTCCAGTAGCCCATATCACACCAAAATAATTTATGGGTTTCGGAGACCACATCGGCGCGATCACATGGACCCAAAATTCGACAAAAACAACCAAGAAATTAGCTCGAATCAAGCAAAATTCTGTCAAAACGCATAAATCCTAACCCGCAACTTCTGCTGCCCAAATAACCTCCAACGATCACCGATATGCCAAATTAACTTAGGGCTATTCTTCTCAATGGCGGTGCGACCATGCCAGTCCTCAGTCGAGTGGTGGGTCGTCGGAATTTGGCCAGAATCGGCGATTTCCCTCTTAGCTCCAAAAAGCCGATTTACTGTTCATCTCAAAAGCCCCAAAAAAATGCACCCAAAATTTGACAAAAACAAGGCAGATGCACTAAACATGCTCTGATACCAAATATTAGACTAAAACTGAAGAATTCTAATCATGCATAGAAGAACAAAATTTAAGCACAATTAGAATCAAATGCGAAAAACAGGATAAAAAATAAACTGACCTCCAGCCATTGTTCAACTTTACGTTCGTCGGAAATCCACGGTAGTTCGACGTCAATTCGGTAGTGATTACAGGTGCACTCTACTAACCCAATCCTCTCGCGTACTGATGGTGTATTACCGAATGAGAGGGTTTACGTTAGACCTTATGTCTGCCCTTATGAAATGAACGTTCATCTTTATAAACCGTTTCCCATCAAAGCGGTTACCGAAGAAGGCAGTTGTCTCCGAAGGGGTACGAAACGTGGAAAAATCGTATGTGGATAACCATCACTTAAAAGATAAAACGTGGGTCAAACCCAATGAATAAGTTTTTATTTCAAAAACTATATCCCTAACTATGAGATCACATTATAAATATAACAGAAGTATGTACCTTCATTTTAACTAGTATCATGGCCTCGCTTTCTCACATTACCCGTCTCACTGACTCAGTTCTCGTCTTGCCACTAAACTTCGTTCAATGTGAAGTTCATCATGTGAGATACAAATTGCAATCGGGCAAAGCTTGTGAAATAAACGTAAAACATATATGCATATTGGTATGCATATTCGACACTCATCACATAATAACACATCAAAAACAAAAACACAAACTTAATCGATATGCAGAGAAACAACCTTTTTTTTCTCGTTTTTCTCCCCTTTAAACTTAGTTAAGGAGAGTGCTATGTGGCCAAAATATGCTATTCCTTAATAAGGTTCAGCACATGAAGACACGAAGTTGGGATCTAATTGATATCCCCGGGAGAAACATCCTTGTAATCTCCATCAACTATCAAACACCCTACTCTCGGTCATTGAAAAATTTCCCCAATCCAGTTCTCACCCCCACAATCAACTCATCACCACCAAGCCACAAGACCATGTCCATATTTTACTTTGGCATTGCACTGGTCATAGCCACTGCACTTACAACAGCCACCTACATCGCCACCGTCCTAGGACTGCTCGTCTACAGGTTCTGTTTGTGCAGAACCCAGAACTCCGTTGCGTACTCGTACTCGGTGTCCACAGTGAAGTACACCAGTGAGGCAGACGGTCAGGCCGAATGTGTTGTGTGCCTGATGGGGTTCGAGGAAGGTGAAAGCATCAAGCAGCTCCAGCAGTGCAAGCACTTCTTCCACTCCTCTTGTATCGATCTGTGGCTCTACTCGCACTCCGACTGCCCGATCTGCCGAACTTCGGTCTGTTAATTAGAAATTTCGTTCTTCGATGTTGAGTCATTGATCACAGGACAGAAATCCCCAGGGACCCATGCAATACCAAGTAATGGAGTCCCCGCTTATAATATGATCCTATTATTGTAGCCTTTATGTACCTTCTTGCTTTTGATAATATGTAAACTAACGACACTGATCAACTGAATTATGGTTCATAATACAACCTATCAGACAAAGGGATGCTTTATTAATTAAAATATCCAATTTCAGGTGAATTTCATTCTCCGAGAGCGCCCAAGTGAGAGGTTTTACTTAAAACGTCCACCACAAGCCGATACAAATATGTTTAGGATTAGCTCACACACCTTTCTTTTTTTCCTTTTCAGGATCTCTCTTTAGAACATAACCTGTAGAAAGTTATTTTCACAGATCGTGCGAATCTATAGGGCACCATATCTTCTCAAATTCGACGAGTCACTTCCTCTTTTGAAAATGGCCGTCGGAATTACATACCATCCGATCACTGTGAACTGTGATTCCTCTTTTCAAGTTTTGCAGAATGGTTGACAATTATGTAAATTTTCCGAGATAGGATGAAAATGGCTGCACTTTTCAAGTCTCGGCTAAATTCTTCTCGGGATCACCAAGGATTCTCTCTCACTCACTCTCTCTCTCTCTCTCTCTCTCTCTCTCTCTCTCTCTCTCTCTCGTCTAATCTGAGACTCCAGCCTGTGGTCTCTGCTTTTACGGGAGAATCATTTTGATGAGAGTGAATGTGATAGGGCACTGTGGATGACAATAGAGCTATGAATGAAACCATTAGTTCACCAGAGACCGCGTCAGGAGTGGTCCAATGGAGTGTAAGATAGTGTACTAGGTAGACGGGTAGGCTGGACATGATCTATGCATGGTTGGTGAGTGACAATTGCAGGACCAACCCATTGGCCTAAAAGCCCATCATCCCATTATATAGCGTAGGGTCGGCGACGTTAACACCTTATCTTGACAGCAGGATTAAATTTTTTGGTCAAGGATAGAAAAGTTCAAGCAGTAGCTGAATCATCCGCCTTGAAATGTCGTCCTCGTTCAGAAATGATCAGACGATATGTTTTTATATCGATATCGTTTGTATTGATGATGCTAATTATTTCTGAAATTGATCAAAAACCATTCAACTCTTAGTTATGATTGACGAAGGATCCTGAGTTGATGGGAGGGCGACCCCCACAACATCATTGCTTGTTAGAGGATCTCATGGTGAGAAACCATTGTTTGGAGAGACCCAGTGACCACAATACACGAACACCGAGAGCAAAGAGAAAAGGAAAATATCGTCCGTAAAAAGTGTTATGCTCAAAGCATCATTTGTTGCAAAAAAGAGAAGTCTTTGCTTTCAGTTGGGAGTTGAACGCTTGAGGGACATTCTCCAAATTTGGCATTTTAGACGGCGATAATTCGTGAACAAGGGTTCCATCAAGAAATGAACCGACCATTTGACAGTGGTATTACTAATAATCTGAATTGTGAAACAAAACCATGTGGTAGCTTCGGTTGATAATGAACACGTCCACGGTGAAGATCGAAGATGTACACTACATTTCGTGTTTGGTTGACAGAAAAAATGAAGAGAGCACAGTTAGATTTTGAATATACATCGAAGATACGCTCTTAGAAATGAAGAGCCAACCGATGTTGAAATGGAAGGGGGAAGCTCAAAAGGATCAAAGATTTCACTATCCATGTCCACAATTCGTCAGACAAGACGATGCTCTTCCCAAGTCTCGGTCACTTAAAATTTGTATTCTTTTTTCTTTCTGTCAGCACCCTTTTTGGATTACCAGTTTCAAAAGGAGGAATTGTTATCAAGACGACAGGCTGCACGCCTCGTTAGTCGGGAAAACTTTAGGACAAATGGCGCCCCGAAACGCAAACCGAAGATCGATGATGCTGGAGAGCGCATGGCCCGGGAGACTCACCTTAATCATTCTACCGTACGCGAAAGTCAAATCACATCCGGAGGAGGGAAGAAAAAAGGGAGGGAGTACGTGTCGAACTTGTACATAGAAAGAGCCCCGCATCGGGCAGAGTGTATTTCGATGCTCTGTCGAAGCATCGTGGAACGAATTTACATGCAAAAGAGGAGAAGAAAGAGTGAGAAAAAGCTTAGCTTAACGCTCTTCTCTCTGATCACGAACGATCGACCGACGAGGAGAGGCAAAGGACCTGCGCTCTACCTCGTCTACTGCCCCTTTCTTATGTCTGAACTCTCGTCACATGGGTTCAAGCCATCGTGCTGCATTCCCATTTAGTAGCCGGTGAAAGCCGGTGACTTGAGACGGAGGGATCTTGTGAATCTCATGTAGGGTCCATGTATCGAATCGCTCAATTTATAACGAATTAAGTCTAAAGAAAAATTTATCTATTTTAAATAGTATGGATTTTTGAATACGTGTTGCGACCAACCTGCAAAGTGATATCAAAGAATCTCATCATTTCCATCCGATTTTAAAAAGTACTTTCAGATGCTAACTCTGTCCACATGAACCATTTTTCATTACATGCATTCCTCATGTCGGAAATTTCTGTTGATGAAATGGTGTCCAATATACGCGTTCTGCTTCGTTGACGAGAGCTCGATGACATTGTCACGTATTTTGCTGACGATGACTATGGAAAAATATTTTTAGCGATGAGAAATGATTAAGCGACAGTTTTTAATATATTATGAGATTAACAGCATGTTCTAGACCACAAAAAAAATTTATAAAATTATAGTGGCCTAGAAAATGTTGTGACTCTCGAAATGGTCCAAAAACTGTCATGCTAATAAAGCCTGTGATGAAATCATGGATATGCAGGAAAGTAAAATTCCCTGAGTTTTCAATCCAAATTTAGACGGAGCTAGGTCACCAAGATTCTTAACCATCCCAAAAAACATAGAAATCGCAAAGGCTTACCTCGAGCATTCGTCATTTCCTAAAATGCCCTTCACGAGACCCGAATTTATCAGTAATGTCCAATGTGCGTGAGATTGTCCAGCTCGAAGAGATCAGAGCTCGAATAACCGTCATCTTCCTCCGCGTTTCGATCTCTCGCAAAAACGGAACCGCCGCTCTCGCTTTGATCGCTCCTCTTCTTCAACCTCATCATGATCTCTCGAACGGCCTCCGCGACGTCATCCTCGCCGCGAGCTCTCGTCGGAGCCGCCGCCGCCGCCGCCGCCGCCGCCGCCGCTTCGTCTTCTTCCGGTAAGTTGAACCTTACCGACCTGATCTTCGCGAAGCTGCTCAATGACCTATCGCCGGACGAATAAGGCACCGAGTCGCTCGGGCCCGAGCGCGACCGAGAGAGCGGAGGAAAAGCCGGCTCGTGACCGCATTCGGGATTCGACTTCCTCTCGAAGACGCCGTCGCCGCCTAGACGTCCTGCGGAGCTCGAGATCTTCGCGTTCTTCAGGGCATCGCTGCTGGATATGAGTTTGGCCTGGGAAAATGAGATTGCATCCTTGTATATACCTTCGTTCGTGGAGGCCGAAGCCTTCTGGTTCGTGTTCTCGTAGCCATATTTTGATTTCCTCTCTAAAACGACGCCGTAAGAGGCCTTCGCGTTCCTCCACGCGCTGCCGGATTTCGATTCTTCCTCCGGAGCGACGTCCTCGTGCGCACCGCCGTCGCCCGTGGTCGAAACCTCCGCGCTCTCGTCGCACTGCTTCAATGAGCTCGAAATCTTCGATTTCCTAGAATTCTTCGAAGCGAGGAGAGTATTCAGAAAGCTCGCGAGCCGATTACCCGGCGAGATCGGCTGCTTCACCTTCTTCAGGTCGTCGTAGATTCTGAGCGCCTTCGCCTTCGTCTTCACCAGAGAGAATCTCGCGTCCGACGAGGACGACGTCGGAGGAGGATGTCTCGGGGGAGGAGGAGAAGTATCTGACCGTACGGAGGCGCGCGTGCGAATCGGCTTCGGCCATGGCGCGTCGCAACAGAGGGACCGCGCTTTCGCGCCACCCCGAGCCGAAGTCGACTCTGACTCGGACGACGAGAATCTCCCTCCGGAGCTCGAGTTCGAAGAGCTCGAGCTCGAGCTCAGGACGAACGCCGAGCGGCTGTCGCGATCGCTCCGTGGGCGCGCATCGGCGGCCGCGACGGAGTTCCTGCGGAGGACGACCCTCTCGTCGCGCATTTTCTTCTCCATCCACCTCCCGAGCGTCACGCGATTCCTTGGACGATGGGCCAACTTCTCTCCCTCTTCTTCCTCCTCTTCTTCTTCTTGTTCTTCTTCTCGTTCTTCTTCAGTAGCGACGGGGTGTTTCTTTCTGGGGGCGCGGGGGTCGCGGAAGAGCGGGGAGGGATGGGACGAACCGGCGCGGGGACGCGGTTCGTCGATGGAGCGATAGATGGAGTCGAGGAGAGTGGAAGAGAAGGAAGGGTGGCGATCGTCGCGGGGTCCGCGTCTGCGCGCGTGGTGCTCTCGAAGGGATTGTTCTCGCGTCTGCATCTCTCCAAGAAGAAGCAGAAGGAGGAGGAGGAGGGTTGGAATGAGCGCAGGGAAGGGCGGACAGACAGACAGAGAATGTGTTTCAGCAGGCTAAAGTGCTATATGCATTTGCAGCACAAAAGGTCAGTCTCTCTCTCTCTCTCTCTCTCCATGTCTATGTCTGGCGGTGGAAAAGCAACAAGGTTGACGAATGCATAGGGATCGGTTTGCACTCTCTCCTGCGAGAGAGAAGATGCGAAAGGAGCGGGGTCGAGTGGCTGTGTAGCAAGGGCTAGCTGGGGGTGGCCTCGAGCTAAGGATGGGAAGGACCGTGAATCCACGGATGAAGGGAAACGTGAAAATGTTTTCGCTTGCTTTCATCGTGGGGGCTTGAAAAGGTGTGATCTTGGTAAGGAGACTGGATTTACGAGGGAGAATGTATGTCTTTCAAAGGATTCCCAACCGAAATCTTTGCATCGATTATTTTATTTATAAATTTACGGCGTCTTACAAAATTATTTAAATAGCGAGCGTGTTTGTCCTTCTCACTCGATATATAATTTAAATCATCAATATTTAGATGTCTTGGGATCTTTAGGAGTAAAAATCGATTTGGTTTCAATAATTCTATGAATGTATGTGAAATTTGACAGCTGTGGCATCTAATGAAACGATTAATGGCAGGCTCAAAATATTCCCAACACTCCATTGTTAGAGAATAAAAGGTTGGCGAAGGAAGCAGGAGGGGAGAGAAAATTCAAAGTGTATGGGCCCCCCTGATATTCGAAGCCCTTTGCTGCATCAGTAACCACAGTCGAGGAGAAAAGGGAGAGCTGGTTTTTGTTTAGATATTAGCAGACAACTCTTTTAGAACTAGGAATCCCCGTACCAAAAACACGAGGGGGATTATCTTCTGTTCGACTCAATTGTCCCTTAACACTCCTTTTAACTTTGGAGCACGAGCTTGAGAAAATTTCAGCATCTCGTCCTAAAATCTCGTGGGGAGACAAAAAGGATGTCACCGCGGCTTTTCTACTGCTCAGCCTCAGTCTCTGCCCCCGTTTCAACAGTCAACTAATGCGGCTCATAGGGAGCTACACAAGCTCTCACAATAGGGCAATCAAAGCCGGTGTCGAATTTACCCTATTTCGTTATTTTCTCTATAGGAGGGAATCGAACTTTTGGCACAGCTGACAAGTAGGTCCCACTGGCACCGAGCCTGCAGAAGTATATTAAGTCAACAATATAGATTCCCTGTCGCATCGTGGGTGACTGAAAGAAAACCAGAGGAGGAAGATTCAAATTTATCAGCACGCCTATCAGCTCATTAGCCTTTTCCCTAGATTTGCCTCAAATTCCTCGTGGTCATTCAATTTAAACTACACAATCTCAAGAAACTTCAGGCTTCTATAAACAGTGCTCTTCAATGTGCAGTTATCGAATTCTGCATTCCATGATCAGACCAACATATCTATCGCCGAGCAACAAAGTGGTCAAGTGAGGATTGCAGCTCTTCAATTTACAAGGCCTCTGGATCAACCTCATCTCTAGTACATATACTCAGGAAGCAAAAGATCAACAGAGAAATCAGATTTGATTAAACATGAGACGGATTGATCGAAAATTGATTACAGATGTTATTCGTTTGATAAAAATACTCGAAACTTTGCAAAGGCCGCTTCCATTGCTCGCAAGCAGATGGTCAGATTAACATTTCCTTTCAGAAGTTCGTCGTCCAATTAAGATGCCCCAATTGTGGTTGCTGATAAGCGCCGACTTGAGCCACAGGAGCAGGCGCAGCCACCCCCACTCCCAGGCTCGCCCCTATAGATGGGCTCAAATGGTGTGGATTTGCGATCGCAGCGGCTTGCGGAGATGGGTGGTACAAGCCTGAGAATTGCATGTGCGAAGATTGCGCGGCAGCTGCATTGAAGGAAGCATGCCCGGTGTGGGACGGCAAATACGCGGCATGCGGTGTTTGCCCCGTCATATTGTAGTAGGGGGTGGACTGCAATCCTGGGATTTCTCTAGGGTTCTGCATCCACATTTCAGATGTCTCGGCCTACAATATAGAAAAGATCACAAAGACATGTCAGTGACAGTGACCAAATGGCTACAATCAAAGGGAGTATCATGACTATCAGTAACTGGGAAACAAAAAGTTCCAGTTAGTCACCCAAACGTTGCATCTGCCCAAGTTGTTGATTTCATAAATAATCATAAAAGAAGGCCAGATTTGCGATTAGAAATCCAAATCAAGATTTTCATCCTCAATCCTAACCAAGGACTAGCAAAAATTCCTAAGTACAGGATTTTACTATTTCTAAAGAGTTCCAGAATCAGAGTTAAAGTAAAATCTGAGAAGACCAGGACCAACATAAAAATCATAGTATATCCCCAGAAACGACAATTTCCGAGAAGTGAAACTCGACTCATAAACTCGCTTCTGTCAACAAAATGATTGGAACTTAAAGTTCAGTGACTTTTCAGCTACTGGCATTTTTCACCATCTATTGTCACCATTGCCATAACTGAACCTCTTAAAACGATAAGCTACCATGCAGTAGCCACCAGGAAGATTATGAAAGTTTACCTGTGGAGTTGGAACATACAGATTGTTATCCTTATATTTCATTCGGGATGAATCATCAAGCCCAGTTGCACTCCCTACAACGCCAGGAGGATTCACAGCATACCCTGCAGGACTAGCGAAATTGCCAAAACCTGTAGGACTTCCAGCTGGAACAGGCTTAAACTGTTGAACTCCATATTTGAGGCCACCTGTGTTAAGATGAGAAGCACCTCCAGGCATCAACATGTAACTGTTGCCACTAGATGGATGAGGATATGCAGGGTTGCTAGAGTAGCCAGGCATGGCCATAGGGGGAACATAAACAGGCGGGAGAAACTGTCGATATGACATTAGGTTTGGAAAATGGGAAACGTGAACTTGGGGGTACATTTGAGCCACTGGTGGTGGTTGCTGGTGTTGCTGCTGTCCTCCCATGGCTACTGTTGATACCGGCATGCTGTTAGCGGCATGTGAACTTAAGGCCTATAAATACCAATATTAGTAATTCCAATCAGCATCCAGCAAAGATATCGAAATAATCTACAGATAGCTAAGGAAGATACAGTGTGATGACATCTCCTTATTTATTGTTACCACAATATGCAAGTTTTGAAAACTTGAATTTTACACATTTTAGAGCCCCTTACTGCTCTTAACATAAGGAGCCTTCCCGATCCAAAAAAGATAGAAAATAACGGCAATCGAATGGGAAAAAAACTTCATTACTAAATGCAGGAAATAGTATTTGTGGCATCCCGAAGAAAACTAGGTGTCCCAGCAAGTCTATGGCAAAAGAATGCATGTGATTTAAACATAGAAACATGATGAGCAGATTGACCTCTTGAGGAGATGGTAGGCCCTGTCCACGGACAGCTTCCTCCATAGTGTTTCTGAAGTATGCAATGTCGTACCCAGCCCGAGGATCATAAGCCTGCGTAATAAAAGGCACCATAATGCTAAGAAAAGAGAATACCCACAATCAAAAAGAAGCATCAGTGCACTCCCACAAGAAATTTGGCAAATTAGACAAAGGAAAACTCGATTCATCAACCCGCACTCACTGAAAAGCTGGGAAGTTCAGGAGGATCTTGCTGCTGTTGCGACTCTGAAGGGGCATTGACTCGGGAGTGATCTGTGACCAATCCAATGGCATTAAAACTGTCTAAATCCTGAGCATCTGCTTCTTCTTTGTCTGTCAGCTGATTATCAGAAGTTCCAGGTGACGTTGGAGAATTTGATCTCGAATTTCTAACACGCTCCTCAACCATGTCCACCTGTTTGAATTCAGAAGTACCGCTAGAAGATGCCGGGGCCGATTCTGACAAACTGCCATCAGCAAACTAATCAGACAACAACTAATCAAAGAGTTAATCTATCCACTTTTTTTTTAATGAATGAAACATGATTAACTTGATTTTACAATGCAAACACATTTCTCCAAGAAAGGGAAAAGTGCAAGGGCATGTCCGTCAGGAGTACAATCTACCAAAATTTCACAAACTCTAATTTTCTGATTCTAGTCATGCACATGGACAAGATAATGATTAAAACCAAACAGCCCAGAAGTACAACTGCTTTTAGAAATGATGGGTGTATAACTATTGCAAGTTCATAAATCCAAACTTGATTCTTGAATACCTCACCCAGCCAAACATTTGAAGATAAAAGAGCCGCTAAACTAAATTTGACCAACCTTGCAGCTGACTCCCCATTTAATTCTTCTCTAGCAACTCCCGGAGCAGAATTCCTAGATGTATCAAAGTCAACACCAAAGCTGCCAAAAGTCAGCTGACAGCGATCAGCATCCAGGACTCTTATATGCTGAGCGATGATTACATTCTGCGCCTCATGAATGTTAAGACGTGCGAACTTTTCTGGCATGTTAGCTACTTGTGAATCAACTCTTTTAAAATTCTTATCAGTAGGAGCAGCAGATTTCGGAGGTGTTCCAATTATCCCTGGATTACTATTGCTAGGCCTCTGGCTGGACTTTGGTTTCCATTCCTTAATTGGCTGGGAAACTGCATAAACATCTCACATTAGTCCTCTGCTGAAGAATGGATCGAGATTCCAGCGGTTGTTTATTTGCTTTTAAACAAATAAAGATAAAATAAGGAAACAAGGAGGTGCACACCCCTGACCAAATCATTCACATGCGATACACAGTTGACAAAATGCCGCAACATACAATAAGTTGGCAAAAGAGCCGTTGCAATTATGTTTCACTAAATAAGTGACTTAATTATAACTATTTAAACAAGTTAGTTCATTTTAAATCAACCTCCTTGCTTCATCATAAGTTGTAAATCTCAACATGACATGATACAGCAAGAGAAACACATTTGATCCCGTGATGAAATCATAACTCTATCTGTGTAGTTCTGCATTTATAGCAAACTTCTGTAAGGTATGTATAAGGCAATACATAGCACAACATAACGGTCTCGGCAGAAGGCCTCCCTACCTCTTTTTTGGTATATGACATCTAGTGGTTCCATCTCCCCCGTCTGTCCATAAATTCAAAGAAATAATCACAGGAAAACCCGTTTCGAGAGGATGAATCAGGTGCAGGGGTTAGTTTCAAATTCACATAGGTGGTATGGAATGAATTTAAATAAATTCTTTAAGGGAAGTATGAGTGACAATTTTTGAGTATGACACAACATGACAACCTGACCAAAGAATGCGACTTGATCCTGACAAGAAATAGTGAATTCCAATAGTTTTGGCATAAAATTTGTGTCGATCAAATCAGCATAAATCAACTTTCAAGGTCAACCTAAGTAATCCATTTGAGTAAAGCTCATATAGGATCTTCAATAGATAGTCATTACTGGATAAGTGAATTAAGCAATCACACTTGCACTTCATATACATTAATTGGGTCTATTCCAATCATATACCCAAAATTTATACATGATAGAATTCTCCCCACGAAAACAAGCGGGTAGCCCGCTAGTAAATAACATGCATCACTGAGATTAAAACATCGCTGATGACTGGCCATTCACTGATTTACTTAAAAGATGACAAGACAATGATCCAAAGAAAAGGTTCCCAAAAATTACAGCAAAAGAGACCATATACCTTTCTGATGGCCCACAGCTTGATGTGGCTTGCCACTGAACTGATTGCTTATGGATGATCGGATGCTTGATGTTGAGGCTGAAGCAGACTGACTCACAGCAGTCTGACCAAGTTGGTCAGACTTAGAGACAGCAGTCAAAGGCTGAAAGGATTCTGAAGGAGTATAGTTCCTTCTCAATGGAGAATTAGAGAAAGAAACACCTGGTTCTGATAAATGCTTGACAGAATCCTCAGAAGACTGTCGCCGCACACCTACAACCCCAACTTCACGCTTAATAGCCCCAACCACAGAAGATGACCTGGAATCAGGAGAGGGAACATGAACAGGGTCTGTTGAAGATGAATAAAGCCCCACCACAGAATTGCTTGACGCTAAACTTGTAGAATGAGACTGGGATTTGGTTGGTTTCACGGCTTGTACCCGCGAAACTGCGCTCGAATCAGTAACCCTTTCTTGCTCTAATGTTTCCTTCCCCAAAGTGCCACTTGAATTGGCTAGTAAGGCTTGTCGATCTCGCGAGCCGGCAACTTTAAAAGCTGGAGAATGACTCTGCCCACCCAAAGGCTTTAGAATAGATGAACTTCCCTTCAATCTGTGCAAAAGGCAACCAAAGACCATTGATATTTCTATGTTCAGTACAAAATTGTCCAAAGAATTAACATAGGAAAATAATCTAACATAGGAAAATAATCTTTTAATAGAGGACATTAAGTCATCGGCCAGGAAGATAAGGGATTTGTTCACAATATCATATGCTATTGAGAATTAGATATGCAAAGCAACACAATGAGTAAACTAACAGAATGATTTAGTCAGCCTACCCTCTATCAGAAGTTGATAATATTGGGTCTGTGGAGGGTTGTGGATGTTCCTCCTGGAAGGCAGCCCTCATTTCCCCATTTGCACTGTGATTAACTCTGTTGTCCCGCACAACACGAAACTCTTTGCTTCTTGCTGCATCAAGTGAATTTGTCCATCAGCCAAACGGATTAAAGGAAACAGACATTTGAATATGCCTCATGACTTAATGTCTAGAACTAAATAACCAAATCCATGTGTCAATAGTCCCCGTCATATTTCATATTAAAAGGAGAACAGCCTCCACATTGTGATGGCTGGTCCAAGAGAATGTATTCAAATAATGAAAGCACCAACTATAATGAAGACAAAAAGTTTTCACATACTTCCGTTACCAGGTAAAGACTTCCTTGCCTGTCCAGAATTACTGGGCAAAGCGTTCCGGGTATAGCCTTTTCGAATGCCATGATCAACTGCTGCAGAGAACTTCCTACCCTGTCCGACATTTTCGAAATGTTTTCTTTGATCGGTAGAACTTGTCTGTGCTGTACTCTGAGACCAAATGCATAACTTATCAACGCAAAGTCCAAGAGCACCAAAACTCACTAACAGGCAAAAGGAGGAAAAGGGAAAGTGAAAAAAAACTATCTGGTTGTCAAAGGTCACCAAAGAACGTGATGACCTCAAAATGTTTTATTTACAAAAATATGTTTCTCTGGCATCTTGAAAAACCGAGACAAGTATGGACACTACGAAGATCTGTATGCTCTCAAGGCTTCAACAATGCCATCCATTAAGTCGACCACCCCACTGAAATGCAGAATTACAAAATGCTTATGCGACATGATTCCCACCAAAGTTCATTTCCATAAATATCAGGGAAAAGCTAAAATGTACAGATCACACACCATTTTCTTGAAAATTGGACAAACTGCATAGTTAGCATCAAGCATGTCCCCATTAGGAATAAAGTCCAAGATATATTACCAAAAGTACACACATGAGACAGACAAGAAATATCTGTCCAGTCAATTTAAGTAACTGGACAGGATACATTTTCTTTGTTCAAGTCTTCCCAGCCTATATCAAAACAATCACAAGAAGAGGCACGATAGATATAATGTTCCCTCCACATAATGTTCCTCCAGCCACATTTTCTCAGCTGTTATATGTTTGGCGATTAACCTAAATATGACTCTGGAAAACTGCCCTCAAAGGGAGATAATCTGCCAACCAGAGTAGCCATAAAAAGGAAAGGCTATATGACCATTACCTCCTTCTTCCTATCCCTTCTTCTCTTCACCTCATGAAATGGATCTGCATAAAAAAAACAAGATCCCTAGCATCAGCATTGCACGGTTGTTGCAGTCTAAAGAATATGTCGAGAAAAGCTAAAAAAATCAAGAAATCAAAACTGGGAGATTCAAACATTAAAAGAAAAATGACCATACCACATCAAAAGGAGTAAAGCAATCAAAAGATAACCAAATCAGTTGAAATATGCAACTCGCACCCCATTTCATAGATCAACAGTTTTTAAATTACACAGATATGTCTATAAGAACTCAATGCCAGTTAAAAGATATGCTACTGGCATCCAATTATCTGATCAACAGTTTCTAACTCATCATAAGCATATCTATACTTATTCAGTGCCATGAAGCAACAATCAGTCACTGTCTGAGTAACACTAGAGTGACGCTTTGAACATGCTGCTGGAACCCAGAGGATAAGAAATGAAACAAACCCACGAACAGGCAAAACACTCGTGTCCTATCACTCATGACAGAAATCCCTAAGCTATTCCATCATTAACTCATTCCAGAATGTTTTCTAAGATAGAAAGCATCCCCCCCCCCTCATCCATTAGATATGCAGTTGTTAACTTCCACAAACATGGTTTTAAATTTCAATGACCCTTTTCAAACCTTCCTTCAAAGCAAAGGAACTGCGTCTGCATAGTCCAAGCATCCCGTCTGCAGAATTTTGTGCACATTAATGGATGAGTGGAATGCTTATTTGTTGTACTAAGGAGATTTCCATTGCTTAGTTTGCTAGATTCGCTCAATAGCCTCTACTGTGCTTTGAATATATCTGTGCCGCAAAATTAATCAATACCAAACAGAATAACACGATCCACAAGTCCCCAGCTCACGGCATTACCTCGAACAAGTTTCAAATAAAGTTTACAATCACAAGCACCTCATCTCGCGCATCTAAAGGCAAAGCAATCACTTCACCAGAAGGTAAAAAAAAAGAACAGCATCGTTGACGGGTGAATACCAAGAGGAAGTAAAATGGCCAGGATACCAATTCAGAGATTAACAAGGTAAATCTTACGAGCTAAGACTCGTGATCAAAACCACATTTAAGCACTCTCTGCCCACCTTTTAGATTGACTGCTACCAGTACCCAAAAAAGAAAAAAAAAATCAAAGTCAATGCTCCACACCTCAAGTCAAACTCACAGTCAATAACTCAAACTCCTGCCGCACCAAATCATCGAAACAAGACTCGAGCACGCTACGAAACCTAAAAGGACAGGGGCAATGCGGCGGAGGAGGCGGCGCAACGCCGGGACGGACCTTGAGTGAGCAATTTCTGGGCGGTCTCGTTAGGATCCATGTTGCTCTCCTTGAGGGCGGCGTAGATGTCGGCATCGGAGTGGTTCTTGACGATCTCCTTGATCGTCCGGATGGTGCTGAGGACGCGAGCCGAGAGTACCTGAGTGCCGCCGCCGCCTTCGACCTTGGAAGCAGTGACCATCTCAAGCGCTCGGCCGATGCCGGGAATCAAGAACGGACGCGGAGGGGAGGGGGACGGAACGGGCGGGGCTCGATGGCGGAGGACGGTGGCGGAGGGGGGAAAGGACGACGGTGCCGTGAGTGAGGGGGAGGGAGGGGAGACGGCAAAAACCCTAGGAGAGAGAGGTGGAGAGAGGAGCGAGAGGTCGCATTGAAAATGGGTGTTGGTGGGGGTGGAGGGGGGCTGTGAGCGAACGGCTTTTTGGAGGAGAGGAGCTTTCTGAGCGAGGGCGAGGGTTTTTGAATAGGGTTTTTATCCTAGAGAGAGAGAGAGAGAGAGAGAGAGAGAGAGATTTTGGGTGCTGGTGACTGTCGATTGTTGAAAATGAGGGGCGTTCTTGGGAATTTGCCCACGGAATTCATGTGAAATCTATTTAGTCATAATAATGGAAATTACATTTGCATGATTTTTTTTTTTGGGGTCGAACATTTGCATCAAGGGCATCAAACTGAATAGATTCGGCCCGACCCTATCACGCCTTCTATTTGCTGATTGACTCCATCTTTTTCTTGGATGTAACTTACTGAAATGCCAGAATTATTCAACGATACTCAATTAATATTGCTATGTGTTGGGTCAAGCCAATGATTGAAACAAGTCAGGCATTTACTTCGGCAAAAAGGGTGTCCTCATTTACTACGAGAAAATATGGTGAAGGAGTTAAGGGAACTTGAGATTGGCCACATTGGCAAATGCTTAGGTATATCCTCGGATTGGGGTACGTTAAAGAGGAATATGTTTGCCTGGATTCTTGGAGGAGTAAATGTTAAATTATAAGGATAGAAGGAACAATTGTTTTCTAAAGCTGGAAAGGAGATTCTTCCGAAAACAGTGATACAAGCCCTTCCCGATTATGTTATGTCAATCTTCAAAATACCCATATCTGTTTGCAAAGCTATCGAGAGAAGGATTGCAAACTTTTGGTGGAAATCTACCGATTCCAAAACAGGACTTTATTGAAAAAAATGGGACATCGTAAAGCTAAGGAAGGACAAAGAGGGAATGGGGTTTAGAAATCTTATTTCGGTTAATAAGGCTATGCTCAGTAAAGAAGCATGGAGACTCTCGCAAAACCTTGATTCCATCTTAGGCAAGCTATTCCAAGGAATTCACTTTTATTGGGGAGATTCTTGGCAAGCCAGGAGAGGTTCCAGACTTTCTTGGGGACGATAGAGTTTGTTATTGGGGAGGGATTCTATTGACAGTTTTCTCATGTGGTCGATTAGGAATGGAAATTTAGTAAAAATAGATCTTAGCTAAGGAAGGAAAGTGGAATACTAAAAAATAGAGAACCCTTTTTATGATCAGTCAGCACAACAGATTCAAACAATTCCAATTAGACCTTCTTGCGCTCAAGATAAATTAGTATGGTTAGGTACTAAATCATGCAGCTATACTATTAAAAATGGCTACAACATGATCAAAAGAGAGATTGAACAAAAGCGCAACACCAAACAAACTTCCTCTTCGTACCAAATTCCCAAAACACTTTGGAGAGCTATTTGGACATGTAGAGTTTGCTTAAGGTAGAAGTCTTTCTATGGTCACTTTGTACGAATGCAATCCCTTCAAAAGAGAATCTATGGAAAAGGGATATTATACTTGACCGTTATGCCCCCCTATGACAACGAGAGAAGGAGACAATTGAGCACATCTTTTGCTCTATCGTTGGATTTAATTCGTTTGGGCTAATCCTAACGTGAATATTCAAATCAACTACCAGGAGATCACGAGAATGGATGTATGATTACTGAACATTTCCATGAGTTGACATATATGCTTTTTCATGCGGATAATTGTCCAATAAAATCGTAAACCTATTACACGACTACTAATTCAGTCTCAAACTTTTCATCAATATCAATTTAGCTAGAAATATTTTTATTTCTTGTCAATTTAATCCTTAACTTTTTAATTGTGCAAATTTCATCATCTCATCATATTATTATTGAGAAATTGTTTCCCAATATTTCTAAAGACAACATCGATGTTTTTCCAATCATCAGGACATCCATTGAAGATTTTCCTTTCCATTCACAACAAATTGGACGGCGCTGAGCGGCTTAGTTCGTGACTAGCCAATTTCATGACGAGCTCCTTGGTGCCTCTTCTCGAGTTTGCGAAAACTGCAAGTCATCCTCCTCGTTTGCCAAACTCCAGCACCGTCGAATGTGTGCGTTTAAGTTTCACCTGAAATCAACACGATTCAATATGGGATTTGAACCGTGCAAACCATTTGACTAAAAAAGTCGATGCACGAAACAGATTACGTCTTAAATAATGATAAATCGAAATATAAAGATGACTCGACACCCATCGAACCGGGCAATCAATGCTAGACTGCACGGTGCCAGAAGATACTCAATCCTCAATGTTATCTATTTAGGCAAAACAATTTTACAATCGCTATTTCGTTTGGAAAGACGCAAAATTAACCGAGGGAAATGAGGTAAGTCGTGAAATGGCAAAGTGATATAAATAATCTCTTAATTTTAATCCGTAATGTCATTCATAAAGTTTTAATTTGTACAATATGTTCTTTGAATTTTAGTTCAATATGCAGTATTATCTCCGAGCTTTTAATTTATTCTAATGCAACTCCCGAAATTTTAGTAAATGCTCAATATTGTCTTTCTATTAATTCAAGTTCAGGGATAACATTGAACATTTTCATATAGTTCGGAAATCTTATTGAACAAATTAAAAGTTTAGGGACAACGTTATACATTAAACTAACGTTTAAGGACCATATTGAATAAATTAAAAGTTTAAAGATAAAGTTACATATTAGATCAAAATCTATGGATTATTTGTTTAATGATCTCCGTGGAATTTTGCGAAAATAGCTAAGACTTTCTTATTTTTATCGCCATCCCAACATGCATATTGAACATTATCTTTCATCCGCATGGACAAAAGCAGCATCCAATTAAGTACATCGAAGAAAGAGTGGCACAAACGACGGGCAAAGATCTGTCGTTTTACTTAAAGAAAAATGAAGGTTTTATTTTTTTATATTTATTTTTTCGATTTTAGTGGTCGTATGCGGAAAAATCAAAATTTACATCTACGATGGGTACATGCTATGCCAAACCTCTCTACTTTTTACGAGAATTGATTCAGGAATTTGGTGACTCTCTTGATATTTCATTTCTCGCAAAATGCCTTCTTGTCATAATTTTTTCGTTGTGCTTTTAGCTTTACAAATGATTAACTGAAGTTAACTCTCGCATAGTCGGGCTAGGTGCTCCCCCTTTTGAGTAAATTTTGAATGACAAAGATGAACAAAATCAATCGATAGTGAAGCTTTACGAGATGTGCATGTGATTTGATGTGTTTTTTAAGTAAAAGTAACTAGGCACGAGCTAACACTAGACTGGCAAGAAAAGATGGAGTTTGCAAATAGGAAGAAACGATAACACCACGATTAAGTTCGATGAACCATGTGGTTGAAAAATGAAAATGAGATTTCTTGAAACTTAGTTTATAAAATCTATTAAATGGATAAGGATATTTTAGGTAACATTTTAGATATTCTGGTTACAGGACAGTTACCAAAAGTAGACTCACATCAATTTCTAAATTCTATTTGATTTTCTTAGAACTTGACCAAATCAAGAATATTCATTAGATTTTTCCGACATTTCTTTTTCTTTCCATATACATCAAAGGAGTTATTGTAAGCCCCACTATATCTCCTTTTCTTTCTCTTTCGTCTACTTAGGGCGTTCATGAAATCCATTATGAAATAGAAATTCTACTCAAGAATGGATTCCGGAACAGAAATACGTTTGTTAAAAAATTTTCGGAATGCATTTGGAGCAATTTTTGCATTATGGAATAAAAATGCATTTGTCAAAAATACTTGATTCCAAAATGTATTATTGATTCCATAATGCATTTTTCATTCCAGAATGAGTTTTTGGCTAAAAAAAGAGAAGTTAATTTTTGTAGCTTCTTTCTTCCATAATGCATTCTCCCTATTTTTTTTCTTTTTCTCACTAATTTTTTTTTTCAGAAAATGCATAAAAATTGAAAAATTCCAGAAAAATTCATAAAAATTTCCAGAAAATAAAAAAAGTTAGATTTCGGGAAAATAGGAAATTTGGTGAATTTTTTTCAAAAAATATAAAAAAATTAAAAATTTCAAAATTTTATAAAATGATTTAGAATACTTTTGGGCACTTACTTTGAGTGAAATTTAATTTTTTTGAAGTGTCCAAAAAAATCAAAAAATAAAAAATTTCAAAACTTCACAAAATGAGTTAGAATACTTTTGTGCACCCACTTTCAGTGAAATTTAATTTTTTTGAGGTGCCCAACCAAATAAAAAAAATCAAAAATTTCAAAATTTCACAAAATGACTTAGAATACCATTGAGTACCCATTTTGAGTGAAATTTAATTTTTTTTAGATGCCCAAAAAAATCAAAAATTTCAAAACTTCACAAAATGGCTTAGAATACCTTTAAGAACCTACTATAAGTGAAATTTAATTTTTTTGAAGTGCCCAAAAAAATAAAAAATATAAAAAAAATTTAAAACTTCACAAAATTGTTTAGAATACCTTTGGGTACCTACTTTGAGTGAAATTTAATTTTTATTACGTGCCCAAAAAAATTTTAAAATTTCACAAAATGGCTTAAAATACCTTTAGGCATTCACTTTGAGTGAAATTTATTTTTTTTAAGGTGCCCAAAAAAATAAAAAAAGATTTCTGTTCTAAAAATCAATTTTTAGAGCATAATTAGTCATGTTTTGCTAAACAGATTTCTCATTTAGAAATCAATTTCCGGCAAGAATTTGATTTCTGAAGTAGAATGATTACCATTTGCACATTTACCATCTCCTTGCCAATTTTTCTCCTCACTTTGCCCTTTATTTTCTCTCAACTTAAAAGCTGAAAACAAAACAAAAATAAAAAATTGAATTATACGAAAATCTTAAATCAATTTGCGAGACTTTCAACCGTATACTCTTTATGGGCATATTTCTTCACATCGGTTTAATGCGATTAAGATTTCAGCCATCGAGCATCCTCAACAAGACTCGAACTCAAAACTGCAAGAACAGAAAATGCACAATCTTTTCCGTTAAAGCCAACCCTCGTTCTTTTTCAAATTCCGGGACGCGCAGGATAATTTCGATTCGCGGAATTGAAAAAGGGCGGAAAAAAAAAAAGGAGTGATTCGCGTCGAGAAAATAAAATGCCATAGCGGATCATATAATAGCGAAAAAAAATTTAAGTAAGATTCTACGCCGTCTCGCAGTCTCTCTCTCTCTCTCTCTCTCGTCTCGCGCAACGGCAGATCATTTCGTCGCCAATTTACCACCACGCTCCCCACCCCCTCTCTCTCTCGATCTCGATCTCGATCGATCGATCGGCTTCCCCTCCGTCTTCAACCTCGAGCTCGCGCTCGATCTCGATCTCTTTCCCCCAACCCGCCGTTCCGTCGTCGCCTTCCCCTCGCCTGCTTCGAGGAAGCCCTAACCCTCGATTTCCTGCGCGGCCTCCGGGAAAGGTCCCCCTCTCCCGCGTCGTTCCGGGCCCCGTTTTCCGTCGGCGATCGGGCGCCGGTCGAGGCCTCTTCAGGTACGGATTTTGCGGTTCCGAGGGCTCTTTTTCTTCGGGGGAATACTGGTTTTATCTCTTCGCTTGGGGGCGAGTCAGTGGCTGTTTTGGTTGTTCCGCGACGTTTTCGATGCTCGGGTGCTGGGGTGGTTAGGGTTTTGCCGCTCGCTCGGAGGGGGGGGGGGGAAGGGTGTGATTCTGATCGGTGTCCGCCATCGCGAGTTGACGGTTTAGTTGCTCTTTTCGCTCGGTTGTTCACGTGGATAGGTGCGCGTTGGTGCATTCGCTTTTGTTCTGCATTTCGCGCGGGATTGAAACGAAATGAATCTGTGGCTGCTTCTGATGCGTTAGCTGTTCTCTATGCGCACGAGCTCTCTCTCTCTCTTCACGCTCGAAACGGTTTGTTATCGATATGGAGGAAGTACGAGTGATTGTTCATGCAGTTAGCTTAAAGTGAACTCGACAGCTGATAGAGTGGGCTACCGCCTAATACATCGCGCCTTCTTTCTTTCTGCAGCGTGATTTTATCCTCCCGACTCTGCAAGCGTGCATTGATCGTTTTTGTTTGCTACTCCAACGCAGGCAGTAATTGCAGATGGTAATCCAATAGTTCCCATCATTGGATGTTTTTTTATTTCTGAACATCTGTTTCCACCTGCGGTGTCCGCTGAGGCTTCTGCCTCCTGTGGTTGTCCTTTGGGTCTTGTGGGATGATTTTATATTGCCGCTACCATTGTTGATAACGATATCAGTGATTGGCGAGATATTCCACAAGTCAAAGGTTAGTCATCGTTATCATAAAGCCATTATCTATATTAGTTTTGTTACCGAGTCAATACCTGCAGACGCACTTGTCCATGAACAAATAGAGCTTTGACTAATATTGACTGTTCTTTGAAAGTGGAAAATTCCTAAATCAGCAGTGGTACTCTCAGAGTAAGTTATTGTTATGTTTGAAGATCAACGTTCTAAATATCATTGCTATTGTTAGGAAACTTGTGATTCGACAGTGGCGAAGTTCATTGTTTATCTCTTAAACTATTGGATTGGTCATTGCCCGTGTAAGAATTTCTCCAAGTAGTTTATCTGTGATCTTCTTTTTGGTTTTAGAAAAATTCACACTGAGGTAGTTGTAGGGGTTACTGGCCTATTTGCGAAGAGAGATCATTTACAAAAAGGAATCCACGGTCAATAAAGCTATTTACATCCCAGAATAAATCAGTACTATACGAATAGAATAGGGGGATTCCCAGCTCATACAAAACCTGTTGAAGAAATTATCTAGATACCCATTTGTAAGCTTTCTCCAAATTGACCTTGGTAGCCATCAGTTTCTTGCCTTTAGTGGATTGCCTTAAGATTGATATTAACTCTAAGTGCCTCCGTAAGACCTTTCTTATAAAAGCTTTCTATTTCTATTGTTTTCTAACCAACAGAAGACCAGAACGTGAACTTAGGATATTCATTGTAGACTATTGTGAGGGACTATTCTTGACTTAGTTTAGCCCTAGAGAGGAATAAGAGTTTCAAAAAGTCATCTTCTGTGGCGAATGTAGAAGAACATGTTACCCTATCTGGGAGATTTTTCTGTTGCTTTTTTATTTTGTGGGCTCTGGTTTTGGTTGTTCCTAAAAGATCTGAAAGGTACTATCCTGCTTGTGATACTGTGATACCTTGTCCCCCATTTTGGAATGTGCATTTCACAAGGCTTGGGCTTTTACAAACCTGCTACATGTCATATGGTTGAGATAGCTTCTGTTTTTCTGATACAAAGTTGTTTTCTGCATCTTGAGCCCACAAGTACAAGAACAGTTCTCTGCATTGTTGCAATGCTTGTGGCAATTCTGCATTGAAGACTTGCAATCATATTGCAATTCTTGTATTTCTTTTTGTTGATTGATTAGTGTGGAGGCTAACCTTTTTCTTTAACTGCATTTGATTCCCTACCTATGATTAACTGCTTTCTTTCTAAGTTAATAGTGTTTCTCTGGTCACCTTGCATATGTGCCATGTTCTTACTACATTTTTTTAGAGGGCATGTTATGCATGTTTGGCTGAACTTCATACTTCTTTATCTTTTTTTTTCCTTCTTTTGTTTAGTGGGTTCTGCCAAAAGATCTATTGATTGCTTTTTGATGGTATTACTACCTTCTACCATCTTCTAGACTCGGCCGCCAAGGATGAACTTCCAGCAACTTGCACATCCCAAGTCTTCTGCTAATGGAGTTGGCCGTCGTAAAGGTGAAAGAGAAGGAGGAATGAGGCTGGACAATAGGCTGCATTCTGGAAAATCTGGCATCAGCAAAACTGGCAGCACAGGTATGATATTCCGAAATATGTGTGGATTATTTACATATGGGCTTTGTCTAATGGCAATCGTCGTAGGTTCCATGGCCGACAGCAAAGCTGGAGGCAATTTAAGCCCATCCCGTGATAGATTAGTGTACTTCTCAACACGCCTAATAGGTCATCATGTGGAAGTCCAGGTGAAAAATGGATCCATATATTCTGGAATATATCACTCTGCAAATGTCGATAAAGATATGGGTAAGTTTTTCTTATTGCTAATGTGGTTAAAGTGAATGATCTATTCTTGTGATTATAAACATTTAATTCATTGTTCCCAGGGATAATCTTGAAAATGGCTCGCATGATAAAAGATGGGTCTGTTCAGTTGCATAGGGCTAACAGTGAGTCCCTTAGCAAGGCTTTTACAAAGACTTTGGTAATACCTGACAAAGAACTTGTCCAAGTCATTGCGAAGGTAACTATCAATTCCCTTTTTGCTGTAGTCTCCTTTTAAATATGCAGCTTGACGAATTGAAATAGTTAAGCATGTCACGCATAGCTATGTGTATGCTAGGGAATAAATTCTGTCTCAATTGGTGTAGTGGTGAAGGCGATGATTGACTTCTGAATCTAATGTTAGCATCTTCATGGGCGATGCCAGGACTTCTCTGTAGCAGGGGATGGACTGTCAAATGAGGTTCAATCTGAGAAACAGCAGGAGATCTTGATTGACTCCTATATATCACAAGCGCGTCATGGTGATTTGGAGAGAGAATTAAAACCTTGGATCCCTGAAGAAGATGATCCCCAGTGTCCTGAACTAGAGAATGTCTTCGATGCCCCATGGGATAGGTTGTGACAGTTATTTTTCACCTCTTTGGAGAATGTTGTATTTTGTATTCCTGTTATCAACCTTTGCATGCTAATTGTTAGTTAGGATAGAAAATTAACTGTTCCTTAACTCCACATTGGCTAGGAGTGTCATAAGATGATCGTGGAAGGAAAACCAGAACTCAAGACACTTTGTAGGCTTTTGTAATGTATTTCTTTATTTAGTGGAAGGTTCTCTTGGTGTTATCAGCAAAAGGGCTAGCTTTTGGATCCATGCATGCATTCCCTAATTTATTTAGAATTTTGAAGCATAATTGCATGATGAATCACGTTTTATGTTCACTTTGACATGCTTAAGTGTTGCGTAATATCTCATTTTCGTTCACAACTTCACATGTGTAAGGAACTTTTATGCTTTATTTGGGCATAGGAGTTGAAATGGTTTTGGGGTTAGAACATTGCGTAGGTGCTGGAAAAGTTGGCTATCCTAAAGCTATTGGGCAGCAGCTCCATTAGAGTTCATGTTTTCCACAAATTGTAGTGTCTTTTGACTCGAACCTAACCCCTCTTTTTGCTTGTGAATTCTCCATTTTGGATTAGAAGGGCAGGGACTAGGGCTTGTTATGTTGGAAAACACTGTCCTGTTTTCTTTCTGCTGGCTGACATGTGATTTCATAAAACTAGTTTGAATTCAATGGCAAGCTTTCTTGGACTCTTTTGTGTTGAATAGCAGTTGTCAATTTCTCGTCTGTTAGGTGTTTTGGGTGTGTTACCATGGTGTGTATCTACTTATTTATCAAGTCTTGGAGGTTCTGAATGTAGATTCCAAGAGATTTTGTAAATATACTGACTAGCCCAATTGCTTTTTGTCATTTTTAAGGGGGTGGGATCAGTTTGAGGTGAATAAAAATTTATTTGGAGTGAAAAGCACCTTTAGTGAGGATCTTTACACGACTAAACTCGAGAGAGGCCCTCAGATGCGAGAGTTGGAGAGAGAGGCTTCAAGAATTGCGAGGGAAATAGAAGGCGAGGATACTCAAGATCTTCATCTGGCAGAGGTGAGCATCTTTTTTCATTGTTTTCTGCCTTTTAGTCTGTAAGTTTCTCATATATTTTCCTGGAGTTAGTGTTTTACTTGTTTTCTGATCGGCAGGAAAGAGGAGTTCGTTTCCCCGAAAGTTTTGATGTTGACGAGGAGACAAGATTCTCTTCAGTCTATAGAGGTGGGGTGGCTGATGATAGTGGATACGGAGAGGAGGAGGATATTCGTTTGGATTCATGGAATACTGAAACATTTGGCAGTGACCCTACTTCTGTCATGATTGGTTCATTTGATGGGACCGACACTGATGCTACTCAAGTATCAGCAAGATCTTCATCAACGGTACCTTTGCCACATTTTATTGTTTCTATGTTGCATGATATGCCATATGCGGATGACCTTATTCTTTTATTGCCTTCAGGGGTTCCTTCTAATATAGTGCATATAAATCCTTCTCGCGTGGCTTTTTCGCATAAGAAAGACAATGTACCTGTTTGGGGAATCTGTAGACCGGCAGTACTATCCTGCTTCATATGCCCCGTGTTTGATCTTTCTTAAATTTTTTTTTAATTCAGCATTGCTATTCTGGTTCACTTGTGTCCATAGCTCATCCAGTAGGGTTTTTCATTGGTAAATACCATGTGCAATGACAAATTCTGGGATGACTGAAGCCATGTTTACATCCTCAACCAATTCAGTTTTCTAAATCCATTTCAAGTCATTCTCCATGACAGACGGACATATTTGTGGTTTGCATTCCTATATGACATTGTTATACTGGTTTCTACTGGTAGCCCTATCGTTCGATGTGGTTGAGTTATTCTTTACTCATTCAATATCTCTGAACTAATAGCACTTCTGTCACAGCTTTCTGTAAGATTTTATGGTGTCTTTCTTTTCTTTTTCCTGTCATTATCACGTTTTTCTATGACATTGCAGGATGGGCCTGAAACTTCTCAATCTAGTGTTGGTGCTGATTTGTCTCAGACCGGTGCTGATCTTGCCGTTCGGTTGCCATCTGAATTCACCTGCAAAAGTGTTCTTGCATCGGATGATGATAACAGGTCCTTATCATGCAGATTACTTCTATTGGGAATAAAGGAATTTAAATGTCATTGTTATTGTTTCTTAGGAATGAACTGCACAAGCAGTCATGTTTTTTTTAATTACTTATGTAGGGTACAGGAGAGATCATTGAGTGAACAAAGAGGACATACTGAGTTAGATGACGCTGGGAAGCTGCCAGTAAGTGAAACATTTAGCTCTATGCATCCTCATTGGAATTTGAATGTGGTCCCTGTCATTGCCTTTAACAAGTTCTCAGTGATGTTAACATTTCTACTTCTCTAATTGTGCAAATGCAGCCTGCAAAGGACACCTGGATATCAAAAGCTGAGGGTGAGTAAAGTTCTTACGTAGTACATCTGAAAAGGGAAAAAACAATAAATGGAGTTCTTGAATGAGTTCTTTTATTTCAAGCAAGATAATAAAGGCAATTGCTCGGTGGATGATGACTGCTGCAACTTTCTTTCCTATCTTCCTATTTGCTTTGACAATTATTGATATGATAATATAAAACAGGATGAAATAAGAATTTATGTTCTAGTAAGGTCATCCATTTTTATTTTGTCGTTTAATTGTTATTGATGGAAATATGTTATATTATTTTCTTTTGCTCAGATTCCATCTCATTGTCGAAAGGAAAGAGTGGTTCTTCTCATAAGGGTGTATTGTCCAAGGCTGCAGCTCCTGCTTCTTCTACTGTTGCCTTGAAGGATCATAATAAGATAAATTCTCGTGGTGATCTATTGGAGACACCTACTTTGGCAAAAAATGAGGAAATGCAGTCCGTGGATTCTCATGGATGGCCTGGTAGCTCTACATCATCTACTTCTGATCGTCTTGGTGTTGCATCAGCTTCTGCTGGTGCTGGGTTGACGCCTAGTTCATCAGTAGGATCCTTATCCTCTGAAAAATCTAACTTGAACCCCCATGCTAAGGTTGGAAAACTTCCATTTGCTTTTAGTTTTCCTTGCTGCTTTTTATGGAGATGGTTTCATACTTTGCTGATGAGATACGAGGGTTTTCTGAATTTTATCATGTTTTCATTGGCAGGAATTCAAGCTGAATCCCAATGCAAAGAGTTTTGTCCCTTCTCAGACACCTGTTAGGCCTCTGTCCCCCGTTGCAGATGGCTCCTTCTACTATCAAGCTAATATGTCTGGGGTGCCCCAAATGCACGGCATGCCTGTAGGAGTTGGAGTGAGTTTTGTTTTTTTTACCTCTATATATTATATGCTTTATGTTCCATGCACAAGTTGGAATTATACTTACTAGTTACATCAGTCTATTCAGTTGTTCTCTCTTTCCTTGTTGATGTTATTGATCTTTGCCTGATTGCTGGCTTGCTTTAATAATTTGCAGATGGGGCCTTTTGTGGGACATCAGCCCGTAATTTTTAATGCACAAGTTCCCCCTGTGCAATCACCACAAGCATATTTACACCCAAATGGTCCTCATGTACGGGTTATTCTTACTTTCCTCAAGTTTTTATTGGAGGCTATACTTTTGTTATAATCCTGAATTAATAGTATGCATTTTCACTGTTACTCAATTGCAGTATGGACAGCATATGCTTGTTGCCCATCCAAGACAGTTGCCTTACATGCCAGGCTTTCCACCGGTAAGATGCATTGCAATTTGTCCGAGTTTTACTAAGTAGAGGATAAAGATAGTAAAATGATTTGATTAAGTTCCACCTGTCATGGATATAAGTAATAGCTAAGGCTTTGTTTGTTCTATAGAAAATGAATGATTTGGAAATTATTTTCCCAAAAATGGTTGATGGTATAGTTTGAAATATTTAGTCAATGGAAAATATTTTCATTATCATCAATAATTAATGTCTAAACATTTTCGTAAACGATAAAAGCAGTTTTCATTAATTCATTTTTGTAAGAGATACAAGTGATTGTCTTTAAAAAAATATTTTCGAAAATTTTTCATTTTCCATGAAACAAACAGAGCCTAAGTTCTGATTGTTTTTTCATTTTTTCTAAAATAACCCACAGACAAAGTACCAAGTACAATGAGATTGCAAACAATACTGCACTCATGCCCAACCTGCATCTTGTTTGATTGTCAGTGCAAGTTGAAAATCTCCTTAATGACATTATGTTATTGCATTAGACAATCCGTAGAGAATTGTCTTAAGGCGTTAAAGATATAGGGAATGATGTGTGCTTTCCGCTGTGCTTGTTAAGAGCATACAATATGAGTTGTTGACACTTTTTCTCCCCTCTCTCAGGACATGCCATATAAGGGACGAGATTTTTAGCCAGTCCCATTGAAGGTTCGCGTTCTTGGAGGTTTCTACTGACAAATAATTTGGGCGACTTAGATTCTTGGGAGTTCTGCTCACATGAATAAACCTTCTTCATAGATCTGCTTGGGAAAGAAAGAAAGTTCTTTTTTTTTAAGAGCTTGGCCGTCAATGGGGACCCCCTAATTGTAACCTTATTTCCATGGCTGACCATTGTATGTTCCTCTCATACCATCAGATAGCGGCGCGTTTCAATTGATGGGGACTTCGGTTTTCACTTGACATACTTGTTGAACCTTTTCAGACGTGACGGTTTTCGAAAATTTATTGTAGGTGTTAAAGGAGTGTTTCTCTAACATTATTTGCTCTGAAACTCTTCTATAAAGATCAATTGCTACCACAACCATGTAGAAGTTGAGGCGCAGGTAGGAACAATTGTGAGTTGGTCCCTTTCATTAACATGTTTCATGAACTCTATTTCCCAAGTGATAAACGAATTTTGTTTGAGTTGTTAATGTCCCATGAAATAAAACATATCCTTAATAAAGCCCTTGATCTTCAGTGAAAATATTCAGCCGAGATTGTCGTTTACTTTCCACGCTTCTTGATCCGGTTGTGGCAAGACCAGCTACAAGAAATGTTTGATCTTTTGTTTGTCTTTGTCATTGTTTGTTTTATTGGCAGTACTTCATTAGTTTCTTCAACAGGAGAAAGCAACAGGTGATGGAAACATCAGAGCTACTTGTGGAATTTGGTTAAGGCAATGAAGTTTGATGTGATCTGGTTATAGGCGGTGAGCTAGCACCGTATATAGGTTTAGGGAAAATTGCAATCGGCATTTCTCACTTCTCATATTATATGTCATCTCGAATTTCTTAAATCTACAATTTATGTCTTACCAATTTGAAAAGATTCATTTTTCCTCGTTCAAATCCAAAATCTACATCAAAACCCTTTCTCCTATCTTTTGCCTTTCCTCACACAGCAAGAAGTCGGCTGCCCCAACAGCATCGAGCTAGCCGATGCCAACCCCAAGTCCACAGCTCGACCCCGGTCGCTCCGCTGACACCCTCACCCTGTCCCCATCCTACCACCGTGTCCCCATCCCAACTTGTGCAAGCTCGCTCTCTGCCATTGCAAGCATCTGCAAGAGCTTATGAGCCACGCTAGCTCTGTAACAGAAGCTTGCGGAGTGGCCATGGCCACCGGATTGAGGTCGCCTTGAACCGACTCAACGACCATTGCCGGCCTTAGATTTGAGGTTGGCAATGATCGCAACGGCCTCCGGAAGAGTGATGGTGGCACACGCAGTGGAGATGAGGTGTTGGGTGACGGAAGAGAAACAGTAGGGATATTTTGGGTGGGGGTAATTTGGGAAAAAAGTGGCAATTTGGTATGTAATGGGTGGGTAGAAGATGCAATTTGAAATCCAATATAGAAGACCAAGATGCTACTTATATCCAGGTGGCCCTAAAAAAAAATGTAATTCAACCATAAATTAAGTGTCGTTTTCACGTAGAACAGCGTAGATCGCATCATTGGCATGCAATCTTATCCTAGCTGTAATCGATACGAGGTCACATCATCAGCCGCACTATTCCTAGTACAGGCTGAGCAGCATTGCTTAGTAGAAAAAAAAATGAATATCATATTGTACAAGAGGAGTCCCAATCGTGACAAGATCGGAGTTAATTGGTGGCTTACCAAACTTCAATTATAAAATTACGTGATGAGATCATCATGGAATGTTTGATTATTTTGCGGCATAGTCGGTACGAATTTTCAAGTGGCGGGCAGGTGGTAGAAGGTGAGATGCGAGAAATGCTGATAGGAGTGAACACACGCTTGACTTATAGCCAATCTCGTCACACTAAGCATGATTTGGAATGATAGTGGCCGCTGGAGCATCTTTTTGGAAGATAATGAGAGGTCTTTTTACTCATGACCGGTGTTACTCATTGCCATATTTCTAAACGACGAGGGAGCCTATCTAGATAGGTAAACATTTGGAACAATCGTCCGATTATTGGATGTTTCAAATGAAGTAACACGCAAGTATCATGATCCCGAGATTTCCCATGAATAAATGACCGTGTTCAATCCAAAAAGACTGATCAAGTCACCTATCCTCTAAAATATTCTCAAGGACGGATAATACAGTAAATATATCGAGTTTTAGAGCATTCTCGCCGTAAACGCCGGTACTTGGTAGATGAGGTGAGGCAATCACTTTCGGTAGTAACGAGAGGAACTCTTGTATGTATAAATAAGGGATCTCTCATTCTGTTCCTTCTTTCTCTATTATCTAGGTGAGCAAGCCATCGATCTTTGGGAGATCTAAGGAAGCCTCAGTCAGTTCGGAGCATAGATTGCTTGGTTTCATGACGTGAAGAATCGAATATGTACTGATCCACACGCTCGTCCATTCCCTAACCGCTAAGCCAATTCATGGGATAACTACTATTTTCTTAATCACAAAAGTTGAAGGGCACGCAAAGGGATCGTAAAATCGAACGATCATCAAGTAAATTTAATTTCAACCACGTACCGCAGACCAAGAAAATCAAACAATTATGAATGCACAGCTTACGATAGCTCAAAATTTTATACCTATTCTTTTATGAATTGAATATACAAAAACTCCTTCTGATCGTTTTCCAACTTATTTTAAATAGCTAATAATGCATGCATAATGAAACAAATCATGATGGAGACGCAAAATTATACCTTTTTCTTCTTCAACGCATTATCTGCAAAATGATATTTTTGTTTCTCTATTACTTTACTAGTACATGTTGATCGGTAAAACGTAACTGAATATATATACACAATATAACAATTATTACTGGAGTGAAAATCTCTCAAAATATATAGTAGAAAGGAAAACTATAAAGCGGGAAAAAAAGTGTGGGATGAATAATTTACACACGACAATTTGTTGAAAACGACAACTTGAAAATGGAGGAGATGATGGTCATCATCGTGGTGAAGGAAGAGGAGGAGGAGGAGGTGGTAAGAATAGTCACTGGTCAATGGTCCTGCACTGAAAGTTTCGATCTGCAAGCATAGGTCGTCTCGGCGATGCGGTCTTCCTCTTCAATGTTGGTCAGGAGAGAATAAGTCGTGCCTTCAGAATGCATGCACCGAAAATGTTGTTCCTGGATTACAACCTTTAAGACGTGCAATGAGTTTCCTTTTATCGGTCAAGAGAAAAAGCAGCGACTCTTTGATGAGTGACAGGGATTTTAGCATGACTTGTTGAAAACTCAGGTGAATATTTTTCGTACTTGAGTTCTGGGTCTAGAGGGAGGAAGGTAAGCTCCAGAGACTTCAAGAGTTTAATGGAGAGTTCTAATTCTATGGTTCATGACGTACTCTTTACTTGCCCGAATGGACCCAATTGTTCGTTTCGTGCTTTTTCTCGTGAACTTTATCCTTTTTATTTTGTGATTGAATGGAATGGTGTATTCTGTCGGAGTAACCAATCATGGTTTGAATCCTATTTGCTGTTGCCTGCCGGCTTGTGAGATGATCCAAGACCTTTCGCTGCTTGTGATACTCTTTGTAAAGGTCGAAGGGGTAGTCTTGATGGATCAGGTTCATGAAGTGTTTTTTTGGCTTTCTGAAGGGCTTATGCATGAAGACAATCTTCTGTAGTAGTTAATGTTTGATGGAATGTCTATGCTCTAGAAAATCAGCTTCTCATGAATGGAAATGTAGTAAACCTCATACTTCTCGCATTTTTTTTTTTTCTTAGTTTCTTGCAGCAAGTTTTGCTGTTTTCAGAGTACTTGTCTACTCCAGATATTATGACCCTTTCTGGCGGTCATTCAGTTTGACGGTGGGATTCTGATGTTGGGCCAATGATCAGGAGAAATGTCTTTTTGATTTGTCGTTTCAAGAGTTGGTGGATATTTCAGCAACTATACTCGTTAGAACGATTGATACATAAGTTCTATCAATTCAATGTCTTGGTATGTCGCTAGTAGCCCATCTTGGAAGGCTTCCACCACATCACAGTTGGAACTTGCACCAATGCCAAAAGATTCAGGCATAAAGATGGGAGTTCCATTGCAACATTCTCATGGCTTCAAACAATTGAATGTTCATTTTCAAGAGCAGGACTCGTGTTCTACTCAATCAACCGGTCAATCATACAATGAAGTGCCTAACATAGGAGGAAGTACTGAATATAACCAAGCCACAATTTTAGAACAGACAGGTCGTTTCCCCATATCCTCGTTTTCTCTTCCCTTTTTATCAGATTTCAGCCAGTTTTGTTGGAAGCTTATATCACGTATGCGGGAGAGCAAAGTATGGGAAGTAGAGTTTTAGGATCTTCTTTCTGAATTTTATGAAGCATTGTTGATACTGTTCCGATAAACTCAAGGAAATTAGCTACTAGTACCCTTAACCAAGCGTGGTCAACCTCTTCCATTACCTTTTGTTGGAGCTGGTATCTGGGTAGCATGATTTGAATCTACTCCAAGCTACGCAATTCCTCAGCAATGATTCAACTAAATATTGCTTCCTCTTCTTGCTCAGAACATGGAGAAAATGAAGGGCAATCCGTGAGAGGACAAGCTAAATCAGTCTTGTCAATGGCAACTTGGGATTTAATCTTCCAACCTTTAGAGGTTGATTATAGGCAATCTACTTTAAGTTGAAATTTTCTTAGCTTGCCAGAGCAAGTTTACATGGCAGAGGATAACAAGTTCTCAATGCAGGTGTGCATCCCACTCCACTATGCTGAACCATCCTTGGGTGGTTTTATGCCTGCTTACGGGCCACAGGATATGGTTAGTAGCCGATGCATTATACCTCTTCCTGCTTGCTTTTTCTCTTTTTGCTAATAGAATTTTTAGACTTCAGACTAGTTAAAAGCTGTGCAAATGATAAACATGGATAATTGTTCAGTTAATCTGGAAATGGAGTGCACAAACTTTCTACTCATTCGCATTGGCATGATAATGTGCTTGTTCTAAATAACTGTGAAATTTAGCATTCTCGTGATGGACACTGTAGTGTGTGGTCAGATCAGTGTAAGTAACTAGCGTATTGTCTATTTTCACCGCAAGTTGAGTACTGACTTTGCCATGTCACAAATACTTAGTGTCAGACTCTCAACTACAACTCTGCTCCTATAAGTCTCGACTTCAAAGAAGCCAATAGGTACTGAATGGCATCAGAATTGAGGTGGGCCCTGGGTCATCAATGGCAGATTTAAAGTGCTGGCAGTTCTAAATTTTGAAGGCGTTGATTAGTAAGTCATTGTGAGTCTAGAAAGCATGTCCAGATGAAAACCAATCATATTCCAACTGTTAATTACAAAGTATTCTTTTTACACAGTCTGTGTTTATGTGTGCTTGGGGTTTTGAGAGGAGATCGGTTCCTCTCATTATGGAATGTGTCAACTGTAATCCTACATTACAATGTTTGCCTTGTTGCCTTTAATGCTAGTTGTCAACTAGCACTTCCCACTGTTATGTATTCCTACAAAACCAAACTTTGCTGCGCAGCTATTAAAGATGGTGCATTGATTGACTAAGAGAAAGAATTGGCTTTGCATTTCTAGAGCTAAATGGCAATATTTGCACCGTGTCCATTTCATAAATGTAGTGCTGTTATGCTGTTGGTCATACTTTCTACTTGATCTCTGTACTGTCTGCCATACTTTACATGTCAAAAAGCATAATGAGGATTAGAGTCTGAGGAACTACAAGAATCACAGAGCCACCGAAAATTTCATCTAGGAGAGACTTCGTTCGCTTCAGCTATTTCCAGTGCAACATATATTCCCTCTGCCTTCCATATTGCGTCTCTCGTCTCTTTTGAGTTCATTGAGTGAAGGGCCTCCTTGATGGTGCAGTCATATTATTCCTCAAATTTATAACATAGACCATCCTTTTCATTAAGTAGGACCACCAAAGCATCCATTTGATTTGATCACGAGTGTGCTGAAAAAACTAATCCTAGCATTTGTAAAGTGGGGCTATGAAATCCTATGCCACATATTGTTATATTATATACATATTTTTTTGCCTTTTCTTCTAACTTTGCATCTCCTTTGCTCTTTATCACTCTGCTTTCTTTAATTTAATGATTCTTTTTGTAGGTACTTCCTCTTTTGTATAGTTTCTCGAGATTGAAGGCATATTGCACAGTTTATTTTTAGCAACCTTTTCTTTAACTTAAATGTTTTATGGTTTCCACTCTGTGGTTTTTCCAACTGTGGTGGTTTTTACATCGAGTCCGGTCATTTTTACCCTGTGTTCAAATGGAACTCTATGTAAACACCATTAGTCCAACTTGCAGCAAGGCAAGCACGTGTCTTCTCTGTAACGCTCTCATAAGCTATTTGCCTCTGAAATGTCGGCAGATCTCTTGACCTCGAATGGCAGGAACAATACCTTCTCAACTGCCTCTGCCCTTCGACATGACACGAGAAGAACCTATCCATGTAAATGCAAAACAGTATCATGGTATTCTCAGGAGAAGACAGTACCGTGCGAAGCTCGAGGCTGAAAACAAGCTCATCAATGATAGAAAGGTACACACTTGCAAAAGCACAAAATACTGGCTTTTCCTTCTATTGGCTGACATCTAGACGGATATGTGATGATCTTGCAGAATTTAACATTGTATCGAAGTAGAAGCTTGTGTCTTAGTTCGAATCTATGACCTCTTTCCTCAACTTCCATAATCAAGAAGTTAGGAATATACCTCCGCATTGCAGGAGCCTTGCGCACTGGGACGCTTTTTTATTTGAATAGTTACATTGGTTGAGCTAATACTAGCTAGCACATACACGAGGATGAAATGTTAACTGTTAAGGCACCTGGATTACACTTCTATTTACTGGTGCAAGCTTCTAGACTGATGTTGGTTTAACGAAATTGAACGGGATGCCTTTAATGTCATCAGCCAGTCAATTTCATGCACCGAATCTAGGTCTAGACATATCTCGTAAGAAATAAAGTTTAGAACTGATCTTTTATGATGCGTGCAGCGTTACCTTCACGAATCTCGGCATCATCATGCATTAAGAAGGGCAAGAGGATCCGGTGGGCATTTTCTCTCAAAGAATCAGAAAGAATCAAAATTTACCACTCTTAATGATGAATCAAATGTCTGAAGCGTGCCTTCAGCCAGTGATTTACCGAATTCGGAGGTGCGTTGGCTGAAAGATCACAGAGACACTGCCTCCACCACCTCTTGCTCCAAAACGACACAAACCATCACCAGAAGTGATGTCATACCGGTATCAAAATTCAGGTTCTTTGGTCAACCTTGGCATGTGACGACTACGTGTGATCCTTTTTGTGATGTTCATTATAGTGGAGATATTCACCATCTTTCTCTGCCAGGTGAAAGATGAGTCAGGACAACAATCACAGTCGACAGCTATGTGAATTTGGCTTGTAAGTGGAGAAAGTACAGCTGCTGGTTTTTAATGGGAAGCCATCCTTGGCTATATTAGTGTTGCTTCAAAACTATTTAATTGCTGCGCTTGTCGAAGTAAAAGCCTGCTGATTACAGACTCTGTTATGAAACTGTCGTCGTACATAAGCTTGTTAAGCCTGTTATTATGGTAAGCATGTGAGATTGTTTGCCTGATTGTTCTCGGAAAATTTTAGTTACATGTTCTTTGGATCAGGACTTTTCTCAAGTGAAGAGAAGCATCTTTAATTGTGTTTGACTACCTAAAAAGGGGTGATGACCCTTTTACAGTTATGTTTGCCTGATAATGTTTGTTTGATGTTGTCAGTTTGGGCTGCTTGGGGTCAGCCCAAGCATGACAGACTCAATCCATGTCTTACATAGATTATGAGGATTGCAAATTGTTAATCACGGATGGGCTTGCGCATATGAAAAGCCCGGGTCCATTTGAACACTAGCAAGCTCCGCAACTCGAAATGTAAAGAAGAGGAAGAAGAAAAAACAGAGTGGATGTTCACAAGTTGCAGGGCAGACAACTAAAATCCAAAACAGCACAAGGGCACGCTCATCATTCGTCTCAAATCAATTCCTACGTCTTTCTTTATCCAAGAACCTACCCAGAAACTCTTTTCTTTTCTCTCCTTTTGGCGAAACCGAATACCACATTCATGGCATCACGTTCGATCATTGAACTGTCAGCATTCATGAAGAGGGAACCGGCGATCGTGTATCGAGAAGCACCATCACATCAAATCACATATCCCTAGTCCAGACAAACGAAAATTGATTGCGGTTGCTCACAGAATCGTGCTCAGGACGCATTACGAGCTCGTTCATGGACTATACACATTAGCATAGAGATGATCTTGTTCTTTTGAGAAAAAAGAGAAGCTTGGGAAAGAGACAGAGAGAGAACATATGGAATTATGGAAGATAGAATTTATTTCAATTTCCCTGTGTATGATTCAATCTTCTACGTGTATAAATATTGTGTGCGTTATTCGACTCGACCCGACTACAATCTCAACTCCAAAAACAGTCAATCAATCTGCACATCTATGAACAAATAAATATGCAAAAACTCAAACAGGAAAAAAAAAAAAAAAGGAACAAATCTTTATACTTAAACAAAACCTCATCCCCGTCGCCAAAAATCATCCTGGTTTCTCATCCTGTTCTTTCCGGGGCCAAATTGGACCTTCTCTGCTTAATGGAGTTCATCTTCTCCAGGGTCAACCCATCTCTGAACCTCGCGATGAATCTGTCCGCCTTCGTGTCCACATCCGGGCTGGGACAGAACGCCGGCGACGTCGCTTCCGACGACGCATTCGACGGGCTCTCAGTCATCCCCGAGACGCTGGCCTCATCGTCGCCCTCATTGTCCTCGGTATCTGGCGTTCCATGGCGCCAGGAGTTCGTGCTCTTGATCCTCACGTAGTCGCCGCTCACGGCAAACTTCCATGGCGTCACCTTGAAAGGCGGCGGCGGAGGAGGCAGAGGGATTGGGATCGACGGCGACAGGCCGCCGCTGTTCGTGCTGTCATCCGAAGACTCGTAGTTTGGTATCTTTGTCACGGGAGTGTGAGATCTGTTGATGGTGATCAAATCTGCGGTGGACTGAGGAAATGCAGCTGGTCTTTCCCTGGTCTTGCGGCGAGCTGCCCGCGGCGGCGGAATTGGCGGCGGAGGAGGCGGAGGAGGCGGAGCCGAAAGGGCTTTCCTTGTCTTACCCTTTTTGGATGGGAACAGAGCGTGGAACACAGAAGGAGGTGGCGGTAGCGGCGGCGGCGTGGGCGGAAGGCGGGAAGACGACGGCGGTGGCTGGGAGGCGAGGAGGGACTCGAAGTTCTCGATGCTCTTTTGTCTCTGCTTCTTCCTCTTCATCATCAGCATGCCCAAGAACTCCTTGGTCGCCGATCCACCTCTCTTTTTCCCACTCTTCTCCTCCATCGGACGAAACACGGGCGGTGGAGGCGGGGGAGGTAGCGGAGTCGCCGGCGGTTTGTCGGCCTCATCCTTAGTCATGGGAGCAACAGTCTCATACGCTCTCTTCAGCTTCCGTTTATTTCCAGCCGCCCGTGCTCGCGGCGGTGTCTCCGGCGGCGCTGCTGGCGGTTTGTCAACCTCATACTTAGTCATGGGAGCAACAGTCTCATACGTTCTCTTCAGCTTCCGCTTATTTCCAGCTGCCCGCGCTCGCGGCGGCGTCTCCGGCGGAGGAGGCGGGGGTGGCGGCGGAGCATACGGCGGAGGCGTGACTGGAACTTCCATTTCCTCGACTGCAGCATTACGATAGCGACCATCATCGGCAACTACGCGCTTGGTCTCGAACTTCTTCTCTTCTTCGTCTTCTTCTTCGTTCCATCTTCGCCTGGAATGGACGGGTTCCGACCCGAAACTCCGACCCGCGACAAGATGGGTGTCGTCGTAGAATCTCCGCGGTCCTCCGCCGTAAGTCCACGGCGAATCCTGCGCCCTCAGATCCGGGTACGAGCTGCTGTTTCTCATCCCCCCAGACGAACTGGAGGAGAACCCATATCCGCCCCGATCGGAGCTCCGACGGTCGTCGCTGCCGTACCACCTGTACGGCGTCGACGACGGCGACTTCCGCGAGCCCGACCTCGGGTACGAGCCCGACGACCCCTCGTCTCCGCCGTGGTTGGATCTGCTGAGGAACCCGCAGATGATGGCGAAGAGGACGAGGACGACGTTGATAGTGTCCCACCCCTTCTTGACCGAACGGGGCCTCAAGATCTGGGAAGCGAGGCTGAGGAAGGGCGGGACGACGAAGACGACGAAGGCGACGGCGGCGGCGAGGACGAGGAGGAGGAGGAGGGCCGACGAGTCGCTGCGGGCCCGGCGCCGGTTGCCGGAGGTCTGGAGCCAGAAGGGCGGCGTGTCGGCCTCGTCTTCCTCCATGGCGGGCTGTCGCTGAGCTCGGTTTTTTGCTCGCCGGGGAGTTGGCTTTTTCTCGCCTGTGTTTTTGGGGCTTTGCTTTTCTTGGGTATGGATCAAGAGGAGGAGACAAAAGGAGAGCTGACTTCTACGCGCGCGGGGAGCGAGAACGCGTGGGGAGCGGGGTGGCAATCATCAAGCCGTGATGTAGGGGGTCACTATTATAACATAATACTACTACTACTACTACTACTACTACTAATAATAATAGTAACAATGATTTATAAGAATCAAGTACGAGAAATCTCGTGAATTAAAAAGTATATTGGGACTTACGTGTTGGGACGCATATTCCAAGGGAAATGCGGGGGACGGGACGGGGAGCAGGTGGTGTGCTCCCCAAGTTTTGCTGCCGTCGCATCAAGGACGACAGCGTCTAAACAACTGTATGGGTCCACCGGTCTCTCAACGTTGGAGTGGGCGGTGGACACACGTGCGCTGCTCAGCATTTTTTGGGGTTAAGGTTTTTTTTAGGCCTCGAAAGCGAGAAGGCTAGAGTTGCGGCAAAATTTCGACCCTCATAAAGATCCAATAAACGTCATCAGAAGTTACATTTCATCATCCGGGGCTCTGCTCTTCCGTTCTCCCTAGTCGTCCCCACCCGAATTCTCGGCTGCTGTATTCGTTTTCTTTTCTGGCCAGCGAACGCCAAAACGGCATCAAAAGTAACATCGGCCATCCTCGTCGGGCGCACGGTATTTGACCTAGCAGATGGGCCGACTTCCTTTTCCCTTATCTTGTTAATGGTCACCGTCTGTCCGAACATGGAGGCTTCCAATTCCATGGCCATTGACTGATCGCACGTGATTTGAATCGGCAGCCTCTCCACCTTGGTGCCTAACAAGTTGTCGTCCCCATGTCGCCGTCTCATCCCCGTTCATCTTTGCTTTGGCGTACCGATTAATCTCATTATGTATATTTGCTAGCATGTCACGAGGCATACGAGTGCTTGACTTTTCTTTCACGGCACATTTTAAAGTACCGTGTCGGAATTTGTTAGTGTTGATCAGCCCCGATCGTGGACCTAATAATCCATGATGCGCTCGAATGGTGCTTTCGGACGGGTCTCTGGATAGGGCTATTTATTTAGTTGTAATGCTCGGCCTGACCAAGGCTAAACGGATATATAACAGTCCGACCCCAAGTTTTTGTACATAAACTTTTGACATGTACGCGGGGCAATGAAATAGACCCGATCTCGGAGCATGACCAAACCTAGCTCAGACCTGCCCATTAATCACCTCTCTCCGTGCACGCGCGCGTTCCAGAAGAAATTCATGGCTATAGGTTGAAATTGTATCGTGGTGGCCGCCAACAGAGAAACCGAATGACTCGATGATGACAAAGAAAGCAGTTCGCCCATCGGCCAAAACTCGAAAGAAAACAAAGGATTTCCCAACGTGGGGCGAGAGCACGGAAATGGTCTTTGGTCAATGGAATTTAAACATAAACACACTGCCCTCCGCAAGCTATGCTGCCTTTTCAGTTTGAGTGTCGTCTTCGGACAGTGCTTGTGCATATAAAAGGTACGTTTAACCAATTTTTATATGGCTGAGGAAGCAAAATGGATCGGTTTTTTCCTCCAAGAAACCGCGTCGTTCCTTCGTTACAAGTCCTCACCGTCCCGCCTTTTCCCTTTTTTGTTCTTCTCGAAGGCTAAACAGTAGAAAATGAAAGAAAGAAGAAAGAAGCAATTTGAGAATTGATGACGCTGATTGTTCCTATTTACAATTGATTGCTTTCGCGGCACGAATGTACCCCTCCAAATAAAAGAACAATCCTCATATCATGCGATCGGCTTTGACCGAATGAATTTCTCCAGTATCCTATGTCGGATGCTGCCTACCCCTGACGTGCTTTTGCAGCCTCAGCATATTCCCATCTCTTTATAATCAATCTCTTCTCAATCGGGCGCCCGCAATGGAACGGCTCGGTGGTTAAGGAACGAGCGGGAGCGTGCATGGCCGGTGAGCACCACGCATGGCACGGAATTTGGCTTCCGGCGAGGAAAAATGGGGTCTGTGGACACGTCAGGGTCCTGATAGCGCGGGATTTTTTTTTCGATGTTGGTAATTGCACAATTGCCCGTGGAGATGCGCCGGGAATAGCCAATGATGCGTGCGATGAATTCACCTTGTGGGGAGCCGCGGAACCGATGTTTCCGGCTTATTTCGAACTTTCTTAGGTTACTCTAAATTGAAATGTAGTTAGAAGTCAAACTTTGCATCTTATGATTAAGCAAAATTCGACTGGTAGATGAAATATCCCCAAGCCCGACCCTTAGCTATTAGCTAGCTAGATTGAGTGAGCGAAGCAATAACCGGACAGAAGAAACTTGGGCTAGTAGACATAACAATTCCCAATTTCTCACGCTATCCTATTGTTTCAGGCAAGGCGTTTTTCGAATTTTTTTTATTGGTTCAAAGTTTTAAGGATTTTAAACCTCACGGAGTGATCGTTTGCAAAACCTAAAATTCATTAATTGTTTTGCTTCTATCGCAGTGATTACTGACCGAATTTTCAAAAAAATTCCCAATTTTCCCGTTGACATAAAGTCGTCATACCCTCTTATTGATATAAAGTTATCATGGAATCGTATCGATTCACTTTTATGGCCGTCTTGCATGCACGAAGAATAGGGAACCATCGAATGTATCGACTTCCCTTTAACATGCACGTACCTCGTTTTTTCTTCTTTCTTTTCGGTCGTTACCCAATTATTATGTCCTATCGTGAAAGAAACGTGCCCAATTTTTTTTTTTTATATTGGGTAAATTAACATGAACGTGATCTTTTCAATCGAGCCTCTAAATTGGAACGATTGGACACGTTTCTTCATTCGAACGCAATTTTAGCAATAAGGATTAGTGGGTTTTCCCAGCTAAGTTCCTGTAGCATTGCGATGCAATGAATGCTTGCAAAGCGTAACATCGGCGGCCATCAGATGCGACGACCTTGGCTTCTCCATGCTGCGAAAGGGAATGCTGCAAAATCGAGACACAAATTAATTTCCTCAATTTAATTTTAGGACAATTATTTGCAGCAATCATTTACATTTAAAACACATGACGAATCAAACTCGCGCGCGCATAAAATGTGGGAATGTGGACTAGTGTTTCCGATGCAATAGTTATGCTGGCCATAGATAAGAAAATCCGAAATTAGAGTTCTGACCTTGTGAAGGAAGGGTCGACGGCTCACGTCATTGTTGATTAAATAAAACTTAGGTGACCAGACCACGCCCACCTAACATTGTATTTAAAATCATTGCTCAACCGGGTGCGAAATTGTTACACGGGACAGTATGATCCGAGACGATATTCGGGTGCCATCCATCGCTAGTTTGAAGTTGCAAAACTCGATCATTCAACATCTCGAGTTTTTGCCAAATCATAACTTTTAACACCTAGAAGTCATCAATCACGGAAAAAGTGAATGTAATTATGTGTTCATAATTTCGGTGGAGAATCGAGAGAGGGTTTTTGGTTGTGCTAACCGGCTAAGTGAATGAACAAGATGAAACCTCAAAGTCAAATTGAACTCAATTTACCCCATATTTGCTATGCTATGAATCATAGTTTTCTTTCCTCTTTTTCGTTTTTGGTCGGAAGATAATTTAATCAATTACTAGGAAAACCAAAAGAGCCCATTAAAGGGGCGGCGCCCACAGGGTTTTCAGGAGGAAAAATACAAGCCAATTTCGTGGTAGCAATTTTTTTTTCATTTGCAACTTAATTACCCAATCTGGAGCCTTTGTTGGCTTCTTTGAAACAAGGGTTATTATCTCGAAAAATCCTAAATCGGTACACTTGTGATAAATTTATTCAAAACTAATTTTTTGACCATTTAAAACCCTAAATTGGTATACTCGTGACAATTACCCTCTGCTAGTTTCCGTTAAATTTTACCGTAAAATTTCTAAGTTGGACGACACATGGTAGTTAACAGGTAAACCAGTTTGGGATTTTACCCTCCGTTTGTCATGTGTATCAACATGGGATTTTTCGTGATATTAACTCAATTTAACGGGGGGTAAATTTATTATAAATGTACCGGTTTTGTGTTTTTGGTTGCTAAAAAATTAATTTGGGGTCAATTTATCATAGATATATCAGTTTAGGGTTTTTCATAGTATTAATCCTTAAAACAATAGCCTGGTAATGTATTTAAGTAGTGATCTAGTGGATCAAAGACTTTCAGTGATAAGCGTGCGCACATCCCACGGGATTTGATTCGCACATTGCAATGTGCTGATTCCATTGGAACCGTCCGACTCCAACAGAAGTGTTTTCGTGTTTTCAGGCATAGATGAATGCAAGGGCTTTAGTTAGGGTGAGAGTTTATGAACGTGCGGCGCTAGAAAACCTTGGCCAATTTAGCAAATCCATCGATGATGTTCCCCATATGGTCATGAAAGATGCAAAAGATCAATCCGATGGTAGAAACAATGAAAATAGAAATCGCTGATGTGACGGTCTAGTCATCATCAACAGTCTTACGTGGCATGCTGCCACATCAGCGATTTCTGACGAAAGTTGGAAGAACTATATTGGAATTTCAAGCAAATGTTGAGGAATAAATTTGTAAAATTTAAAAGTTTATGACTAAATTGATATCCGTACAAGAGGTTTAAGATCGATTGTGCAATTTTTCCCCTTGACTGCGCGTACACTCCCTCCCATCAATGGACAACACCGAAGATTCACGAAGTGAGTAAGGGAGAAGCTTAATGCCTCCATCCACGTCCTCCACGACAACCCTCCGCGAGAGGGAAGATCACCCTTACATATAAGCATCTTCATTATGTTTTGACCGTTAGACAAGGCTACAGCTCAAAAAAGATTTCCTCCATGATTATTTTCCTGTGTTGGAGATATAGATATATTTAATGAGATTTTGTCTTGATTTTGAATTGATGTAATTGATATTTTGTTATTTGTTACTTTAGATAGTGAATCTTTAAAGCCTATAAATAGACGCATGTACCTTTCATTAGCGATGTACAAAAATATTATGAAACACAATATACAGGAGCAATTATAATTACCTTTAGCTGCACTTTTGTTGCCTTAAGATATTAATTTCTTGATGTTTTACATAGTATAAGAGCTATTAATTGCGAAAGCATCATAGCCATGAGTTCCGATCTAATCCTCAACAGAATCAAGTCCTGCGACTCCCGCTGCTGTTAACATATCAATGCCATGCAGTTCAACAATCTTGTCTCTCACTAGCTTGATCATTCTGTCATCTGGAAATTTCATGGGGTCATCTAGTTGTGACATTCTGAATTTCGACCAATTTTTGGGATTTATAAAACGTGTAATTCGTCAGTGTGCTTATAGTAAAATCTCGCCCGGGAACTGATCACTGCCGGTTATTGTTTTAAAATAAAGATGTCGCTAGAATCGCATTCGATCGAATTTGGCCGTTATTTAGAGCCCGAACTTTGGTGTCGAATTTTTCGGAGTTTCGTGACTAATTTAATTGGACGGTGTCGATTTTCGCGTGGCCAACCTCGATATTACCCGGAATAAGTAAAAAATGAATTTTTGACCGGGTGCAAATTTGGACTGGTAAACCACCCGCGCAGTGTGCTTTTATTAACACCATTTTACCCAAATCCTAAGATTATTAAATTAGGATTTTTCGTGACCGTCGGATCGTTTCTGAATTTAAATCGTGACCTTTGAATCGCAATTATTGCGATTTGTTTTTTTTTTTTCCTCTCTCTCTCTCCTCCCCTTTTTCCCGCCGGCTGACCCACGCGCCTGACACCACCCCACCGAACCCCACCTACTCTCCTCTCTTTCTCTTTCTTTTTCCCTTTTTTTCTCCCCTTTTCTTTCCTTTTTTCTTTTTTTTCTTCTTCCTTTCTTCTCTTTCTCTTCTTCTTCGTGGCTTCTCCGCCCGTGCGTCTTCTTCCTCGGCTTGGCTTCTATTCCTTGCTATTGCTGCAACGCCGGCCGCCTGCTCGCCGGCGACCAGCCCAGCAGTCCGCACGTTGCCGCCGTGCCTCGCCCCCAGCTCCTTTCCTTTTTCCTCCCTCCCGACACTGGCTATTTCTGGCCTCTGTTTGTGGCCGCTCGACACCGATCCAGCCGCACGCCGCCTCCGTCGCCTAGACCCTTCGCCGCCACCGCCGTCCCAGCTCTCCCCCTGGCCGTGCGGCACCGCTCCAAGCCTCCCGGAACCTCCCGTCGCCGGTTTGCCCAAGCCGCGCGCGAGTCGTGTCACCCGCCGACCGTCCACTGCCGAGCGCCGTTCACCTCCGACCATCGCCGCCGGGTCTCAGCCGCCCGGAACAGCCCCGATCAGCCTCCACAGCGGCTGTTCTTCGCCGTTCGCCGCCGTCCGCCGGTCGCCGTTCCGAGCCGGAACCACCGCGGACCACCCTTGTCGCCGCCGTCGTCCTCGCGTCGACGTCATTAGTGGTGTAAGTTAACCCCTAATCCCGCGTTTAGAGTGTTAAACTTGATTATGGTAGTTTAATTTATGTTTAGTTTATGTTAATTATGGGTTAGTATTTAGTTAATTGTGTTTAGGGTTTAAGTTATTAATTAGTTTATTGTTATTGATTTTTATTATTAAATCAATTATTTTCGGAATTTTAAATATTATTTTATTAGTTAATATATTAATTTCGAATTAAATATTAATATTTTATTATTAAATAATTATTTTCCAAAAATTATTATTTTCGAAAAAATTTTCTAACGCCAATTATGATGCCAATGTTGGTTTTCGCCGTATAAGTCGGCGTATTTGGAAAATGATTTGATAAATTTTGATTCGAGAAAGTGTTTTGAATTTTGAGAAAATTATATTATTCTTGGATATTATTAATTAATTATATTCCGAATTTAATTATTATTATTTCGGAAAATTTATAATTTCAAATTATGATTTCTAGCTTGAACATTGGCGTGTATGCCGTGATTTGTCGTATAAAATCATTTTTATGACAATTTATTTTGATCGGAAGTTTCAAGAAAATTTACGAGATTGCTGGTATTAAATTGTTTTTATTGTTATGCCAGAAATTGATAGTGGTGTTTTGTGATCAATACTTGTGTTGTTATTGGAGCTTGCGAAATTGATTGATAGTTGCATATATGACCATGTCATATTGTTGTATGGCATTAATTAGAGCACGATTCATGTATGCATGGGCTAATTGAGAAGATAATAATTGGCCGGAATGCTTGTGTGCTTGTGTGGTCACACGTTGGAGCCGTCTTGCTGTGTATCGCTTGATGATGCCCGATTTATCGGATGCCTGGGGATAATCTGGAGTGCCGATACCCCGGATGCCTTGTCGCGGCCCGAGGCCGGACTTGATGCTCATTACAGGATACCATTTTACTTGTATCGTTTGATGTTGCCGTATTGGAATGCCGTCATCCTGTGTATCGTTTGACGTAGCCGTGCCCAACGGAGTGGGACGGAGTCCGGTTTTTACCGGTAGATTGCCATCTTACTACGTATCGCTTGATGTGTAGTAGCCCCGAGGGGGCGTAATAATTGGAATACATGTGATGCATAGTGCCTGATTATGTGGTAGAAACTGCTAGGCATGGTATGGGACGTGCCCAAGTGGATTCTATCTTATAATCGAGACACACACGACTGTGATGCATTAATGCATGGATAATTTTATTTAAATGCTTCGAGTATGCGACATATGCATTTCATTAACGTGTGTATCAAGGCGAGGTAAGGATGCCTGTGGTTGCCGCTGTTGTTGCTGTTGTGCCTGTTAGGGACCCCCGTGCGAGTTGACTTCCTAAGCAGGGCTTAGGCAGTTAACTTACTGAGATTTTATCTCATTCGTTGTTAAACCTTTTCAGGACCTTAGCTTGCCGTTGCTTCCCCTGTGGTTCGGAGTATCGCATCTTTTGGTTGATCCCTGAGGGTTAGGCCTGGGAGCTGTTTTGGTGGGAGTAGATTAACCATAACCTTTCTTTTTGCTGGCCTTTTGTGGTAGCGCCTGAAGCGGGCTTGTAAGAATATTCCCAGGGGTTAATCAAGTGAGAATTAAAATATTGTTGCGTTTGATTTTCCTCTGCTATCCCTGTTTATTGTTGTTGTCCGGGGTTTGTTGTGGTCGTTTCCGCATGCGTATTAAAAGATAAAATGAAGGGTCGGCGACGAGTTCTGGGACGTCGCATCTTAATGACCGTAACGGGGTGTCACGCATCTGTAGGGTTCAGGGCGTGACATCTAGTTGTCTAAATCTTGGGGTAAAATTCATCGGGGACAACTACGTGATGTGGAAAGCTCGAATCCTCCCCTTCCTTTGCGCAAATAAACTGATTTCGATCGTCGATAGAATGCTGCCATGTCCTCCACAGTAGATTACTCAAACCAATACAGATGGTTCTTCCAATATTGTGTCCAATCTCGAATACGATAACTGGTATGCATGGGACCGGATTGCTCTCAGATGGATCTTAAGCTCCGTTCGTTTGGCGGAAAATATTCTTCCGAAAAATATGTTTTGGTGTTTGGGGGGCGAAAAACATTTTTCGTGGGAAAATATTTTCGTTCCCCCCTCACAAAATAGCCTAAATCTATGGAAAATGACTTTCGCTTCTGAAAAGCGGAAATCATTTTCCGCCAAACTTCTCCTTCCGCCCTCCGGTCGTTGGCCGCCAGTTGCCCGCCTCCGCCACCGCCGGTCGCCCACCTTCGTCGCCGGCCACCGGCGGTTGCCGCCGGCCATCGCTCGTTGGTAGCCGTTTGTTCGCCGCCGCCGCCGCCGCCGCCGCCAGCAAAACATATTTTCCGAAATTTTTTCATATTGATTGTCGAACACCGGAAAATTATGTTCCGAGAAAACATTTTTCAGGAAAATGACTTTCGGGAAAATATTTTCCAAAAACACAACATTTTCCGCTAAACGAACGGAGCCTTAAGCACGACAGCTGATTCAATTGTGAATCAATTGTCTAATTTGAGCACCTCTCATGCCGTGTGGAATTTCTTCTCTGTATCTTTTACTACCCAAAATGGTGCGCGAGCTACCCAATTGCGACTGCAACTTCAGACGATGTGAAAAGGTAATCAAACCGTGATTGAATTTCTTCAACAAGCTACTTTTATATCTGATCAATTGGCCTCCATTGGTGAGGTTATCTCATCACAAGAGTACCAAACGCATATCTTCCGAGGCCTAGGAGCTGAGTTTTAAAGCTTCGCTGTTGCAATTTCAGTTCACACTCAACGTCAACAGATAACCAGGGAGTCTTTTCATGATCTTCTCTTGGGTCACGAAGCAATGTTAGAGCTCCAGGAACCATAAACCACCCAACCAATTGCCTTCGTCTCACACAACACCAGCTTAGGCCAAAATTCCCATTCACAGCGTGACCCCGCTTCCAATTTCAACAGCCCCAACTCAAATATGGGGCAACAGAGAAATTTCAATCCTCATGGACAATAGCCCAACTTCAATAATCCGGGCAGCTTTCAGTACCAAAATTTCAATTGCAACAAAAATCAAGACGCAGCAATGTAAGGTGTCAAATTGCAATCGCCTAGGACACAAGGCTGTTGCTTGTCAAAATCGGTTCAACCAACAATTTAGGTTCTTTGGGGGCCACACATACTAGTAGCATTCACTTCCACCACAAGTTCAATTGGCCGAGATACCTCCTCCACCATCGGTGCTTTCTCTTGATGCCTGGTATCCTGACTTGGGTGCCACACATCACATTACTAGCAATCCTCACAAATTGTCCTCAATTTAGCCATATCATGGCACTTAACAGGTCGCCATAGGTAATGGGTTAAGTCTTCCTATCACTCACACCGGTACCCTTATTTCCGGTGATTGCCACATATCTAATATCCTGGTCGTTTCGTCGATCACTAAAAACTTAATCTCTGTTCGTCAATTCTTTGTTGAAAATTCATGTGACTTTATTTTTTTATTGAACTGTTTCTTTGTGAAGTGCCGTCATACGAGCAGGATCCTTTTCTGGGGAACATTAATCAAGGCCTCTATGCACTCTCATCATTTTCACCAATGTCTCCAGCCTGCTTCATTTCTCAAGTGGAGTAACTTAGCCCTTGGCATTGTCATCGTGGTCATGCCACATTTCCTACTATTTCAAGAATCTTCAATAAGTCGTTAAGTCATGTTCCGATTTGTTCAGCTTGTCTTTCTAGCAAGAGTCATATACAGTCTCATCCATCAACAACTAATAGGTCCAAGGCTCCCCTAGAACTAGTTCACTTTGATGTCTGGGGGCTTGCTTTTGTCACGTTGTCCCAAAATAATAAATACTATGTTTGTTTTATGGAAGATTACTCTAAATTTTCTTGGTTTTATCTTTTTCACTCTCATGACCCGTTCTTATCCATTGTCATTGTTTTCCTCACCTTCGTTGAAAATCAACTCAACAGTAAGGTCAAAGTTTTTCAATATGATAGTGTGGGAGAGTTTATCTCTACACCTTTTGTTCAATTATTGCAAGCGAAAGGTATTTTTCACAAGACCTCCTGTCAATGCCTACTCCTTCAGAATGGCTCAGCTGAGTGCAAACATTGCCACGTAGTTGAAATGGGACTCGCAATGCTCTATCATGCTTCTGTCCCCTATCATTATTGGGACTTTGCCTTTGAAGCAACTGTGCACATTATCAATCGGCAACCCACACCAGTTCTACAGAACAAATTGCCATAGGAGATCTTATTTCAGATGGTTCCATCTATTGCTCATCTCAGAGTTTTTGGCTGCATAATGCATCCCAATCTTCGACCTTATGCGAAGAACAAACTGCAACCACAGTCACACTGGTGCATTTTCTTAGGCTACCCATCATGATACAAAGGATACCGATGTTATTCCCCGCAGCATCGGTGATTTTATATTATTGCTGATACAGTGTTTGACGAATTAGATCTCCCTTATGCGCAAAACACTCCGCAATCATCTTTGGAGGCCACCACAACCATTCAGCTGCTTATTTCTGCTGAGTTGTCTATAACTCTACTGCCACAACAACCACCACGTGAGCCATGTTCTCCCTCTAATTGCAATTTGCAGTATGTTAATTCTTTGCTGCAGAATCAGCATAGTTCAGGTGTGTTCGAAACCTCACCGCATGAACTTGTTGATGAGTCTCCCTTTTACTCCACAGCTTCACTAATCCTACCAGCAGCAAATCCACCAGCTCAGTCGACACATCCTATGGTGACATGCCTTCGTGATGGCACTTTAACCCGCAGACACATTCGTACTGATCACACTTATGCGTTGGCCACAACTATGTCATATTTTATCACACCTTCTTGCTTTAGTCAGGCTGTGAAAGATGCAAATTGGCGTGTGGCTATGGATGATGAATACACTACCCTCATAAAAAATCAGACCTGGACATTGGTGTCTCCTCCTCATTGGCTGCAAATGGGTCTTCTGGGTTAAGCTCCATGTCGATGGTTCTCTTAAGCGGTGTAGAGCCTGATTGGCTGCAAAGGGATTCCATCAGTAAGAAGGTGTCGACTTAAATGAGACTTTCAACCTTGTCGTTAAGCATGTGATAGTTCGCATTGTCCTCTCTGTTGCCTTTTCTTGTGTGTGGCAACTCCGACAGCTTGATGTGAACAACGCCTTTCTTCATGGTCACCTAATAGAAGAAATTTTTATGGAGCAGCCTCCTGGCTTTGTTGATTCTGCTCATCCCCGCTATGTCTGCAAATTACAACATTCTCTTTATGGTCTCAAACATGCTCCTTGCGCTTGGCATCAACGCCTCAGTGCTTTTCTGGTTCAGCTGAGCTTCATTCCTTCAGTTATCGATTCCTTACTCTTTATTCTTCATACAACTCAGCATAATATTTTCCTTCTAGTTTATGTTGATGACATTATTATCACCGGGTCACCTAATGTGCTCTTGTCGGCTCTCGTTAAATCTTTGCAGCAGGAATTTTCTATTAAAGATCCAGGAGAGCTTCATTACTTTCTTGGCATTGAAATACAACGGACATATCGAGGCATTATTCTCCATCAGGCTAAATATGTTGCAGATTTACTTATGCAGGCCAAAATGACCGAGGCTCGTCCTGTTTCCACGCTTTGTACCACTTCGACTGGTGCCCCGTCTACTCATTTTGGTGCACCCTTCTCTGATCTGCAGCTATATCGCAGCATCATAGGGGCTCTACAGTATCTCACGCTCACTCACCTAGATATCGCATATGCTATCAACACAGCTTGTCAGTTCATGCACTCTCCCACTGAGATCCACTAGCAATTTGTTAAAAGGATCCTTTGTTTCATCAAAGGCACTCAACATCATGGTATTCTCTTCACTCCTAGCTCTTCTTTTTAGCAGCATGCTTTTTCCGATGTAGGATGGGCTAGTGCTCCAGATACCTGTCGCTCTGTTGGCGGGTTTGGCATCTTCTTGAGTTCAAATCTCATTTCGTGGAGCTCTCGCAAACAACGGACTGTTGCCTAATCTAGTATTGAAGCTGAGTTCAAGTGTCTTGATGACACCACTGCAGAACTTATTTGGATAGAAGCTTTGCTACGTGATCTTCATATTTGTCTGCTCGCTCCTCCTGTGTTTTGGTGTGATAATCTTTATGCTATTTATCTTACTGGCAATCCCATCTTCCATGCTCGCACTAAACATGTAGAGATTGACTACCACTTTGTGCGCAAGCGTGTGGCCAAAGGACAGCTTAATGTTCACTACATCTCCACTCATGATCAACCGGCCGACATCTTCACTAAAGGCCTCTCCACTCCTCAGTTCCGTCTTCTTCAGATCAAGCTTGCTGCGACTCCTGCCACATCAGCTTGCGGGGGATGTTAGACAAGGCTACAGCTCAGAAAAGATTTCCTCCATGATTATTTTCTTGTGTTAGAGATATAGATATATTTAGGAGATTTTGTCTTGATTTTGATTTGATGTAATTGATATTTTGTTATTTGTTACTTTAGATAGTTAACCTTTAAAGTCTATAAATAGGCACATGTACCTTTCATTAGCGATATACAAAAATATTATTAAACACAATATATAGGAGCAATTATGGCTGCCTTTAGCCACACTCTTGTTGCCTTAAGATATTAGTTTATTGAGGTTTTACATTGACTACATAAAGAGGGAAGATCACCTTTACATAGTTATGTCTTGCTTGAATATGTCTGAAGTTGTCAGTTTGGGTTGTTTAGGTCGAAATGATTTTTACTTTTTTAAAGTATGGGGACAATAACTTTTTCTTAGATCAGCCTAGGCCTACCGAATCTAATCAATGTCTTAAATAGATTTTAAGCACCGTGAATTGTGTTAATCATGTATGGGCTTTGGCATATGAAAGTAGGGGTGATCGGATCCCAGACTTCCGGTTCCACAACTATATTGATTGACAATCAAACATTATGACAAGTATTCATTATAACGGATAAAGCTCTACTTATGGAAACCAAGATTCTGATTGTATGGGCGACCAGAATCAGCGGGATTCAGATTTTGTCAACCAACAGCTACTCACTTCATTTTATACAAATCTGTCCAAGATAAAGATTGGAAGATGATCCTCTGAAGACTATCCAACGGCTAGTTTGGTAGTTGAGGAGTATAAAAGGAGACCTACGAGAAGCAAAAGGTAGACATGAAATCGAGAATCAACAAGTCCAAAATCTGAGCATACTCCTATCATTTCTCTTGTCTTTCTTGAGCTAAACATTAAAATCTTGAGGGACACCTTGTAAGAGTGATTGTGTGAGATAGAGTCCTATTATACACGAGAGTACTGCTACTTAGAATCTGTAATTCCTCTTGATTACATAGTGAAATCCAGCCAGTAGACTATCGGCGTGGGAGAACAGACGTAGGCTTGCTATAAGCCTAACCACTATAAATTTGTGTGCAGTTTTTCTATTCTTTATCTCTTACTTTACATACTGCACATCAAGAATATTGTCTATTTAAACTGTTTTGCATTTGAATTTTATTCAGACTCAACTATGGTCAATTATTTCCGATTAAATTGATCAAAATTATTTAAGATCACCTATTCACCCCCTCTAGGTGATCCTTACTAGCTACATCAATTGGTATTAGAGCAAATTGCTCATTTATTGAAGTGTATTACTTCTGAGCTAACAATCTATATGGCTAGTTTGAGTGTCCCAGGTCTTATTAAAGGACAAAGCAACAACAAACCACCATATTTCAATGGCAAGGAGTATAGTGTCTGGAAGAATAAGATGAAGGCATTTATAAAATCAATTGATCACATGCAATGGAATGTCATCAATAGAGGAGTTAAATCAATACCTTCTGATTCAAAAGAAAAGACAAAAGGAAGCATACTAGCATATCCTCTATTATCTCAAACCGAGATATCAAAAAGAGAAACCTTAGATTCCAAAGCAATTTATTCTTTCTATTGTTCCTTAACACCTATTGAATATAAAAAAATTGCCTCTTGTGAATCAGTTAAGGATATCTGAGATACTCTCTATATTACTTATGAAGGAATAGATCGAATCAAGGAAACTCAAATCAATCTACTGCTTATGAATCCTTCATAATGAAGTCTAGAAAATCAATTGCTGATATGTATGATAGATTTGCTTACATAGTAAACGGTCTTGCATGTCAAGGACAACCAGTCTTAGATGCGATGAAAGTTAACAAACTTTTGAGAGGACTTTTAAAACAGTGGGATAACATCAAAACATCTCTTCGAGAGGCTCAAAGGATCATGCCACTATCAATGAATGAGCTAATCGGAACTCTTCAATCATATGAGACTGAACAACAGAATGAGAAGAATGAATCAAGAGGTAAAAAGTCAATTGCATTAAAATCTAATATTGATTCTAATTATGCAAATTTTGAAGATGAAGATGTTGACGATGAAGAACTGGCTCTCTTCATAAAAAAATACAAGAAGATGAAAATCAAAAGAAGAAATCTAAAAGGGAAGAAGCCTTTTGAGAAGAAGAATGCTCTCAATGAAACAGAAAAATTAAAAGAAGTAATCTGCTTTCACTGTAGAAAACATGGACATATCAAGTCAAATTGTCCATTCTTGAAAAAGAAGACCAAATTTGAGAAAGCAAAGAAGGCATTAAAAGCAGAAACCTAGAGTGATACAGAGTGTGAAGACAGTGATGAAAATATCTCAAACTTTTGTCTAATGACTAAGTTAGATTCAAACTCAGATTCAGATCTTGTTGCTAAAGTTGAGATTGAGGTAAAGAATCCCGAAATGCCAATTGAAGTGTCAAATTACATTGATTCAGACTCAGATTCATCAATGTAATTTGACACTTTAATTGGCATTTCGGGATTCTTTACCTCAATCTCAACTTTTGCATTTTATCACAAAGAGAAAAAGAAAGTGGTATTTAGAGAGTGGATGTTCTAGACACATGACAGAAGATTCAAGCATATTTGTTAAACTACAAAGCCTGAATGGTGGAAAAGTTTCATTTAGAGGAAATAACAAAGGAAAGATAGTTGGCAAAGGAACAATTGAAATTGAAGGACTCACAATCAATGATGTGTCATTGGTAAAAGGACTCAACTATAACTTGATAAGCACAAGCCAACTATGTGATACAGGTTTTAGAATCAATTTTCAAGAAGATACATGCTTAGGAATATGTCAATTACTTGAAAATATGTTGGTATCCTGGTACTAAAAAAAACAAAACACAGTTGCATTTTCTACAGCAGAAGCAGAATATGTGGCCTTGGAAAGTTGTTGTGCACAAATTCTGTGGATGAAATAACAGTTGCAAGACTTTACTATCAAAGATTCAAGTGTTGCAATCAAATGTGACAACACAAGTGCTATTAATTTGACCAAGAACCCAATTCTTCATTCACGAGCTAAGCACATTAAAATTAAGCATCACTTTATTAGAGACTATGTTTATAATGGTGATGTGAATATTCAATTCATTGATTCTAAGAAACAATTAGCTGATATATTCACAAAACCTCTTGATAAGTCTTTATTTGAGTATATAAAAAATAAACCGTGCATTACTTACCTATTTTTCTTGAAGTATTTGTTAGACAGGAATTTTTCAAACTCAAATGTTCTCCATCTGAATATCCATTTCAGACTCAAAAGAAAGGTATGACCTTAATTCAAATGTTAGCGGGTATATTTTTGGCATTTATGGCAAGATATTTTCGCACATGTTACTTTTGGAAGCAAATCATGTATGTATTCTAATTTATTTGATTGATTGTTTGTGCTTAAAATATTTTTTTTCCATTCCTATAAAATAGGATCACTTCTTATAACTTCTAAAAGCGGTTTTTTTTTCCAAAAAATATTTTTGTTGATGACAAAAAGGGGAAGAGATTATGCAGATATTGTTGTACTAACACTTCAATATGCAGGTTATACATGTTATATTCAAAAGAAGAGAAATACACAGATCTTATGAGTTTGCACATCTGTATATCTGTGTTTCATGAGCTTAATATGATTATTTTCTTCAAATTTATTTGACATTGATTGAATCTGCATTGAAATTTTGTCACCATAAAAAAAGGGGGAGATTGTTGAGGAAAACTTTTAATGAATTTTGAAGCTGACAAAACTTTCTATATTTATCTTGTGAATCTGACATGCATTCCATTTCAGGTGAATATATTCTGAAAGTTCAGAAGGAAATATCAGACTTTACAAGTTTTCAGAACTAAAAGTTCAGATTCAGATATAAGATATTCAAACTTTACCATAAAAGTCATTTAGAAATATTTAGATTTTACTAAAGACCTACGCTGAATCAGGTTCTGAATTAGAAATTCTTTAGACGCAGTAATTATGCAGACGCAGACGTTGAAATTTCTCAGACGCTGAAGTTTTTTAAACATAGAAGCAAAACTCATTCAAAAGAAATCACAACAACTAATGATCTGGCATGGATTTCACAAAAAGAAAGTTTTAAATGACTCAATCTCAGTCTAATTGATTGACAATCAAACATTATGACAAGTATGCATTACAATGAATAAAACTCTACCTATAGAAACCAAGATTCTGATTGCATGGACTACCAGAATCAGCGGGATTCATATTTTGTCAACCAACGGCTACTCAATTCATTTTATACAAATCTGTCCAAGATGAAGATTGGAAGATGATCCTCTGAAGATTATCCAATGGCTAGTTTGGTAGTGGAGGAGTATAAAAGGAGATCTACGAGAAGCAAAAGGTAGAAATGAAATCGAGAATCAACAAGTTCAAAGTCTGAGCATACTCCGATCTTTTCTCTTGTCTTTCTTGAGCTAAACATTAAAATTTTGAGGAACACATTGTAAGAGTGATTGTGTGAGATAGAGAATCCTATTATACACAAGAGTGCTGTCACTCAGAATCTGTAATTCCTCTTGATTACATAGTGAAATCCAGCTAGTAAGCTGTCAACGTGAGAGAGTGAACGTAGGCTTGCTATAAGCCGAACCATTATAAATTTGTATGCAGTTTTTATATCCCTTATCTCTTTCTTTATATACTGCACATTAAGAATACTGTTTATTTAAACTATTTTGAATCTGAATTTTCTTCAAACTCAACAGTGATAAATTATTTCCACTTAAATTGATCAAAATTGTTTAAGATCACATATTCACCTTCTCTAGGTAATCCTTGCTAGCTACATCAACTCGAAGTTCTCGATGCTTACTTGTCTTCTCTCTTTCTTCTTCTCCTTCAACCTTAGAGAGCTTGAGACCTCCTTGATCGCCGGCCCACCTCTCTTTTTCCCACTCTTCTCGCGGGGCGGCGGCGACGGCGGCGGAGGTGGCGGAGGCACCCGTGGTGCCGCTGGCGGTTTGCCAGCCTCATCCTTAGGCTTGTGTGCCATAGCCTGATATGTCCTCTTCACCTCCCGTTGTCTTTCAGCTGCTTGCTCCCCTAGTGGAGGGATGACTGGAACTTCCATTACCTTGACTACATATTTGATCCAAAGGTCGTAGCCGCCACAGCACCCTCACGATGTTGTCGGGTTGGACAATGACGACTTCTGCGTGTCCGGCCTCGGGTACGAACCCTTCGACCCGCCATGATTGGACCTACTCAGGAACTCGGAGGCGATGGGGAAGAGGACGAGGGCGAGGATGAGAGAGTCCCAACTCTTCTTGACGGCGAGGGGTTGGAAGATCTGAGAAGTGAGGTTGAGGAAGGATGGGAAGACGAACAAGGCGAAGGCGAGGGAGGCGGCGAGGAAGAGCAGGAGGACGTTGGAGCTGGGGTGGACGGCGGACAAGTTGCTGTGGCTCCGCTGCGAGTTGCCAGAGTTGTTGAGCCAGAACGGTAGCATGGTTGCTAAATATTCTTCCATGTTCGATGTTGAGCTGGTTTTCCTTTGCGTTTAGAGGGTATATAAAAAAGGGAAGGGTATATAAACAAGTGTAAACGCATCACAAATTTTAAAAGTTATCTTAAAATTGAAATTAAGTTCTAAAATTTATCAAATTTGTACTATTAGAGTCTATTGATTTTTTTTTAGTCGGAATAAGTCCTTGGTTAACTCCGTCTAATTTCCCTAACTGAAATTGCTAACATGGCTATTTTTATTATTTTTTTAAAGCACGTGGAGTCCACGAAGTGTTTCATCTGATAAATTTAAAAATATAAAAAGAAGGAAGGTAAAACAAATGATAGAAATGGAAAAACCTACCCGGTCACAAACAGAATCAGAATTCATTCGTCTCGGTTGTTCTCTTATTCTATGTCTTTCTTGCTCCGCAAGTATTTTTTCATCTTCCGGGAAACTCTAGCGCAAGGGGAAAGGGAAGAAAAAGAATTCAAAGCGACTATCATCTTCCTCACACCAGCAGCGCTTCAGACCCTCGCAGTAACTGTGTGCCGCGGTTGTCATTGTCCGGCACCCTCGCCGACGAAGCCCTCGTTACTGGCAAGCCCCCTTTCTCTCTCTCTCTCTCACTATCGGATATGAATGCTCGACCTCAAGCTCAAGGCGGGGCGAGGTGTACTCCTTGAATCTAGGGCTCGCGGGCTGGCACCGCAAAGAATGAACGTTCTTTGACATCGCGTGGAGAATGGTGCCACTTGAAAATGGAGTCCACCATCTCCAGCAAGCTCACCATTCTTTTCAAATTTCTTTTTTTGGAATTCTCCGCGTTCAAAGCGCAAGAATACATTCGTTGCCTTACCCAAATTCTATGCCTTTTCTTCCATCCCAAATTGTCTCTCAGTGATTTGCCTGATTAAAAAAATTAACTCAAAAAAAACACCGTAGGAAAGAGAATTTAATAATAAATAAAGCCACATTAGCATATTCATTAGTTAAATTGGACGGGATTAACAAAATAACTTGATTGCACTAATTTCACAAATTTTGATACTTGATTGCACTTTTTGTAATTTTTATGACTCGATTGCACTTTCGTATTAAATTTTAATACTTTTGATGCACTTATACTTATTATGATGATGATGATAAGATTAATAGATATGTAATCAACTTTTGTTGAAACTCGTGTAGTGCAGCAGTGGACGTGGCATGCTCCTGAGTTCGCGATCACATGAAGAATGACAGCGAAACAGAAGGTGACTCATGTCTTTGTCACGGTCTTGAGGTTTCCCGTGAACAAAGGATTGTGTTCAATCCAAGAAGACCGACCAAGACGCATAGGGTTCCTGGAGTCTTCTAGAATACTCTCAAGGGCGGGCAATGTAGTAAATGTACCGAATTTTAGAGCATTCTCGACATAAATGCTTGTAGTTGATAGATGGAGAGATGCAATTTTTTCCGTTAGATCGAAATGCAATAAACAACTATAATGAGAGGAACTCTTGTATAAATAGGAGTGCCCTCCCTTCATTTGTATGCATCTAAATACTTGAGCAATCGAAAACATTCTCTCTTAGAGCTTTTCTTTCTAAATACTTTCTCTTTCTATGATTCATGTGAGCAACCGATCAATCCTTGGGGAAAGGCGTTAGCGCTCCACCAATCCAAGAAAGCCTAAGCCGCCGCACGGTTTCGATCCCAAACAATAGGCCCGTGACATCTTGCTCTGTGTTAGCCACTGTCTGAGCGTCCAAATAATCGTAGAAAACCATGTGCATAGCTTAGGCTTATCAAGGTTTGACTTAAGCACAGACTAGACCTGCAGATTTTTTTACCTTTTAAATAAATTTTCATAAAGTTACTTTTATCATCCCAAAAAATAAAGAGATAAGCGTCAATATGACCCGATCATGGACCCGATAGCTCATGAGCCCTTCCAAGCTCGCCCGATGAACCTCGTGTGCTTAAACAAGGCTGCTTAGTTATAACGCTTGACCATAACTGGTTCAGTTGGATACATGGCAGCTCGATCTAAAATTTTTGCACATATACTTTTGTTGTGGGCATGGACAACAGATTTGGCCCAATCTGAGACTGCGGCCTAGTTTAGACTTGCCCATTAATCATCTCTAGCGGTCGAGGCATCCTAGAGAAGAAGTTCGACGCTAGGCCCGCTTTGATTCATGCAAGTACCATGGTTACGGCCGGCGTTTTCAAGATAAGCACCATGTCGTTTTCAAGATAGCGAGGTGCTCCCCTTTGATTTGAATACCCGCCTACGGCTTAGACTTGTAGAGGGAGAATACTTGGTTGCGTGGTGGCCACTGTCATGCTAGGTCAATTATCTAAAACAATTTTTTTTTACAGAGAAGTATTTCGTTCATAGGCCAAAACTTAGACAAAACGAGAAAGAAACATAATTGCTAATCACTTGGAATTTCGATAGGGGCTCGCACGAGTACCGTCACTATCAGTATAAGATGACCTCAAGCAAGTGAGCTTTGAGTTATCTTAGGACAAAGCTTGATTCCCCAACGCTCAGCATTTTATTGCTTCAGTTAAATTTAAGAAAGGCGGCGTCCTTACCTTTATGCTTAGATTTCCACATACATATATGTTTTCTACATAAAGTGGTACGCTCCTTTGTGCTTCGACTGACTGTAAAATGTGGGTATCCATGATGGTTGGACTTCGCGATAGAAAAGAAGCGGGCCGGATTTGTTGTGTGAAATTTTGGGAAATCTCGGTCCGTTGTTCTCCACAGAGAGGTTGATACTTTCGGTGCGCGAATGAACCCACCCAAATCCGCACATGATGCTATCAACTTTGCCCAGTATTGTTATGCCCCGAACTCTACGAATGCACAACATCCCTCTTTGGTCATTGAGATGTGACGTCTCATGACTCGTCGCCGATCCTTTATTTTATCTTTTAATGTGCATGCGGAAGCGATCACAACAATCCTCGGACAATAACAAACAGAAATAGTTAGGAAAACAAAACACAACAGTTGAACAACACTATTTTAATCTTCACTTAATTAATCCCTGGGAACATTCTTACAAACCTGCTTTGGACGTTATCACAAAAAGCCAGCAAAAAGATGATACCAATTTGTTGAGCGTCAAAGACGCGGCAACAACTTGATTTGATGGAAGAAATTTTTTGAAGATGAAACAATCGCAATTCGCGCCTTTGTATTGTATATCTCAATTACAAGAGAAATAGACTATATATAGACCATAGTTTGATTCAAAATAGGAAACTTCTTTTTAGAAAACCTATTCTAATTAGGAAACCTACTCAAAATAGGAAATCTAATTGACTTAGGAAACTTTCCTCTTTCGGGCTTAAACTATAATTAACACCTAAAAAAAACACGAAAAATCAAAATATGGAAATACGAACGGACTCAAAAAAGGACCTTACCAAAAAAAAAAAACAGACTCAAAAAAGGAAATAAGTATCAACAAATTTAGTTTAATTTCTAACACTCCCCTTTAAACCAAATTCTCTTTCATCGATCATTCCAAGCAGGCTCTTGAACTTTCGAAAAGTATCGATCTTGAGAGGTTTAGTAAAAATATCTGCTACTTGATCTCCGGTCTTCACATGCAATACTTCAACTTCATTATCATTAACCTGTTCTCGGATGAAGTGATATCGAACATCGATATATTTATTTCGTTCATGAAAAACTGGATTTTTCGCCAAAGCAATAGCAGAAACATTATCAACAAAAATCTCTGTTGCTTTCTTCTGCTCCATAAGAATATCTTTGAGTAGTCTTCTCAACCATATTACATGACAAACACATGAAGATGTACTCCACCAACAAGCCGATCCCAAAAAGCCAGCTACCAGACACCTTGAACCAAACTGGGTGCATTAACATGCTAAGGGCCTGAAAAAGGGTTAACAACAACAAATGAGATAAAAGTCTTAATAAGTTAACGGCCTAAGCCCTGCTTAAGAGGCCAACTTGCACGGGGGTCCATAACCAGGCAATACAGCAACAACATTAAACAACCATATGCATCCTTACCTCGCCTTGGTACACTCTTTGATGAAATGCATATGTCACATACTCGAAGCGTTTAAAAGAGATTTCCCATGCATCAATGCATCACAGTCGCACGTGTCTCGATTATAAGGCAAAATCCACTTGGGCACGTCCCATATCATGCCTAGCAGTTTTTACTCCATAATCAAGTACTATGCATAACACGTATTCCAGTTATTACGCCCATTCGGGCCACTATACATCAAATGATACGCAATAAGATGGCAGTCTTCCGGTAAAAACCGGGCTCCGTCCCGCCCCATCGGGCACAGTTACGTCAAACGATACGCACGATGACGGCATTCCAGTACGGCAACATCAAATGATACACAGTAAGATGGTATCCTGTAAGGAGTATCGAGTCTGGCCTCGGGCCGCGACAAGGCATCCGGGGTATCGGCAATCCAGATAATCCTCAGACATCCGATAAATTGGGCATCGTCAAGCGATACACAGCAAGACGGCTTCAACGTGTGACCACACGAGCACACAAGCATTCCGACCAATTATTATCTTTTCAATTAGCCCATGCGTCCATGAATAGTGCTCACACAATGCCGCATAACAAACCAAGTGGTCACACATGCAAACAGTCAATAAATTCTTGCAAGCTTCGATGCCAAACACGATTATCAATCATAAAACATCACTAACATTACTTGGTATAATAATAAAATAGTTTATTACCAGAAATCTCATAAATTTTCCTGAAAACTTCCATTCAAACAATTTGTCATAAAAACAATTTAATACAATGATTTACGACATAATCATCACCATTCAAGCTAGAAATCATAATTTAGAGTACAAGATTTTTCGAAATAATAATAAATAAATTCCGAAATTAATTATTTAATAATATCCGAAAATAATTTATTTTCCAAAATTCAAAATATTTTCTCGAATCATAATCATTCAAATAATTTTCTAAAATGCTACTTTATACGGTAAAATCCAACTACGGAATCACCATCCAAACATAAACGATCACAATTTGGTATTGAAATCCTTTGAAATACCAATATTTAATTTTCGAAAATTAATATTTTAATAATAAAATGTTAATATTTAATTTGGAAATAATTTATTAAATAATAAAATAATATTTAATTCCGAAAATAATTCATTTAATAAAATAATCAATAACAATAAAATAACTGATAACTTATCACCACATAACGATAGCCTATCACGATCTCCAATGATGACTTATCACCCGACGATGACCTATCATCAAAGGTTATCCAATAATCCAACATTAATTTAATCTAAACCTTAATTAAACTACCATATATAAGTTTAAAACTCTAAATGAGGGATTAGGGGTTAACTTACACAACTAACGCCGGCGAAAGTGCGAGGACGACGGCGATGTCGAGAGCGGTCCACTGTGGTTTTCGGCTCGAGCTCGGCAGCCGGCGGATGGACGATGAACAACACGGCAAAGGAGCAGCCGCTGTGGGGCTACTCCGAGGGTTGTTCCCGGCGGCTGGGACAGTAGCGGTGACGGTGGCGGCAGCTAGGAAGCTTGGACGGCGGCAGTGAACGGCGGAGGTGGACGACGGAGCTGGTTCCGGTGGTGCGCGGAGCTGGGTAGGGGCGAGCTCAGCCAGAGCTGCTCGGTTGGGGAAGGGCCTGAGGTGGAAGTGGACGGAGCAGTGGTGGCGACTGGAACGGCGGCGCTCGGCGATGATGAGCAGCAGAGGAGGAATAGAAGCTAGAAGCCATAAGCATGGGTAGAAGCAACGAAGAAGAAGAGAGGAAGAGAAAAAGAAAAGGAAAAGAAAAAGAAAAATTGAGAAAAGGAAGAGAGAGAGAGAGAGAGAGAGAGAGAGAGAGAGAGAGAGAGAGGACTAGGTGGGGGTTGGTGGGGGAAAGTGTGTCAGATGCAAGGGAGACCGGCGCGAGAGAGAGAGAGAGAGAGAGAGAGAGAGAGAGAGAGAGAGAGAGAGAGAGAGAGAGGTCAAATCGCAATAATCGCAATCCAACGGCGACGATTTAAATTCGAAAATGATCTAATGGTCCTCGAAAACCCTAATTAATACTTTTAAGATTTAGCCCACAGACACTCGAAAAACACCATACGAGGAAGGTCTACCAGTCTAAATCCGCACTCGATAAAAAATTCACTTTTCACTTATCCCGGGCAATATCGATGTGGGCCACAATAATATCAACATCATCCAATTAAATTCGTCACGAAACTTTGAAAATTCGACACCAAAGTTTGGGCTCTAAATAACAGCCAAATTCGATCGAATGCGATTCTAGCGAAATCTTAATTTTAAAAACAATAACCGGGAGTGATCAGTTTCTGGATGAGATTTTACTATAAGCACACTGACAAATTACATATTTTATAAATCCCAAAAATGGGTCGAAATTCAAAATGTTACAAGTATTCTAAGTCCTTTATCACTCGAGGCCGATTGTACTGGGGCCAATTCAATTTTAAATCTTTCACTTATGCCAATTTAGTCCTAAACTTTTATCGATTTGTCAATGCAGTTATTTCGATCAAATTTGATTCACAATTGCTGACGCGGACAAATTTTGAAATTTTTTAATTGTTTAAAATTTTTATGAATATTTTATTATATATATTTTTAACTCTAGGCCGACACAGGGTAGCTGGCGACCTTGCTAGAAAAGTAAGAAAAAAAAAGAAAAGAATGTAGAAGGAAAAAATAAAATAAACCTCGGAATTTTTTTTTTAAAATTGTCTATGTCAACTTGGCCATGCCATATAGGATAATTTATGTCCTAGTTAACGATTGCCGGCTAGATTCGGTCAAAAGGATAACATTGGCAAATCGTCAAAAGGTTTATGGCTAAATTGGTATAATTAAAAGGTTTAAAATTAAATTGACCGCCATGCAATAAATTCAGGACGATATCCGGTTTCTTTCTCCTGGCCCCTGATGAAACGACTTAATATGATTGAAGAAAAGAGCGAGAGAACGTGTGGTCGAGAGTAGGGGTGTCAATGGACCGGTTTGGGTCGAGTTTTCATGATACCTGACTCGACTCGAAACACATGACATGCCTGCTTGACTCGACCCGAAACAAGACCCGAACAAAATATTGCCAAGTGATCGAGACGGATCGAGTCGGGTCAGTTTGGGTCGGGTTCCGTCTTTCAAACAATGAATTAGTAGTAGGGGTTCATCCCCAAATCTTTGCCATGTCGTCACCATGATCTCGTGCTCCTAGTGCTCCTTCCGGCGCTCGCCGGCTTTGAATTGATCGGAGAAATCGAATCTAAGGTCATGAAGGCAGGAGGCGCCGCATCACTTTCGACGACGAAGAGAGGCGGTCGAGCTCGTCCATCATGACAGCGAGGTCGTTGTTGATGTAGCGGGAGATGAGGGTGTCGAGGTTGGAGTCGGGGATCTGGTACTTGAGGGTGAAGGGGGGCGCGATGGTGAGGGTGGGGGAGAGGGGGGGGGGAGAAGCGGCCGTGGAGGCGTGGTCGACAGCGACGATGCGGGTCTCGCCGCTGTGGTAGACGAGGGACTTGGAGTGGGGGCGTGGGGCAACGCCTATGTTGTAGCTGCACATGAGGTGGAGCTTCGAGGAGGCAGAGGGTCGCGGCGGCGGCGGCTCCATCGCGGCGGAGAGAGATGTGGAAGAGAGATTGCACAAGAGATCGCAGAAGAGGTGAGAGAGGGAGAGAGATGTGGCAGAGAGATGTAAGGGTTTATTGTTTGAGTTTTTTTGTTTAAGTTGGGCTTGGGTACCCAAGCTCAATAATTCAAAACAATACTCAAATATTTTTATTGTTACCCAAGCAAATTAAGACACAACCCAATCTAATACGAAAATTTCCTGTTCGGATCTGTTCGGATCAGGTCGGGTCGTATTTGGGCGGGTTCTTTTGACATCCCTAGTCGAGAGCATGCGTGCACGGCGAGAGGTTGGTTCCTTGCGCTATCAATAATAAAGAAGAAAAACCCGGGTCTCATGAATCTGTTGGGGCCCCTGATGAAATATAGAAATTGATTTTTTAAAGGAAGTGCGCGAGACGAGATCCACTCGATGTCGATAAGTGCAGTTTTTGGTATTCTTGGTTCCGAACTCGCGTTGTTTAGGCCCAATGGTTGGCCAGCCCATAATAACAAGCCCGTGCCATTTGAGCCCCTAAAATATCAAGGCGGGGTAGCGAAAGCGAAAGAGCAGTTTCATTCTCTCCTCGACCTGGTTGCACGCTCGCCTCCGCCCATGGACGGCGCCGGAGCTTCACCCTCCAAGCCCAAGAAGCGGCCGAGGGAGAAGCTCAACGCCACCATCCATGTCGTCCCCGACGACCCCGACAAGATCGCTCCCCTCGTCGCCTACTTCCCCTCCGGCTTCGACCCTTCCTCCCGCCTCCTCCGCGGCGGCGGCGGCGGCGGCGGCGGCTCCGCGGAGCCCCGCGTTACGGTCTACCGCCACAGCAGCAGCAAGTGGTCCAAGAGGCTCCAGCTCGTCGTCAGGCCGCCGGAGTCCAGCGTCGCCTTCGTCGGCTCCAGCGTCAGCGGCGAGCGCACCTCGACGGAGTACTGCTCTTACCGCCTCGGCGTGCTCGATAAGGAGTCGCGGGCGCTCAAGATCGTCCCTATCGCCCGTGATAAGGTGTGTGCTGAAGAATCTTTTTAGGGTTTTTGCGTTGTGGGTATTCGTTTCTCGTTTTGTTGATGCGATTCGGTCCGGTGCCATTGTTTGTCGATATGGTTCGGTTGGTTAGAAAGGGATATGGAGTAGAAGTTATGCTTACTGGAAGCAATTTGAGGTCAATTTGTTTCAAACAGATGGGAAAAAATCGTGAGCGGACCGAAGGTTAGAGAAACGTCTCGCTCTGTTTGGCCCAGAGCAAGATGGGTTTCTCTTTGTAAAGAAAAGTTGGAACTTTGGAGGGTGGTTCTCGTTGCCCAAGGTTCAGCTGAGTAGACTGAATGGTGGCAGTGGAGAAACAATGCCGACCAGTTTTGTAGTGTGTCAGCGCCACTGAGTCAGCTATCAATCAAGCCAGAGATGATTACAAGATGAACAGTTTGACGCACAATGGATGTGGCTAAATGGTGGTGATGGCGGTTGCCGATCAGCTGTCGTTTTCAATTTTATCGAGAGTACATTTTCACTTTGCATCTGTTCCTTATGTTGCAAAACATTGGAAAATGAGGGAAATATTTCCTTGCAGTTACTTTACTGTGTTACAAACCAACGTTGCTTCCCAGGAAATTTGTTTAACGTATCAATAACTTTGATCTAAGCATGTCAGAGGTAGAGTCGCTTGGAGATTTAACAGCTCACATGGTCACAGAACACCATTTGCACTTAAAGATACTCATCCATCACTCCTTTACATGTTGCTTCTGATATTGCCCATTGTGATTTACGTCCTTCAAATTTTATGTGTTACTGCTGCAGATATTCAGATTGGAACCGAGAGTGGGATCAGATATTGCTGACGAAGAGCACTCTGAGTTGGTTAGGGGAGAGCTTTCAGCAAAAGAGAAGGCTGATAAAGTTAGAGAACTTAATTTACTCTTCGGAACTAAGCGATCGGTAACACAGGTATGATCCATATTAACCTGGGCATTGGATCATGTTATGCATTGTGCTATTGATTGTGGAAGATAATTTTGCTGAGCTTCTTTCCATTAAGATTGGGTCATGCTGATGTTCTCTGGAAGCTCTTTGTTCGTGAAAGATAAAGGGCTTTCATTTGTTCCTCTGAGCATTCATAGTTAAAAGTCGATATTTTTGCAGGATTGCTTATTTGTAACAGTTTATGCTTGTGCATCCGCATAGGAGTTTATCGGCATGTCTTGCACAAACTAAGCATGTGCGCATGCTTTATGTCTCTGTCCATGCTCACATGTGCCTGTTTGTGCGTCTTTCTACGTGCGCTTGTGCATTTTCACATCCTTATGCATGTGAATGTGTTCGTGTGCATGGGTATGTGTTCATTCATAAAGTTTCGCTGACTACTGTTAATCCATCGGAGCCTTGGAAATTACAAGTTTATAATGCCATTTTGTGTGATTGCCTTGCTTGATTTTTGTCTGTTGCATTTATCATTCGTAAGTACAGTGAAGCCATGGGCTGAGCCAAATTGTGGAGGAAGATAAAGTTTGAGTAGCCCTGTAGTGGGAATTTGGAGAATCTCATGGTTGATAGTAGTTGCTTGGACCTTTGTGGAAGTATATGCAACGTGAAAAGTTTTTTTTATGAGTGCAGGATAAAAAAATGCAATCTCTTAGGCAAGAAGATGATCCCAACTCCCTAGAGGATTTGGATAGGAAGATTAAGGAAGTCGCCATGTACAAGGAAGATCACGAAAGTACGGATTCTCATCCTGCTCACAATATACCCCCTTACAATTCGTCTGCCACTGTTCCAAAGGACGCCTATCCTATAGAGAAAATTATTCTCAAAGGAGAGTGGGATTACATCAAGGATATTCTTCAACTTCTTGAAGCAGGAGAGAAAGTATCACCTGATGCTTTCCCAACATTTGTTTGCAATAGGATCCATAAACTGGGGGAGACACAGGTGATTGCCTTTGCATTTTTTCACGAGTATTTCTATAATTGATATTATTTCCCATCGGTTCTTGTGGAAAATAGTTATTTTAGGTATTGACCAAACTGGGAAGGTTACAATGCTTCATTTGGTTGTGGGACAAAATCATGCTGATGCCTTCCTCGTACAAAAAACCAATGATTGTCCTTCTATAATAGCCATCTATAAGTTGTATTTCTACATTTTGATTATTCCATATGACAGTGCATGCCTACCTAATGCATCACAATCCATTTTGTGAGACACGATGTCATTATAATGAAAAAGGAAAATTGCAGTTGCAATTGCAATTGCAATGAAGGGATAACTATTTCTTAGTCCGAGTAAATGGTGTTGCAAAGTTAACTTAGTGCATATATACTTCTGAATCTGCATGAAGTCAATTTGTTTTTCTTTAATGGTTGGATTTAATCTGAGTTAACGAAAATAGAAATATACAGCCGCAGGCAGTGGAGGAAGTGTTTGTTAATTGACTCTGGCAAACAAATTCATAAAGCATTTTCTGCCTGCTGTAGCTTTTATATGTTCACTTTAAGATTGCTGTGGCGAAATTCTTTGTTTAATATTTATAATGGTTTTCTTTGGTCAATATCTGATTAAAAAGACTTTGCTTGTAACATCTTGGAATTGCATAACTATGTAAGCAACTCTGACTGGCAGGAGATTCTAATCCTCAATTTGTTAATTGAACATACATTCTTGAATTCGCAGAGTTTCTTTTATCTCTCAAGTTTCTTTCCTTTTTCAATTATATATAGCTTTTGAATGTTTCACGACACCTGCAGGATGAGATGGAGAAGGAAATGCTTGGTTGCATATTCTCGTATATCAACCACCTTATTAAGTTCAAAGATCAGCATTCCGCTGACGGTGCGTCCTCTGCGAAGAACCACAAGACCCCTAGCATATTGCGTCAGAAATTCTCGACCATGTTCTCCAACACTGAATCTAAATGGCTACCTTCTGAGAAAATCGATCTTCTAATCAGCTATGTCTTAGTGCTCACTTTGATTGCGGATGATTTCCGGACAGACCCAACAGATGTCTCCAAGGATCTGAGGATGAGTTTAGTAACCATAAGACAGCATTTCGAGCATTTAGGATGCAAGTTTTCGCGAGAGAATAACGTGTTGTATGCCAAGCTTCCCATGCCTCTTAAGTTCCCGGAGTTGAGAAGGAGGCGCCGAAGGTAGATAGATGAATGGACTTTCTTGTCCTTGCAACAGTTTGTCAAGAGAGAGTCGCTTCACATCAAGAAGTGGAATTCTTGGCGGCAGTTTCAGTTTGTATCTCTTTTTTTAAGCTTTCAGCATCCTGTGGTGATGGAACATGTCTATGCTTCATCGGAAGCAACTCCACAGCGAGTCTACTTAATCAAGTTTGCATGATGTACTTTGAAAATGTGAGAACGCCTGCATTGGAAACAATTTTGTTGCAAGCACCATTCTTTTGATATGGTTTTGCCTCCTTTGCATCTATCTGAAGGTTAGTTAACTACGAATTTTGTTCTCGTCATAGTGTGCACTGACGCCTCAACGAAGCAACTCACGCGGACGCTTGTGTGCTCTCTTCTTAGTGTGAGAACAGATACTACTATTGGTCCCATGTGAGGAGGGAGTATATCGGGTAAACATTTCAACGATATATCTGGTCAATCAATTTGCTCGTGATATGCATCTTAATCGATTTTGATTTGAATTTTGAAGACTCACGTTCCATTGACTTGCTACTGTCACGGGGAATTCATTCCCAGATTCGAGGCCAAGAGTATTGGAGACGATGGGATTTTACATTCTAGCGAATTATGGTCAATTCTTGCCCTTTCTCTGACCTGTTTTGTAAGGTGAAGTATGGAATCCTGCTAATCATTCAGCAACAGCTTTGTATGTGGGAAGAACAAAGAGAAGCTAGCAGCAACAGCAGTAGAACAAGCTGTTGCCGGGGCAACAGGCTCAAGACTAGCAGCTGAAGCATTTCCATCATCACGAATGACGCTTGTATTTGCTTTTCCTCGGATCTCATCGTCAACTCTTCGAAAGCAATTATTGAAGGTTCTTTCCCACAATGCTTGCCCAGCGTCCCAACACTTTCATCCTTGACCTGTCCCATTCCTTTGGCCAAAGCCACTTGGATCTGCTCCCGGCAGTAGTTAGCAGCCGACCGATGACAACTATGCTTATTAATTTGGAATATGTGAAATCTTAATCAAGATATGAGATTTGCTACAAGCCATGAGCAAGGAAAACACAAAATTCATAAGTCTAACATTCATCATACAGAACTCAAACAAACTCAGGACATTAGTCAGTACAAAGCCGAGCAATGGTTCTAACAGAATCTTCAGCTAGCCGCTTTTGAAAAGGCAAGCGCGGAGGCTGTTTGGCTGGTGGAAAGTTCTCCAAAAATGTGTATATTCATTTTTATTTGGACATGAAAACAAGCACGGAAACTTGGTCGATCCCATTTTGAAGAGAAAACGATGGCGCACCTCTCTCACGAAGCTGTCATCTGTCTTTTGATGCTTCAAAAGCATGTAGCTTCCTGAAGCACTAAAAGGAAAAGAAAAAGGAGTGGCGCACGCACAGTACAGGAAGGGAATCAGTTTCGTTTATGTTAATTTGTTGGTGCAAGAGAACATTGCTACACGACATATCAATGCGTAGGACCAGTTGACGTATCATATTTGATCTTTTCCCTAATCTGAGCAATTAATGTTTCCCAATCTAGTTCTAAAACACTCTCCCCTTTTCTCCTTTAGCATGATTCACGGGAGCTGAACGGGACTCTCTCAATTAGAACTTTCGATCTTCCAGTACCTCCTTGCTGGATTCTGACATTACCTCATCCTCCTCAGTTTCTTGAAAAAAACTGTCATTAGAAGCCTTATCCTTAGTTGGTGGACTCTTGAGATTTGGGCAATCGCATATAATTACATTCTCCAGTTTCAGGCCAATGTGTAGGCCACTCGCTATGCTAACCAGTTTGGCTAACGAGATAAGGGCTATCCTCTTCAACTCCGGGAGAAAGTGAGCATCCACGTACCTAGAAGAATCTTTGCAGCTCACTAAAGCTCAAGATGACCAAGGAGTCCTCGACTGTGAGCTCTTCCAAATTGTGCAGGTTTTCCAGTAGGTTGATCGGGCAGTCCTTGACATCCTCATTGGTGTTGGCATATCGCGATGCCCCCATCGCTATCCTAGAGATCTACCGAGGACCATAACTTATCCAAGCCCTCTTGCCTTGAAGATCAATCCTCACTTCCGTTAGATCGGTTTCGGGCCTAGTTTTCCCTTAGACCACACTTTCTAGAGGGGACTTTACATTGACTTTATTTATAATCACACGACCTATCCATATTGGCTAAGCTATTGAGAGGAGTACTCGAGATAGTTACCATTTTGAGATCGGTCTTACTTATAAATTACTTCACAAGACTTCTCTTGTTTGACAAAGACTTGAGGTGTCACAATTACACTCTCCCGCCTGTAGGCGGTGCCTATATACTTTGGCATCTAATCAATTCATTTTCCTTTTCTATGATTTTATGCTAGCTAATTCATCAACATTTGTTGCTGGACCTCGATCTGAATGGTCTGAACTCCAAAATGAAAAGCAATGCGAGTTCAGTGGAGGAATGTTGGGTGACTAAAGCAAACATTCTTAATCGGGTAGTTTCCGCATGCTATAACTTTAAAATGTTCAGTTCAAGACTGCTGTGGCCATAGTCTGTATCTTATGTTTATACTTGTTTTCTTTGGTCATTTATCTGATTGATTAGCATTTGCTTATCTGAAGAGGACTAAACATCATAAATTGATTACTGTGTAAGTGAGCAAATTTTGACTGGCAGGACATGCTAATCCTCAATTTGTTCTGAACATACATTCTGCGGCTGGTGCTTCCACTGCAAAGAACCACAGGCCCCCAGGCATACCGCGTCAGAATGTTCTCCGATACCTGATCGATGCGGCTGTCATCTGAGAAAATTGATCTTCTGATCAGCTACGTCTTAGCAGACGCTCACTTGGATGATTTCCGGACTGATATGCCAAGGATCTGTGGATGAGTGCAGTTACCACAAGACCGCATTTCAAATGTCTCGATTCCAAGTTGTCACGAGAGTAAAACAGTGTTTATGCCAAGCTTCTTGTGCCTCTTAAGTTCCCGGAGTTGAGAAAGAGGTGCCGAAGGCAGACGAATGGAATTTCTTGTCCTTGCAACGGTACGTTAAGAGGAAGGCGCTTCCAATCAAGGTTCGCAATCGTTTGCAGTGAGTTTCAATTAACATGGTTTATGTATCTTCTCTTCTAGCATTCAGCATCCCTCCGATAATCGAGTTTCATTACGTGTGATAAAGAATCCTACTGGTCAAGGCAGACCATCAGAAAGAGATCTCCACGGAGTTTAGTATATGCACTAAAAGGTAATGAACTTCCACTTAATCAGCGGTTACACAACAGCAGGCGAACTGTTGCTGAAAACAGATCTCCACATGCCCACACAGTGATGGCGTTGGAGTTGCGCTTGCTGCTACTACCTTTGTATAATAACACTCTACTTTTCTTATCTCGCACAAACATTTAAGCCCACGAGAAAAATGGATGGACCAAAGTTTATGTCCCCTTACAATCACTTTGGTTCTCTAGTATTTGTATTAGTTACTCTGCCTTGTATGGCTGGCGCCGGTGGCTGAATGTGTCTCCATCACGACTTGCTCTTGAACTTCCTCTGAGCCTTCAAGTCAACCACAATCACCGAGATGTTGTCCTTACTTCCCTTCTCAAGCGCCAGCATAGAGAGGTATTCAGCGGCGGCTTGTGCTGCAGGGTCAATCCCTTTGCCCCTGTCCAAGGGCAATGAAGGAATCCCATTCTTCTTGTGCCACAGCAAAATCCGCCTCCGCGCCACCTCGCATGCTTCATCATTGGTCATCACGTCCCACAACCCATCACTTGCTAGGATAAGGCATTCGTCATCCCGAGCTCGAGGGACAAACATCACCTCAGGTTCAGGGATGATCCAGGGTTTCAAGTACCTATCGCCTGTGGAAGGTCCAATTCAAATAAGTGCAATGAGACGTACTACTTAAGTTTGAGCAGATATGGTTTTGAAGCGAAAAAAACTTAATCAAACGTATCCAGAGTAAATCTAGGGCAGCCACCTACAAGATCACTGACAGATCAGCTACTAAAATCATATCCCCTCATGAAGTAGCTTAATCTGCTATGTTGGAAACACAAAGAAAATTGGAAAAGGAAACAAAGATAGCCATAAGCCAAACATATATCAGCTCAAAGGGTACTTGAATTGAATGACATGACTTTCAGCGGAAGAACCATATTACCCCGCAGAACAGGCATATATTTGATGGTATAAAATAAATATGAGAACAAGTAATTGCACAAGATACCTACCAATTGACCTTGACATTGCAAGAACACCAAAAACACGGTAGCCCTTCCACTGTATGACCTTGCCCCCAGCTGCATCAATTCGAGCATATTCTTTTTCTGTATCTGGCTGGAGAAGCAGCAGCCACCAAAAAAAAGAAAATATTATCTCCTGGAACAAACTGTGTTTCTCTAACTTTTAGGCATGAAAAGCCAGAAAGTTGGCTTACCTTGTGATCCACTGACAAGGGCATGGCTTCTTTGCCACGCAAGAGGACTGCTCTCGAATCACCACAATTTGCGACTATAATGTGGGAAGAGCATACCAAAGCAACAACAGCCGTTGAACCAACCGTTTCTGGGGCAACCGGCTCGAAACTAGCAGCTGAAGCATCTCCATGATCAGAGGTGATGCCTCTGCTTACTTTTCCTCCTATCTCATCATCAACTCTTTGAAAGCAATTAGTGAAGGCTCCTTCCCACATTGCTTGCCTAGCTTCCCCGACACTCCCATTTCCTATGTTATGTTTGACCTGTCCTATTTCTTCAGCCAAAGCTGGGTGGATCCGCTCACAACAATACTCAGCAACCTGCCTTACAAATTTTCCAACAATGCTAATTGATACTTAAAACAGAAATCTCAACAAAACAAGTAATTGGTGATAAGTCACGAGCAAGACACACAAATGTTTACACGAATTAATTCTCAGAATGTAGAACCAAAGCAGGAGTCGAAATAATCCAAACTCGAGAGCTGAAAGAAAAAATGTCTCCACGAAGGTTCAACTAGTTACTATAGAAAAGACAGCTAAATAAATTTCAAGAATATAGAGGATGTACCCGAGAACCTCCATGGCCATCGTAAACACCAAAGAAGTGACTGGTTACATGAGTTAAACTTTGGCTAATCCCATCAATCATGTGTTCCCCAACAAGCATTTTGATAGGAATTTTCATGAACTGTGGCGCTGTTGTAACAGCATCTTCCATCTCCGGTCTTTTCCCACATATAGACACTGAGCCCCAAAGAGGTATACAATCTAGCTCGAAAACACTCCTTATGCCTCCTTTGGCGAGACTCTTCTCCTTTGGAAGCTGAGAAACCATCGCAGCAGCCTTCAGAATTGAAATATCAGAGCCTTCAGCTTGTGAACTCACTGCTGCTATCAGTTCACTCGCAGGAACCTCGGAATTTCCCAAAATTATGGCCTCAGCCAGAACTTGATCATTTTCTACTGCTTTTATTACCACTCGGCCTGTCGCTAACAATTCATTGGCGATAACCAAACTGGTGTCTTCCCTGACTGACATAATCTCATCCTCGTCGTTTTCTTGCATCAAGTTATCATTAGGGACCACACTATCTCCATTCTCGGTCACCATCACCAACTCATTAGCTTCACCACCACCATCATCGCGTGCCATATCCATGGCCAAATTGTTCACATAACTTGAATCAGAAGTATCCACATGGCAACGGAAGACAGACTCAGTGGACACCAGATTTGAAGGATTTGCAAGGAAGCTGGCTGCATTTGTCACGAGCTTGAGCCGCGTAATTTCCGCAGAGGATGAAATTCTAGAGTTATCGCGCATCGAATTACCTACACTAAGAGTTACTGCAACGGCTGGAGACATTTCTTCCATATAGATGCTCTCTTTGGCATTATTAACGGCTATCTTCAACTCCCCTCAATTTCTATCACCTGACAGGGAGATGGACACAACAAACGTTTGCAACACCAAGCAGCACCACCTCACTCTTATGTTGTTATATATGCTCTCTGCGGTACCAATAATGGTTATCTCCAACTCCCCTCAATTTCCATCAATCAACAAGGAGACGGGCATAAAAGTTCCAAGACTGAGCAACGCCATATCATCCTTGTGTCGTTAACTCCCAATCTCGAACCAATAAGAGATGAAGCTAACAGGAAGGGAATTCAAGATTAAGATAAAAAGATGGGCATGCGATGAAATTGAAGAGTGTAACAAAAGGGTAATCGGATCTGACGACTGAGAACAGATCTACGCCTTCAGTTCAAGAAAAATCAAAGAAGCTCGCAGTTTGTTTCCCAGATTCCGTCAAGACCTTATATAGTCCATTAAGTTCTTCCCGAATCTTCCTCCAGCCCCAGAAAGGACAAAACCATTCCTAACCCACCACCAAACCTTAAACACACAACATGGTGTGTCAACAACCTGATTCAGGCTCTTATCCAAATCCAAACCCAGGAAGAGGAAGCAATGGATTGTCACGATAAAGAACCTGAAAAAGTAGAAGATTGCACACAAGAATCACAAGTTAACCTTAAAAAGTGAAACCTTTTCCACAAAAAACATGAATTTCCTCGATCGGAAGTAACCCATTAAGGCCACCCATAAAAAAAAATGTTCCTTCATCGATTTCTCGATTTTCTTCTTCCGAAAACACACCAAGAACCCAGAAAATCAGCAGACAAAACTCCCCATATACTATAATGAACTATCAACTGGGTATTATTGTATAGCAAAGACCAACCTTCACAGCCAAAACTAACCTTCTGATCAAGGACGTAAATCAGCAGTGATTTAAGGGTGCTCACCAGCTGTAGAAACAGAAAAGACTTGAAGGAGAAAAAGAAAAATGAAAAAAAAGAAAAAGGAAAGAGCATGAAAAGGTGATCAGTGACCCCTCGTACCTTTCGACCAAAAAAAAAAACCTCATATTTTCCCGAATTTTCTATCCTGCTTCTTTTTTTTAAAAAATTCTCTTGGCATTGCTTTTAATTTACCTTATGCATGCTTTTTGGGGACACGTACACCATGAAATTATCTCACATCATTCAATGCGCTTGGACCAAGAAAAAGCTGCCACGAAGACAACCCCCGCTCATGGGTCCTTCGCAGTTCATACCCTTTGATGAGGGGCACGTGTCTCTCTGGACAGGACTCCCCAAGAAAACAAGAAAGAAAAGCAGGGAAAGAGAAAAACTGCCACAAAACAGAGCAGCACCAGAAATGTCTCCTTACCTCCTCTTGCGAAAGTTCGTTCATGCACGTGAGTGCGAGTTTTGCTTTATGTTTTCTTAGAACGAAACAAAAAGAAGGTAAGGTTCAGGGTACATTCGAGCACCGTTTCGAGAAAATTTATAGCAGGAAAATTTGCAGACACCCCTTGAATTTCGGAGGTTTTATATTTCGACGGAATCGATGAATGCTTTCGATACTTCATAGCACCTCAAATCGATATTTGCCCACCGTTAGAAGATTAAAATGCATATTTTCCACGATGATAAGCAACACATTTTCACGTTTCAAAACACGTGTGTTAAAAGTTCTATGGTGATTGCCTCGTCGGGGATGAGTATGCTGAGTGATCATATAGTTTCCCTTTTCGTTGATCGATTTTCAATTTCTGTATTTGCATTTAGGGAAAACCCACGGTTGCATAAAAAATATTGATTTGGAAATAACTATACATAGCAGTCATTTTCGTGTTAACATAGTACGCCAATGGCGGACTAACCTTGACAATTAGGAGGTGCATAGTTCTTCTCACACATACACTTAACAAGGAAATCCTAGATATCATTATAAAAGTTAGGGACAACAACATAATTTATCAACGAACTTTGATCTAATGTGCAATATGATTTCCAAACTTTTCATTTGTTAAATGTGTTCCTGCACTCTTAATACATAATCAATTTAGTCATAAACTAGAAGACATTCAATGCTGTCCTTCCATTAATTCAAGTTTAAGGACTAAATTATAGTCCATGTACCAATTTGAAGATGTACCAAGAGTCAAGAGACTATATTGCGCATTAACCAAAGTTCAGGGATCATTATGAACAAAATAAAAGTTTAAGGATCATATAAAATATTGAGTCAAAATTTAGAATCATTTGTTTCATTTTCCCTGAAAAATTACTCGCATTGCATAAGAATTAAGAAATGAAGATAAATGTGTAATACAGTATTCCTGGACAAGGTCATGCATAATTTTCCCTTTCGACCTATCTACTTTTCCTGTTGAGGAAAAATGAACCCAAAACATCTTTCTTCAGAAATTTTTTTTCTCTGCTATAAAAGTTTCATAAAACCATATAATCAAAAATAAGATGCTAGTAAAACAATACATTGAAATGCGAAGATAATACCTCACTTTTCGGGTTATTATTAGCCCTTATCCTCGAACATACCATTGTCGAAATTGATTAAATTACACAGCCCAACAAGTCAATGTCGATAATAATTTGAAAGGTTGTGGGGCTTATGAAATTTCGTAACTGTCAAATTTCGAACAGAGCACAAAAGGGGGAGAAGAAGAGAGATACGAAAAACATTTACAAAAGTCTGTCCCAATGCTCAAAGTACCCAAAGTCCTAAATTTAAGGAAAAAACCATAAAAAAACCCTAAACTATGCCATCTGTAACACATTTATCCTCAACTTTTTTTTTTTGACACCAAAAATCCCAAACTATATTATTTGTGATACATTTACCCCAATGTATTTTAGTCCATGGACATTTTCGTCTTTTTTTCCTTTTCGGCGAGGGTGACCCTCGCCGGTGTTGGGCAAGGGCGGCTCTCGCCGAAAAGGAAAAAAAAAAAAAGAGAAAACAAAAAAGATGAAAATACCTATGGACTAAAGTACAGTTAGATAAATGTATCACAAATAACATAGTTTGGGGTTTTTGGTGCTACAAAAAAAGTTCAGGGTAAATGTATCATAAGTGACATAATTTGAGATTTTTTGTGATCTTTTTCCAAAAATTTATTACACTTGTACTTGGTAGTGGTACTGATATAGTGCTGGATTTTTAAATTGGATCAATTTAATCCTAAATTTTTTGTATTTATGCCGATTGAGTCCATCATGCTAATTTTTACTAGAAATCGTCGATGTGCATGCCTACTGTCTTATGTTGCGTGAATGACACTATCGTAGATATTTTTTAGTAGAATTTTTAAAGTTTTTTGTATTTTTTTCTTTCTTTTGTTTTACTTTCATTTTGGGCAGTGAGGATTGCCTTATCTAGAGCTAGCAAGATCGCGATGGCCCTAGGCGAGGCCATCGCAGCCTCACCAACTGCAACCGAGGAGGCCCTTGCCTGATCTAGCGAGGGCCGCAACCCTCTCATTGCGGCCCTCGCCAGCCAAAATGAAAGGAAAAAGAGAAAAAAAAAATTAAAAATTGTCAATGTCAGCATTGACCGATGTCAACGTCAACGATTTTCGGCCAAAATTAACTAGATTGACTTAATTTGTACAAATATAAAATGTTCATGATTAAATTGGTCCGATTAAAAAGTTTATAATTGAATTTATACAAACACAATAGATTTAGGACTTTCAGATTCTTTTCCCCGATGCGGGCCGCACCATGTCCCCCAAGTGCTTGGTACTTTCTAAATTTTAAATCTATTTACTAATCACAATCCTGATTTAACACAAACTCTTATCCACAATTAACTAAAAAAATACAAAATATTTTGAAATTGTGTTTTTTTCTCTTTTCCGGTAACTGGCTTTGAAAAAGAAAAACAAAGAGAAGGAGACTCGCTCTGGAAACTCATTCATTCGGGAAGGAATGATGACGTGGGAATAGCTCGACTTGTTCAACGATGGTTCGTTCGGACCATATCCTTTGAGGAGAAAGAAGAAGACGAAGAAGGTGAACGTTATGTTCGCGCGTGCGCATGCGAACGAGGGGGAGCGAAGCGGCCAAGCCACTCCAAAATAGGCAAACGGCCGGAACGACCAAGCAACCGTTTTTCCCTCGGACTTCTGTTAGAAGGTTGCAACGCCCTCCCCGCTCGTTATAGCTTCAGCACAGAGAGAGAGAGAGAGAGAGAGAGAGAGAGAGCAGCGTTCGACGATCCCGCTCCTCTCCCCTCCGTCGCCATCCTCGTCCTCGTCCTCGTCCTCTATCCAGAGGGGGCGTCGCAGAGGGCGAGAGTTTGATCGCATGTGCGCGAGCGCGCGGTCGCGAATCGCTTTTGTCGGTGAATCGGTGGAACTCGGGCATGGCGCTCTCTCACTCGCGGTTGTCCGCGGCGGCTGCTGCTGCTGTGGCGGCAGCGGAAGAGGAAGCAGGCGGCGGTGGCGGCATTGTGACGGCCATCGCGATCGACAGAGACAAGAACAGCCAATCCGCCGTCAAGTGGGCGGTGGAGAATCTGCTCCGGAAGAGCAGCTCCGAGTGTATCCTCCTTCACGTCAGGACCCAAGGCCTTTATTCAGGCAGGTTCTTCTTTTATATCAAGCTCTACCGTGTTTTCTTCAAATGAATTAATTAGCTTTACAAGGACTTTGTTCGATTAGTTTGGTAATGCGGCTTGTTAGTTTCCCCGAAAATCGGTGATTGAATGGTCGGAGTTTTCATGATGATGGAAGAGAGGTGCGATTTGAGACTTCCAAGAGATTGTATTAGCTCAAACGAGGAGTACTGCTATATAACAGATTCGGACTACCTTATTAATCTGAAGAGTATTGGTATTTTCATCCAACAATTATCACGACAAGCTTTATGGGATCCGTGTGAGCAAGCCAGATTTGTTCTCGAGTGAATTTACCGCATTAGGTGCCGGACCACATTGTCCCGCATTCGAATCCTGATGAACGACTGCATTTGGACATGAATTGGGCGGTGATGATGATGCGTGGCAATTTCACCGATGTGGCTTCACCAGCAATGTCTGATTGATAAAAGCATAAACTGTTGCAGGTGATGCCGAGATGGTTCCTAGCGGAGGTCGGATGCCAACTGAAGCTGAGCTGCAGCAGTTTTTCCTTCCCTACCGTGGATTCTGTGCTCGAAGAGGGGTGAGTTGGGCTCGACCGAACTGCGTGACTATAGTTCACATATTTTTCTTCCCCAAGAGGATTAGGAAGTTAGGAACTTCACCTGCATAAGATCACTATTAAGTATGAAAATAGAAATCAAAAGCTTAAGGTGAAGATGCTATTTAGTGGCTCGCCAAGGTTTGCGTTTCAATTATTTGGATCTGATTTTCCAGGAAAATGGTTATTTCAGATTGCAGCAAAGGAAATTATCCTCCCCGACATTGATGTTCCCAGTGCACTACTTGATTATATAGTTAATAACTCCATCAGCAACATTGTGGTTGGTGCTTCCAGTCGCAATGCACTTACAAGGTCTCTCTCACTTTCCACCACCGCAAGAGTGCATGTGTATACGGCGTGTTTTAAATAGTTCTCCCCTAATGACAACTAACAAGTTTTAGTATATCTGATCTTGTGCAGAAAATTCAAAACTCCTGATGTGCCATCTAGCTTAGTGAAATCTGCACCACCAACCTGTTCTGTTTATGTTATATCCAAGGATAAACTTCAAACTGTTAAAGCCGCAACTAAGCGTCACATATTCCCTTCTACACCGACCTGTATCAAAGACAATCTCAAAAAGAGTTATCCTATTGGAAATCAACCTAACATCCAACCAAAGACTCCAGACTCTTTTGACATGAACAGGTAAATCTACTTTTGTCATCATGACTTTCTTTTTGGGTGACCATTCACTGACTGAGCACCTCAGAAAACTCCCTAACGCCCAAAAAGCAAATACCCAAATACAGCTTGTTGACAAGTTTTAACAGTGTTCATTGGAGATCATCATAATGTATATGAATCTTTTAGGGGATAGCAAAATGCAGGGATTGCTGCTATACTTATTAGATCACAGTACTAGGTACAAGTAAGAAGATGTCTCCGATGTTATGCTTGACAAATTTAATCCAAAGTATATGGTGACCTGATTTGCATACTGATTATTGATGACTTCTCACTGCGCAGGAGTACATATAGCATTGGCAGTTTGAGAAGTCAGAGCTCTGATAGTACAAGCTCTGAGAAAAGTACTGATGTTAGGCAGATGAACTTTGACAGCTGGAGGGGAAATAGGTCACCCTTGGTACGGCCATTGGAAGCTTACGTAATGGAGAATTTATCTATTCAAGGTTCTTCATCAGATGCCACCGATTTTTCCGGACAATTAAGCTATCCTTCGTCTGCTGATAATGTACAAGGATACTCAGTGCCAGAGAATTCCATGGGTTCTTTCTCCTCACATGCCTCTGTGAGTACAATACACAGCATTGCCTTGCACATCTTTTGATCATTGCAGGACTCGTTTATGTGTAGAACTTCAAGGAAGTGGTAAAAAGTGGATGCATTTCTTGAAATGAAACATGGATAAAGAAGTTCATGCTACTCGATGAGTCTGGTTCATCTTGCACTTTTCGATGTCCTAGGGATGTAACATATCACAAAGGTTAAATTTTCTTTTCAACTATTTGTTTTATGTTGGTTCTCCATGCTAACCAAAGCCACTTGGTAGGTAAAGGCTTGGGGGTTGTCACTTTTGTTGTGTGTAGCTTACAGCATAATATGTAAATTGGGTATGAATGAGTTCCACTAAATGTGTTGTGCTCAAGATGATATTAAACAGAAATATTCAGAATGTTTGTTCTTGGACAACCAAATGAAACGACTGCTCTCATTTTTGTGAGTTTTTCGACAGCATGGCCTGGAAGCAGAAATCGAAAAACTAAAACTTGAATTTAAGCAGTCCTTATCTACTTACAACATGGCATGTGAAGAAGTGTCTGCTGCAGAAGAAAAGGTAATGCTATAGCTCAGCGATCACGATCAATCTATCACAGAAAATGAATCATGACCGTGTTCATCATTGCGAATTTGATAGAGCCGAATTTTTTTTCCTCATCTTTTTGAAGGCTAAGGAGCTTCAGCAAATGAAGACTGCAGAAGTTATAAAGTTTACGGAACCGAAGCTTTGTAAGGAGGTTGCTTGGACTTCCCAAAATGTTGAGAAGCAGGAGACATCAGTGGCAAAGGAAGTGACACAAATTAGGGAATGGCAACAGCTGGTGGAGGCCAAAAAGGGACACAATGCAGAAGATACAACAAATGGTGAGTCAGGAAAGAGGAAGAGAGCAATAAATGCTTTGGCCCCGAAGAATGTTTGGTACAGAAAGTACACGATAGAAGAGATTGAAGAGGCCACTGATTACTTCTCGAATTCTCTTAAGATTGGTGAAGGAGGATACGGACCTGTTTTTAAAGCCCGCCTTGATCACACTCCTGTGGCCATCAAAGTCTTGAGACCTGATGTTTCCCAAGGACTGCAACAATTCCAACAGGAGGTGAGTGTAGTTTGTTCTATAGGGCTTGCTCTGATTCATAGTTTCTCAGTTAAAGCTACTTTTCATTGAATGAGCTCTTCTCACTAAAAGCTATGGACCTGTTCTACGGAGTGCTTATCCAATAAATTTCACAAAAAATAATAGGAAAGAACTCCTGAAAGACAGATGAATCTTTGTTGGGCAACAAGACCTCGTTTCTTTGATAAAGAGGCCATAATGAAGAATATTTAATGGCTTTAGCACAAGAAACATGTTGGGATTTTGATAAGTTTGCATCCCAATGATCAACTCAAAAAACCTTTACAATTACTTTTCCTCTTTCATGGTCTCTCCAATAATACAGGTTGAGGTACTCAGCTGCATGAGACATCCAAACATGGTCCTCCTTGTGGGTGCATGCCCTGAGTATGGATGCCTTGTGTACGAATACATGGACAATGGTAGCTTAGAAGACCGAATCTTCTGCAAAAACAACACTCCTCCGATTTCTTGGAGAAGCCGTTTCAAGATTGCAGCTGAAATTGCTACAGGTCTTCTTTTCCTGCACCAGACAAAACCAGAACCCTTGGTGCACCGTGATATCAAGCCCTCGAATATCCTCTTGGATAGCCACTATGTGAGCAAAATCAGCGATGTGGGTTTGGCGCGGCTGGTACCGCCATCAATAGCCAATAAAGTGACCGAGTACCATATGACGGCAGCAGCTGGAACATTCTGTTATATTGACCCGGAGTATCAACAAACAGGAATGCTTGGCGTAAAATCAGACGTGTATTCTTTTGGCGTGATGCTGCTGCAGATTATTACGGCGAGGCCTCCAATGGGGCTGGCAATGCAAGTTGAAGATGCTATTGAGGGAGGAACATTTCCTCAAGTGCTCGATCCAGCCATAAACGATTGGCCAGTGGAAGAAGCCTTATCATTGGCAAAGATGGCCTTAAGATGCTGTGAGCTGAGGAGAAGGGATAGGCCAGATCTCGGTTCAGAGGTACTACCAGAGCTGAACCGGCTGAAGGACTTTGGGTTGGATGACGAAGCTACTATCGAGAAGACTCTGTTGTATAACCCACGTCCGTATAGTTCAGTGCCTGAGATGGAATCAAAAACCCCTCAGGTTAGTTTTTAAAATTACTCATGAAGTGATTGCTTTAACAAATCAGTTGTTGCTCATTTTACATTTAGAACTGCATGGTTTTCGGCATTCCAAGGAACTAAAGGCGGTAGATGAACAAACCATCATTCATCCGCAGTTAAAAACATTCTCTTTTGATCACCCTAAACCCCCAAAGCAAAATCTCCCTGCAAATGTTCTCATAAGGAATGTCCCAACTTTCCGTCAGTGTTATGCCCATAAAAAGTCGCTAAATTCTGGCACTTAAGTCTGGGCTGGTTAGACAAAGACAGCAATTAAAAATGGCATAAGTTCAGAAGGTTTCCCTGATGCACGTTCCAATCATATCTGTATTATGTATAATCAGGAAGGAAAAAACAATCCTAACGTGGCAATTCAACTCAGATCAATGTGAGAGGAAGGTGGGGGCGCTTTAAGTCAAAGGCCGAGGCATGGCGTCTGAAGAATAGCTTTAGGAAACCAAGACCCCTCCTGCCTAGCAGAAAGCAAGCGGACAATCCAGGGGAGATGCCAGTCGAAGGTTGCTGGTCATTCGTGAATTGTTCCACACCCAGTCCTCAGATGAAGAGATTCATGTCATTCTCCTAATAACAGTTTTTGAATGATACTAAAGGCGCAGAAATTCCTATGATCTATTGGCTTGTAAGTTACGTGGATAACTAGCCATGAGTTTACCATGACCTGTTGTCGGTCCTGTATAACGAGTGCCTCAACGCCTTCTTAAATGTCAACTTGAAACGAACTGATCTCGAGGTACTTCTCATTAGTCAAGAGAAATGGCCATGAAGGAGCTTTAACCTTCGCGGCATTTATCAGATTTTCCGTCACATCGGTCATAGTTTCAATCCTAATGGATATTGTGACCTTCATTGCACTTGCTCTGACGGTGCTTACCAGTATGTGCCAAATCTACAAAGTTGGCAAAAGCATGAAATTGGTGGTTTTGAGAAAGCAGGAAATTTTACTAGACTTTCTTTAGCAGTTTATGTGGCTTAACTCACGATAGAACATAATCGATTTCTTAAAGAGTAGATACAAAAGTCAATAGGTTCATTTGATAAGCCAATCAGTATACCGTCTCGTCTTTCACTGAACAGACATTTAGAACGTGGATTTTTAGCACATGGAAGGTAACACTACTCAAAAGAAGAGGGTTTTTCATACACATGAAATGTCGCGAGAGCGGAACCGTTGGATTAGATTCTAATGTAAAGACCAAAGCAGCATTCCTTGACTCGAACCCACAAACCAAACCACAAAAGCCGGTAGCCGATGAAGCAAGCAAATCGAACCATCCAACCGATTCAGTATGAGCCTGCGAATGCCCTGGTTATTGCTACATAGTGAGGAGTTTGTGCATGTATTTGGGTTAAGAAAAGAAGAAAATATTCTGGTAAAAAAAGAAGACGAAAATACACCGTGGGAAGAGAAACAACTTGCCCATCTCCATCTAATTATACTGAGATAATGTTAAAAGATGGCTCTAAGATGTTAAACATCGTTAATTACACTCTGGAAGTATAAATTATTTGTTTAAATTAATTAAACTTCTTAAATTTTTAATTTTCAAAATGTCCTGAAAAGCATTTTTGTTTTTCTTTTTATAGTTGGCTTAACAAATGCTTTGAGGGCACTTGTTGTCAAACCTCCTTTAAAGTAAAACGGACTTGGATATCTCCATATTCCAAATTGTGGAAAGGTAAAGATCTTAGTTTCAAGGGAATAACGGCGAGATACAAAAACAGATAAATTAATAAGAACTTTAACCGTACGTGCGACAAGAAATAGAAACTCATTTAAAATTAAATAAAATCGACTGCTTGAAAAAAAAAATTAGAACAGTCAAGATGGAGTAATCTTAGGTACATTAAGATTAATTTATGAAATGACATAATAAACTGTAAGTGAGAAATTATTCAATAATCAATAGAAATCTATCAAATAAAAACTAATGAAAATCATTTTACCTGCAATGAATAAGATTGCAGAAGTCTGCAACGGATAGCGGAGCGAACTTAAAACGGACTCGCGGGTTGTTGGCTCCTCGTAAGTTAGTGCGACTTCATCGTCGAGCACAAACATATGTCGGATCTTGCCATTAGACACCAATGCAATGCACGGTCCTGCTTTGTGGTTTTTGGGGCGGGAGGACTTTTGCCAATAAAGGTTGCCTCGCGAGGCACCGTTTTCAATGATTGAACGGCAGAGATTGGCGAATCTTTTGCGGAACTGTTCGAGAAACAGGTTGCTCAAACAGGGACTGCAGGTCCACGGGGCGATAACGAAGGTGGGTTTCGCTTTCGATGTGATGCTTAGCAACGACTTGATCGATCTGTACGGGAAATGTGGCCGGGTGGGCATGTCCCGCGACGTGTTCGACAGAATGCCCCAGAGAAATGTCGTTTCTTGGACAGCTCTTATGTGCGGTTATTTGCGAGATGGAAATGCCGAAGCCTTGCTGACGTGCTTCTGTCAAATGAGGAGGTCCCCGGTCGAGCCGAACGAGTTCACTTTGTCGACCGGTGTCAAGGCATGTGGGGTCGTCGGTGTTCTTGATCACGGGATGCAAATTCATGGACTATCCATCAAGACTGGATTTGATACTATCTGCGTGGTTGGCAATTGTATAATTGATATGTATGCGAAATGCGGCAGGATTGGTGAAGCTGCTAGGATGTTTAACACAATGCCGTCTATGAATCTCATTAGCTGGAATGTGATGATAGCTGGACACGTACTCGAAAATAATGATGCTGAGAAGGCTCTCGTTTTGTTTAGGGAAATGCAAGAAGCAGGGGAAGTTCCAGATGAGTACACATTCACAAGTACTCTAAAGGCATGTAACCGTCTCGGGGACATAAAAAGAGGGAGCCAGATTCATGCTTTCTTAATTACAAGTGGGTTTGGAATCTCTGGCAGGCCTGCAGTTGCTGGCTCTCTTGTTGATCTATATGTTAAGTGTCAGAATATGTCTGAAGCTCGGAAAGTTTTTGATCAAATGGAAGATAAGAATGTCATCTCCTGGAGTGCACTTATTCTCGGTTATGCTCGAGAAGAAAATTTGAGACATGCCATGGAATTATTTAAGCAACTTGAGGAAAGCAGTGTCCAAGTTGATGGATTTGTTTTATCCAGCTTGATTGGAGTATTTGCTGATTTTGCACTCTTGGAGCAAGGCAAGCAAATGCATGCATACACCATCAAGCTGTCATGCGGTCAAAACATATCTGTAGACAATTCGATTCTGGATATGTATCTCAAGTGTGGATTAACAGATGAGGCAGAGAAGTTTTTCAGTGAAATGCCAGCAAAAAATGTGGTTTCTTGGACAGTCATGATCACTGGCTTCGGAAAGCATGGATTGGGTAAAGAAGCTGTTAATCTCTTTAAAGAGATGCAGTTGGAAAAGGTTGAACTGGATAGCGTAACTTATTTGGCTGTTCTTTCAGCCTGTAGCCACTCCGGACTCATTGATGAAAGTCAAAAAATCTTCTCTAGCTTGTGTGCCAACAGGCGAATGAAACGGCAAGTAGAGCACTATTCTTGCATGGTTGATGTCCTCGGTCGAGCTGGACGCATCAAAGAAGCAAAGATTCTAATTGAAAGTATGCAGATGAAGCCCACTGTAGGAATATGGCAGACTTTGCTTAGTGCATGTCGGGTTCATGGAGATCTAGAGACGAGTCAAGAAGTGGGAGAGATCCTTATGAAAATGGATGAGTTAAATCCAGTGAACTATGTGATGATGTCAAATATTTACCTTGAGGCAGGATATTGGAGAGAGAGCCAAAAAATAAGAGAAGAGGTCAAAGAAAAGAGGTTAACAAAGGTGGGGGGATGTAGTTGGGTAGAAATTGATAAAAAAGTTAACTATTTTTATAGTGGAGATGACACACACCCACTCATAGATAGCATCCATGACACCTTGAAAGAAATGGAAAATCGGATGAAAGAAGAGCTAGGTTATGTGAATCAGGTAAGATATGCATTGCATGATGTGGAGGACGAGTCAAAGGTCGAGAGCTTGAGAGTTCATAGCGAAAAGCTGGCGATCGGGTTGGCTTTGGTTTCTGGCGGACTGCAACACAAGGAGGGTGTGATCCGTATCTTTAAGAACTTGAGGATATGTGGAGACTGTCATGAATATATTAAATGTTTATCAAGGGTTTTGAACATGACATTCATGGTTAGAGATGCTAATAGATTTCACAAGTTCCAGGATGGACTGTGTTCTTGTAAGGACTACTGGTAATTCAGATATGGATACTCACTTGGCTGTTCTTGGGCAACATTTTGAGATGAACTCCCTGCTTCAGTCTCTAGAGCTGATGTGGATATTCAGTCAGCAGATGTTAAATCTGAACCGAAAGAAAACTCCTTGGTGAGTTTGCTCGAAACTTATCATATTATTGCAGGAACCAAATAAAAGGAAGGCAAGGTGGATCTCCTAAAACCTACTCCCCAGCAAATTTCTTTTTGAAAATGTCACTGAATGTCTAAAATGTGCTTCACTAGAAATGGATATTTATATGTGATCGGGGTGCTTGCCTGGGAAGCAAGATCACAGAAAAAACACAGATTCTTTTAAATGATTTGAAATTTTGACTCTATATATTATATCAATTTGTCCAAAGTAAAAATGGATTCTCAATAAGCTTCCCAACCAATCCTGACAGGCTATCATGGAGACCTTTTTTTCCAGACAAGCCCAAGATTGGGAGTTGGAAGTATTGCTTACTTCTTTAATTTGTTGTATGATTTTTGCCCCGCTTCTAGCTCGAGCACATGCTGTTTGGTATAGTAGCAAAGATGGTAAATTCCCTATAAGATTCTTTTGATGTCACGGAGGAGGTGATGGATTGTGGTAGGCAGCGCTGCTTTTCCTCGTACAACTGTTTGGAAAGAAAAGGTTCCAGCACGTTTCTTTCTTTGGTTGGGAAGCTTTTTGGGAGGCGGTCTAGCTTTGGACAATCTGAAGAAGAGAGGTGAAGTATTTGCCTATATAAGTTTACCGGCAAAACTGGGGAAGTAACTGTGTTGCATCTTCTTCTTCATTGTCCTTGCTATAGCATCATCTTCCCAAAGGGATGCTTTGGGAACTTGTTTTGCCTCTGTGCTGCTGTGTTCGGTTATACTGAATCCGTTGAGAAAGAACTATGGGCACTGTAAAAGCATTCATATCGCTCACCCTAGGATGAAGTGGATATCATCAATTTCTCTTTCATTTTTTTGGTTGGTTTGATAAAAGTGGAGCACTAAAGCTTCCAGGGGGAAGAATTTGTGTTGTAAATGCTTGGATGGAGATTCTAGATGCATTATCTTGTAAATGAGCCCCTTTTTGGCTTTGAGCTCTTTAAATGAGTTGGCACCGTCTTGGTGCCTCATAACAAACTTCTCTTTACTGATCATTTTATTGTTTGAACCTAAAGACGCACGACTTGATCTGATAAGTGCAATTCACGTTTCATACTTGATTGACAATTCGTGTGGTACTTGTGGGTAATTAATGCAATTTGTTAGAATAACATACAATTCTTATGCATTGTAAGAGCAATTGTTTTTCTTATAACTCAAGTCCAAACATGCCAAGTCATGACACGTGAATCAATTGTTATTTTGTTTTGTTAGATTATTGTTTCTCTTAAGTTGTTTTTCTCGTTTTTTATGTATTTGTACTACCATGCGGATGCAGTTGCTGCTGGCTATCTGGGGCATTATGACAAACAGAAATGAAAAAAAGTGGGCAGGAAACAGAATTCAAGCACTGCTTAGTTGGCCATAACTTTGGATTCAGGTAGAAATACTGGGGTCAAAGTGCAATTTCGGAAAGCTTGTTCAGAGTTTCACGATGGCCAAATCGAGGATCTGGTTGACGATTTTCTTTTTATTCTTTTGCCTTTGCCTCAAAATTCATCGCCACCGTTTTCTACTTCTTGATCTATTCATTTGTCTTGAGCCCATTTGTTATATCCATCTTAACATCAGATTTCCTCTGCTAACAAATGTTACTGAGTTTTTTTCCTTTTTTGTGTCATGTCGGAGAATAGCTTGTGACGATTTAGGAAAAAAATTACGTCGAGAGAGGATTTCTCCATCGGTGTTGGAAATGCAAACTTAGAAATTCACAAGGTTAATTTCTATCTTCCATAGCATCTATTGCTCTGCACCTGGAAGAAGCAGATTCGTTCACCGTTTCTCCTTCCTTTCCTTATTGAATGTAAGAAACAGCATCAATGCCCACCTTCTCCTTTGGGCACTGTTTTCCTTTTAGTCTTGTTAGAGTGTGGGATCTGTGGATACAGACTGAACAGTGTTTTTATTCCTAAATTTAGCGAAGAATGCGGCTTGACTTGAAGAAGGTATGTCTTCAAAAGTTGTGTAGCTAAGACATTAAAGGCACGTTTGGCCACTTGACAAATAGTAACTGATTTTATTCTTTTATTTCCAGAATTAATTTAGGAACAAAAATCCGTTGGTTAAATTTTTTGTGCCTAGGCACACAATTTTGCAAAAAATTGTGTCCAGAATTAGTTTTGGAACAGAATTAAGAATAAAAAAAAGGTAGCTTATTGATTATGGAACAATTTTTTCAAAACTAATTCTTCTCGATTTTTTTCTTTTTTTGGCTGTTGTTTCTTCAGACCTGCCACCCGCTGGCGATCGGCCACAAGCCACTGGCTGCCGACTGCCGACCACAGGCCAAGGCCAGCGAAGGCGGCTTGCAACCTTGCCGTCGCCACCCAGGCGACGGACCTGGGTGGCGACGGCAAGGCCGGTGGCGAAGGTGGCAACACACTCGCCGGCCTTGGCCTGTGGCCGGTCGCCGGCTGGCCATGGCTAAGAAAGGAAGGGGAAAGAAAAAAAGAAAAAAGAAACAAAAAGAGAAATAAAAGAAATAAATATTAAAAAGTTCAAAATATTATTAAAATATTATTAATAAAAAGAAATTTTGTGTAATTACTAAATACATTTTTGTTCTTTTTCTATTCTAAGAACAAAAATTTTGGTATATTATTAAACGCTTTCAAATACTTAAAAATTATTTCTGAGCATGGAATAAAAAAGAATTATTTTTATCCAGAATCTGATTCTGAGTACAGAATAATTGCCATGCGTAGCCTAATTCTCATTTTAGGTACACAACTAAAAGATGGCATAAGGCTGGGCAGATCGCACGTTCCTTGCATCTCGACATCGTCCGGAGTAACTGTGAAGCCTATGAAATATCAGAGTCCATTTTTATTGTCTGTCTAGTTTGTGCGCTTGTACCGTGAGGTTTGAGCAACCAACTAAAACTGATGCATTCCAGATTTTTTGCCACTTTCTCGCTACAGGTTGTGCTAAACCCATAAATTGTGAGTAGATGTGCCATGTTGTCTTTCCTGTCTTGTAATCTTTGCAAACCGTTTTCCAGGCATTACAGAGACCACCAACACTCAAGAATGCTCCATCTAAGAGAGACATGGAGATTGGATAGATTCCGTCCGCACTGCACATTTCGTTACGAAGCTCCATCTTTGGCTAAGTGACGATGCAATATACATCTTAAGCAATTGCTTCTTCAGAAGCATCCACTGTTCATTTCATCATATCATTACCTCTCTCTCTCTCTCCCTCATCCGGACCCAAAAGATCACACGGCACTACTTCTTTCAACAGCAACACCATTAAAGTCCCAATCAGCTCGACAATATTATGTCAGTGTCAGACAGAATGTCCATAACTATTCGATAAATTAAGTTCATCATAGTGAAACAAGCAAAACGTTCATAAGTACTGTAGGTAAATGCCCCATAGTGTGTGCGGGTGCTGATGACCACCTCTAGGGAAGTAACGTGTCCCCCGAGCCTTTTGTGCTTCTATCTCCTGTTTATGGCCCCAGTATGAACAGTAGAGTTGATGGATTGCCGGCCATTGCAGTTGAGTCAATTTTTGCAAGTCACCATTTTAAGCATTGAAAGCATATATCCTTTTGGCGACAAAACTTGTCCTGTTCATGGGAAGAAGGTAAAGCAAATTTCAATGATAATGACACGACCATACGTCAGCGAATAGAAATCATCAGGGAAGTCTAGCTGACAAACCTGATCAAACAATTGACAGAGCGCACAAATCAGCAATTATTTAGAAGCTAGAACAGAATCAGGAAGTCTGCAATCTTGCTTAGTGAATATGCCACGAATCCAGCGCCTAAAGTTGAAATTCACAATGAGTAAGCACCAAATGTTAGGGTACTGTAATTGGATGCAGAATAGAAAGAGCAGGCCAAATCAATTCACTCCAACTCAATAGTTTCATCACTTTCTAGAGCATCGAGATTCAGAATCAGACTTGTGGTCCTCATTTGTTTCTCTTGGATTTTGGATTAACACATTTTTTCCTTCATCTATCACATCAACTTCTCAAAAGGATGGTCCATCTTAGTAAAGCTTTTCTTATTTGTTCCAACAAAGATCGTTCACACAAAACAGATCAATAAACGTGGAACTTCAGTTCCACTCAAGCATCCATCAGGAAAGATTGAAGATTTATAATTTTTCGTAGTCATAAATATTCTTTAAAAATCACCGAATATGGTACAGGTATGTTATGTTCAGGCACATGCATATCCTGTCCCTGTTATATTTGTCTTTCCCAGTTGTAGTCACCACATTCACTCAGTATTCTCCACGCCCTACGTCCAATTGAACCTTTTTCAAGACATTATCCCCGAAAATAATATATGAACGATTGTTGGTAATATGAAGAAGAGTAAAAAAAAGGTACCTATCCATGGTTACATTCCTCAAGCGGTTCTCAATTTGTTTCTGATATATGCTCATATCTGCTGTAAAAAATCCAGCTCCCAGAAACAGGTTGGAAAGGAAATCTTCAGTGAAGTAAAATGAACACTGGAAAGAAACATTTTTCAAAATAATGTCCCTACCATCTGAAAATAGTGATTGTTAAGCAGAAAACAAACAATACTTAGTACTTACAGTACCATCTCCTCGTACATAAAAGTTCTCGGTGATCATCCGATCTTTCTCTTTTAGCTTCACCTATACACAGAAGGAGCAAACCCAATGAGTCCTCAGTGCTCAGAGAACCTACCAAAACTTAATCCTTTCAAGAAGCAAGACACTACCATTGATTTCATGACTGGTCTCTTCGCATCAAGACTCTATGTCTAGGAGCCGCTTCAAAGTGTTGAAACAGAATATCAAGTACTTAGCAAATAGAACTAGTGTACTATGCTAAGCATAGACTGTGAACTGTTTTGGTCCACTTCAGTCCATGCTGCTTAGAATTTATCAAGCATTTGGATTTTTTGTATCGGACAACAGTTTGAATTGATTCCCACTAACATAGTAAAAGGCAAATGAGCAATTTTACCTCCAAATATTTTTCCCCTCCATTTCCCCCCCTCTTTCCAAACAAGGGATAGTATTAGCAATCCATTTTCTTCACCTTCACTTGCAACCTTCCCAAACACAAAGAAGGGATGGAAGTCATTTTCTCATCCTTCTTTTTCTACACTTTCCATTTCCAATCTGCTACTTTTCTTTTGGCTATAGACTTTTGAAACATAGTGTTCTATACTGTGTCATTCCACCCTAAACATACTTCAATACAGCAACATGTGTCATTTCAATTCTGCCAATACCACAATACTTCCACTAGCTTTTCCATCTGCACGATGCTAAATTTCACTGTTTATCAACTGCCTCTTCATGATAGAGCCCATCATACGTACAATGAGGTAAATTCCCCTTTGATTCTCTCTACAATAAGATATCCAGGTTGTCCCTTATGACAGATTTTCATGACATATGACCACCATGAAGGCGTGTAGCAGAGTGAAGAGCGACCCTCACTCATTTTGTTAGATTTGTTAGTCAATATTACGTATAGATGCCCCAGTCCGTCCTTCCCTCTATAGCATGCATGGGTACTCATCATCTAAGATAGATGCTGTTCCGATTATCTACACGGCCTTGCTTCTTACTGGAGACACTATTTGAAACTCTTTAAAACTTGCAAGAACGTGATAAGTGTCATCAGACTATGAAGGAGAAGGTTGCCATGGATTTGTCATTAATACAAAAAACTATGAAGTGGAAAGTATTGTTGGACTAAGCACCAAGTGACTTACTTGCGCAAAATCTCCAAAGGCATAGTCTCGAAACAATACACAACCATCCGGCTGCAAGCATCAGAAAAAAGTTATGTTGATCTAACAAGAACCAAATGATCAAGTATATAAATAAGAATGTAAAGATTAGTACAAGAATTACCCAATCTATACCTTCAGCACACCTCTGATATTCTACAATATCTTGGGCATTTCACTTGGTAGTACTGCGGATAGCATGAAAATCTGCTCAATAAGTTAGGGGCTGAATAAATTCATCAATTATGTGTTGCAGCTGAAACATCATAAGAACTGAGAAAGCAAAAGAATACAAAAGAAAGACACGCACACATTCTTACCAAGGTGACAATGTCAACTGATGAAGGAGCAAGTCTGTCACATAGATCTTCCTCAGTGACATCCCACGCAAATGCATTCACCTGGGTTTCTTTGTGATCCACATGAGACTGCAAATAGAAGAACGCCCAAATTTATCCATATTATTCTTACAGTCTTAGGGCCGTACAGCCGAAGACAAGCAGGATCGAAATGAATGAATGAATAACAACCCAGAAGCACCTTGAGGAGTTTAATCGCGTGAGGTGACAAATCGCAGGCATGAATATAAAGTTCAGGGAATGAAGCCAAGAGAGGAAAAATAGTATTGCCAGCTCCACAACCAACCTGCCAAAAGAATTTCTTATGATCTCAAATTAAAAGGATAATATCTAATCACGATTTCCCGTTGATAACACTGCATTCTAATAACAAAACTGAAAATGCCCAACGAGTAAAATCATCAATGCTATCGCCTATCATGATTATTTGCTTCAAATGCAGCGGAAGCTCAACAAATCTACTCTTTTTTGTTCAATGATACTAGTAAAAAACCGAAGAATTCACTTATTAATGGATGGAAAAAATTATTACCTCTAGAACGATCTTCTTGCCATTTGACGACCCAATATCACGAGAGAAGTATTGACCCCAATCCTTCTCCAGGTAATGCCTATCCTTGAAAAACTGCAAAACTCCAACATCATCAACATCCTTGTTTCCATTGGAAATTCATGTGAGCTGGAAAAAAGAAAAGAAAGAACAAAGAGAAGGCGTTCTGAGCCGAGCGAGTTACATAACCTTGTCCTGGTGACGCCTGTAGAAGTTGTCCCAGTACTTGAGGGCATTGTTGGGGAAGTGAAGGGAAGGCCGGACGGCCGTCGGGCGAGAGCGGTGGTGGCGACGTCGGACGGCGACGGTGGAGCGGAGGAGCGAGGGGCGTTGTAGAGTTCGGAGAAGAGCAAGAGGACTGCTCATCTCATCTCCGCCCTCCAGCGAGCTGTGGACCGTCTGAAAAGGTGTACTTTGAAATATCTGATTTTTTACTCAATAAAAATGATCGTTAATTCTATGAAAAACCATAAATTAATACATTTGTCATAAATTTATCCAAAATTAACTTTTAGATCACCAAAAATACTCTGTTAAATTATCCTATCAAATTATTGACTTTGATAACACGTGACAGTTAATGTTGCAAGTCAACGTGGAAATCTAAATAGTTAATATAATGAAAAATATCAAATTAGTACACTTATGATAAATTATTCCAAATTAATATATTTGCGAAAAATTTTTCCAAAACTATTTTTGCGTGACAAAAAAACTCCGAATTAGTACACACGTGACACATTTGCTTTTTGTTAGTCTTCCTTTTCATCAAGTCCTTCATCATCATCTTTTATCTAAGGTCATGAAAATTACGAATACCATCTAACGATAACTCTTTAGTGACACTTTTCTTGATAAAATTAGGTCGATGAACGAAGCAATCAAGCCGAGTTGTGATGTGCAATCGAGTTTCTTTTTTAGATTTATCTAACTGCGCCTCTATATCATCAAATACCTAAATCTTTTTCTTGTTAATTCATTACATAATTTTACCAAGAAGAAAATGGCTTTGCTATGAAAGTAAAATCAGTGCGACCCTTCGTTATGGGCAACATCCTCAGGCAAAGAATCTCCATTGTTCTTTGCACACTCTTATTTTCACAACCGCAAGGATCTCTGTAGTTCTGTACCTCAACTTTTCAAAACAGAAAGAAAGAGTAAAAGTTGCTTGAGTACATATTGCAAAATTAAAGATGAAAGATCACCGCGCATGTAACGGGATAATTCATATGAAAATCCCGTAAGATTGAAACAAATTTGATTAGGTGCTTTTCACGAGTGCAAAGAATTTTAGATAAGGCCAATTTCAGGGCAAGTAAGCAATTCGTCGCGAAATATGCGGGTGATGATTAAGATTTCGCGAGCCTATGCTCGGGGTGTATTAGGATCGATAAAGTCCATGAAGGTATTTTAGAACAAAATTGAGTCCGAGAAGAAGAATTGGGTTTCACTTCAAGGGCGATTTTTGGAAATTGCCTCTTCAAATCGGGAAAAGAAATTTTTTTTTTTTTTTTTGGGGTCATAAATTGGAAAAGATTGAACTCGTGCGTGCCATTGAAGCAGACACAGAAGCCATTTTCCTTACAGATGAAAATTATAATATAATAGGAACAATAAAAATAACCTTATTAATAATTCCCATCATCATCATTATTATTATAAATATTATTTACTTTTTTTTTTTGCTAGAAAATATAAATATTATTTACTTGAACCGCAGGTACAACAAAGCCGAAGTAGCCGCCGTGCCCAAACGGAGAGGCTTCGTTCCCTCGAGAAGAAGTCGCTCGATTTTTCATTCCTCCAGCCGCCGCCGCCGCCGCCGCCGTCGCCGCCGCCTCTCTCGCTCGCGAAGAAACCGAAACCCTAAATCTCGGAGCTTTACGCCGGCGGAGACGAGACAATGTCCTTCCGGAGCTCCGATCGAAACTCCGAATCGCCGGAGCGCCACGAGCAGGACCGCCTCTACAACCCCTACAAGGACCTCCAGGCCCCGATCCAAACCCTCTACAAGCTCCCCACCTCCCCGGAGTTCCTCTTCGCCGAGGAGTCCCTCCGCCAGCGCCGCTCCTGGGGCGAGAACCTCACCTTCTACACCGGCATCGGCTACCTCTCCGGCTCCGTCGCCGGCGCCTCCTCCGGCCTCGTCTCCGGCGTCAGGGCCATCGAGCCCTCCGACACCCTCAAGCTCAGGATCAACCGGTTGCTCAACGCCTCGGGGCACTCCGGCCGCGCCTGGGGGAACCGGCTGGGAGTGATCGGCCTCATGTACGCGGGGCTGGAGAGCGGGATCGTGGCCGTGAGGGACGAGGACGATTTGTGGAGCAGCGTCGGGGCGGGGCTCGGGACGGGAGCGATTTATAGGGCGGCCAGGGGCGTAAGGTCGGCCGCAGTGGCGGGCGCTGTTGGGGGATTGGCGGCAGCCGCAGCAGTTGCTGGGAAGCAGGCCCTGAAGCGATACGTGCCGGTCTAGGGTGTGAGTTCTTTATGCCTTTGTGATTCGAGGAAGTCATGGATTGTTTTATTGAGTTAGTGATGAATCGTAAGAGAAATATGGTTGCTACATTCTAGTAGTATTAGCTAAAGAGCTATTATACTGTATCTATTGCAATTTCATCTATAATGATGGTTAGCATAAAGGTATGCATTTTTGTTGTTGTGCCAGAAAAGTGTATCAATCTTAGCTGTTGGAATTGTGTTGTCTGATGAATACTTAATGAAGGCAGAATGCCTTCTTTCGCTAGACGATCTGAGGCAATTTTTACCTGTGTTCATGCTGAAATAAAAGGCATCATTTTGGAAAGTTTTCATGTGTCATTTTCAAAGGGGCCTTTTCCAGATGAATTTTCCTTTTGCAGAGAGGTTTATACTCATATACCTTAAAATGAGGTATCTTGTGCAAGATCAATAGAGAGATAACTGAGGAGAATAATGGCAGCTGAAGTAACCTAGTATGTTTTAAGGACATTTTAGTCTCTGTCGTGTGCTTGAAAAAGTGTTTGGGTTTATGGTGAGGTAAAGCATTAGGAAGGATTACTTGCCTTTACAAGAGGACTCAGTAACGAGCATGGTAAAAATAAGGAGTAAAATCACGTTCTTACATACTTTTGTATAAGTTCTTTGGTTAGATACTGTTAACTCTATGCATAATAATGAAATGATAGTAGAAGTTATAATAACGTCATCCTTTTTATAACCTTAGGAGAAGATTAGAGTGTGCAGTATTTCATACACTCATCTTTCCTCTCCAGCGATTCCCAGAACGATAGGTTGAGATTTAGGTTATATCCCATATGTAAAATTTGCCCGACGAGCCACTTAGTCGTGTGATACTCATTGTTGTCAAGGAATAGTGAACTTTTCTCTCATTCGGTGAGACTCCCCTCTATGTAGAATTTAGTATGTATGAAACATTAGATCATTGGCACTTAATTTTGGTTAGAGACTTTCAAAGACTAATCAAGGCTGGGCGTCCTTGGTTGTTGCTTGTCGACATTCTAAAGTTCAGCTTCTAACTTGTTTCTTTTTTCTGTCTCCTCCTTCGTGTTGGACAAATAGTCTTTGGTGCATGATGTGTTCTATCTTGGGTCTTAGCTAGGCAGCGTCTAGATTGACCTAGGTAGTTTTTTTTCTTGCCAAGTGCTTGTGAAAAGAAGAGAACTTTGTCGGAAGAGATGAGGATAGTGCAACAAAATTGGAATAGGAACTGAAAGGTTGTGTTTTTACATATGTTGATAAGTATTTATGGTTCATTTGAGGAGACTTGGATCTTGTGCGTGATTTAGAATTGGTTCTCTATATTCTCGTTGGATAAGAGTCTACAATTTAAAACATGTTTGAGCCTCATCTTGGAGTGACCTCTATTTTAGCAATGGAATTTACCTACATGTTAATGTTTTAAGGAGATAATGACTTCACTATGTGCATAACTTCAATTTTCAATATTTTCTCTATTTATTCTGAAGACAAGTCAAGATTTAATTTATACATACTAAAGTTTGTGAGCATAAGCTTCTTTACTGTACATTTGTTAGTTTCATTTATATGGCAAGACAAAACTGTTTTACTGGATAACTTCCAGCTCACAGTAGTAACTGTCATGACAATAGAGATGTAGATGAATGTTCAGTTGTTTATATGATGTGATGCACCTGTTATACATACAATATGCTAAGACTAGCAGCCGTTTGGTCCGATAAACAAAAGGAGGTGATTTTGTCCCCAGTAAAACTTTGATGTAGGTGGCATCAGTTTGGATTTGAATGAACCATTAGAGTTTGATTTCTTATGCTACAGCCAGTACATGTCTATCACTAGTTTATAGTTCTGCCTTGTCGAGAATTTGCTGGATGTTCTACCTGAAATTTAGTTCTTTCAAAATCTACTCAGTGTTCTATCATGAAATGGAAACTTCCCCAGGTAGAAGGTAAGGCATAGGTCAGTATGTGATAGGTGACAGTAGTGAATATTATGGACTCCCTGTATGGAGGTTTAAAGATCAATTTACAGTTTTGAATTATAAATCCACATTATAGTGTTGCTTGAATATGATTGGCATAAGTACTTGAATGGCGAAATGCTATATTTTGTTGGTCTGAAAAGAAAAGTAGAAATTAAATCTTAACCTGTCATCAGAATAAATGGAAAAAACATTGAAAATTGAAGTTATGCGCTAAGTGAGATCGTTATTTCCTTAAAATATTAATATGTAGGTAAAATTTCATCGCTAAAATAGAGGTCTGCTCATAATCAAGAAGATTAGGCTGAACATGATTTAATTCCTAGACTCCTATCCAATGAGAGTCAATATGTTTTAAGTCCTAGACTCCTATCCAACGAGAATATAGAGAGCATATGGACAGCTAGTTCTAGATCCTGTACAAGATCCAAGTCTGCTCAAATTGACACTAAATACTAGTCAACTTATGTAAAAACACAATCTTTCAGTTCCTACTCCAATTTTGTTGCACTCATCACTCAATCGATCGGTTTCGACAAAGTTCTCTTCTTTTGTATTTTAGAGACTTGCAAGTGGCAAAGAAACAAGTTTGAGCATTCTAAGCTGGATCACAGTTTAGAATGTTGATAAGCTACAACTACGAACAACTAGACTTGATTAGTCTTTGAAAGTCACTAACTAGACCTATTGAATGTTTCATACATACTACATTCTACAAAGAGGGAGTCTCATAAGGAAAAAGTTAGCTATTCCTTGAGAGCAATGAGTATCACACGACCAAGTGGACTCATGAGGCAAATTTTACATGTAGGACATAACCTAAAGTTCAACCTATTGTTCTGGGAATCACTGGATTCTGCCTATTGTAGATGCAGACATCATTTTGAACTCAAGATGCAGGCTGTTGTTTGGTGCCGAATCTGCTCCGTGAAGGAAGACCCAACGGAGTCCATTTGCCAGGCATCCTGGCGTCAACATTGCTGGACAAGAAGTGGGAAAAGAAAAAGGTATACATCGTTATGGGGATGAAGGAACAGGATATGATGAAGATTTGAGCATATACTCAATAGCAACGTCGGTCACTTTTTTTCTTCTTATTTTTCCTTTTGGCATTGAAAATATTTATTAAATCTTTCTGTCAAACATTTGAGCGAAATTTTACATTTTAAACTTTACAATGAGCAGCACTGCTTCCCGTGCAATATTTTCTGGTCTGAAGTCACCACGTTTTGGAGTCTGTTAATCTCGAAATTGATCCTGTTGAACCTATGTGAGTCAAGAGTGCAGATGTTGCCATGTTAGTGTAGAATTGACGGCGTGATGTGTATTGAGATTGCATTCGGCCAGACATAAAGTGTGAAGTTACTGAAAGCAGCTACATGAGCATGGCGACGGAGCGTTTGATACTAAGGGATGACATAATACCCTGAATTGCCAGTGCGCAAATCTAGTGAAAAGGTTGACACGTTGCGAATCTATTTTGCTTGAAATGATTATCAGTCGTTAGTCATAGCAGACGGATGCTGTATTCTAGGCGAAATCATAGTTTATGAGTCCAGCTTATCCTAGAATTACTTCTCTTTGGTGAAACGGAGTGAGATTCCCATCGGAGCTGCTTTGATCGTAGTAATCAACTCGATTCAATCAATGCGAAACCAGGAAGTTTCCGCTTTTCGTAAGGTTAATATTTGATGAATTTGATAGCGGATTTACCTAGATTACCAGCTCAGTTAATCCCTCTAACGAGCCTGTAGGGAGCGTTGTAGATCCACAGGACCACGAGCTTCTGGTATAAATCTAGTTCAAAGTTCAACATTTGCTCGAATTCGAGACTACCAATTGCAGTAGCTCAAAGCATTGTGCCTTACGCTGGTTCACTTCCTGACACAGGATTTGGATATGCAACATCATGCTGTCTCCTTACCTAAGGGCAATTTCTTAACAAAATTTGAGCAATTAATCAATCAAAAGAGAGCGAACAATGAAAACATAGGGACAGCAAAGACAAATACGACAGCCTCATATTACCCCCATTCAAGGGATTATTACTCAGCAAAAAAAATCAAAACTCAGTGATGGCTTCCTCGCCTCAACCTCGACTTTATTCGAGAGCAAAAGTGGGCCTTTAACTATGGAGAAAACACGAACTGGGAGGAACTGAATGATACAACGAGCAATCGGGACTTGAACTGGGGAGAACAATTTGAAACAATGACACCCCTCATCCTGATCTGCCATCTTGAAAGAATATGTGAAAGGGAAAAGCTGTGATCAAGATTTAAAGCAACATGGACTCTGGATTTTCAATGTAGCCCTTGAATGCTTTCAACCACTCGGCTCCAATAGCACCTGAGTAGAAGGCCAAATTAACATCATGATGATTTACAATAACCACAAATAAGGTATTCCAAACTCAGACGTGTTGTGGCTTTAAATTTAAGAATTGAGCAGAAATCTAACTACAGCTGCAGATATTCATGTTTTTGGGAGCCTTGGTGTCTCTGTGAAGTACTTACCATCAATTACGCGATGATCACAACTTAGAGTCACTGACATGAAGGATGCAAACTTGTAGTCACCGGGGATTGAGCCGGGTACAACCCTCTTCTCAGCTAAGCAAAATCAGAGTTTCACTGTCAGAACGATTAACTATAGTTTAACCAAAGGAAAATTATAAAGGGCCTATCTTACCAGACCCCACTGCAAGAATGCCTGACTGAGGTGGATTTATGATGGCACAGAACTGCTTGATACCAAATGGTCCACCCAAGTTGGATACTGTAAATGTTCCTCCCTGGAAAACGGAAAATGCATGTATTTTGACAAAATTTATCAAGAAACAATCAAACTGTGACAATTAACCACCACTAGTTAAGAAAACATCACTAAAATGCTCGCCTCATAATCTTCTGGCTTCAAGCTGTTCTCTTTGGCCTTCTGGGCCAGATGTTTGACCTCTTCTCCAATCTTAGAGAGGCCTTTCTTGTCAGCATCCTGCACAATTACCAATGACACAAATTTATGTTGAAGTCAGTTTCGAACTTACAGGGAAACCATGGAAAGACAATCCCATATTCCATATGACTGCTCACCCTTATAACAGGGACATATAGCCCGTTATCTGTTTGCACTGCTACATTTATATTTACATTGTGATACCTGAAGGGATATGAGAAGAGATATTACACCACAAACTACCAAAACGAAGTTTAACTTAAGGATCATGAACTTACTGGCGGATGCAATCATCGGTCCATGAACTATTGCATTGTGGGACTTTGCGAAGAGCCAGTGCAGCAGCCTGGGAAAAAAGGCACTCTCAATCAATAGTAACAATTACAAATCAATTGAGACAGAGTATTTCAAACGTATCATCTCACAAGAAAATTGTGAGAGGCACACAAGAAATGTGTCATTTTTCTTGTGTGCCTCTCTCAGAATTTGCAGGTAAACAGGACAGTTGACAAGCTTAAGGGGGTAAGTAACAAGTAGCCGCCAAAGATAATCTCATTGCATCTGATACTTGCACCTCAGCAAAAGTAGAACATCTAGAATATTAACCAAAAAGGGGCAGACTAATTTAACATCCTTCCCAGTTTGTCAAAAGCTTCAATACCTTAATTACAAGATCATTCACCGATATCCTCTTTCCACCCAAGCTCTCTTGCAATAAGTTCAGTTGACTACGCAAGCTGCAGGAAAGTGATGATTTAGCTTGACATTGAACAATAGAATTCTCTACAGTAACTGATCGCCAGGTTTATACTCACTCCATTAATTTGTCAACACATGTATCCACTGTCAAATAGTAATGAGGTATAGTTTGCTTTGAGAATAGCAAGCGTGAAGCTGTGATCTGTCATAACACATTGAAATTAATAAAATCACAATCTTAAAAGGATGGGGCAAAATAGAAATCTTTGAGCAAAAGGAACATATCAATATTAAAATTCTCTGGGGTGAAGGCAGAGTCTGAAAGAAACAAAGCATACATGGCCATCAGGCAATAAGCTTGCCATATCGCAATGATGAAGTAAAAAATGAGTAACTGAATATTACCTTCCTTATTTGAGAATGTGGAATGTCTGTGTAGTCCAAATCTGGAGTGGTAGCAACCTTCTGCTTAGAAGCTGCAGCTGGAACTTCCATCCTACCAGAAGCTGCATTGTAAAGGAAATGTCAGTAAGCCACCCAATAATGCAGCGAAAACACCCAGAAACAAAACAAGTCATGCACTACAAAAGAACAGTGCTTTCGACTCCAGAATTAAAAAAAAAAGCAATTATAACATTAACCAAACTAATGAATGAGGAAAGCGTCTCCACTTAATACCCAAGTAATCTTCTATATCAGCCTTCACAATAAGACCATCAGGACCAGTTCCTTTGATGCTTGAAAGAGGAACCTGAATTGATAAAGAAGAAAATGAGGTGACAGCCCTGCTTAAAGACACATCAAGTTGCCAAACTAATTCTACCAACTAACTTTGTGATCTTCAGCCATTTTTCTTGCGATAGGGCTAGCAAAAATGCGGTCCTCAGAAGCAACCGAACTTGGCCGGGAAACTTTTGGTTCTGGAGCTTTAGGAAGCTCTTCAAGTACTTCTTTTTTGGGTGTGGAAGGCTCAGATTTATCTGCAGAAACCTTGTCCTCTGAAGCTGAAGGACTGTAATCTTTGAACTTCTGAATGTCCTCCTCATCTTCGACAATGATAGCAATCACCTAGATGAAAAGACACGAAAGAATAAATGATACATGAAAATAAGTTGCAAACAATATATTTATATAAGCTTCATGAGTAACAGCTAAGAACATTATTCATAAGCATCTCTGCACAAAAGATTTTAGCAGAGCTGTAACATAAATGACAAGGACTTTTTAAAATAAGAGCAATACCTCACCGACTTTAATTTCTTTTGATCCATCTCCTTTAACTATCTTAGCAAGATAACCTTCCTCCATGCATTCCATCTCAACCGTAGCTTTGTCCTTTAATACCAGCATGTGTCAATTTTAAAACAAAAGCAAAGCACAAATGTCTTAACTATTTGACAGATACCAGAAAACTAGTAGCTCGTGAGACATACAGTTTCCACTTCACAAAGTACTTCACCAGGAGACATCTTGTCACCTTCTTTTTTTAACCATCTTGCAATGTTTCCCTGAATTTTATGAAAAAAGACAGAAAATGTTAGAATTGGAAAACATGCTTAAAGGTCTGTGAGAATACGAATAAATGCCGATGAACAACAAGAATCCATGCCTCGCTCATTGTAGGTGAGAGAGAAGGCATCCCAATTTCTTGGTGTGGTGGAAGTCCTGAAAATTGTTGCCCAAAATTGTTATTGATTAAAACAACACAAGAAAAGGGCAAGAATTTCGGTAATATTACAAATAAGTACAGAGTTTATACATACCGAACCGCTCATAACTCCATAAAATTGATGATTTCAAAGTAGAAAGAAAAAGGGCAAAATCTCGCAAATGACAGAAGTGCCAAAATTGCTTGGCTAACAGTTAAAAGTTCAAGAACTTAAATTAAAAAAAGGAAGCTACGAGGACATCTTTCAAGGTCGCCTAACAAGTACAAGGTTCTGCAGGCAAGGTAATTCATCATTGAACAAACGACCATTGAAAAAATTGTAGAACTACATCAGCCATTCGATTTAAAATACAAAAAATCGGCTTTCAAAGGAACCAACATAAATAAACAATAAAACAAGTATAAACTAGAATCATTTGCATGGCAGAAATTATGACTTGCACCCAAAGTAGTGAGTAGAATCCACACATATGTATTTGTGTTTATACAACAATACAGATTATATTTCAAAAAGCCATGAGCTGTCGAACAATCACAAGTTCTAGAAATCATTGGGTTATTACCTGAGTCAGAAGAAAAACCTCTCTTCAGATGCACATTTGTCCTGATATAGCAAAACCAATATATATCAAATTTTGACAATTTGGAGATGAGATTGCGGTTTAAAATTCAATTTATTTCCATGTGTCTTGAGATAAGGGAATGGAATGACATACAAGGAGGACTTGTTGGTCTGTAGTGACAGAGCTGGCGGATTCCCCAATTTCTTTGCCATCATCCAATGCATACTGCTCTTCAACATGGCTGGTGATGACATCTACAGTATCATAATGTTTAGTCATTTCCATGTATAAACAGAAGCAAGTACTTAAAAGGAAAAGTATTCCAGAAGGAGATTAGCGGGATGATGGTAATGAAGTTGAACAATGAACATGCCAGTGACAGCATCATAGAGGGGTTTGTCAAAACGAAATTTCCAGATAATGGAAAGATTAATTAGCGTTAGCCCATCAATAAAAGGTAAGAATGGTTAACTTACCATCCCATCATTGAGAGACTTAGAATAACACTGCTTTTCTGCAGGTACGTAGCCATGATGACGAATTCTTAAAGCATCTGAAAAACAAGATCTTTTGATTAACACATCACAAGATCCACAAGTTTGTGCAAATTTCCCTTCCTTTTTCCTTCCCTCACCCTCTCTGAAAGAAGCAATTGACAATAAACAGCCAAAATTTAACAGGGCCTTGGGGTATGGAAACACTTTGAGGCAAGTGTGAAAGTAATCTTAAGATTTATTGACACAGATGAATACCATTACCAGTAGATCACTACTTTTTCAAGTGTACATCTAAAAAGTACTACAGCAAGCTACTTCCTCTATGTTTAATAAGATCTTCCAAGAAAACTTTTACCTCAACATTATTTTGTCTAAATATCATAAGCGTGCTGATCATAAACAACTACATGACGAGGTCACATAAATAACTTCTCAGAGTTCAGATTTGATAAGCAATCAAAGCAGAACACAGAGGCAGATATGGAGGTTGATTTGAACCATATAACAGAAGTGAACGCAAGGCTGGACAAAATATAGAACTTTACTCGCATTACAAAGGGGTGAAATCTTACGATGTGACACTTCTCTTCCATTTAATGATGGAGAATAGTCAGAATTAACCACTAGTACTATTATGAGCCCACTGGTAGACATGAAATTCTATTGAGGCATGCCACGATCATAAATCTAGGCAACGAGAACGAGGTTTACATGCATCCATGAATTACTTTATAAGCACCCCATTTAAAGAGGAAAGCAATATGGTACATGTGCAACTGCGACATATCTATCATATTCCAAAGCGAAGACTCCAAATATCGACCATTGAACAGGTAAAACCAGAAATATTGCTGAGACAAGCAACGACAACAGTTCTAGAACTATACTCGGGCACATTTCACAATATGAACCTCAAGAAAAATAAGATCAACCGATCGAAACGTGTTTATCATCTAAAACATAGTGTAATGCTTTACTTTTTTCCAGATTTTGAAACAGGTCTTTGTCAATCTGTCTGAAGATCTTTTTAGGAGCAGATATTCACCATATACCTGAGACTATGGTGACCTCACACATTTCGTTCAAGTTCGAGCATAGTAGATGCCTATGAATTGGATAATGATATTCTACATAGCACACTGAATGGACCTAATTAGCTTAATAGGTAGGACAATAAAGGAACAGACTATGTGCTCTTCACAAAAGCCTCGCCAAAGCAAGAAATTTCCTCAGTTACACTGAAAAGGTCTTTCCACAACAATAATCACCCTCACCCTGATAGACACATATGCAAGGCCAATGGAAAACATCAACTGGAGGGGACGTCTATGGAAATGGTTCAAATAACTAGCTGCTCTAAACTGATTAAATCGACTACATACCATCTCTTTTACTGGAAACCGTATGGGAACTGTTTGTTATCCACCGAACAAAAAGGGCATTCTCTTGCCTTAGTAGCGCAGAGACATTCCGTAGCTGCACAAATCAAGATTTCGTGAGGAGCTCAATGCGTGTAGTACTTTGAAATCTAAAACAACAAATACCAGATATAGCGCGCCGGGAATACTAGCCAACAAAAGGTTGAAATCTATAGCATAACAAAGAAATAGAAAAACAGGTATAGAAGACAACCATTAAGCTCAGAAAGTAACCAAACAAAATGGGAAAAAAAAGGAAAAAGCTCAATGAAAAACCATTGCAGGTTTTCAAATCCCATTTCATAAAAATTATCAAGGACCAAGAAAGCATCATGACACGGCTGCCCGTAACCCAAAAAGAAAATTTAGTTCAATTTCAGGAGAAAAAACAGCTTTCGCCAAGCAATTGCCGGGCTTTAGACATAAGCTCAAACCAGTGGTCAATCCAAAGAAAACGCCGCATGATAGCATTGAACAAAAGATCCCCGACAACACGTGAGCAGGACCTGCCAAAGCCAATTTCGTACCCACTCGATCAAGACACGGTTGACCGAAACCCAAAGAGCACGAAATCAACTCCTACGAACTAACGACGAGGGCACGATCCTCGCGGATTGAAACCGGTCCAAAATGAACAGGCGAAACCCGCATCTAGAGCGAGAGCCAATCGAGAAATCCACAATTCGGCGCTCTCGTTCACTAGCCCAACGAAAAAACGAACAACAGCCGCGCCACGGGGCACGAACATCCGACCGCAATCGGACAATTCACCCCCGAACAGCGACGGAAACGAACTCGCGCGCGCCAATTTCCGCGCCCCTACCTTTCTCGAGTGATTGATGACGCGAGATGCGCAAGTCATTTTTTCGGGTTCCGCCCCCCAGCCCTCGCCGGCACACCTCCGGAGCAACAGAGAGAGATCCACGGGGAGCCGGAAGCCGAGCACGGAGGAGATTCGATTGGCAGCGAGAGGAGGACGATTGCGCAAACCGGGGGCGTTGGGAATTTCTAGGGTTTGCTGCAGGTCAAACACGACGTCTATGGAGATCGCGCAGTCCCACACTGACTTCTCTGTTCGTTCGTTTAATTCTTTTTTCGCCTTTTCGGGTCTCGTGCATTTTCTTTTTTCACTCTCGGGAGGAATTTTTAAAAAAATATATTAAATTTTTTTTTTTACGTGATAGGACGTTTTCAGTTGCTTGTTCTTAGCGGACAGGAGGACGCGCGAAGAGAAAACGGCAGCGTGTCCGAGAAGAAATCTGGGCCGTTCCTTTTCTTCTCTTTGGGTCGAAAGAGGAGAAATCTGGGCCGTTTGCGTGGTCCGAAAGGGCCTTTCGTTTTGGAGGTGTGTGGGGTCCTGACGATGAGGGCGGGTAGGTAGGATGTGTTGTGGGTTGGCAGCTACAATTCTGGGTTGACCAGGATTTTTTTTTTTTTAATGATTACTATTCTTTATTTACTTGAAAAAGAGGCGTGCTTCCATTGAATAAAAATGTCAAGTAAAGAATTTGATTTACTATTCTGCCTGTATATATATATATACACACACACACACATACACACATTTAATGGAAAATGTCAAATTCTGTCGCTTCCATTGGGGACAATACATATTCGTTTTTCTTCTAGTGTAAATGGAAGAGGTAAAATTAACCGAATAAAAATAATGAAAAGGTTAAATAAAAACAATTTGATTACCCACACTATCTCAAGAAAATGTACTTGATAAAGTTATCTAGGAAAATTCCAAATAAGGCTCATAGGTGTCATCATTTTCTCATGGATCTTATTTTAATTAAGAGTTTAAAGTGCCATTAATTTCTCAAATAAAGATTTGGAGTGGACATTACTTCAATTAATGATCTGAAGTGGCCATATTAGTATCAAAGAAAGGCCTGAATCTCACTAGCTGGTTAATGGAATTTTTGTTCTTTTTTTTCTTTTTTTTTTCTCTTTTTTCTACTATAAAAAAGAAAAAGAGGCTAATTTTTTTTAAAAAAAGAAAACATAAAAAAATAGGCGAGAAGGAATATTAGCCTTTTTCTTTTTTATGGAAAGAAAAAAGTAAAGGATAAAAACGCCATTGATCAACTGTCGAGGTTAAATCCTTCTTTGAGACTGAGATGATCACTTTTAAGTCCTTAATTGATATAAGATTCACTTTATATCATTATTTGAGAAATTGAGGACACTTTGGGTCTTTAATTGAAATAAGGTCCATTTCGAGTCCTTAATTGAAATAAAGTCCACATCATATCCTTATTTGAGAAAATGATAACACTTCATGCTTTTATTTAGAATTTTCTTATTTAATTGTTCTTATAGTGCAGTCAACCTTCTCGTTGTCCTCTATATGAATAGTTGGTGTACTCTTTCCTTTTATTTTTTGAACGGTAAATACATGTTTATTTTTTGTTCTTGAAAAAGTAGCAAAACATTTCGACAATGTTTTCTTTTTAGAAAAGAACTTACATAGTATTAAAAGGAAGGAAAAATGACATAAACAGTCCCTGAACTTTGATCCAATGTCCAATTTGATCTATGAACTTTTAATTTATTCAATATAGTCCTTGAACTTTAGCCTAATATTCAATTTGATCTATGAACTTTTGATTTGTTCAATATGGTTTCTAAACTTTTAGTGTATATTTCATTTAGTCCTTGAACTATTTGAAAATGTCCAATATAGTCTTTCAATTAATTCAAGTTCATGGATTAAATTGAATATGTACCAAAAGTTCAATAACCACATTAAATAAATTAAAAATTTAGGGATCAAATTAAAAATTAGGTTAAAGTTCATGGACTATATTGAATAAATTAAAAATTTATGGATCAAATTGCACATTGTATTAAAGTTCGGGTACTGTTTGTGTCATTATCCCTAAAAGGAAAAACTAACGTCGAGTTGTATTTTACTTTATTTTATTGTGCTATTAATCTTACTATTAGCACATGACGTTGCACAAGGAACAAAAATTATTCACGCGCGCATGAAAACCAGTTATTATTAATACGATCATTATTTTGTTTTTTCAAATCATTAACTTATTTGGTTCCACAACTGGGCTCTTGTCGGGATAAGTAACTTGGACCGCTCAATTCGGGACCAGACCGGACCGACGGGTTTGGTCAGGTTCTTGAGGCTATCGGTTCGGTTCCCGGTTCCTAAAAACAGAACCGGTTTTTTGGCTATCCGGTTCCCGATTCCAAGGGGGAATCAGGCAGGATCGGACCAACTATTTAATATATATTTTTGTTATTTTTTTCTTTAAAAAAATTAATAAAATGTGAACTAAACTTTAAGTGGACTTCATTATCATAAATTCATTGATAAAAATTAGTAATATGTGAATCAAACCCTAAGTGAATTTCATTGACATAAATTCATTGACAAAAATTAATAAAATGCGAATCAAATCTTGAGTGTTTAATAAAAAAAAAAACCCTAAACTTTAAGCTACCGGTTCCATTGGACCGGACCGGCGGTTCAATCTAATTCCCGGTCCTAGAACCAACCGGTCCGGTCCGCGATTCCCAAAATTGGGAACCAGTTCTCTCGGTCCGATTCTCGGTTTCACCTTAAAACCGGACCGAATTAGGAAGCGATCACCTCTAGACTCTTGGCCTTTGGTGGACCAGAAGGGGTGAATGTTGATGCGAATGTTAAATATATAGGGGGTACATTGGAAGAAGAATGATAGACGCTTGTGTGAAATTTATGTTAGGTTAGATCTCTACCATACATAAAATATTTTTTTTTATAGAACTAGTTTTCTCTCGAAAATTCCGTGAAGATTAATACAAATTATGGGAAATGAATTATAATTCTATCTCGTCATACTATAAGCAAAACTGTAACGTGATAGACGATAGTCCCATAAATCTCTAGTAATATTTTAAATTAAAATCTTCCATGTTGGAATTACCATATAATCTCACAAGTGTCTGGAAACTTGAATTCTAAATCTCTCTAAAGTAAGGATTGTAGAGGAAATTATTGAAAAAGTCATAGCATTTATGCAAATTCAATTTTAAACTTTTCAATTTGACCAAATTAATCCTAAATATATTGACGATTTGCCAATTTAATAATAAATCTTTATACAATTTGCCAATTTAGTCCTAAACCTTTAGATAATTTGTGAATTTAGTCTTTCAAGCTAATTTTGGTCGGACAACACTGATGTTGCGGCCTAGTCTATGCGGGTCCCTCGACGTAGCACAGTTGGTGTCGACTTGGATAACTTTTTGTAATTTTTTTAATTTTCTAAATTTTTTTCCTTTTTTTCTTTTTGCCATTTCCCCTTTTTTCTCCATTGGCCATTGCCGAGGCCTGGCGATGGTTAGCGGAAGGAAAAGGAAAAAAAAGAAAAGAAAATAATAATAAATTTGGAATATAAAAAATTGGAAAAATTGTTTATGTCAGCGTTAGCTGAACCACGTAGGATGATCAACACTAACTAGATCGTCACGTTAACGATTTTTGGTTAAAATTAGTCGAAAAGGGACTAAATCAACGAATCGTAAAAAGATTTAGGACTAAATTAGTAAATTGTTAAAAGGTTTACGACTAAATTAGCGCAATTGAAAGGTTTAGACTTAATTGGCAAATCGTTAAAAGGTTTAGGACTAAATTGGCTGAATCAAAAGATTTAAGATTGAATGCACAAGTGTAATAGGTCAATGACTTTTTTTAGTAATTTTCCCAAAATCATAACTTGATGGATAATGATCTCATAAGTCTCTCAAATTTTTTTGTGTAAAATCTTCCTATCTAGAATTATCACATAATTCCACAAGTCTCCAGAAACTTGGATTTCAAATCTCTCCGTGTAACAAATATTAGACCCAATTGCCAAAATTGTCTGAACCCTATCAAAATTGCCTTTCATTCAAATATATTTGAAAGTTCAATCTTAACACACAATACTGAGCATTTACTCTGGAGCATGTAAAGGGGCCAAAAAACGATTTCAGTACTCGTGTACTAATCATGACCAAGTCTCATTTCTACTAACCATAACCAGTCATAAGATCGAGGTGCATGTACACGCATGAACAAGTGCTCGTTAATCTGAATCCAAACTCCAAACATTCAGGACACCAATTACTTCAGACATGGAAAAACGATGTATATTTATGGTACATGCAAGAAGCTTAGCATTAGGGTGAGAATGGTCTGAATGGGCAGTTCCTAACATGGAATCGGAATCCACCCACTAAGGACCGGTCATGAAAAATTGGAACCAGAAACTGCCCGTTGATTCCATGAATCCACCCGAGAACAGGACTGCTAAACTTAACGTAAATGGAGGTAATAGAGAGTGAGATAGGGAGGCGATGAGCGATCAGAGGTGCAGCCGTGAGTTAATGGGAGTTGAGAGTCGAGGTGTGAGTCAATGGACGATGAGCTTAAGAGTCGATATTATGAATGAGAGATAGAGAAAAGACTTAGATAAAATGAGAGTGAAACGAGATTAATACTTAGTTGATGACCGTTGAGCTTTAGATTAAAGATTTGAGGGTTTTCATTTTTCTTAAAATGTTTTTTTTTGTTGGAAATTTTTCTTAAAAATTATATATATATTGCTAGTTCAGTCCGGATGGGCAGATGGGTGGTTTCACGTCTAGAATTGGGAACCGGACCGATACTCACCTGTTATAGTAAATTGGAATCGAAAACCGGACCAGTCTCCACGGGAGCCGCCGATTCCGTTCTAGTCCGGTTCCTTTGCATGCTCCTACTTAAGCATGCAAGAAAGCTATAACCAAAGTACCTTTTGTTTGTTGGTTTCAAGCATACAACTCTGCTTCGAAAAAATGTGGAACGATGAAGAAGCCTATCTTTGCTTGCAAAGCCACATGCACTGTGCAAAAAGCTTGGAAAAATTACTCAATCGGCCATAAATTTATTGTACAGATGCCAATTATGTTGAAAATTTTTCAATTTTGTTAATTTAGTCCTAAACTTTTGCGTGACATTCTAATATAGTCTTTTGAATCAATTTTTAGCAAAAATTGTTGATACCGTTCTACATGGCACACAGTTACGTCGGCGATCTCCGGCAATAATTAGTTGGAATGACTGCTTTGAAATTTCGTGCAAAAGTATAAGGTTAAATTGACAAAATTGAAAAGTTTAATACTAAGTTAACATTTGTATAATAAATTTATGATCGATCGGATAACTTTCCTTAAAAAGCTTCTCATGCAAAGTTTTGTTGAAATCGTATCAAATAGTGTTTGGGAACATGAGGAGACTCAAGACTTTTCGAGAGCCATCATCATCTTCCTATCTCGCCCCCTCTTGCTTGGCCCGAGGTCTTAAATGATCATTATTCGATTTTCAAATCACGAGTGAAAGAGAATGATGGACGCTTATGTGTTGGCTCTTTGTCTTTCCAAGTAGCATTGCCACATAACTCTCAACAAATTTTCAGAAACTCGAATTTCAAATCTATCAATGTGTTGTCAAAATTATGATAGTTTAGTCATTGTCGACCGTCCTATATGGCACACAGTCACGTTAACAATCTTCGATAATAATTAGCTGGAAAGATTGCATTGAAATTTTGGCGCAAAAGTATAAGGTTAAATTGACAAAATTGAAAAGTTAAATACTAAATTAGCATTTGTACGATAAATTTATGATCGATCGGATAATTTTCCTTAAAAAGCTTCTCATGCAAAGTTTTGTCGAAATCGTATCAAATAGTGTTTGGGAACACGAGGAGACTCAAGACTTTTCGAGAGCCATTATCATCCTCCTTTCTCGGCCCCTCTTGCTTGACCCGAGGTCTTAAATGATCATTATTCGATTTTCAAATCACGAGTGAAAGAGAATGATGGACGCTTAAGTGTTGGCTCTTTGTCTTTCCAATTGGCATTGCCATAGAACCCTCAACAAGTTTTCAGAAACTCGAATTTCAAATCTATCAATAAGTTGTCAAAATTATCCGAACCCTTTAGAAAATTTCCTTTCATCCACTACATCCGAAAATTTAATCTTACATACAATGCCGAGTACTCATTTTGGAGTATTAAAAAGGTGCCAAATAACCATACAATAACACCCTTCGCTTGTTCGGTGCACAAATACCCACTCGATCGCCTAGTTAAGGTGGTTGTGCTTTCAGGTCCTCCTTGAGTGATTTTAGTATTCATGTGTTTCGCCGAAAATGATTTGTCGATGAATTACTTTTCACTGAAATTGGTTCTTCGGTTTATTTAAGAGGAGACGAGTTTTGTGGCAATTCCGGAAGGGAGTCTTAATGAATCCCAAGGAGCAATAGAGATGCTTCATTGGAATTTAATCGACAATGAAGTATATAACACTTTGCTAGAATTTAATCAACGGCGATAATATCAAAACTACAACTAAGGTGCATGCCAAAATTTAATAGACAATGAAGTATCCGAAGCTACGACTAAAGTACGGGAATTTAAATTGCGGAAAAGTTTAGATAAAGATAAATTTGTAAGAATGTAGAGTTTTTTGATTGATTGAATGGAATTTACAAAGAGTACACTTGGGTATTTACAACCCTTACAGACGGCGGTTACACATGGCGGTTACTAAACTTGAAAGAAGAAACAACTTCCTTACGGTGGTTATTGGAAGTTACTTCACAAGCGAATATAACATAATCAACCAACAGTTATTTTTGTGTCGATTGCTTGCCATCGATATCGATGACTTTGTCGAGAAACTTCAAGACTCTCGGCGAGAACTTCACATTATGTTGTTGATGATTTCACTGGTAAGTTGATGATTCCTTTTAAGTTATCGGTAATTCTGTTCATAAATGACTAGACTTTGGTCTCATTGATCAAGTCTATAACTTGTCGATAATAACAAAAAAAAAAAGGCCATTTTTGGGTGTAAATATCATGTATGTCAAACAGAACCAAACACAACCGTTCTTAAGATCAAGATAGGTGTACACTGTCGTCATTCAAATATGAAAAAGGAACGCGGTTCTGCCAATCTCAATCCAAGCTCCAAACAGGATGTTGGACACCGCATATTTCAGACGAGGACAGACCGCGTGTACGGTTACAGTGACGAAAGCTTAGCCCACGCAAACCATTGTTCGTGGGTTTACGGCCGACATCTTACTTTTTCATTTTCTTGGTCGGTAAGGCAGACATTTAGCTTTGATTCGCAGTACTGGGGAACGATGGAAAATGCCCGTATTGCAAAGCGACATGCATTGTGCAACAAGCTTTACAGCATGTGAAGTTTTGGCGAAATCGGCTCAAATACTGTAGAGGACGTACGAGGAGACCGACACTTTTCGTGGGTCCGTCGGCTTCCTCTCGCCCCTTTTTCGCACTGCCCGCGGTCACTCACCGATCGTCTTTGTTAAAGTCTCGTCTCGGACAGGATTGATTCACAAGCGTATGGGTCCTCGTCGAACAATGTCAGTACTCGTGTACTGATCACGACCAAATCTCATTTCTGATTTCCATAACCAGTCATAAGATTAAGGCGCATGTACGCGCGTGTTGTCAATTAAAACAGAGAAAGAAAGGTACATGTGCTTGTTAATCTGAATCCGAACTCCAAACATTCAGGACACCAGTTATTTCAGACAAGAAAAAACAGTGTGGTCGTATGGTACACGCAAGAAATCTTAGCATGCAAGAAATCTTTACCCAAAGTAACTTTTGTTTGTTGGTTTGAGGCATACAACTTCTTCGCTTTGAAGAAAATGTGGAACGATGAAGAAGCCCGTCTTGCAAAGTCACATGCATTGTGCAAAAAGCTCAGCATGTAAAGTTTTGGCGAAATCGGATCAAATAGCGCGGGAATACGAGGAGACCCAAGACTTTTCTAGAGTCATCAGGTTCGTTTCTTGCGCTTTTCACTTTACCCGAAGTCACTCACCGATCGTCATTTTAAATGCTCATCTCAAACGGGAGTGATTCACAAGTATTAAAGGTGCTCGCTTCTTCATATTGCTCTCTCGGTCTCTCGTTGTTTGAAACTCTCAGTCATATTTATCATCTTCGACGGGAAAGTAAGGATTTTTTATGGCTTCAGAGACTAGTCTCAGAACGAGCAAAGGATGGTTGGTCATGGACTCTAGAGAAGGCACAGAGGCTGGTTCTAGCAGGAGGAAAGACAAGCCCAGGGACCTTACTGATATTATCTTCTCTTGGTCTCTTCGAGAAATCTTCAACATCAATCTCTACAGGGACAAGGTTCTCTGTTCTTAATCTCTTTCCTGTCTTGTTTTTCCTTTTTTTTAGGCTATATTGTTGTTCTGATCATGCTTTGGTACTATTGTCAGTTTAAGTTTAATGGATGTCAGCTTGAAATTTTTAAATGATGTTAGTTCCTCGCTCTTTTGCAATGGTTCTTTTGTGAGCCTTGTTATGTAAAGTAGGACTGTTGTATGGTGGGGAGTTATTAGGTGTTCGGGGATATATTTTAACAATGAAATGAACGATGTTCGTGCCTGCAAGTCAATGTATGCAGTTTTCCTTATGAATGCAGTTACTAACGATAGGATATGGAATGTGCTACACAGAGTGTCGAACTTGAAGTTTGTAAAGGAAGTTCTATGTACAAATTCAGTGGTAAGAATTTCCTGAACTTATTCTCCCCGTACAGTCAACGTTAAACATATTATTCCGCAATAAAACTTCATCCTGATTATACAAAAGAAACTTCATTCTCTTTTGAGTTAGCTTGTTATTTCTTCAAACAGTCCAACGAAGCTCGCTCCGGATCACATGATCACAATAAAATTCAACAATGCAGTAATATAACCAAGATTCAATGATAGACCCTGTTTATACATCACACCATCCTTTGTGCTCAATGTTTGTGCAGGTTGTACAAGGATGCAACATAATTAATACAATTCATGGTTTCTAATTTTTACTTAGATTATTAGGGTGTCAATTTTTAAAAGATATGTGTTTGTTTGCAGGCTTTGAAAGATTGCAATCTCTGTATTACTCGAAGTCATGGCTCTGGACACGAGAGTCTCGATAAGAACTTATTTAGTAGTCTGAATGAATCTCAGACGAAAGCAGTTCTGGCTTGTCTCGATAGCATCGAGTGCCAACACAGGTCGGCTGTAGAAATGATACAGGGTCCTCCGGGGACAGGGAAGACCAATACTGTCGCAGCGCTGCTCTTTACTCTCTTGAAAAAGAAACACAGAACCCTTGTTTGTGCTCCAACAAATGTTGCCATCAAGGAATTGGCATCTCGTGTTTTGCAGCTGGTGAAACAATCGGTTTGCACAAACTCTCGTGCAGAAAGGATGTTCTGTAACTTAGGAAACGTGCTATGTTTCGGGAACAAGGAGCGGATGAAAGTAGATTCAGATATGGAGGAAATATACTTGGATCATCGCGTTGATTGTATTGCTCAGTGCTTTTCTGTAGTCACTGGTTGGCAGCGTTGTCTAAGTTCCATGATCGATACTCTCAATGACTGTGTCCGTGAATACGACATTTTTCTGGAGAATGAAGGCAATATTATATTGGAGCGTATTGGTAACGAGGTTCGGAGCAAATGTAGAAGCAGCAAAAATGAATCCAAACTTGAATTTAAATCATTTCTGGATTTTTTCAAGCTCAGATTCAAGTCAAGTGCAGAGTCTCTCCGAAGATGCTTCTCCATCTTATGCACCCATATATCCAAAAGTTACCTTTTGGAGCAAAATTTCCAGGTTATTAAATCCCTTCTCATCTTACTTGATTCTTTTCAAATTCCACTATATAGAGAGAAGTTGGATTCGAGAAAGTTGAAGGAAGCATTTTCATCGGACCCATCTTCATTCAAAAGTTGCACAGATCCACTATATACAGCATTATTGTTGAAGAGACGTGAGTGCCTCTCTGTTTTGCGAACTCTCAATACGTCTCTTGGAAAGCTAAACCTTCCAACATTTACGTGTAAGGAAAAGATAGCCGAGTTCTGTTATCAAGCGGCTTCCTTAATTTTCTGCACTGCTTCTAGCTCATATAAGCTGTACTCCCTGGAAATGGGGACTGTCAGTTTAGTGGTGATCGATGAGGCTGCGCAGCTGAAAGAATGTGAGTCAATGATTCCGCTACACATTCAAGGTGTCAGGAACGCAATTTTAGTTGGAGATGAACGTCAGTTGCCTGCTGTGGTTGAGAGCAAGGTATGTCATCGCTAAATGTTTGTCTAGCAACGTGCACATGCATACATAAACAAGAATGATCTTATACTTAATTGACCTTAAAGTTTTTGAATGTTTTTATTTCAATAGCTTTCTAGCAAGGCTGGCTTTGGAAGGAGTCTCTTCGAAAGGTTGAGTTCTCTGGGTCATCCTAGACACCTTCTCAATGTCCAGTACAGAATGCATCCCGCAATAAGTGCCTTTCCAATATCAACCTTTTACAAAAACCAAATTCTGGATGGGCTGAATGTTACTGGCAAAAGTTACAGAAAATGTCATTTGCAGTGGCCAATGTTTGGTCCGTACTCCTTCATAGATATTCTTAATGGAAGAGAAGAAGGTGGGGATAATGGACGTAGCCTTAGAAACTACGTTGAGGTAGGAGTTGTATCGAAGATTTTGAAGAATCTATACGAAGGTATGCCACCAGAGAATTTCGCCAGTTTATTGTCTCCTGCCAGACAGTATACATTAATACAAATAAAGACTATATCTTTGCACATGTTTGGTTATTTATGTGGAAGCACCTTTTGCCATACTATAGTATAGCATGGGCGGCCACTTGTTGACCACCGAAGCTGCTAGAGAAGAATATTTCTGCTCAATCTTACCATGAAGTCTATTTAGTTTCTTGGGATGTATAGAGAGATTTGCATAGGTTTATATGTTTATTGACACGGGAGATGATATGCATTCTTGTCATTTTTAGGTCATTAACTTAGGTTTGCAGGACACATGAGACAGGAATCGGAGGTGTACATAACACTTCCATGTTGGTGTCGTCGTAACTTGTAGGATTTATGACTTCTGTGCCACATCTAATTAGATCATATATATTGGTTTTTCTGCAGCATGCAAATCTTCAGGTGAAGATTTAAGTGTTGGCGTGATATCTCCATATGGAGCTCAGGTTGCTGCAATACAACACGATATTGGAAATAATTATGAAAATATCAAAGGCTTTACAGTGAAAGTGAGGACAGTGGATGGGTTCCAAGGGGGCGAAGAGGACGTCATAATAGTATCGACCGTAAGATCAAACCCTCGCGGTTCTATCGGGTTCGTTTCTGATCCTAAGAGAACCAATGTGACTATCACCAGGGCAAGGTAGTCTCTTCTATTCCTGCTTAACCGGGGTAATTTGAATTTTGCAATAAGATGTTATTTACAAACAATTTCTGCTTTTTGCTGCCTCTCTGTAGATACTCTCTTTGGATATTGGGAAACGAGAGAACGCTGACGAGAAGCAAATCTGTGTGGGAAGCTTTGGTTCATGATGCTAAGAGCCGTGGGTGTTTCTTCAGCATTGATGATGTTAACGCTATTTTGGATGGGAAGAATAAACAGCTTGATGATCCAATTGATGGAAGTAGTGTACTATTTAGAAATGAGAGGTGGAGGGCAAACTGCTCTCATGATGCTAAGTGCCGAGAATGTTCCTCCAGTAGTGATGAAGTTAAAGCCATTATGGATGGGAAGAAGGAGAATATTTGGCTCGATGATCCGCTTGATGTCCTGTTTAGAAATGCTCGGTGGAGGGTAAAGAACTTTGCCCGATGGTTTTCTTTGCTGTATTTGCCGGCTCAAAATGAACATTCGACTTTTGCAGAATCAATGACAGTACTTTTTCTTGTCAACTGTAGGTTGTCTTCGGCGATAACTTTGTAAAGTCTTTCAGAAAGCTTACGTCACGTAGGACCAAGATGTCAATCTTGGACCTCTTATCAAAACTTGCTGGTGGCTGGAGACCTGAGAAGAGCTACGTGGGTTTACTCCCTACAAGCTGTTCTGATATGGTGAAGCAATTCGAGGTTGATGGTCTCTACGTGCTGTGCACTGTCGATATAGATATACTTAAGGAACCGAGATACATCCAAATCCTGAAGATTTGGGATGTATTGCCCTTAAGGGACGCGACGAGACTGGTAGAACGTCTCGACAGCGAGTTCAAAGCATATGCAGACGATTTCATTAGTCTCTGCAACGAGAAATGTCTTGAGGGGTAAGTCTAATCTTTTTTCCCTAACTTCGGATTGAAGACTTACCAATAGTCTATATGATTCACTTTCTTGGATGAACGACCGCAAGAACTGACTTGAATTATCTTATACGCCCACGTATCTCCCGTCGTGTAGGGATCTTATAGTTCCAGAGACATGGGATTCTTCTCATGGTATTGCCCATTTCCATAGTCCGGATCAAGTTCAAGCAGGGAGCGGTTTCGGGGCCGACATTTCGAATCCGGGAACGAGCGAGAGCCTGCTTTCAATGAGATTCCACCCCTCATCATCAGGTGTGGTCAGGCACATGTTTTCGGAGGACCACGATGGCGAAGCGAATCTTGCATCTGAAGTAACCGAGCCAGATCAAGAGATGAATTCCCGATTCGGTGGGCTTCGTATTTGAGCAAACCCATATTGTTCCCTTCTTCACAAGCAGCTTCTTTTGACAGAATCAGGGGAAAACACAGTTTCTTTACGAGGAATGTTTCGTTCGGGGTCGGAATTTCTGCGCCCGTGCCTGGTATTTTCGAGAAGGCGTGGACCTTCTAAATCATCTATCTTGTTCTAGTTTTATGTCTGGATATATTTGGTTGAATTAATGGCATAGAATTTTCGGTTCAGGTGTCATAACTTTATTTCCTTTCTTTTTCGTCTCTAGTTTGTGAATTCAAATATAGGATTACATACCTAAGACCAACAGTAACATAGACAGCAGAATCAATCGAGATTCGAGACATCCGGAATCGGCTATCCATCGTCTCGTTCATTGATTAGTCCAAAACGAACAACAATCGCACACAGCACGAACAGTCCTTGCAATCGAACAACTCACCGAACAGCGCAACGAACACCATTTGCATCCTTTCTCGAGCGATTGATGAAGCGAGAAGCCCAAAGCTGGAAGCTCCAGAGCAAGAGATCCAAGGAGCTATAGAGATGATCCACTGAGCGGAGGAACTCTGAATCGAATCACTCGCAAATCCAGAGATGATCAAGTGAGAAGGATGCGCAAATCGCTGTGGATTTTGGGGTTTCAAGCCAAACAAAGACGTTGATGGAGATCGCAGGATCGCACCAAGTTTTATCATTTGTTTAAGAGATAACTGCACTTGAAAATATAGAAATGCAATTGATTCTTGAAACTTTTTAAAAAGTACGATGAAGTCGTAAAACTTATTGCGAAAGTGAAATCAAGTCATGAAATTTTCAAAAGTGCAATTAAGTCTTAAAACTTATCACGAAAGTGTAATCAAAACTTAAAACTTTTAAAAAGTGCAATTTATGGAAGGATTTGATTGAATTAATTTGATAAGTTTTGAAACATAATTACATTTTCTGAAAGTTTTAGAATTCAATTGTATTTCATGTCAAATTTTATGACTTTTAATGCATTTATCCCTTTCTTTAATTCTTTCCCATTTTTAGCCCTCGTGCTTTTTCATTTTATTTTTTTATCCTTCGGGGTTATAGAATCTTTCATTTTCTTTGACGCGATGTAATGGTGTACGACCACTTTATCAAAGATGGAAAAGGCACGAAGAGAGTATAATCATGTGCTGGGCACGTGTGAGAGTGAGAAGAAATCCAAGCCGTTCGCATTTACAGTAACCCTGTAAGCATGTACAAAGACAATTCATTCAGGGTAGGCATAGCCGCATTGCCACGTCCCTTGCAAGATTTTGTCCCTGATACAGCAGAAGCTACTGCCAAAGGGCCTCATTGGTAGTTAAGACTGGTGCTACACTTTACATAGCACATCACTTCACCTTTTCCAGGTGACGTGGGAATCGATTTATTTCTGTCCCTTTCGCCATTCTCGATATGGAGCCATACTCCCATCCCTCGTAAAACCGGATCGTTACATCATCCGTTGTCATGTGTAAGTGCGAAATACTCGAGGGGGACTGTAGTTTTAGGTCTCATTGAACCATCTTAGTACTCGTGTACTAATGAGCGACCAAATCTCATTTCTAATTCCCATAGCCAGTCACAAGTGCATGTACATGCATGCGTGTCGTCATCTGAACTACAAAAATGAACGTGCGCTTTGTTAATCTGTATCCGAACTCCAAACATTTCAGGACACCATTTACTTCAGACAAGGAAAAACAATGTGTGTATGGTACATGCAAGAAAGCTTAGCATCCAAGAAAGCTTACCCAAAGTAACTTTTGTTTGTCGGTTTGAGGCATGCGACTCCTTCGCTTTGAAAAAAATGTGGAACGGTGAAGAAGCCTGTCTTGCGAAGCCGCATGCATTGTGCAAAAAAGCTTGGGAAAACTATCCATTTGGTCCTAAACCAATTGCACGAATGCGTATTCAATCAAAGAATGCGTTTTCAGTTCTTAACTTTTCAATTTTGCCAATTATATCCTAAATCTTTGTGCGAAATTTCAAAATAATCTTTATGATCAATTGTAGCTGGAAACCACTGACGTGATGGCTCGGTCATCGCCGGCCATTTTACGTTACATACTATCATGTCAACGATCTTCGACGGGAATTGGTCGGAAAGACTAATAATTTCGTGCGGTTTAAAATTAAAGTGGTAAAATTGAAAAATTTAGGATCGAATGGATAATTTCTTGTAAAAAGTTTGGTAGGTAAAGTTTTGGCAAAATCGTATCAAATAGTGTACGGGAATACGAGGAGACACGAGCCTTTTCAAGGGCCATCGGCTCCCTTTCTCGCCCTCTCTTACTTGACCCGAGGAACTCTTAAATGATCAATTATTTCATTTTTTTCAAATCACGAGCGGATGTTAACTTAATAGGGTTCCACTATAATTATTAAAAATTTCACATCGATGAGTGCAAATGATGGGAAATGAGCAAAATCATAATGGGACGGCAATAGTCCCATAAATCTCTCCTAATTTTTTATTAAAAAATCTTTCCAGCTAGAATTATCATACGACCTCACAAGTTTCCCAAAACTCCAGTTTCAAGTCTCTTCTTATAGCACCCATTTTGCCAAACTTATGTCCATCCTCTGAAAAATTTTCTCTCATCCAATACATTCGAAAGTCTAACGATACATATAATACCGAATATTTAATAGCACCATTCGACTGCTCGGTGCACAGAAACCCGCTCGATCTCCTAATTAAGGAACTACGGTTTTAGGTCCTCCTCGAGTGATTTAAGTACCCATGTACGTCGAACACAACCATTCTTTAAGATCAAGATGCATGTACGCATCTGTGGTCGTTCAAATACGAAAAATGAACGCGGGTCTTGCCACTCTCAATCCAGGCTCCAAACGTGTCGGACATTCGGACGAGGAAAGACCGTGTGTACGCGGAAGTACAAGGAGACCGAGACTTTATAGCATGTGAAGTTTTGGCGAAATCGGTTCAGATACTGGAAGGGACGTACGAGGAGACCGAGACTTTCCCCAGGTCGTTCCGCTTCCTCTCGCCCCCTTTTTCACGCTGCCCGCGGTCACTCACCGATCGTCTTTGTTAAGGCTCGCGATTCACAAGCGTACGGGTCCTCACCGACCAATGTCAGTACTCGTGTACTAATCACGACCACATCTCATTTTCTAATTTCCATAGCCAGTCATAAGATTATGGCACACGTACACGCGTGTTCTCGTTTAAAACAGAGAAAGGAACATGTGCTTGTTAATCTGAAACCAAACTCCAAACATGTCGGACACTAATTATTTCAGACAAGGAAATGCAGTGTGCATGTACGACGAGACCAAGACTTTTCTAGAGTCATCAGCTTCGTTTCTCGCCCTTTTCACTTTACCCGAAGTCACTCACCGATCGTCATTTTAAATGCTCGTCTCAAACGGGTGTGATTCACAAGTATTAAAGGTGGTCGCTTCTTCGTATTGCGCTCTCGGTCTCTCGTTGTTTGAAACTCTCAGTCATATTTATCATCTTCGACGGGAAAGTAAGGATTTTTTATGGCTTCCGAGACTAGTCTCAGAATGAGCAAAGGATGGTTGGTCATGGACTCTAGAGAAGGCACAGAGGCTGGTTCTAGCAGGAGGAAAGACAAGCCCAGTAACCTTACTGATATTATCTTCTCTTGGTCTCTTCGGGAAATCTTCAATATCGATCTCTTCAGGGACAAGGTTCTCTTTTCTTAATCTCTTTCCTTTCTTGTTCTTTTCCTTCTTTTTTGGGCTATTGTGTTGTTCTGATCATGGTTTGGCGCTATTATCAGTATAAGTTTAATGGACGTTAGCTCGAAAATTTTTAAATGATGTAAAGTAGAACTGTTGTATAGTGGGGAGTTTTTTTTTGTTCGGGGGTATATTTCCTCCTCTAATATGCTATATAGTGTCCTATCCGTGTGATATTGATACGACGGATGACAGAGTCGCTCGATCTATGGAGTGAGGCTGGTTGGTCATGTTTGACTTTCAACACACCCGTTTTGTAGGTGGAGAGCATCCCAGAGTCATTTCAATCAGTTGAGCAATACCTTGCTTCTTATATCTTTCCTTTGCTGGAGGAAACACGAGCCAGTCTCTGTTCAAGTATGCAGAATGTATCTAGGCTGCCTTCCGCGAAAGTCACTGGGTTTGTTGAAGGCGAGAAGAATGCTTACCGTGTTGAAGTGAATTACTGGAGAAACAGGTCCGCTAACCGTGGCAAGGAGCCTTACAAAACTTCCCCTGGGGATGTTTTGATGTTAACTAATGCTAAGCCGCAAACCATTCCCAGCTTAGAAAGGTTTGCAGGAAGATGGGCATTTGCATCAGTCGCTGAGATGGAGGAAGACGGGGACGGGGATGATCGAACATCAACAAAGTTCAAAGTCAAGGCATTTTTTAATAATGAAATGAACGATGTTCGTACCTGCAAGTCAATGTATGCAGTTTTTCTCATGAATGCAGTCACTAAAGATAGGATATGGAATGGGCTACGCAGATTATCGAACTTGAAGATTGTAAAGGAAGTTCTATGTACGGATTCAGTGGTAAGGACCTTCTGAACTTATTATCCCCGTACAGTCAACGGTAAACATATTATTGCCGCAGTATAACTCCATCATGATTATACAAAAGAAACTTCATTCTCTTTTGAGTTAGCTCGTTATTCCTCCAAACAGTCCAAAGAAGCTCGCTCCGGGTCACATGATCACAATTAATTCAACGCTGCAGTAATATAACCAAGATTCAGTGATAGACCCTGTTTATACATCACACCATCCTTCGTGCGCAATGTTTGTGCAGGTTGTACAAGGATGCAACATAATCAATAAATTTCACGGTTTCTAACTTTTACTTAGGTTACTAGGGTGTCAATCTTTAAAAGATATGTGTTTGTTTGCAGGCTGAGAAAGATTGCAATCTTTGTATTAGTCAAAGTCATGGCTCTGTACACGAGAGTCTCGATGAGAACTTGTTTGGTAGTCTCAATGAATCCCAGACAAAAGCTGTTCTGGCATGTCTTGATACAATCAAGTGTGAACACAGGTCGGCCGTGGAAATGATACAGGGTCCTCCAGGGACAGGGAAGACCAAAACTGTCGCGGCGCTGCTCTTTACTCTCTTGAAAAGGAAGCACAGAACCCTTGTTTGTGCTCCAACAAATGTTGCCATCAAGGAATTGGCATCTCGTGTTTTGCAGCTGGTGAAACAATCGGTTTGCACAAACACTCATGGGGAACGCTTGCCCTGTAACTTTGGAGACATGCTATGTTTCGGGAACAAGGAGCGGATGAAAGTAGATTCAGCTATGGAAGAAATATTCTTGGATCATCGGGTTGATTGTATTGCTCAGTGCTTTTCTGTGCGCACTGGTTGGCAGCGTTGTCTAACTGCCATGGTTGATACTCTCAATGACCCTGTCCGCGAATACGACATTTTTCTCGAGAATGAACACAATATTATATTGGAGCATAATGATAACGAGGTTCGGAGCAAATTTAGAAGTAGCAAAGATGAATCCACACCTGAATTTGAATCGTTTCTAGATTTTTTCAAGCACAGATTCAAGTCAAGCGCAGAGTCTCTCCGAAGATGCTTCTCCATCTTATGCACCCATATATCCAAAAGTTACCTTTCGGAGCAAAATTTCCAGGATATTAAATCCCTTCTCATCTTACTCGATTCTTTTCAAATTCCACTATATAGAGAGAAGTTGGATTCGAGAAAGTTGAAGGAAGCATTTTCATCGGACCCATCTCCATTCAAAAGTTGCACAGATCCACTATACACAGCGTTATCGTTGAAGAGACGTGAGTGCCTCTCTATTTTGCAAACTCTCGATGCGTCTCTTGGAAGGCTAAAGCTTCCAACATTTACCAGTAAGAGCATGATAGCGGAGTTCTGTTATCAAGCGGCTTCCTTGATTTTCTGCACTGCCTCTAGCTCATATAAGCTGTACTCCCTGGAAATGGAGCCTGTCAGTTTATTGGTGATCGATGAGGCTGCGCAGCTGAAAGAATGCGAGTCAATGATTCCACTACAACTTGGTGTCAGGCACGCAATTTTAGTTGGAGATGAATGTCAGTTGCCTGCTATGGTTGAGAGCAAGGTATGTCATCGCTGAATGTTTGTCTAGCCACGTGCACATGCATACATAAACAAGAATGATCTTATACTTAATTTTTTTTTTGTCTAAGATCTTATGCTTAATTGACCTTTCAGTTTTTGAATATTTTTATTTCTATAGCTTTCTAGCGAGGCTGGCCTTGGAAGGAGTCTATTCGAAAGGTTGGGTTCCCTGGGTCATCCTAGACACATTCTCGATGTCCAGTACAGAATGCATCCGGCGATAAGTGCCTTTCCAATATCAACCTTTTACAAGAACCAAATTCTGGATGGGCCGAATGTTACTGGCAAAAGTTACAGAAAATGTCATTTGCAGTGGCCAATGTTTGGCCCGTACTCCTTCATAGATATTCTTAATGGAAGAGAAGAAGGTGGGGATAACGGACGCAGCCTTAGAAACTACGTTGAGGTGGGAGTTGTGTCGAAGATTTTGAAGAATCTATACGAAGGTACGCCACGAGAGAATTTGGCCAGTTTATTGTTTCCCGCCAAATAGTATACATTAATGCAAATAACGACTATATCTTTGCACACGTTTGGTAATATATGTGTAAGCACCTTAATTTGCCATATTATCGTACAGCATGGGCGGCCAGTTGTTGACTGGTGAATCTGCAAGAGAAGAATATTTCTGTTCAATCTTGCCATGAAGTTTTTTTTAGTTTTTTGGGATGTTTAGAGAGATTTGCATCGCTTTATATGCTTATTGACACGGGAGATGATATGCTTTCTTGTCATTTTTAGGTCATTAACTTAGGCTTGCAGGACACGTGAAACAGGAATCGGAGGTGTACATAACACTTCTACGTTAGTGCCGTCGTAACTTGTAGGATTTACGACTTGTGTGCCACATCTAATTATATCATATTGGTTTTTCTGCAGCATGCAAATCTTCAGGTGAAGATTTAAGTGTTGGCGTGATATCTCCATATGGAGCTCAGGTTGCTGCAATACAGCACGAAATTGGAAAATGTTACGAAAATATCGAAGGCTTTACAGTGAAAGTGAGGACAGTGGATGGGTTTCAAGGGGGTGAAGAGGATGTCATAATAGTATCGACTGTAAGATCAAACCCTCGCGGTTCTATCGGGTTCGTTTCTGATGCTAAGAGAACCAATGTGACTATCACCAGGGCAAGGTAGTCTCTTCTATTCCTGCTTAACCGGGGCAATTTGAATTTTGCAATAAGATGTTATTTACAAGCAATTTCTGCTTTTTGCTGCCTCTATGTAGATACTCTCTTTGGATTTTGGGAAAGGAGAGAACGCTGATGGGAAGCAAATCTGTATGGGAAGCTTTGGTTCATGATGCTAAGAGCCGTGGTTGTTTCTTCAGCATTGATGATGGTGAAGCCATTTTGGATGGGAAGAATAGTCAGCTTGATGAGCCGGTCGCCGGAAGTAGTGTGCTGTTTAGAAATGAGAGGTCTCAGGATGCTAAGAGCCGAGAATGTTCCTCCAGTTGTGATGAAGTTAAAGCCATTTTGGATGGGAAGAAAGAGAATATTCGGCTTGATGATCCGCTCGATGGCAATAGTGTCCTATTTATAAATGCTCGGTGGAGGGTAAAGAACTTTGCCCGATGGTTTTCTTTGCTGTATTTGCCGGCTCAAAATGAACATTCGACTTTTGCAGAATCAATGACAGTACTTTTTCTTGTCAACTGTAGGTTGTCTTCGGCGATAACTTTGTGAAGTCTTTCAGAAAGCTTACGTCACTTAGGACCAAGATGTCAATCTTGGACCTCTTATCAAAACTTGCTGGTGGCTGGAGACCTGAGAAGAGCTACGTGGGTTTACTCCCTACAAGCTGTTCTGATATGGTGAAGCAATTCGAGGTTGATGGTCTCTACGTGCTGTGCACTGTCGATATAGATATACTTAAGGAACCGAGATACATCCAAATCCTGAAGATTTGGGATGTATTGCCCTTAAGGGACGCGACGAGACTGGTAGAACGTCTCGACAGCGAGTTCAAAGCATATGCAGACGATTTCATTAGTCTCTGCAACGAGAAATGTCTTGAGGGGTAAGTCTAATCTTTTTTCCCTAACTTCGGATTGAAGACTTACCAATAGTCTATATGATTCACTTTCTTGGATGAACGACCGCAAGAACTGACTTGAATTATCTTATACGCCCACGTATCTCCCGTCGTGTAGGGATCTTATAGTTCCAGAGACATGGGATTCTTCTCATGGTATTGCCCATTTCCATAGTCCGGATCAAGTTCAAGCAGGGAGCGGTTTCGGGGCCGACATTTCGAATCCGGGAACGAGCGAGAGCCTGCTTTCAATGAGATTCCACCCCTCATCATCAGGTGTGGTCAGGCACATGTTTTCGGAGGACCACGATGGCGAAGCGAATCTTGCATCTGAAGTAACCGAGCCAGATCAAGAGATGAATTCCCGATTCGGTGGGCTTCGTATTTGAGCAAACCCATATTGTTCCCTTCTTCACAAGCAGCTTCTTTTGACAGAATCAGGGGAAAACACAGTTTCTTTACGAGGAATGTTTCGTTCGGGGTCGGAATTTCTGCGCCCGTGCCTGGTATTTTCGAGAAGGCGTGGACCTTCTAAATCATCTATCTTGTTCTAGTTTTATGTCTGGATATATTTGGTTGAATTAATGGCATAGAATTTTCGGTTCAGGTGTCATAACTTTATTTCCTTTCTTTTTCGTCTCTAGTTTGTGAATTCAAATATAGGATTACATACCTAAGACCAACAGTAACATAGACAGCAGAATCAATCGAGATTCGAGACATCCGGAATCGGCTATCCATCGTCTCGTTCATTGATTAGTCCAAAACGAACAACAATCGCACACAGCACGAACAGTCCTTGCAATCGAACAACTCACCGAACAGCGCAACGAACACCATTTGCATCCTTTCTCGAGCGATTGATGAAGCGAGAAGCCCAAAGCTGGAAGCTCCAGAGCAAGAGATCCAAGGAGCTATAGAGATGATCCACTGAGCGGAGGAACTCTGAATCGAATCACTCGCAAATCCAGAGATGATCAAGTGAGAAGGATGCGCAAATCGCTGTGGATTTTGGGGTTTCAAGCCAAACAAAGACGTTGATGGAGATCGCAGGATCGCACCAAGTTTTATCATTTGTTTAAGAGATAAGTGAACTTGAAGACACGGAAATGCAATTGACTCTCGAAACTTTTTAAAAAGTACGATCAAGTCATAAAACTTGTCACGAAAGTAAAATCAAGTTGTGAAATTTTTTCACGAAAGTATAACCAAAACTTAAAACTTTCAAAAAGTGCAATTTATGGAAGGCCTTGATTGAATCAATTTGATAAGTTTTAAAAAATAATTGCATTTTTTGAAAGTTTAAGAATTCAATTGTACTTTCATGATAAGTTTTATGATTTTCAATGTATTTATCCTTTTCTTTAATTCTTTCCCATTTTTGGCCCTCGTGCTTTTTAATTTTATTTTTTTTATCCTTCGGGGTTATAGAATCTTTCATTTTCTTTGACGTGATGTAACCTTGTACAACCGCTTTATCAAAGATGGAAAAGGCATGAAGAGAGCATAATCATGTGTTGGGCACGTTTGAGAGTGAGAAGACATCCGGGCTGTTTACACGTACGGTAACCCTATAAGCATGTACAAAGACAATTCATTCAGGTTAGACATAGCCGCATTGCCATATCCCACGCAAGGTTTTGTCCCTGGCACAGCGGAAGCTACTACCAAAAGGCCTCGTCGGTAGTTAAGACTAGTGCTATATTTTATATAGCACATCACTTCACCTTTTTTGGGCAATGTGGGATTCGGTTCATGTTTATCCCCTTCACCATCCTCCCGGCGGAGCCACACTCTCATCCCTCACAAGGCCAGGTCGTTACATTATCTATCGTCATGTGTAAGTGCGAAATACTCGAGGGGGACTATGGTTTTAGGTCTCTTCAAACCATCTTAGTACTCGTGTACTAATGAGCGACCAAATCTCATTTCTAATTTCCATAACCAGTCATAAGTGCATGTACACGCGCGCGGTCATCTGAACTACAAAAATGAACGTGCGCTTGTTAATCTGTATCCGAACTCCAAACATTTCAGGACACCATTTACTTCAGACAAGGAAAAACAATGTGTGTATGGTACATGCAAGAAAGCTTAGCTTCCAAGAAAGCTTACCCAAAGTAACTTTTGTTTGTTGGTTTGAGGCATACGACTCCTTCACTTTGGAAAAAATGTGGAACAATGAAGAAGCCTGTCTTGCGAAGCCGCATGCATTGTGCAAAAAAGCTTGGGAAAACTATCCATTTGGTCCTAAACCAATTGCACGAATGCGTATTCAATCAAAGAATGCGTATTCAGTTCTCAACTTTCTAATTTTGCCAATTTTATCTAAAATTTTTGTGCGAAATTCCAATATAATATTTATGATCAATTGTTGTTGGAAACCGCCAACGTGATGGCTTGATCATCGCCGGCCATTTTACGTTACATACTATCATGTCAGCGATCTTCGGCGAGAATTGATCGGAAAGACTAATAATTTCGTGTGGTTTAAAAGTAAAGTGGCAAAATTGAAAAATTTAGGATCGAATGGATAATTTCTTGTAAAAAGTTTGGTAGGTAAAGTTTTGGCAAAATCGTATCAAATAGTGTACGGGAATACGAGGAGACACGAGCCTTTTCAAGGGCCATCGGCTTCGTTTCTCGCCCGCTCTTACTTGACCCGAGGAGCTCCTAAATGATCAATTATTTCATTTTTTTCAAATCACGAGTGGATGTTAACTTAATAGGGTTCCACTATAATTATTAAAAATTTCACATCGATGAGTGCAAATGATGGGAAATGAGCAAAATCATAATGGGACGACAATAGTCCCATAATCTCTCCTAATTTTTTATTAAAAAATCTTTCCAGCTAGAATTATCATACGACCTCACAAGTTTCCCAAAACTCCAATTTCAAGTCTCTTCTTATAGCACCCATTTTGCCAAATTTATGTCCATCCTCTGAAAAATTTTCTCTCATCCAATACATTCGAAAGTCTAACGATACATATAATACCGAATATTTAATAGCACCATTCGACTGCTCGGTGCACAGAAACCCGCTCGATCTCCTAATTAAGGAACTACGGTTTTAGGTCCTCCTCGAGTGATTTAAGTACCCATGTACGTCGAACACAACCATTCTTTAAGATCAAGATGCATGTACGCATCTGTGGTCGTTCAAATACGAAAAATGAACGCGGGTCTTGCCACTCTCAATCCAGGCTCCAAACGTGTCGGACATTCGGACGAGGAAAGACCGTGTGTACGCGGAAGTACAAGGAGACCGAGACTTTATAGCATGTGAAGTTTTGGCGAAATCGGTTCAGATACTGGAAGGGACGTACGAGGAGACCGAGACTTTCCCCAGGTCGTTCCGCTTCCTCTCGCCCCCTTTTTCACGCTGCCCGCGGTCACTCACCGATCGTCTTTGTTAAGGCTCGCGATTCACAAGCGTACGGGTCCTCATCGAGCAATGTCAGTACTCGTGTACTAATCACGACCACATCTCATTTTCTAATTTCCATAGCCAGTCATAAGATTATGGCACACGTACACGCGTGTTCTCGTTTAAAACAGAGAAAGGAACATGTGCTTGTTAATCTGAAACCAAACTCCAAACATGTCGGACACTAATTATTTCAGACAAGGAAATGCAGTGTGCATGTACGACGAGACCAAGACTTTTCTAGAGTCATCAGCTTCGTTTCTCGCCCTTTTCACTTTACCCGAAGTCACTCACCGATCGTCATTTTAAATGATGCTGTCAAACGGTTTTAAATGCTCGTCTCAAACGGGAGTGATTCACAAGTATTAAATGTAACGACCTGAGTCATACTCGCAAGATATTATCCGTTTTGGACACTAAATCCTCACAATTTTGTTAAGGCAGCCTATATTATCCCCAGAAAAGACCTTTTGTAAGTTAAGGCTTCCCAAACTTTTATAAACTAGCCCAAGCCTCTCTCCCTAGGCGATGTGGGATAAGAAACATGCCCTCTTGCCATCCTAAAAGCCTGCCTGAAGCCGCTCATTGTTCAGGTCCTTGGATCCCGGCGACCACTTTCCGCCATCATCGAATCGGGTTGTTACATTAAAGGTTCTCGCTTCTTCATATTGCGCTCTCGGTCTCTTGTTGTTTGAAACTCTCAGTCGTATTTATCATCTTCGACGGGAAAGTGAGGATTTTTTATGGCTTCAGAGACTAGTCTCAGAATGAGCAAAGGATGGTTGGTCATGGACTCTAGAGAAGGCGCAGAGGCTGGTTCTAGCAGGAGGAAAGACAAGCCCAGTAACCTTACTGATATTATCTTCTCTTGGTCTCGTCGGGAAATCTTCAATATCCATCTCTTCAGGGATAAGGTTCTCTTTTCTTAATCTCTTTCCTTTCTTGTTCTTTTCCTTCTTTTTTGGGCTATTGTGTTGTTCTGATCATGGTTTAGTGCTATTATCAGTATAAGTTTAATGGACGTTAGCTCGAAAATTTTTAAATGATGTAAAGTAGAACTGTTGTATAGTGGGGAGTTTTTTTTTGTTCGGGGGTATATTTCCTCCTCTAATATGCTATATAGTGTCCTATCCGTGTGACATTGATACGACAGATGACAGAGTCGCTCGATCTATGGAGTGAGGCTGGTTGGTCATGTTTGACTTTCAACACACCCGTTTTGTAGGTGGAGAGCATCCCAGAGTCATTTCAATCAGTTGAGCAATACCTTGCTTCTTATATCTTTCCTTGCTGGAGGAAACACGAGCCAGTCTCGGTTCATGTATGCAGAATGTATCTAGGCTGCCTTCCGCGGAAGTCACTGGGTTTGTTGAAGGCGAGAAGAATGCTTACCATGTTGAAGTGAATTACTGGAGAAACGGGTCCGCTAACCGTGGCAAGGAGCGTTACAAAACTTCCCCTGGGGATGTTTTGATGTTAACTATCACATCCCGAAACCTACCAGGATAGAGGATGACACAGCCGTCCTTTTCTCTGAAGGACGCAGCCTCAAACCACCAAAAACTCCCCACGATATCGCTCTAGCTCTATTGGCTATTAAACAAAGAGCCTAAAAGATTGGGAAAAAGAGGGGGGTAAGCAACGACAGCTTAGTAAGTAATGCGTATCTCTTATAAGCAGATCGAGCAATCACTATGCATAAATACATAAAGTCATCCTAGAATTTTAAGAGCCAAACTCAATATATAAAATATATATCAAGTCACATATGAGTTATTTCATTTCAACAAATTTTATACAATTTAGAAAATACTCATTTAAATCATCATAAACATCAATGATTAAATTCATTGATTAATCTCTATTAAAAACTATGTCAATGGTCAATTCCATTGATTAATCTCAAATCACACATCAATGGTCTATTCCATTAATGAATCTCATCAAAAGCGCATGCCGATGATCCATTCCATTGGCCAATCTCATATCACATCACATCGATGGTCCATTCAATCGGTCAATCTATTGCTTAATATCTAACCATGGTCACGACACAAAGTCTTATGACAATGCTATCAAGATTCTCCCTTTGACAAAGTTTCCACCTACAAAGTCGGTGGCTCGGCCCAGAAGGATATCATAAACCCGGTAAGCATACCCTCAAAACCCCTCAATGGGTTCACGGTCATATTAAGCATCAAACAATCATCATCCAATATCAAAAATCCAATCCAGAATACGTTTCACAATCCAAACAAATAACTTTCTCACAATATAGCTCAACCTCCAGAAATATATTACGGCATTTCTTGAATAATTTCCAAAGTCATTTCACAAACTAGTTTGCAACGAAATATACATATGTATCCTTTTACAATACATTTCCAAAACAATTCTCAAATCATTTCACGATAATCGATATAAGCCATTTTCAGAAATACTTTACCTTGTCATTTTCAAATAATCAACGGGGTAATAAATGCCCGATCCGAGTTTTTATGCAATAACAATGCTATTTAACTTATAACATATCTAATTCATATCCCTTTTGAAATATGAGTTTACAAACTCAAAAAAGAGATAGCACCACTCACCTAGAATCCCCAAAAATCAAACGACGATGTTCACTCGAACCGACGATCTCGTAATTCTAACAATTAAATGAGAATCGACGTCAAAATCAAGTAAATACTACGATAACTACGAAATGGCTAAATGACGCTTAAACGCTAACAAGACAATTCAAAGGCGTCCACAAATCGCTTGTCCGAAGTGATTATCCAAAACCTTCCGCAGTGCGGAGCTTGAGTGCATCATAAATTCTTCCACCAAATCCCGTTTCAAGTGAGCTTATAGTTAATAGAAAGCCCATTTAGAGCACTACAAAAACCCCAACTTGGCCATCTCAAAATTGAGCCGAACACCGACGAAAATCGGCCTAAAAGCCGCTGGTCACGCACTGTTCATCTTGCGCGGCCAACTTCAAAAATTCATATCTGGCAACCCGTAAGTCCAAATCGAGTTCCGTAAAATCTCACGGTTTTATGACATCCTAAACTACCAATTCTATATATATACATAGCTCAATGACTCAAAAATTAGACTTCGCCGCTCAAATAACACATAATTCCGAAATATGATCCCTAACCTGGAAATTACTCCAATTGAATGAACGAGAGGCGCGAGCACTTACTGGACATTGCGAATCGATGTTGAATCGGCTTGATGAGACATCCGTGGCGACTATGTGCGAAACCCCTCTTCTTTCTCTTTCCCTTTCTTCCTCTTCTTTCCTCTTTCTTTCCTTTCCTTCTTTTTCTCTCTCCCGCAAGTTCTCAGTCCCTTTTATAAACTAAAGTCCACTGTAGCTTCTTTATTGACTTTTCAACCCTTTTGCTTTGCTTTCTTTTTTTTAATCAAATATTACATTCTACCCCTCCTTAAAAGAAATTTTATCATCAAAATTTGCATTTGCCTCAATCAACAAACAGATAAGGATATTTGCGTGTTTCCTCCTCCTAAAAATTCCCAAGAAACCTCCCTGTGTGATTTTGCCTTTAGATCTTCACATATATCCTTAATTTCTTCTCGTTGAGAATACATTTTGTCACAAACTAGGAATTTATGAATCACTCTATGTTGCTCCATAATTCCTTTAATCTCAAGCACCTCCCAATTCCCTTTGGAAGTAGACAAGTTTGCCAATAATATATAAAACCATCCTAGTCTAGCTGAAGCTTACGAAGCTTTCTTCCTATCCTCTTCCCTTTTCAAAGTGATCATGCTTTCTATAAGCTCCAAGAAGGGCTCTCCAAGTAGAAAGATCTGGTGCCATAGACATGCTCTCTATAAGCTCCTTTGCTTTCTTTTTTTATTTTTTATTTTTTTTGAACCCATTTTCCTTTATCAACGGCAGCCAAGTGAGTACGAGCTAAGATGATGCTCACCAAAATGGTTTCATCAGGTTGCATTAACGTAAATTGCATCTCTTGAAACAACTCCAAAGTATCTGAGAAACGGTCATGTTGAGCATCTCCAGATATCATCGCACTCCTTGATACTATTTCCTTCTCTAGCATCGAAACAAATAATGTCTCGGTGTCTTTGATCAAAGTTGGCAGTTTGCAATTTGTCCAACTCTTTGATATATAAAGAACAACAACACCTCCACCTGATGCTATACACTCTTCTTAGTTGCCTTTGCGTCATGCAAGGCATATGTAACCCTATCCTTCTTCTCACGTACTTCTGCTTCAGTAACTTTTCCAATCTTTAAAAATAGCCATAACACCATATAGTTTTGTCAATATCTCTTGCAAACCTAATTTGTTCACTTGTCTTCTCTATGGACTTCTTGTCACCAATACCATCAAGGATAATTGTGTCATCTTTAAACACCATGACCTTCTTGCAAGGTCCAAGAATCTCAAGATCTACCTTCTTTAGGTTCACCCCAAGAACCACCAAAGTCAATGACGCAGGATCTCGACATGTCATTTAGCATATAGATCAATCTCTCTAATTGTCCATTTATCTGTAGGTGAAAAGCTGTATTGAAATTGAGTTTAGTACCCAACACTTCTTATAAATTCTTTCAAAGTTAAACACGAATCTAGATCCCTATCAGAATCAACACTTACTAAAATTCTATGAAGTTTCACTGATATATCACTTTGCCATATCTTCTAGTGAAAGGCCAAATTGATATGACAAATAAAATGCATGGACTTGGTCAATCGATCAACAATCATTCATATAGCATTCAAGTCCAATTTGCTCATATCCTCGACAACAGACTTCCAAGTAACAAGTAAAGTTGTCACTTCCAGAAGACTTACGATGCATTTGCTACTACACTTGCCTTACTTGTATTAATGGACGAACAAATCATAATCTTTCAAAAGATCCAACCATCTCCTCTGCCTCATGTTCAATTTTGCTTGAGTAAAAAATATATTTTAAGCTCTTGTGATCCATAAAGACTCAGCGTTTTTCTTTATACAAGTAATACTGCCATGTGATTTCAACTATCTATAAGCATAAGTCCAACTTTACCATTTGCATCACCAAAATTCTGAAATTTCATTTTCCGTCCACTACTACTAAACATTTTCTAATTTCACATCTATTGTTTAGTATTCCCATTTTGCATTACTATCCTCAAATCAATCTACCGAAAATTATTACTTACAATTTGTCATGCCTAAAAAATCACACTACCGAAGTAGTCTAGCATCCAAACACCTCTTCTTATTTTCTTTTATCAATTCCTACATAGTCTCTAATATCTCCGAAGTATCATCAATTAACAAAATACCGTTACGACAATTTTCTTCGGTACCATAAAGTTCATTATCATTTGCCATCACTTGAAATATAATCCGCAAAATATCCAAATAATCAAACATATCACAACCTAAATTTTCACACATTGTTGATTCTCCTTTCAACATTCCATTCACTTTTATTACGTATATAATCCAAGAATATCACATCATCCACTTGAAGATTCGTGCAAATCAATTCTTATTTATTACACAAAAACTTTTGAATACTTTTCCTATCGGTACTAACACCTCGAGAAGAGATTATAGTAACACCCTCCACGCCAACCTTTCTATATGGCCTTAGCAATCAATTCACCAATTTCCCTCTCGCCATTAGTCGATATTGTTCCAACCCGTGCAATCTCCTCTTATGTCTGTGCTCTGCTTTCTAAATTTGTTACCATTACACCAACTACTGGTGAGGCCATATCTCGGGTCTATTGCATTCATCCAGCTACAATTGACTTGCATCACTAAGTGAATATTGCTCGTATGAGGATTGTAGTGCATGTGGATCATTGGTTGCATTTGCAATCTGTTTTACAAGGTTAGGACCTGTCCTTGAACTCTAACACTCTTGTCATAATAACACTATCCTTTGTTACCTTGAGAGCATCAAAGCATTGCTTAGTCACCACATTATGACTCCTCTAGCCCAAAGTGGCCTTCCTAGCAGATTCAAGGTCTTCCACACTATTAAACATCACAGAACACACCTCGATCCCAAACATGTTATGTTCACAAAACATGCCTTGATCCCAAACATGCAGTTTTATTGAGGAGTGTGTCGATTTTTAAAAATCAACACACCCTCGTCCATTATTAAAAATCGACGCACCCCCTTGTCATGTGTTGGGCAAGTGTGAGAGTGAGAAGAAATAACCCTATAAGCATGTACAAAGACAATTCATTCAACGTAGGCATTGCCACATCCCTCACAAGGTTTTGTCCTGGCATAGCAGAAGCTACTACCAAAAGGCCTCATTGGTAGTTAAGACTGGTGCTACACTTTATATAGCACATCACTTCACCTTCTCTAGGCAATGTGAGATTCGGTTCATTTCTGTCCCTTTCGCCATCCTCGAGGCGGAGCCACACTCCCATCCCTCGCAAAACCGGGTCATTACATCATCCGTCGTCATGTGTAAGTGGGTAATACTTGAGGGGGACTATGGTTTTAGGTCACATCGAACCATCTTAGTACTCATGTGCTAATGCGCGACCAAATCTCATTTCTAATTTCCATAACCAGTCATAAGTGCATGTACACGCGTGTGGTCGTCTGAACTACAAAATGAACGTGTGCTTGTTAATCTGTATCCGAACACAGAAATTTCAGGACACCATTTACTTCAGACAAGGAAAAACAGTGTGTGCGTATGTTACATGCAAGAAAGCTTTACCCAAAGTAACTTTTGTTTGTTGGTTTGAGGCATACGACTCATTTGCTTTGAAAAAAATGTGGAACGATGAAGAAGCCTGTCTTGCTAAGCCGCATGCACTGTGCAAAAAAGCTTGGAAAATTATCCATTTGGTCCGAAACTTATTGCACGAATGTGTATTCAGTTCTTAACTTTCCAATTTTGCCAATTTTATCTTAATTTTTTGTGCGAAATTCCAATATAATCTTTCTAATTAATTTTCGTTGAAAACCGTTGACTTGATGGCTCGGTCATCGCCAACCATTTTACGCGGCATACTGTCACATCAGCGATTTTTGGCGAGAATTGATAAGAAAGATTAATAATTTCGTGCGGTTTAAAACTAAAGTGACAAAATTGAAAAGTTTAGAACCGATCGAATAATTTCTTGTAAAAAGTTTGGTTGGTAAAGTTTTGGCAAAATCGTATCCAATAGTGTACGGGAATACGAGGAGGCTCGAGTCTTTTCAAGAGCCATCGGCTTCCTTTCTCGCCCGCTCTTGACCCGAGGAGCTCTTAAATGATCAATTATTTCATTTTTTTTCAAATCACGGGTGGATGTTAACTTAATAGGGTTCCACTATAATTATTAAAAACTTCACATCGATGAGTGCAAATGATGGGAAATGAGCAAAATCATAATGGGACGACAATAGTCCCATAAATCTCTCCTAGTTTTTTATTAAAAAATCTTTCCGGCTAGAATTATCATACAATCTCACAAGTTTCCCAAAACTCGAATTTCAAATCTCTTTATACAGCACCGATTAGACCCAGTTGCCAAATTTATGTCCATCCTCTGAAAAATTTCCTCTCATCCAATACATTCGAAAGTCTAACGTTGCATACAATACCGAGTATTGTATCCAATAACGTTGCATCCAATACATCCAATAGCACCATTCGTCTGCTCGGTGCACAGATACCCGCTCGATCGCCTAATCAAGGAACTATGGTTTTTGGTCCTCCTCGAGTGATTTAAGTACCCATGCACGTCCAACACAACCATTCTTAGAGATCAAGACGCATGTACACATCTGTGGTCGTTCAAACACGACGAAGGAACGCGGGACTTGCCAGTCTCCATCCAGGCTCCAAACATGTCGGACACCAGATGTTTCGGACGAGGAAAGACCGTGTGTACTGCGACAGTGACGAAAGCTTTAGCAATTCAAGAAAGCTTTAGCCCAAGCAAACCATCGTTCGTGGGTTTGAGGCACACATCTTGCTTTTTTTTCATTTTCTTGGTCGGAAAGGCGGACATCTTGCTTTGATTCGCATTAATGGGGAACGATGGAAAAAGCTCGTATTGCGAAGCGACGTGCATTGTGCAACGAGCTTTAGCAACGAAAAGTTTTGGCGAGATCGGTTCATATACTGTAAGGACGTACGAGGAGACCGAGACTTTTCCCCGGTCATCCGCTTCATCTCGCCCCTTTTTCACGCTGCCCGCGGTCACTCACTGATCGTCTTTGTTAAAGGCTCGTCTCGGACGGGATTGATCCACAAGCGTTAAAGCTGCTCGCTTCTTCATATTTGCTCTCTCGATCTCTCGTTTGCTAGGAATTCTCAGACATATTCGTCATCTTCGACGGGAAAGTAAGGATTTAAATGGCTTTAGAGATGGGTGCGGGACTGGCCATGGATTCTACAGAAGGTGCGGAGTCTGGTTCCGGTAGTAAGAAAGACAAGCCCACTGGCCTGACTGGTATCATCTTCTCTTGGTCTCTTCGAGAAATCTTCGATACGAATCTCTACAGGGACAAGGTTCTCATTTCTTAGTCTCTTTCCTTCCTTGTTTCTTCCCTTTTTTTGGGGCTATGTTTGTTGTTTTGATCATGCTTTATTACTATCATCAGTACAAGTGTAATGGGTGTTAGCTTGAAAATGTTCGAAATGATGTTAGGTCCTTGCTCTTTCGCAATGTTTCTCTTGTGAGCCTCGTATGTAAAGTTGGACTGTTGTAAAGTGGGGAAGGACCTTGCCCTCTGTCTGTGTGTGGCGAAGTTATTGGGTGTCCGGGAATATACTTCCCATTTTAATATGCTATACGGTGTCCTATCCGTGAGACATTAATTTGCAAGACGACAGAGTTGCTTGATTTATCGAGTGAAGTTGGTTGGTCATGTTTGATTTTCAATACACCCGTTTTGTAGGTGGAGAGCATCCTGGAGTCATATCAATCAGTTGAGCCATACTTTGCATCTTATATCTTTCCTTTGCTGGAGGAAACACGAGCCAGTCTCTGTTCAAGTATGCAGAATGTATCTAGGCTACCATTCGCGAAAGTCACTGGGTTTGTTGGAGGCAAGAATAATGCTTACAACGTGGAAGTGGACTACTGGAGAAACAGGTCCACTGGTAATGGCAAAGAACCTTACAAAACTTTGCCTGGGGATGTTTTGATGTTAACTAATGCTATGCCAGATTCCATTCCCAGCTTGGAAAGGTTTGCAGGAAGATGGGCATTTGCATTGGTCACTAAAATTCCAAAAGACGAGGATGAGGATGCTCAAACATCAACAAGGTTCAGTGTCAAAGCATCTTTGAACAGTGAAGTGAATGATGAACGCACCTGGGAGTCAATGTATGCAGTTTTCTTGATAAATGCAGTCACTAACAATAGGATATGGAATGTGCTACACACATCTGGGAACTTGAAAGTTGTAAGGGAAGTTCTCTGTACGGATTCAGCGGTAAGGACTTTAATTTTCATACTTATTATCTCCATATGGTATACAGTAAACATATTATTGCAGCAACAAAACTTCATTGATTATAAAAAAAAAAACTCCATTTGGTTTTGAGTTAGCTTGTTATTTCTCCAAATAGTCAAAAGAAGATTGCCCCGAGTCTGGCATTCACATAAATTTCAATGCTGTAGTAGTATGCCCAAGATTTAGAGATAGACCTTGTTTATACATCACAAGATCCTCTGTGCTCAATATTAGTGCAGGTCGTGCAAGGGTAGAACATAATGAGCAATTTTTTCAGAGTTTCTAAGTTTTACTTGGGTTATTTGGGAGTGAATTTTCAAAAGAGTATGTGTTTGTTTGCAGGCTGAGAAAGATTGCAATCTCTGCATTACTCAAAGTCATGACTCTGGGCATGAGAGTCTCGATAAGAACTTGTTTGATAGTCTGAATGAATCCCAGAAAAAAGCTGTCCTGGCGTGTCTTGATACAATCAAGTGTGAACACAGGTCGGCCGTGGAAATGATACAGGGTCCTCCAGGGACAGGGAAGACCAAAACTGTCGCGGCACTGATCTTTACTCTCTTGAAAAGGAAACACAGAACCCTTGTTTGTGCTCCAACAAATGTTGCCATTAAGGAATTGGCGTCTCGTGTTTTGCAGCTGGTGAAACAATCGGTTTTCACAAACTCTCATGGGGAACGCTTGCTCTATAACTTAGGAGACATGCTATGTTTCGGGAACAAGGATCGGATGAAAGTAGATTCAGATATGGAGGAAATATTCTTGGATCATCGCGTTGATTGTGTTGCGCTGTGCTTTTCTGTGCACACTGGTTGGCGGCATTGTCTACCTTCCATGATTGATACTCTCAATGACTGTGTCCACCAATACCACATTTTTCTGGAGAATGAACGCCAGATTATATCAAAGCCTAATGGTAATAATGTTGCAAGCAAATGTAGGAGCGGAAAAAAGGAATCCGAACCTAAATTCAAATCATTTCTGGAATTTTTCAAGCACAGATTCAGGTCAAGTGCAGAGTCTCTCCGCAGATGCTTCTCTATCTTGTGCACCCATATATCCAAAACTTACCTGTTGGAACATAATTTCCGTGATATTGAGTCCCTTCTCATTGCACTTGATTCTTTTGAAATTTCTCTACATAGAGAGAAGTTGGATTCGAGAAAGTTGAAGGAAGCATTTTCATCGGACCCATCTACATTAAAAATGCGCACAGATCCACTATATACATCATTATTGATGAAGAGACATGAATGCCTCTCTCTTTTGCGAACTCTTAATACGTCTCTCAGAGAGCTAAACCTTCCAACATTTACGGGTAAGGAAAAGATAGCTGAGTTCTGTTATCAAGCGGCTTCCTTGATTTTCTGCACTGCCTCTAGCTCATATAAGCTCTACTCCATGGAAATGAAGCCTGTCAGTTTATTGGTGATTGATGAGGCTGCACAGTTGAAAGAATGCGAGTCAATGATTCCGCTAAAACTTCACGGTGTCAGCCACGCAATTTTAGTTGGAGATGAATGTCAGTTGCCCGCAATGGTTGAGAGCAAGGTATGTCATCGCTGAATGTTTGACTAGGAACGTGCACAAGCATACATAAACATGAATTATTTTATGCTTAATTGACCTTTAAGTTTGTGTATATTTTTATTCTATAGCTTTCTAGCAAGGCTGGCTTTGGAAGGAGTCTATTCGAAAGGTTGAGTTCTCTGGGTCATCCAAGGCACCTTCTCAATATCCAGTACAGAATGCATCCTGAGATAAGTCGCTTTCCAACATCCACCTTTTACGAAAACCAAATTCAGAATGGGTCGAATGTTAACTGCAGAAGTTACAGAAAATGTCATTTGCCGTGGCCGATATTTGGCCCGTACTCCTTCATAAATATTTATAATGGAAGAGAAGAAGGTGGGGATGATGGACGTAGCCTTAGAAATTACGTTGAGGTAGGAGTTGTGTTGATGATTTTGAGGAATCTATACGGAGGTACGCCATTAGAGAATTTCGCCAGATTATATCATTTCCTGCGAAATTGTATGAATTAATGCAAAGAACGACTATCATTGCACTTGTTTGGTTATATGTGGATACCCCTTTTGCTTTACTGTCGTAGAGCATAGGCAGGTGGTTGTTTACTGCCGAAGCTGCAAGAGAAGAATATTTCATGTTAGTGTGGTCGTAACTTCTCCCTCGTCTAATTATACTGTCTTGGTTTTTCTGCAGCATGCGAATCTTCAGGCGAAGATCTAAGTGTTGGTGTGATATCTCCATACAGAGCTCAGGTTGCTGCAATACAAAAGAAAATTGGAAGAAGATATGAAAATATCCAAGGCTTTACAGTAAAAGTGAGGTCAGTGGATGGGTTCCAAGGGGGTGAAGAAGACATCATAATAGTATCCACCGTGAGATCAAACCCTCGTGGTTTTATTGGGTTCGTTTCTGATGCTAACAGAACCAATGTCACTATCACCAGGGCAAGGTAGGCTCTTCTATTCCTGCTTAACCGGGGCAATTTGAACTTTGCAGTAAGGAGTTATTTACAAACAATCCCTGCTTTTTGCTGCCTCTATGTAGATACTCTCTTTGGATTTTGGGGAGCGGGAGAACGATGTCAAGAAGTAAATCTGTATGGGAAGCTTTGGTTCATGATGCTAAGAGCCGTGGATGCTTCTTCAGCATTGATGATGTTAAAGCCGCTTTGGATGGGAAGAATAATCAGCTTGATGATCTGGTTGGTGGAAGTAGGGTACTGCTTAAAAATGTGCAGTGGAGGGCAAAGTGCTCTCAGGATGCTAGGAGCCGAGAATGTTCCTCCAGTACTGATGATGTTAAAGCCGCTTTGGATGGCAAGAATAATCAGCTTGATGATCCGGTTGGTGAAAATAGGGTACTACTTACGAATGTGCAGTGGAGGGCAAAGTGCTCTCAGGATGCTAGGAGCCGAGAATGTTCCTCCAGTACTGATGATGTTAAAGCCGCTTTGGATGGGAAGAATAATCAGCTTGATGATCCGGTTGATGAAAGTAGGGTACTTCTTAAAAATGTGCAGCGGAGGGCAAAGTGCTCTCAGGATGCTAGGGGCCGAGAATGTTCCTCCAGTACTGATGATGATAAAGCCACTTTGGATGGGAAGAATAATCAGCTTGATGATCCGGTTGATGAAAGTAGGGTACTACTTAAAAATGTGCAGTGGAGGGCAAAGTGCTCTCAGGATGCTAGGAGCCGAGAATGTTCCTCCAGTACTGATGATGTTAAAGCCGCTTTGGATCGGAAGAGCAATCAGCTTGATGATCTGGTTGATGAAAGTAGGGTACTATTTAAAAATGTGCAGCGGATGGCAAAGTGCTCTCAGGATGCTAGGAGACGAGAATGTTCCTCCAGTACTGATGAAGTTAAAGCCATTTTAAATGGGAAGAAAAAGAATATTCGGCTTGATGATCCGCTCAATGGCAATAGTGTCCAATTTAGAAATGCTCCGTGGAGGGTAAAGAACTTTGCGCTATGGTTTTCTTTGCTATATTTGTCAGTTCAAAATCAACATTCGACTTTTGCTGTATCAATAACAATACTTTTTCTTATCTACTATTCGTCTATGTAGGTTTTCTTCAGCGACGACTTTGTGAAGTCTTTCAGAAAGCTGACGTCACTTAGGACCAAGATGTCAATCATGAACCTCTTATCAAAACTTGCTGGTGGCTGGAGACCTGAGAAGAGCGATGTGGGTTTACTCCCTCAAAGCTGTTCTAATATGGTGAACCAATTCGAGGTGGAAGGTCTCTACATGTTGTGCACTGTCGATATAATAAAGGCACTGAGATCCATCCAGATCCTGAAGATTTGGGATGTACTGCCCTTAATGGATGCGACGAGACTGGTTGAACGTCTCAACAGCGAGTTCAAAGCATATGCAGACGATTTCATTAGTTGCTGCAACGAGAAATGTCTTGAGGGGTAAGTCTCATCTTTTTTTTCCCTAACTTCAGATTGAGGACTTATCTATAGTCATTATGATTCCCTTTCTGTGACAAATAACTGGAAGAACTGCCTTGAATTGATCTTTCCTGAACTACAATCTTATTTGTGCACGGATCTTCGGTTGTGTAGGGATCAAATAGTTCCAAAGACATGGGAGTCTTCCTGTGGTATTGCTCGTTTCCATAGTCCAGATCAAGTTCAAGCAGGGAGCGGTTTCGGGGGAGATTTTTCGAATCCGGGGGCGAGCGAGAGCCTGCTTTCAATGAGATTCCACCCCTCATCATCAGTTGTGGTCAGGCACTTGTATTCGGTGGACCCTGATAGCGAAGCGAATCTTGAATCTGAAGTAACCGAGCTAGATCAAGAGATGAATTCCCGCTTCGGTGGGCTTCATATTTGAGCAAACCCATATTGTTCCCCTCTTCACGAGGAGCTTCTTTTGACAGAATCAGGGAAAAGAGTTGATTGATGATGGTCTATCAGGATTGAAAATACAATTTCTTTACAAGGAATTTCCGTGCCCATGGCGGGTATTATCGAGTAGGCGTGGACCTTCTTCACTATTTGTCTTCTGCTGGTTTTTATGTCTCTATGTATTTGGTGTCATTGCCATGATGTAAAAATTCATCTCCAGACATCCTTAAGGACTAGGATTGCTTTTACACTAAGGATGTTGATTGCTGCGATTGCATGCATGCTATACTTTGTGCGGGTGAAACCCGAAATACCCTTGATCCTCACCAATTCCGAGCACTTTCTCATAAGGATGAAGGGACTTTTGAGATGATTCTTGCAATTTTTTTCCGATTTTAATTTCAATTCCGTGCGCTCTTTTTCCCGTTTCTTATTTGTCTCTAGTTTGTGAATTCGAGTATAAGATTACATACCCAACTCTGTCCAACAGTAACATACACAGCGAAATCGTCATCTAAAACCAGTGGGAATCGGAGATTCGAGATATCCACAATTGGCTCTGCTCCTCTGTCATCTCGTTTACCCTTTGAGGCAAAAACGAACAATAACCGCACAGAGCACGAACAGTAGATGCCATCGTACAATTTACCGGAAGCAACGAAACGAACACCATTTGCACCTCGCCTTTCTCGAACGATCGATGACACGAGAAGCGCAAAGTCATTTTGGTTTCCTTTCGCTGGAACCTCCGGAGCAAGAGATCCGTGGAGCTAGAAGCTGAGCGGAGGAACTCTGAATCACTCTGGTGAGGGCTGGTCTTGCCTGTGCTTGGCGAGGGCCGCGCGGGCGAGGCCAGCCCTTGCCAGTGGCTTTCGAGGGCGGTGTTGCCCGACCCTCTCCGGATATCGCCGATGGCCGGCTATTGCAAGGAAAAATTTTTTATAAAAAAAAGTAAATGACAAAAGTGTCATTGACTAGCCGATGAGGTCAAGTCATTTTTTGAAACTGACATAACTACTTTAGACTCTTATTTGAAATAAGATCCATTTTAAGCCCTTATTTGAAATTTTTCCTTATTTTTATGATCAGTATTTCGTTTTTTAAATCGCTGGGGAATGTTAACTTATTTGGTTCCGCTATTAGGCTCTTGGCTATTGGTGAACTAAGAAGCGGTGAACGTTGACCAGAATCTCAAATGTATTGGAGGCGCAGTCGACTAGAGCACTTCTCAAACTACTTTTTCAGATATTCCATATTGATTAGTGCAAATGATGGGAAATGACTTACACTTTTATCTCGTTATGCTATAAGTAAAATTGTAACTTGACTGATGATATTCCTATAGGTCTTTCGACAATTTTTTGAGTGAAATCTTCTCAGCTAGAATTAATATGTAATCCCAAAAGTCTCTAAAAAATTTAGATTTCAAATCTCTTTTAGTAACAACCAATTAGACGTGATTCCGAAAATTACTTGAACCCTCTCAATATTTCCTTTCATTTGAAAGTTCGATCTTATGTACAATGCTCAACATCTATTATGGAGCGTGTAAAGGGGCCAAAAAGCCCGAACAACTATACGATAGTACTCTTCGGCGCACGAATACCCACTTGATCGCCGAAAGGCTAAAACGTGAGGGACTGATTTTACCAAAGGTTCGAATCCTATTAAGTGCAAATATTTGTCTCGCAAATCAAGTTGGCCAACCAATCCGCACAAACATGTACTACTGTCCCTATAAACATATGTACAAAGAAAATTTATCCGTCGTCACGTGCAAGTGTGAAAAAGTAAGGGGGACTATGGCTTTGGGTCCTCATTGAATAATCTTAGTACTCGTGTGCTAATCGCGACCGGAACTCATTTCTAGTTTTCATAACCAGTCATGAGATCAAGGCGTATGTACACATGTGTGGTCATTTGAAATAGAAATGCTTGTTAATCTTAATCCAAATTCCTAACATTCATAACCCTAATTACTTCAGGCCAGGAAAAACAGCGTGTGTGTTTATGGTACATGCAAGAAACCTCAGCATGCAGGAAAGCTTTACCGAAAGTAACTTTTCTTTGTTGGTCTAAGGCACATAGCTACTTTGCTATGGGAAAAGCGCGGAACCATGAAGTAGCTTGTCTTGCAAAGCCACATGCATTGTGCAAAAAATTTAGGAAAATTACCTAATCAATCTTAATCATGTTGCACAGATGTTAATTCAGTCCAAAACTTTTTAATGTTGTCAATTCAATACTAAATTTTTGCGCAAAACTCCAATATAATCCTTTTAGTAAATTTTAATCGAAAGGATTGCATTGAAATTTTACGCGACACTACATTGATAACATTTGCAAAATTTAGAAATAAAATGATATTCGTATAATAAATTTAATTAAGATGGAGTGAGTAATTTTTTTCTTGTAAAGTTTTGGCGAAATCGGATTGTTGGGGAATACGAGGAGACTCTAGAAGACTTTTCAAGTGCCATGGTCTTCCTTTTCTCGCCCCTCTTACTTGACCCGACGTCTCAAATAACCATTGTTTCATTTTTCAAATCCCCACTGATCGTTGACTCAGAGGGCTCCCGCTGTACGGCTCTTGGCCTTTAGCGGACTAGAAAGGAACAATGTTGAAATACATTGGAAGGCGGTGCGGTTGGAAGAGAACGATGGACGCGTTAGGTTCGCCCACTTTCTTTTTCTCCAACCCCACAAAAACTCCTCGGAATGTACTGAGAATTAAAACAGAACGATCATTCAGAAAACAGAAAAAATAGATGATGCATGAATTTATCCAGGTTCACCCTTGAATAGGCTAAATCCTGTAAAGAGATTTCACTATATTTTCTGTTTGCAGCCACTCAGCTCGTTATAATGATTAGAAAAATGAACAAAATATATATGTACCATAAACAGGTCAAAAACCTAAACCTATATGAAATATCTTAATCTCGCACTATACATGCCAGTTTAAATAAAAGCCCAAATCAGTTAAGGTTTCGGGGATGTTGCTCCCGCCCGCTCACCGGCGAGCGAGATAGCTGTCCACTGACCGGGCAGCGGAATCCTCGTCGGGGGGCACTGCCTCCGAACCCCCGCTTGATGACCGAGTAGCGGGGCACCCGTGTCGGGAGCGCTGCCCTCAAACCCCCGCATTCCACACGCAGAGGTAACATGTCATTGGATAACACTTCAATTTCCCTAAACTCACATGGGCATACCCGGTATGAGAAACAAGGGTCCCTGAAGTATTCGCCAACTCCAACAAAAACAACTATTTCTTTTTCAAAAATTCAACATTGATGAGCGCAAATGATGGGAAACGAATTGTGTTTCTTTCTTATTTGGTCAGATTTACCTCACCAATGACGGATGTTTACATCTTAATAGACTACAATGCCTTATTTAACGATCTAACGGCTGGTCTACCTAACCATCTCCTATCCCTCCCAAAATATTTTTTCTTCCAATGGGAGAGTAGGAATATCCCTTTTTGGTGTTTTACATCCCTCAAAGTCTACGAGAGAGACATTAGAGATGAGGTCTTTTAAGGACCGGCTTAGGTCCAAATATCATTATACTATAGCCAATATAATCAAAATCGTAATGTGCAAGACAGCTGTACTATAATCAAAATTGTAACGTGAAAAACAGTAATCTCTTGTAATTTTTTTATTGAAAATCTTACCAGCGAGAATGACTATATAACCCCACAAGTCTCGAGAAAAATCGAAATTCAAATCTCTCTATGTAACACCCATTAGACCTGGTTGCCAAAAATTATCTGGGCACTCTAAAAAATTCGCTTTCATTCAATACATTCAAAAGTTTAATTTTACATACGATACCGAGTATTTATTTTGGAGTGTTTAAAGACAGCCGAAAGGCCCAGATAACCATACACAACAATAATCTTCACCGGTTCGATGCACGAACACCCCCTCGGTCGCCTAATTAAGGAGGCAATTATTTTGGGTCCCTCTCGAGGGATTTCAGTACTCATGTACGTCAAACACAACCCATTCTTTAATATCCGGACGCGTGTACGCACCTGTGGTCATTCAACGCGGTCTCTCAATCCAAGCTCCAAACATGTCGGACACCACACGTTCTAGACGAGGAAAGACAGTGTGTACGTTAACAGTGATGAAAGCTTAGCATGCAAGAAAGCTTTGACCCAAGCAAACCATTGTTCGTAGGTTTGAGGCGTGCATCTTACCTTTTTCGTTCTTCTTGGGTCGGAAAGGCATACATCTTGCTTTGATTCGGAGTTAGTGGGGGACCATGGGAAGAGCCCGCGTTGCAACGCGAAGCCACACGCATCGTGAGAAAAAAGCTTAGCATATAAAGTTTTGGTAAAATGGGATCAAATACTGTACGGCAGTCGAGGAGACCGAGACTTTTCACGAGTCATCATCAGCTTCATTTCTCTCCCCCACTTTTCACACCGCCCGCGGTCGCTCGCGGATCCTCTCTTTTAAATGCTCGTCTCGGACGCGATTGATTCACAGGTGCTAAAAAGCTGCTCGTTTCTTCATTCTCTCAATCACTCGTTTCTTGAAATTCGCAGACACATTCGTCCTCTTCGACGGGAAAGTAAGAGGGTGTGGGACTGTCCATGGACTCTAGAAAAGGTGCGAAGGCTGGTTCGAAAGGCAAGCCCGGTAACCTGATTGATATTTTCTTCTCTTGGTCTCTTCAAGAAATCTTCAATATCAATCTCTACGGGGACAAGGTTCTCTTTTCTTAGTCTCTTTCCTTTCTTTTTTTCCCTGTTTTTTGGGCTATGTTTGTTGTCCTGATCATGCTTCCGTAGTACTATCATCAGTATAAGTTTAATGCATATTAGCTCGAAAATGTTCTGAATGATGTTAGTTCCTTTCTCGTTTGCAATCTTTCGTTTGTGAGCCTTGCCATGTGAAGCTGGACTGTTGTATAGTGGGGAAGGACCTTGCTCTCTGTCTCTATGAGGCGAAGTTATTAGGTGTTGGGGGGAATATTTGCTCTTTTAATATGCTAGATGATGTCCTATCTGTGATATGACAGAAGACAGAGTCGCTCAATCTATCGAATGAAGTTGGATGGTCATGTTTGATTTTCAATACACCGGTTTTGTAGGTGGAGACCATCCCGGAGTCATTTCAATCAGTTGAGCAATACCTTGCTTCTTATACCTTTCCTTTGCTTGAGGAAACACGAGCCAGTCTCTGTTCAAGTATGCAGGATGTATCTAAGCTGCCTTTCGCGAAAGTCACTAGGTTTGTTAAAGGCAAGAAGAATGCTTACCATGTGGAAGTGGATTACTGGAGAAACAGGTCCTCTGACCGTGGCAAGGAACCTTACAAAACTTTGCCTGGGGATGTTTTGATGTTAACTAATGCTAAACCGGATACCATTCCCAGCTTAGAAATGTTTGCAGGAAGATGGGCATTTGCATCGGTTGCTGAAATTGCAGGAGATGCTGACGGAAATGCTCAAACAGCAACAAAGTTCAGAGTCGAGGCATCTTTGGACAATGAAGTGAATGATGATCGTACCTGGGACTCAATGTATGCAGTTTTTTTGATAAATGCAGTCACGAACAATAGGATATGGAATGTGCTACACAGATTTGGGAACTCGAAAGTTGTAAGGGAAGTTCTCTGTACGGATTCAGCGGTAAGGACTTTGTTTTTCATACTTATTATCTCCATACGGTCTACGGTAAACATAGTATTGCAGCAACAAAACTTCATTGATTATAAAAAAAAAGCGCCATTCTCATTCAAGTTAGCTTGTTATTTCTCCAAACATAGTATTGCCCCGAGTCTCGCATTCACATAAATTTCAATGCCGCAATAGTATGACCAAGATTTAGAGATAGACCTTGTTTATACATCTGAAGATCCTTTGTGCTCAATATTAGTGCAGGTTGTGCTAGGATAGAACATAATCAACAAATTTTTCACAGTTTCAAAGTTTTACTTAGGTTATTTGGGAGTGAATTTTCAAAAGAGTATGTGTTTGTTTGCAGGGTGAGAAAGATTGCAATCTCTGCATTGCTCAAAGTCATGACTCTGGGCATGAGAGTCTCGATAAGAACTTGTTTGGTAGTCTGAATAAATCCCAGACAAAAGCTGTTCTATCTTGTCTTGATACAATCAAGTGTGAACACAGGTCGGCTGTGGAAATGATACGGGGTCCTCCAGGGACAGGGAAGACCAAAACTGTCGCGGCACTGCTCTTTACTCTCTTGAAAAGGAAACACAGAACCCTTGTTTGTGCTCCAACAAATGTTGCCATCAAGGAATTGGCGTCTCGTGTTTTGCAGCTGGTGAAACAATCGGTTTCCACAAACTGTCATGGGGAACGCTTGCTCTATAACGTAGGAGACATGCTATGTTTCGGGAACAAGGATCGGATGAAAGTAGATTCAGATATGGAGGAAATATTCTTGCATCATCGCGTTGATTGTGTTTTGCAGTGCTTTTCCGTACAAACTGGTTGGCAGCATTGTCTACCTTCCATGATTGATACTCTCAATGACTGTGTCCGCCAATACCACATTTTTCTGGAGGATGAACGCCAGATTATATCAAAGCCTAATGGTAATGATGTTGCAAGCAAACGTGGGAGTGGCAAAAAGGAATCCAAACCTAAATTTAAATCATTTCTGGAATTTTTCAAGCACAGATTCAAGTCAAGTGCAGATTCTCTTCGAAGATGCCTCTCTATCATGTACACCCATATATCCAGAAGTTACCTTTTGGATCATAATTTCCGGTATATTGAGTCCCTTCTCATCTTACTTGATTCTTTTGAAGTTTCACTATGTAGAGAGAAGTTGGATTCTAGAAAGTTGGAGGAAGCATTTTCAATGGACCCATCTTCATTAAAAACTCTCACAGATCCACTATATACAGCATTATTGATGAAGAGACATGAATGCCTCTCTGTTTTGCGGACTCTTAATACATCTCTTGGAAGGCTAAACCTTGCAAAATTTACGTGTAAGAGCAAGATAGCTGAGTCCTGTTATCAAGCGGCTTCCTTGATTTTCTGCACTGCCTCCAGCTCATATAAGCTCTACTCCATGGAAATGAAGCCTGTCAGTTTATTGGTGATTGATGAGGCTGCGCAGTTGAAAGAATGCGAGTCAATGATCCCACTACAAGTTCGCGGTGTCAGGCATGCAATTTTAGTTGGAGATGAATGTCAGTTGCCTGCAATGGTTGAGAGCAAGGTATGTCATCGCTGAATATTGGACTAGCAACGTGCACAATCATACATAAACATGATGATTTTATGCTTAATTGACCTTTACGTTTGTGCATGTTTTTATTTCTATAGCTTTCTAGCGAGGCTGGCCTTGGAAGGAGTCTATTCGAAAGGCTGGGTTCTCTGGGTCGTCCGAGGCACCTACTCAATATCCAGTACAGAATGCATCCTGCAATAAGTCGCTTTCCAACATCAACCTTTTATAAAAATCAAATTCAAGATGGGCCGAATGTTACCAGCAAAAGCTACGAAAAATGTCATTTGCCGTGGCCAATGTTTGGCCCATACTCCTTCATAAATATTTCCAATGGAAGCGAAGAAGGTGGGGATGATGGACATAGCCTTAGAAACCATGTTGAGGTAGGAGTCATCTCGATGATTTTGAGGAATCTATGCGGAGGTAAGCCATGAAAGAATTTCACCAGATTATTTCATTTTCTGCCAAATGGTATGAATTAATGCAAATAACTACTGTGTCTTTGCACATGTTTGGTTATAGATGTGGATGCACCATTTGCTATACTGTTTTAGAGCACGGGTGGGCAGTTGTTGACTGCAGAAGCCGCAAGAGAAAAATATTTCTGCTCAATCTTACTATGAAGTCCATTTAGTTTCTTGGGATGTTGGGAGAGATTTGCATAGCTTTAAATGCTTTTTGACACTAGAGATGACGTGCGTTCTTGTCATTTAGATTATTAACTGAGCCTTACAGGACACATCAGACAGTAATCGGAGGTGTACAGAACACTTTCACGTTAGTGTGTTCGTAACTTCTCCCTCATCTAATTATATCGTCTTGGTTTTTCTGCAGCATGCAAATCTTCAGGCGAAGATCTAAGTGTTGGCGTGATATCGCCGTACAGTGCTCAGGTTGCTGCAATACAAAAGAATATTGGAAAAAGATATGAAAATATCAAAGGCTTTACAGCGAAAGTGAGGTCAGTGGATGGGTTTCAAGGGGGTGAAGAAGACATCATAATAGTATCCACCGTGAGATCAAACCCTCGTGGTTTTATTGGATTCGTTTCTGATACTAAGAGAACCAATGTCACTATCACCAGGGCAAGGTAGTCTCTTCTATTCCTTCTTAACCGGGGCAATTTGAATTTTGCCGTAAGATGTCATATACCAACAATCCCTGCTTTTTGCTGCCTCTATGTAGATACTCTCTTTGGATTTTGGGAAACGAGAGAACGCTGACGAGAAGTAAATCTGTATGGGGAGCATTGGTTCGTGATGCTAAGAGCCGTGGATGTTTCTTCAGCATAGATGGTGTTAAAGCCGCTTTGGATGGGAAGAATAATCAGCTTGATGATCCAGTCGATCGTAGTACTGTACTATCTAGAAATGGGCGGTGGAGGGCCAAGTGCTCTATTGATGCTAAGAGCCGACAATGTTCCTCCAGTACTGATGAAGTTAAAGCCATTTTGGATGGGAAGAATATTCAGCTTGATGATCCAGTCGATGGAAGTAGTCTGCTATCTAGAAATGCGTGGGCGAGGGCCGAGTGCTTTAGTGATGCTAAGAGCCAACAATGCTTCTCCAGTACTGATGAAGTTAAAGCCATTTTGGATGGGAAGAATAATCAGCTTGATGATCCAGTCGATGGAAGTAGTGTACTATCTAGAAATGCGTGGGCAATGGCCGAGTGCTTTAGTGATGCTAAGAGCCAACAATGCTCCTCCAGTACGGATGAAGTTAAAGCCATTTTGGATGGGAAGAATAATCAGCTTGATGATCCGGTCGATGGAAGTAGTGTACTATCTAGAAATGCGTGGGCGATGGCCGAGTGCTTTAGTGATGCTAAGAGCCAACAATGCTCCTCCAGTACGGATGAAGTTAAAGCCATTTTGGATGGGAAGAATAATCAACTTGCTGATCTAGTCGATGGAAGTAGTGTACTATCTAGAAATGCATGGGCAATGGCCGAGTGCTTTAGTGATGCTAAGAGCCAACAATGCTCCTCCAGTACGGATGAAGTTAAAGCCATTTTGGATGGGAAGAATAATCAGCTTGATGATCCGGTCGATGGAAGTAGTGTACTATCTAGAAATGCATGGGCGATGGCCGAGTGCTTTAGTGATCCTATGAGCCAACAATGCTCCTCCAGTACTGATGAAGTTAAAGCCATTTTGGATGGGAAGAATAACCAGCTTGATGATCCGGTCGATGGAAATAGTGTACTGTCTAGAAATGCGTGGGCGATGGCCGAGTGCTTTAGTGATGCTAAGAGCCAGCAATGTTCCTCCAGTACTGATGAAGTTAAAGCCATTTTGGATGGGAAGAATAATCAGCTTGTTAATCCGGTCGATGGAAGTTGTCTACTATCTAGAAATGCGTGGGCGAGGGCCAGGTGCATTAGTGATGCTAAGAGCCAACAATGTACCTCCAGTACTGATAGAGTTAAAGCCATTTTGGATGGGAAGAAAGAGAATATTCGGCTTGATGATCCGCTTGGTGGAAATAGTGGCGTATTTAGAAATGCTCGGTGGAGGGTAAAGCACTTTGCAGATGGTTTCCTTTTCTTTGAAAATGGACATTCGGGTTTTGCAGAATCAATGACGTTACGTTTTCTTGTCAACTATTTTGTCTACGCAGGTTTTCTTCGGGGACAACTTTGTGAAGTCTTTCAGAAAGCTGACGTCACATAGGACCAAGATGTCAATCATGAACCTCATATCAAAACTTACCAGTGGCTGGAGACCTAAGAAGAGCGATGTGGGTTTACTCCCTAAAAGCTCTTCTCCTATGGTGAAGCAATTCGAGGTTGAAGGTCTCTACGTGCTGTGCACTGTCGATATACTAAAGGAACTTAGATACATTCAAATCTTGAAGATTTGGGATGTATTGCCCTTAAGGGATGCGATGATAGTGGTGGAACATCTCGACAGCGAGTTCAAAGCATATTCAGATGATGTCATTAGTCGCTGCAACGAGAAATGTCTTGAGGGGTAAGTCTCATATTTTTTTACTAACTTTTCATCGAAGGCTTATCAATAGTCTGTAAAAATCACTTCTCTGGATAAATGACCGCAAGAGCTGACTTGAATTGATGTTTTTCGTACTACCATCTTTTATGAGCACATATCTTCTGTTGTATAGGGATCGGGAAGTTCCAAAGACATGGGATTGTCCTCATGGCATTGCTTGTTTCCGTAGTCCGGGTCATGTTCAAGCTGGAAGCAGTTTCGGCACCAATACTTCAAATCTGGGAGGGAGAGAGAGCCTGCTTTCGATGAGATTCCACCCCTCATCATCAGGTGTAGTCAGTAACTTGTTATTGGAGGACCACGATAACGAATTGAATCTCCCATCTGAAGTAACCGAGCTAGATCAAGAGAAGAACTCCCTGCGCTTGTTATCGGAGGACCACGATAGCGAATTGAATCATGCATCTGAAGTAACCGAGCTAGATCGAGAGAAGAATTCCGTGACATCTCTCTTCAGTGGGCTTCTGAGTTCCCTCTTCAGAAGGTTTTGTATTTGAGTCACACATGCCGTTCCTTCTTCACAGGGAGCTTTTGACAGAATCAGAGGGGAAGGAGTTGATCGATGCTTGTATCAGGAAGGAAAATGCCATTTCTTTGCAAGGAACTTTTCGTTCGGCCGGAATTTCTGTGCCCATGCCGGGTATCTTCGAGTGGGCATGGAACTTGTCAACTATGTATCTTCTGCTGGTTTTTTGTTTGTGTATAGTTGGTTGATTAATTCGCACAGAAGTTTAGATCAGGTGTCCACAGCTACGAAGTGAAAATTCGTCTCCAGACATGACTGAGATTGCCTTTATACTTGGGATGTCGCTTTCTGTCTTTGCATGCTATACTTTGTGCAGGGTCGCGCACGAGAATGTGTATAACTTTCTTTGATAATTTTTGCGTTATAATGACACAAAACGAATGATTTTTGCTATGGGGACGAGGTGAGAGGTGACGTGGCCGATGTGAGCCTTGATCCTCACCATTACAAGTTCCAGTTCAGCATTCGTTAAAACGAATGGTAGATGTGAGCATTTCTTGTGATTCTCTTTTCAGCTCATTTTCTGTTCTCGGCTTCGTAGGGACTTTAAGGGCACGAATGAAAACATTTCTTTTTTCCGACCCTATTTCTGGTTAAAAATTAAAAAATCTATTTCTCTTTTCCGAATAAGTTTATGAGCAAAAAAGTACTGTTTGATAATAACACAAAATTTTTATTCTTGAAATAGCAATTCGTTTGATAACGACACAAAATTTATATTTCCACTTGCTAGTGAGCGGTGGAAGCGGCGGGCAGCTAGCGAGTAGCGGCAGCAACGGGCGATGGTGGTGGGCGGCGGCCGATGAGCAGTTGTGGCGGCGGTAGGCGGTTAGCTGGTGGGCGACAGTGACGAATGGCCGGCTGGCGAGCAGCGGCAGATGGCTGGCGGCTAGTGGCGAGTGGGAGGTGGTGAGTGGCGAGGGTGAACAGTAAAATAGAGTTGTTATTTTTATTTCTGTTTCAGAAATAGAAAAATAAAAAATTTAACTTCTCATTTCTGTTTCAAATCTGTTCATGGGCCAAAATTTGTGTCATAAATAAAAAATATGAAATTATTTTACCAAAAGGATTTCTGTTCTAAATTTATTTTCGGAAACAAAAAAATAGAAAAATAAAATAGTTATTATTCCTGCCTAAAAAGATAGATTCTTACATTTTTCTCGATTTTGATTTCAATCCCTTTGCACTGTTTTTTCTTTCTTGTATCTTCTTGTCTCTAGCGTGTGAATTCAAATATAAGAGTACACATCCATCTTTGAAGTCTGCCATTTTGTTTGGCAACATTTATCCCAACCTCTAGCTTAAATAAACCCCACAGAGTTTACCTACAGGATGGCAATCACGGCTTCTATTATTCCTTTAAAGGTTAATACCAAGAAAAACTCTAAATTGATGTATTTATGATAAATTTATCCTAAATAACCCCAAAATAGTACATCTGTGATAAATTTACCTCATGTTAGTTTTTATTAAATTTTACTAACAAATCGTTGAGTTGGATGACACATGACAAGGTATATCAATTTGAGGTTTTACCTCTGCATTTGTCACAGGTTTATCAATTTGTAATTTTTTACGGTATTAATCCAATTTAATGAAGGGTAAATTTGTCACAAATGTACCAGTTTGGGATTTTTTGTGATTAAAAAATTAGCTGGGGGTAAATTTATAACAAGTGTACTAGTTTGGAATTTGGTATTAACCCTTCCTTTAAATTGATCGATTTACTATTTATGGAACATATTCCAAATATGATTGCTCAACCAACCCTTTTATTTACAACATTAAAGTCCAATTCCAAATTAGTTTTCCGCTATGAGGAGGGGCGAGGAGTCGATGCCTAAAATGTTCATTTTTTTAAAAATTTTAGAGTTGGTGTGAATTTTTAGAGTCGCTCCATCATACGTAGACGACTAAGGCCATCCGTGGCTCCTTCCATCTTCCATGATGGAGGAACCCTCTTCATTGGAGAGAGAGTGACGGGGGAATAGAAAAAATGTATGGTACGGATACCAAATTGTCAATTCAATTAAACTTTTCAATTTTTAACAATTGAGTTCTAAATCTTTTGATATTAGCAATTTCGAAAAAATTGTCCAAAAAATCCTAAACCTATTTAATTTGCCCACGTGTTTTTCCATTTCAGCAATCTGGTCTTCCAAATAATGATGGAAATATATTTACCCGATTACATCTACTGCCAATTCAGTTTTAAACTTTTCAAGTTTACTAATTAAGTTATAAACATTTTCACCTCTTACCAATTGAGTCAATTCGGTTAATTTTGATTAGAAATTGCTAACGTGGACGTTGGGTGGCCATGTGACACTGATGTGGACATTTTTTAATAATATTTTAATAATTTTCTGAAATTTTTATGGTTTTTTTCTTTTTTTTTGGTTTTAGAGTTAGGGCTAGCAAGGGTGGTTGGCCGATCCTCGTCGGCCATAGGCAAGGGCTACGACGCCCTCACCAGATCAAGCTAAGTGAGGGCTTGGTGGCCACCAAGCGCACATCATCGTCACGTGTCTCAAGAAAGTAATAAAATAAGACATATCGTCATTTCCGTTAGCCTAGTTGGACAGAGTTAACCTTTAGGACTCAATTAAATCAATTTGCTAAGTTTTAGGACTTGATTGCACTTTTTATAAGTTTTAAAACTCAATTGTACTTTCATGATAAGTTTTGGTTTCCCCTCGCTGGAACCTTCGAAGCAAGATATCCACGGAGCTAGAAGCTGAGTGGAGGAGCTCTGAATCACTCGCAAATCCTAAGATGAATCACTCTAGTGAGGGCCGGCCTTGCCTATGGCTGGCGAGGGTCGCACGCCTGTGGCTTTCGAGGTCAGCGTTGCCCAGCCCTCTCCGGATAGCTCCGATGGTTGGCGATTGCAAGGAAATAAAATGGACCAGAAAAAAAGGAAAAAAATTTTAAAAAAAAGTAAAGAACAAAAGTGCTCTTGACCAGTCGGTGGGGTCAGGCCATTATTTGAAACATACATGGCTACTTCAAACCTTTATTTAAAATAAGATCCATTTTAATCTCTTATTTGAAATTTATCCTTATTAGTATGAATTGTATTTCGTTTTTTAAATAGCAAGTTCATTTGGTTCCAGTATTAGGCTCTTGGCTCTTGGTGAACCAACAAGTGGTGAACGTTGAACAGAATCTCAAATATATTGGAGGTGCAATTGACTAGAGCACTTTTTCAAACTATTTCTTTTTCAAAAATTCCAAATTGATAAGTGCAAATGATGGGAAATGAACGATGCTTTTATCTCGTTATACTATAAGCAAAATTGTAACTCGACTGATAATAGTCCCATAGATTTTTCGTAATTTTTTGAGTAAAATATTCTCAGCTAGAATTACTATGTAATCCCACAAGTCTCCAAAAACTTGGATTTCAAATTTCTCTATGTAACAATCATTAGGCGCCGATTGCCAAATCAAAATATCATTTCATTCAAATATATTTGAAAGTTCAATCTTATTCTGCAGTATGTAAAGGGGCCAAAAAACCCCAAACAACAATACAATAGTACCATTCGGCGCACGAATACCCACTTGATCTCCTAAAGGCTAAAACTTGAGGAACTAATTCTACCAAAGCTTGGTTTCCCATTAGTGCAAATATATTTTCTGGCAAAGCAAGTTGGCTAACCAATCGACACAAACATGTACTACCGTCCCTATAAACATGTACAAAGACAATTTATCTGTCGTCGTCATGTGCGAGTGGGAAATAATTAAGGGGGGCTATGGTTTGAGGTCCTCATCAAATAAGCTTAGTACTTGTGTACTAATCGCGAACCAAATCTCATTTCTAATTTTCATAACCACTCATGAGATCGAGGCGCATGTACACACGTGTGGTCATTTGAAATAGAAAGGCTTGTTAATCTTAATCCAAACTCCAAACATCCATGACACCGATTTCTTCAGATAAGGAAAAACAGTGTGTGTGTGTGTGTGTGTGTGTGTGGTACATGCAAGAAACCTCAGCATTCAGGAAAGCTTTGCCCAAAGTAACTTTTCTTTGTTGGTCTGAGGCATACGGCTAGTTCGCTTTGAAAAAAGTGCGGAACAATTAAATAGCCTGTCTTGCAAAGCCACATGCATCGTGCAAAAAATTGAAAAAATTTCTCATTCAATCTTAAATCTGTTACGCGCGTCTCAATTCAATCCCAAATTTTTTAATTTTATCAATTGCGATATATTCACTAAAAATTCTAAAACTTATCAAATTAATTCAATCGAGTCCTAAAATTAACATCGTCTAATTTAATAATGAAAAATGCTGATGTATCTTATTTTATTAATTGTCTTGAAACACATGACGTCCAGCAAGCGCCACGTCAAAAAAAGTTAAAAAAAAATGTAAATTAAATTAGAAAAAGCTAAAAGAAAAGAAAAAAAACCTAGAACCAGCGACTGCGGTGATGGCCAAGCCCTCGCCGGTGGCCATGGCCATAGCTGCCTAGAAGGATCGGCGAAGGTCGCTTGGGCTTTCTCGAAGCCCAACGATTCTCGTCGGCCTCAAATGAGGGCCTGCAGCCCCCGATTTGGGGGAGGGTGCGACCCTCGCCCCAGATCTGAGCAAGGGTCGCTGACCCTCGCTCGGGGGTCGCCGACCCTCGCCTGGGGTGGTCGACTTTGGGTGAGACCTCGTCGGTCCTCGCCAGCCCCAGGCAAGGGCCGGCTACCCTCACTCAAATCTGGGGCAAGGGTTGTGCCCTCCCCCAGATCAGGGGTTGCATGCCGTCGCCAAGGACCGGTGGGGCCTCGTCTGGGGCCGGCGAGAGTCATCGGGCTTTGGGAAGGCCCAGGCAACCTCCACTAGCCCTTCTCGGCGGTTGTGGTGGCGACCACTGACGAGGGCTTAGCCATCGCCATAGCTGGTGGTTGGGGGCCTTCTTCTTCTTTTTTTTCTTTTTTAAATTTTTATAGCTTTTTTCTAATTTAATTTTTATTTTTATTTTTGCTCACGTGGTGCTTGTTGGACGCCACATCATTGCCATGTCTCTCAAGAAAAGTAATAAAATATTACACGTCAGCATTTTCTGTTAGTAAATTAGATGGTGTTAACTTTATAACTTGATTGAACCAATTTGACAAGTTTTAGGATTCGATTGCACCTTTTACTTAGGTCTCAATTGCATTTTTATGATAAGTTTTAAGACTTCCAGTGTACATGTTCATTATCAATTTAATCATAAACTTTTGAACGAAATTCTAGTGCGGTCCTTTGGGTGAATTTTCTTTGAAAATTGCTGACATGATGATCCGGTCATTGTCCGATGTCCCATGCGACACATCGTTATGTTAACGATTTTCGGCAAAAATTGCCTGCAGGAATTGTATTGAAATTTCGCATAAAAGTTTAGGACTAAACCGACAAAATTGGAAAGTCTAGGATTGAAGTGGCATTCGTACAACGGATTTAGGATCGATTGGCTAATTTTCCTCTATAAGCTTGGCAAGTAAAGTTTTGGTGAAATCAGATCAAATAATGTTCCGGAAGGATTGCATTCACGCAAAACTTTTTGATTAAATTAAAAAAAATTAAAAAATTTAGGATTGAAATAATATTCGTATAATAGATTTAAGATTGATTGGACGATTTTTTTTTATGTAAGCTTGACATGTAAAGTTTTGACGAAATTGGATCAAATAGTGTTCGGGGAATACGAGGAGCCTCGAGAAGACTTTTCAAGATCCATCGTCTTCCTTTTCTCGCCCCTCCTACTTGACCCGGAGGTCTCAGATGATCGTTTGTTTCAATTTTCAAATCCCGAGTGGTTGTTGACTCATGGGGCTCCCACCGTACGGCTCTTGGCCTTTAGCGGACTAGAAAGGTGACTGTTGAAGAACAATGTTGAAATCCATCGGAAGTTGCGGTTGGAAGAGAACGATGCACACTTTAGGTGTTGGCTCCCCACCATGCGTAGGGTAAACCAGAGCACTCCTCACACACTTTCTTTTTCTCCTACCCCCCAGAAAAAAACTATTTCTTTTTCAAAAATTCAACATTGATGCGCGCAAATGATGGGAACCGAATTATATTTCTATCTTGTTTGGTCAGATTCACCTCACGAAAGATGGATGTTTTCATCTGAATAAGCTATAACGATCCGACGGCCAGTCTACCTAATCATCCCGTCCCTCTCAAAATATTTTTTCTTCCAATGAGAGGACAAGAATATCTCCTTTCGGTGTTTTACATCCCTAAAAGTCTAAGGGAGAGACATTAGAGATGGCGCCTTTTAAGGACCGGCTCGGGTCCAAATCTCGTTATACTATAGCCAATATAACCAAAATTGTAACGTGAAAGACAGCTATACTATAATCAAAGTTGTAATGTGAAAAACAGTAATCTCTTGTAATTTTTTATTGAAAATCTTACTAGCTAGAATGACTATATAACCCCACAAGTCTCGAGAAAAATCGAACTTCAAATCTCTCTATGTAACACCCATTAGACCCAGTTGCCAAAAATTATCCGGGCACTCTAAAAAATTCACTTTCATTCAATACATTCGAAAAGTTAATCTTACATGCCACACCGAGTATTTATTTTGGAGTGTTTCAAGACGGCCGAAAAGCCCAGATAACCATATACAACAATAATCTTCACCGGTTCGATGCACGAACACCCCCTCGATCGCCTAATTAAGAAGGCAATAATTTTGGGTCCCTCTCGAGCGATTTCAGTACTCATGTACGTCAAACATAACCCATTCTTTAATATCCAGACACGTGTACGCACCTGTGGTCATTCAAATTAGAAGAAGCAACGCGGGTCTCTCAATCCAAGCTCCAAACATGTCCGACAGTGTGTACGTTAACAGTGATGAAAGCTTAGCATGCAAGAAAGCTCTAACCCAAGCAAACCATTGTTCGTAGGTTTGAGGCGTGCATCTTACCTCTTTCATTCTTCTTGGGTCGGAAAGGCATACATCTTGCTTTGATTCGAAGTAAGTGGGGAACCATGGGAAAAGCCCGCATTTCATTGCGAAGCCACGTGCATCGTGAGAAAAAAGCTTAGCATGTAAAGTTCTGGTGAAATGGGATCAAATACTGTACGGAAGTCGAGGAGACCAAGACTTTTCACGAGTCATCATCAGTTTCATTTCTCTCCCCCACTTTTCACACCGCCCGCGGTCGCTCGCCGATCCTCTCTTTTAAATGCTCGTCTCGGACGGGATTGATTCACAGGTGTTAAAAAGCTGCTCGTTTCTTCATACTTGCTCTCTCAATCACTCGTTGCTTGAAATTCTCAGACACATTCGTCCTCTTCGACGGGAAAGTAAGAGGGTGTGGGACTGGCCATGGACTCTAGAAAAGGTGCGAAGGCTGGTTCGAAAGGCAAGCCCAGTGACCTGATTGATATTGTCTTCTCTTGGTCTCTTCAAGAAATCTTCAATATCAATCTCTACGGGGACAAGGTTCGCTTTTCTTAGTCTCTTTCCTTTCTTTTTTTCCCCTGTTTTTTGGGCTATGTTTGTTGTCCTGATCATGCTTCCGTAGTACTATCATCAGTATAAGTTTAATGCATATTAACCCGAAAATGTTCTGAATGTTGTTAGTTCCTTGCTCGTTTGCAATGTTTCGTTTGTGACCCTTGCTATGTGAAGTTGGACTGTTGTATAGTGGGGAAGGACCTTGCTCTCTGTCTCTATGAGGCGAAGTTATTAGGTGTTGGGGGGAATATTCGCTCTTTTAATATGCTAGATGATGTCCTATCTGTGATATGACAGAGGACAGAGTCGCTCGATCTATCGAGTGAAGTTGGTTGGTCATGTTTGATTTTCGATACACCGGTTTTGTAGGTGGAGACCATCCCGAAGTCATTTCAATCAGTTGAGCAATACCTTGCTTCTTATACCTTTCCTTTGCTTGAGGAAACACGAGCCAGTCTCTGTTCAAGTATGCAGGATGTATCTAAGCTGCCTTTCGCGAAAGTCACTGGGTTTGTTAAAGGCAAGAAGAATGCTTACCATGTGGAAGTGGATTACTGGAGAAACAGGTCCACTGACCGTGGCAAGGAACCCTACAAAACTTTGCCTGGGGATGTTTTGATGTTAACTAATGCTAAACCGGATACCATTCCCAGCTTAGAAAGTTATGCAGGAAGATGGGCATTTGCATCGGTCGCTGAAATTGCAGGAGATGCTGACGGAAATGCTCAAACATCTACAAAGTTCAGAGTCAAGGCATTTTTGGACAATGAAGTGAATGATGATCGTACCTGGGACTCAATGTATGCAGTTTTTTTGATAAATGCAGTCACTAACAATAGGATATGGAATGTGCTACACAGATTTGGGAACTCGAAAGTTGTAAGGGAAGTTCTCTGTACGGATTCAGCGGTAAGGACTTTGTTTTTCATACTTATTATCTCCATACGGTCTTCGGTAAACATAGTATTGCAGCAACAAAACTTCATTGATTATAAAAAAAGAAAGCGCCATTCTCATTCGAGTTAGCTTGTTATTTCTCCAAACATAGTATTGCCCCGAGTCTGGCATTCACATAAATTTCAATGCTGCAGTAGTATGACCAAGATTTAGAGATAGACCTTTTTTATACATCACAAGATCCTCTGTGCTCAATATTAGTGCAGGTTGTGTAAGGATAGAACATAATCAACAATTTTTTCACAGTTTCTAAGTTTTACTTGGGTTATTTGGGAGTGAATTTTCAAAAGAGTATGCGTTTGTTTGCAGGCTGGGAAAGATTGCAATCTCTGCATTACTCAAAGTCATGGCTCTGGGCATGAGGAGAGTCTCGATAAGAACTTGTTTGGTAGTCTGAATGAATCCCAGACAAAAGCTGTCCTGGCATGTCTTGATACAATCAAGTGTGAACACGGGTCGGCTGTGGAAATGATACGGGGTCCTCCAGGGACAGGGAAGACCAAAACTGTCGCGGCACTGCTCTTTACTCTCTTGAAAAGGAAACACAGAACCCTTGTTTGTGCTCCAACTAATGTTGCCATCAAGGAATTGGCGTCTCGTGTTTTGCAGCTGGTGAAACAATCGGTTTCCACAAACTGTCATGGGGAACACTCACTCTATAATGTAGGAGACATGCTATGTTTCGGGAACAAGGATCGGATGAAAGTAGATTCAGATATGGAGGAAATATTCTTGGATCATCGTGTTGATTGTGTTTTGCAGTGCTTTTCTGTACTCACTGGTTGGCAACATTGTCTACCTTCCATGATTGATACTCTCAATGACTGTGTCCGCCAATACCACATTTTTCTGGAGGATGAACGCCAGATTATATCAAAGCCTAATGGTAATGATGTTGCAAGCAAACGTAGGAGCGGCAAAAAGGAATCCAAACCTAAATTTAAATCATTTCTGGAATTTTTCAAGCACAGATTCAAGTCAAGTGCAGATTCTCTTCGAAGATGCCTCTCTATCATGTGCACCCATATATCCAGAAGTTACCTTTTGGATCATAATTTCCGGTATATTGAGTCCCTTCTCATCTTACTTGATTCTTTTGAAGTTTCACTATGTAGAGAGAAGTTGGATTCTAGAAAGTTGGAGGAAGCATTTTCAATGGACCCATCTTCATTAAAAACTCTCACAGATCCACTATATACAGCATTATTGATGAAGAGACATGAATGCCTCTCTGTTTTGCGGACTCTTAATACATCTCTTGGAAGGCTAAACCTTGCAAAATTTACGTGTAAGAGCAAGATAGCTGAGTCCTGTTATCAAGCGGCTTCCTTGATTTTCTGCACTGCCTCCAGCTCATATAAGCTCTATTCCATGGAAATGAAGCCTGTCAGTTTATTGGTGATTGATGAGGCTGCGCAGTTGAAAGAATGCGAGTCAATGATTCCACTACAACTTCGCGGCATCAGGCATGCAATTTTAGTTGGAGATGAATGTCAGTTGCCTGCAATGGTTGAGAGCAAGGTATGTCATCGCTGAATATTGGACTAGCAACGTGCACAATCATACATAAACATGATGATTTTATGCTTAATTGACCTTTACGTTTGTGCATGTTTTTATTTCTATAGCTTTCTAGCGAGGCTGGCTTTGGAAGGAGTCTATTCGAAAGGCTGGGTTCTCTGGGTCGTCCGAGGCACCTACTCAATATCCAGTACAGAATGCATCCTGCAATAAGTCGCTTTCCAACATCAACCTTTTACAAAAATCAAATTCAAGATGGGCCGAATGTTACCAGCAAAAGCTACGAAAAATGTCATTTGCCGTGGCCAATGTTTGGCCCATACTCCTTCATAAATATTTCCAATGGAATCGAAGAAGGTGGGGATGATGGACATAGCCTTCGAAACCATGTTGAGGTAGGAGTCATCTCGATGATTTTGAGGAATCTATGCGGAGGTAAGCCATGAAAGAATTTCACCAGATTATTTCATTTTCTGCCAAATGGTATGAATTAATGCAAATAACTACGGTGTCTTTGCACATGTTTGGTTATAGATGTGGATGCACCATTTGCTATACTGTTGTAGAGCATGGGTGGGCAGTTGTCGACTGCAGGAGCCGCAAGAGAAAAATATTTCTGCTCAATCTTACGATGAAGTCCATTTAGTTCCTTGGGATGTTGGGAGAGATTTGCATAGCTTTAAATGCTTTTTGACACGAGAGATGATGTGCGTTCTTGTCATTTAGGTTATTAACTGAGCCTTACAGGACACATAAGACAGTAATCGGAGGTGTACAGTTAGTGTGGTCGTAACTTCTCCCTCATCTAATTATATCGTCTTGGTTTTTCTGCAGCATGCAAATCTTCAGGCGAAGATCTAAGTGTTGGCGTGATATCTCCATACAGTGCTCAGGTTGCTTCAATACAAAAGAATATTGGAAAAAGATATGAAAATATCAAAGGCTTTACAGCGAAAGTGAGGTCAGTGGATGGGTTTCAAGGGGGTGAAGAAGACATCATAATAGTATCCACCGTGAGATCAAACCCTCGTGGTTTTATTGGGTTCGTTTCTGATACTAAGAGAACCAATGTCACTATCACCAGGGCAAGGTAGTCTCTTCTATTCCTTCTTAACCGGGGCAATTTGAATTTTTCCGTAAGATGTCATATATCAACAATCCCTGCTTTTTACTGCCTCTATGTAGATACTCTCTTTGGATTTTGGGAAACGAGAGAACGCTGACAAGAAGTAAATCTGTATGGGGAGCATTGGTTCATGATGCTAAGAACCGTGGATGTTTCTTCAGCATAGATGATATTAAAGCCGCTTTGGATGGGAAGAATAATCAGCTTGATAATCTGGTTGATCGAAGTAGTGCACTATCTAGAAATGCGCGGCGGAGGGCCAAGTGCTCTAGCGATGCTAAGAGCCGACAATGTTCCTCCAGTACTGATGAAGTTAAAGCCATTTTGAATGGGAAGAATAATCAGCTTGATGATCCGGTCGCTGGAAGTAGTGTACTATCTAGAAATGCACGGCGGAGGGCAAAGTGCTTTAGTGATGCTAAGAGCCGAGAATGTTCATCCAGTACAGATGAAGTTAAAGCCATTTTGGATGCGAAGAATAATCAGTTTGATGATCCAGTCGATGGAAGTAGTCTACTATCTAGAAATGCGTGGGAGAGGGCCAAGTGCTTTAGTGATGCTAAGAGCCAACAATGTTCCTCCAGTACTGATGAAGTTAAGGCCATTTTGGATGGGAAGAATAATCAGCTTGATGATCCGGTCGATGGAAGTCGTCTACTATCTAGAAATGCGTGGACGAGGGCCAGGTGCATCAGTGATGCTAAGAGCCAACAATGTACCTCCAGTACTGATCGAGTTAAAGCCATTTTGGATGGGAAGAAAGAGAATATTCGGCTTGATGATCCGCTTGGTGGAAATAGTGGCGTATTTAGAAATGCTCGGTGGAGGGTAAAGCACTTTGCAGATGGTTTCCTTTTCTTTGAAAATGGACATTCGGCTTTTGCAGAATCAATGACGTTACGTTTTCTGGTCAACTATTTTGTCTATGCAGGTTTTCTTCGGGGACAACTTTGTGAAGTCTTTCAGAAAGCTGACGTCACATTGGACCAAGATGTCAATCATGAACCTCATATCAAAACTTACCAGTGGCTGGAGACCTAAGAAGAGCGATGTGGGTTTACTCCCTAAAAGTTCTTCTCCTATGGTGAAGCAATTCGAGGTTGAAGGTCTCTACGTGCTGTGCACTGTCGATATACTAAAGGAACTTAGATACATTCAAATCTTGAAGATTTGGGATGTATTGCCCTTAAGGGATGCAATAATAGTGGTGGAACATCTCGACAGCGAGTTCAAAGCATATGCAGACGATTTCATTAGTCGCTGCAACGAGAAATGTCTTGAGGGGTAAGTCTCATCTTTTCTTACTAACTTTTCATCGAAGGCTTATCAATAGTCTGTAAGATTCACTTCCCTGGATAAATGACCGCAAGAGCTGACTTGAATTGATGTTTTTCGTACTACCATCTTTTATGAGCACATATCTTCTGTTGTATAGGGATCAGGAAGTTCCAAAGACATGGGATTGTCCTCATGGCATTGCTTGTTTCCGTAGTCCGGATCATGTTCAAGCTGGAAGCAGTTTCGGCACCAATACTTCAAATCTGGGAGGGAGAGAGAGCCTGCTTTCGATGAGATTCCACCCTTCATCATCAGGTGTAGTCAGTAACTTGTTATCGGAGGACCACAATAACGAATTGAATCTCCCATCTGAAGTAACCGAGCTAGATCAAGAGAAGAATTCCCTGCGCTTGTTATTGGAGGACTACAATAGCGAATTGAATCATGCATCTGAAGTAACCGAGCTAGATCGAGAGAAGAATTCCGTGGCATCTCTCTTCAGTGGGCTTCTGAGTTCCCTCTTCAGAAGGTTTGGTATTTGAGTCACACATGCCGTTCCTTCTTCACAGGGAGCTTTTGACAGAATCAGAGCGGAAGGAGTTGATCGATGCTTGTATCAGGAAGGAAAATGCCATTTCTTTGCAAGGAACTTTTCATTCGGCCGGAATTTCTGTGCCCATGCCGGGTATCTTCGAATGGGCATGGAACTTGTCAACTATGTATCTTCTGCTGGTTTTGCGTTTGTGTATAGTTGGTTGATTAATTCGCACAGAAGTCTAGATCAGGTGTCCACAGCTACGAAGCGAAAATTCGTCTCCAGACATGACTGAGATTGCCTTTATACTTGGGATGTCGCTTTCTGTCTTTGCATGCTATACTTTGTGCAGGGTCGCGCACGAGAATGTGTATAACTTTCTTTGATATTTTTGCGTTGTAATGACACAAAACGAATGATTTTTGCTATGGGGACGAGGTGAGAGGTGACGTGGCGGATGTGAGCCTTGATCCTCACCATTACAAATTCCAGTTCAGCATTCATTAAAACGAATGGTAGATGTGAGAATTTCTTGTGATTTCTCTTTTCAGCTCATTTTCTGTTCTAGGCTTCGTAGGGACTTTAAGGGTGCGAATGAAAATATTTCTCTTCTCCAGCCCTATTTCTGGTTAAAAATTGAAAAATCTATTTCTCTTTTTGGATGAGTTTATGAGCAAAAAATAGTATTTGATAACGACACAAATTTTTTTTTCTTAAAATAAAAATTCGTTTGATAACAACGCAAAATTTCTATTCCTGCCAGTCGGTAAGCGGCTGCGGTGGCAAGCGGCTAGCAAGTGACAATAGCAACAAGTGATGGTGAGAGGCGGCAAGTGGCAACAATGGCCGACCAACAAGCAGTTGCAGTGGTGGCAGGTGGCTGGCCGGTAGGCGACGGCAGCAGTGAACGGCCTGCTAGCGAGTAACAACAGATGGCTGGCTACCAGTGGCAAGTGAGAGGCGGTGGGCGGCAACGGTGAGCAATAAAAAAGAATTATTATTTATGTTTCTCATTTCAGAAATTGAAAGATAAAAGAATTTAACTTCTCATTTCTGTTTCAAATCTATTTCTAAGTCAAAATTTGTCTCAGAAATAAAAAAAATGAAATTATTTTACCAAACAGATTTCTGTTCTAAATCTATTTCTGAGAACAAAAAAATATAAAAATATAAAAATAGAATAATTATCATTTGCACCATAAAAAAATGAATTCTTGCATTTTTCTCGATTTTGATTTCAATCCCTTTGCACTGTTTTTTCTTTCTTGTTTCTTCTTGTCTCTAGCGTGTGAATTCAAATATAAGATTACACATCTATCTCTGAAGTCTATCATTTTGTTTGGCCACATTTATCCCAACCTTTAGCTTAAATAAACCCCACAGAGTTTACCTACGGGATGGCAACCACGGCTTCTAATATTCATTTAAAGGTTAACATCACGAAAAATCCCAAACTAATATATTTGTGATAAATTTACTCTAAATAACCTCAAAATGGTACATCTGTGACAAATTTACCTTATGTTAGTTCCCGTTAAATTTTACAAACAAATCGTTTAGTTAGATAACACGTGCCAATACATACCAATTTGGAGTTTTACCTCTTTATTTGTCACAAGTTTATCAAATTGTGATTTTTTGTGGTATTAATTCAACATAATAAAAGGTAAATTTGTCACAAGTTTACTAGTTTAGAGTTTTTGATGATAAAAAAATTAATTTGGGGTAAATTTATCACAAGTGTACCGGTTTGGGCTTTGGTATTAACCCTTCCTTTAAATTGATCAATTTACTATTTATGGAACATATTCCAAGTACGATTGCTCAACCAACCCTTTTATTTACAACATTAAAGTCCAATTCCAAATTAGTTTTCCACTATGAGGAGGGGTGAGGAGTCGATGCCTAAAATGTTCATTTTTTTTTTGTCATTTTTAGAGTTGGTGTGAATTTTTAGAGTCGCTCCATCGTATGTAGACGACCAAGGCCATCCGTGGCACCATCCATCGTCCATGATGGAGGAACCCCCATTGGAGAGAGAGTGAAGGGGAGAAATGAAAAAAAAATGTATTGTATGGATACCAAATTGTCAATTCAATTAAATTTTTCAATTTTATCAATTAAGTTGTAAATCTTTTGAAAGCGATTTCAGAAAAATTGTCCAAAAATCCTAAACCTATTTGATTTGCCTACGTGTTTTTCTATTTCAGCAGTTTGGTCTTACAAATAATGATGGAAAATATATTTACCCGATTATATCTACTGCCAATTCAGTCTTAAATATTTCAAATTTATCAATTAAGTCATAAACATTTTCACTTCTTGCTAATTAAGTCAATCCGGTCAATTTTAGTTGGAAATCGCTGACGTGGACGTTGGGTGGCCACGTGGCATTGATATGGACATTTTTTTAATAATATTTTAATAATTTTCTAAAATTTTTTATGATTTTTTGCTTTTTTTTCCTTTTCTGTTTTTTTTTTTTTTAGAGTTAGGGTTAGCTAGGGTGGCCGGCCGATCCTCATCGGCCATAGGCAAGGGCCACAACGCCCTCACCAGATCTGGCTAAGTGAGGGCTTGGCGGCCACCAAGCCCACATCATCATCATGTGTCTTAAGAATGTAATAAAATAAGACATGTTATTATTTTCTGTTAGCCTAGTTGGATGGAGTCAACTTTTAGGATTTGATTAAACCAATTTGGTAAGTATAAGGACTTGATTGCACTTTTCATAAGTTTTAGGATTCAATTATACTTTTTTCCTCTTCCCTATTTGTGACAATCCGAATTTTGGCTCATTTTTGGGATTTATAAAAACGTATAATTCGTTACTGTGCTTATAGTAAAATCTCGCCCGGAAACTGATCACTCCCGGTGTCATGCCCCAAATCCCATCAAGCGTGCGGCATCTCGATACTCGGTTGAATCAGTGCGACGTTCCAAGAAACGTCGCCGACCCAAACGAACCTATCAGAGTTAATCGCGGCAGAAACAATCAAATATACCCAGACAATAAAATTGGAGAACATCAAGAAGAATTAGATCGCAAAACCACCAACCAAACTATACTTCGATATAACATATACAATATCCATTTAGAAACAGACTTATACCATACCGCCACTTACTAATCCACATAATATACATGTACACCAACTACTATCCACAAACACTGACACATCAAAAAGGGTAGATAACTTGGATTCCCTATTCCTCTAAAAAGAAATTATACTCCTCAAAAGATCTTCTTCTAACCTCCACACTAGCCCCGGCGTCCACGAGACGGCGTCCACTTAGAGTCCGACTCGTTAGGACTCGAATCCGACTCCTCCTGAATCGTCACTTCCACTGATGACTCCGACTCGGCTCCAATCTCTATTGGGTGATCTATGTCACCCGACTCTACTGGGACCTCATCCTGCTCCTCCTTGACTGGCTCCTCGTTAGGCTTGACCTCTGGCACATAATAGGGATTGTACTCGTACACAGGCACGTCCTCATGTTCATCTTCAAGCTCTGTTTATGGGGCCTCCTCCGGTTCAGTTTCGGGGTTTTCTTCTCCTCCTTCTTGTCCTTCCTAGGGAATCACCTCGAGATCCATGTCCATCGGATCGTATCTCGCCTGGGACTCTTCTGGTTCTAGCTCATGCTCAGCTCCCGAGGGTTCGAGTGTTGCAGACGCATGATGAAGTCCAGACTAAGCCAAACTAGTCTCCAGGCTAGTTAGCTCGCCATTGGGAGGGGGTATGGTTGATGGATCCCAGTCTCCAACTCCATTAAAAGGGACGTCAAAGCCTCGGACAGAACAGAACTCATCAACCCCATCTCTAAACATCTATGCAGTGTAGGTGTGGGCTTGCTAGTGGGGTAATCCTATATCTATCCAAACTACAGTCATATGCTTAACCCAGGTAAAATTATCGTCCATCGAATACTCTATAACGTCGTGGTCGATGTGCATGGGAATTCCGAAACGCTGTGGCGGCGGTAGATTCATGGCACGAGCAAGCGATCTGAAATGGTTTGGTTGATACAATCATGAGACACTTCTCGATAAGTTACAACCGAAACCCTACTTAGGCTACCACGTAATTCTAAACACATCATCAAACAATTCACGCAAAAACCAACCAAACAATTGTGCAAACATGGACTCTCAACATAAACAACCTGCACATTAGCCCATAATCACAACATTTAAACCATACACGCATACCAACCATTCTCGTGCTCAAATAAGTATATCGCTCGCACAACATGCCAAGCCACTCAATTCACACTCGATTGCGCACAAATACATCATTTCCATTTATTTTCCTTGTCGTACCAACACTTGCTCAATCATGTTCCTGGCCCGCGTAAGCACGCCTCAAGCCCACTCGATTGCGCTTCGAGCATCACACTCCTCGGTTTGATCCCACTTTCACTTGCCATCCCACACGTCTCATTCTCAATTACTTTCTCGGCCTGCGTAGACACGCTTGAGGCCCACTCGATGGCACTCCGAGCATCACACGCTTCGGTCCGATCCTACTTTCATTTTCTTTCCTCAGCCCGCACCAAATGTAATAGGCCTACATGATTGAGACCCGAGTTTAGAATGCCTCAGCCTAATCTCGATCTTACCCGAGCTGATCGTGCCTCGGACTGATCTCATTTTTCACTTTCTCATTCATCAACTAGCGCCAAATGCGACAAGCTTACGTGATTACGACTCGAGCTTAAAATACCTCGGTCCGATCCTACTCTTACACTTGCACACAACCGGGCATTAAATATGTGCACACAATTGCACCAAATACATTATCATAATTCCGTAACATCGTAAATGCACAATCAACATACAAATTGCCATTTTTCCATACCTAAATATTGACGAATCGATTCCGGCCTTTCACGACATTTTCACAAAATCTCGAGCCGGATCTATCGGCGCAAACCACACGCCAAACAACACATCACAGCACGTAGAACAGCACATCACAGCCAACGATCGGTCTTTAAAATTCCGCCAAAAATTGCCAAATTTAATCCTAAGGCCCGTTATTCCGATCAGTCCTTAATTTCTACCAAACTGCATCTAAACGGGTCCAATAATACCCGATAAACTATGTGAGGTTTAGATTGCGACTTATTCGACTTTAAACTAACGCGGCTAGAGCGAAAAGCGGCGATGTGCGGCGGCGGCGGCGGCGGCGGCGAACGGCTCACGGCGGGCGGCGGTGGTTTGGGTGGCAACTCGGCGTGGCTGGATCCTCACAGCCAAGAGAGAGAGAGGGTGAGTCGAGAGAGTAAAGGGGGACAGCGGTGGTACGGCATGAGGCCCGGTGGTGAGACCGGCAAGCAGCGGCAACAACGGTGGTGGCCGAGAGAGAGAGAGAGAGAGAGAGAGAGAGAGAGAGAGAGAGAAACTTGGGGAGCAAGAATGAGGAGAGAGAGAGAGATGACAAGGAATATTTATTAAGAGGAATAGTGGATGCCAAGTGTCAAAAATCCAATGGCTTTACCAAACTACCCTTCATTTAATGGCTCTCCTTTCTTCTTATCTAATAATTTGAGGGCATTTTGGTCATTTCCCAAAGCTCAATTATTGGGCTTGACTTATCCACAAAAATATCCAAAATTAAATTTCCAAAATTCTCCAAAAATTCGGAATACCAAAATAGGGTTAGGGGCAAAATCGTCATTTTCCGATTTTAGGCCAAATTTCCATTTTTTGGCTCCCCCAATCCCTAATATATTTGGCCAACATAATACGACATCGTCCTTGTGAAAATAGTCGCATACGTCCACGAAAACCGGCATCTAAGTCTTGATCCAATTTCGCAATCAAAATTGCTTAATCTCAATTTTAGGGTCTCTCACTAACGGGTGACTGTTTAGGGATTACGCGTATCGACCTAGGGTTATTCGAATCACGATGGTATCGATTACCAAGAGAACATGAGAATTTATCGCCAGTTACAGAAGTCATGATCATTCGGATTAAATTTGGGATTTGTTCGCCACATGTACTCTCGGTCGTGCAGAATCACCTGCGATCCGATTGAACTTCATTGGCCAAACCAAATCCGTCACCTTTTTAGGATCGGCCCATATTGGTTCAAAATATTTTCTCATCGTTTCTCGGAATCGGTGCTCGTTTCGCGGTCGAGTTCTTGGTTCACGTACCATTTTCCTATTTAGCTATTCATGTTTGGTTAATATTCCGAGAATGATCAGTTTCGAGCGAGACTTGCTAAAATAAAATGAAAAATAATATTAATTTCATTGAATCCGGAAATAAGTTGAAATTCAGGATGTTACACTCGGTTATTGTTTTTAAAATTTGAGATTTCGCTAGAATCGCATTCAATCAAATTTGGCTGTTATTTAGAGCCCAAACTTTGGTGTCGAATTTCTCGGAATTTCGGAACGAATTTAATTAGACGGTATCAATATTATTGTGGCCAATGTTGATATTGCCAGAAATAATAGAAAAGTGAATTTTTGACCAAGTGCGGATTTAGACTAGTAGACCTCCCTCGTAGTATGTTTTTCTAGCATCCGTTAGCCAAATCCTAAAATTATTATTTAGGATTTTCGGGGATCGTTAAATTGTTTTCGAATTTGAATCGTGACCGTTGGATCACACTCAAGAACAAAAATTAACTTTTGTCCTCTCTCTTAATAATTTTAGGATTTTCGGGAACCGTTAGATCGTTTTCGGATTCGAATTGTGACCATTGGATTGCACTCGAGGACAAAAATTAACTTTTGTCCTCTCTCTCTCTCTCTCTCTCCTTTCCCTCTACCATGCCACCCACCCCACCCCATGCACAAGTCCCCTCACCCATACCCCTTCCCATGTAGACCTCACCAACCCCCTGCCCTCTCTCTCTCCTCTTTCCTTTCTTTTCTTCTTCTTCCTTCTCTCTCCTCTCCCTCCCCCAACGCTGACTGTTTCTGGCTTCTGCTCTTGCTTCTGTTCAACTCATCGAAACCAGCGCCCGATCGCCGACTGCTTGAGCTCGTCCGTCTCGCGCTTGCCAACCGCCGCGCCGTCGCCACCACGAAAGCCCCCCCTGTTCGCACGGGCAGTGAACTCGTCCCCGCAGCCGCCACATGCCCAGCTGTTGCCATCGTCGCCGCTCGCCAGCCTAGTCGCCGCCTGACCTTCGCGCACCGCCCGACAGCCAGCCCATTGTCCCTATCGCCGCCATCGCCATTGCCACCACGGGCTTGTCTACTCGTCACCACTCGTTCGCCAAGGCCTACCCAGCTCATTGGGGGCCAGCCCAACTTGCCGCTCGCTGGCTCGGCCAACTCGCCTGTCGCCCCGCTCGTCCGCCCACTGCTAGTCACCGCCACCCGCGAGCTCGCCTGGCTCACTGGTCGCTAGTCCGTTGCCCGTGCCAAGTCGTCCGGCCACTCACCCGTCCAGCCTGGTGTCTCGCCCGTCTAGCTCACCTGCATGCTCGCTTGGCCGTCTGCCCGTCGCCATTTCCGAGCATCCCGAGTCGGCCCATCGCTTGGGCATGTCACCTGTCCAGTCGACCCGTTGCTCGGGCACGTCACCTGTCCAACCGGCCTATCGCTCGTCCAACTCGCTCATGTGCCCCTGGGCACACCGCTCGGCCACCGCGCCCGTGCGCCAGGCACGCCATCCGGCCACTGTGCCCGTGTTGACCGGCCATTGCTCCCATTTGGCCCGCGCCCATGCTAAGTCAGCCGCTGCCCGACCGGTCTCTTGGCTGCCCATGGGGGATTTCTTGAGCTTGGACTTAGGTAAGTAACTCCATAAACCTTACCTAGTACATTGGGTATTATTAGACCTGTCTAGGAGATAATTAATACCGATTTAGGAATTGAGCGTGGGGTAGAATTACTAGTTGGTCGTAGCTCGTCGTGGACTATATTGTTATATATATTGAGTGGCTGATTGAAATGGATTGTCTGATTATTGTGGCATTTGTGAGTGGAATTAATGTCTAATAGTGGCCGACTTGAATGTCAGGTTGGTGGAATGTGGTGGCGAGCATTGATAACTCTATAAAAATAGAGTTATTTTATCTACTTTAGGCAACAAATAATGCAATATTTGTTAGAATATATTTGAATTTTCTTTTATTTACTTAATATTTCCTTGTTTATGCAGAATATTGAGATATGGAGAAAATAAGGAAAATATGGCAAAAAGAAGGAAAAGAATATGCAACCCAGAGAATAGTTAAAAGGTAGATATCACATTGAGAATTCTGTGATTTATTCCCTAATTTTATGCGAAAAAAGAAGTAATTGCCTTATGAGAGGAGTCTTGGATGCTATTATATACATAGGATAACTTGGGGGAACAATGAGTATATTTTTAGAGAGAGAGAGAGATCGTTTTTGTTTTCAGTGTTATAAGAGTTTTTCAAGTATTTTGAAGAGAAGACAAAAGTGGTGACAGAATTCTTGTTCTTTGATTCAAGATGTTTGATTTAATTTCTATTGTCGTGTTTTCTTCTATTATGTTCTAATTTTCTTTGTTAGAGCTACGATGTACCTTAACCATAATGATATGAATTTTATGTTTTTTATAATTTGCAAGTAATTTCATTCATGTGAGTTATATATTATTGTGCTTAATGCGTTTAGGTGACTGGCCACCACTTGAATGATTTGATATGCATGTTTGAGACTGAAAAGTAATAATATGCAATTGCTCCTTATAATATATAACCATGAATTAAATGTAGATAGAAATATACCATGTTATTTGTGTAACTTTCGGTGATAAGGTGGTCCAAAAGATTTATTGTAAATTGGGAATATTCACAGATTTTAATACGCTTATGTTTGTTTAAATTCATATAGAAATATAGTGAATTGATAAACTGAGTAGGTTTGTTATACTTAGAGATAGGATAGTAAATAGACTAGGAAATTCCGCTATTACATGTTTGATATTGTTCTCGTATGCATAATGATCTGAAATTCATATCTAGTGGTTATGGTGAAATCGGATGCTCTAACATATTTTACCTGATTGATTATCTGCCTTTAGTTTATAAAATTTCGTTTTTAAAAATTGTCAATTTTTATTTGTTCTCAATTATATTTTGATCTGTTAGATAAATTTTAGAATTAGTCTATTTTTAATATTTAATTGGTTTATTATCATCAATCTCTGTGGGACGACATTCTTCTTATTATTATATTACTTGTTCAACACGTTCGTTGACATGTGCAGAATTTTACGAACAAGCATGCTTGAATTTGAATTGTACGACGCGTTAAATGGCAAATTGTGATATGGTAAGCATGCCTTGAGTGTGAATTGTACGATGTGTTGAATGGCGAATTGTGTTGTGGTGCATGTGCATGAGAAAAGCCTGGATTGATCGGAGGGCTGTCAATCTGAGGCGTGGTTACGCGGATGTGGCAAGAAAGGTATGACTAAACCTGAGGCGTAGTTATGTGGGTCATTGGAAGGGGAAAAATGTCCTGAGGCATGGTTACGTGGAATCGAGCCTGGATTGATTGGAGGGCTGAGCCTAAGACGCGGTAGCGTGGGCTGTGAGATTGGGCTTAAGGCGCAATGGCGCGGGCAGTGAGATTGGGCCTGAGTCGCAGTGGCGCGGATAGTGAAAATGGACTTGAGGCGTAGTGGTGCGGGTCGTGAGAAAGATGTTCGACCACGCATGCGAATTGAATGTGATTGAATTAGCTAGTTAAATGTGTGATCGAATTGGTTGCATTGATTGAATGCTAGTGTGGTTGGTGTTTGGGTGATTGTGATATGTTATTGAGTTATTATTATTGCATTATCACGTTTTGACTAACGTGCAGAGTCGGCATCTGTGTGACGGCGAGATAAGTATAATGATGTGAATTCTCTATGTTATGGGTTAGATCGCATGTACGACTTGTCTGGGTACACATTAGCTTACGTGGGATTTAGGGTGTTACTTATTGTGACTCGTTCTTACGGTTATTATATAACCATTTCAAATCCACAGCCTTGAGGATGGCAGGAGTACCATCACGTTTTGGGATCCCGGACCACATAAACTGTTCGGTGACCGAGTACCCCGATTGGAACGAGGAGGCATATGTTAGATTTTACACTATCGTTTGAGTCGATGAGGGCAGGCTACAGCTCAAGGCCTATTCCTATCTCAGTTGATGCTACTGGGATGAGACTGGATTTTACGGATCCCTTAGGACCTTCGACATCCTATTTGACGGGTTAGGACAGTGAGACCCTCATTCAGCTGATGGTGAGATAATCAGCCCCGATACCATCTCCGAGAAGGATTTTGACCTCCGGCCGATCATCTTTGAGATGGATTTCGAGTTTGACTCGGAGGAGGAGAAACCAATGGAGTGGGAGTCCGACCCCAAACCAAAGCCGATAGAGATAGAGCCGAAGCTGGAGGATGACCTATCGGAGGAGCCACTAAAGTTCGAGTCCGAGCCGGAGTCTATGGACTCAAAGTTTGAGTTGTTCGATGATTCGTCCGAGTCATCGGGGTCCGATCTGGATTGGGAACCATAGGGTGGACCTTAGAGCCTTATTAGTGTAGGGGCCGACACTTTTTGGAAAGAGCCCTTTTTGGAGATAGTTTTTGACCCCCCGAACTACGTATCCCTTTTTGATGTTAGTGGCTGCTAACTCTTTTGATTCGTGCATATCTTGGTAATGGATATTGTAAGTTCTCATTGGTTTAATATAAGTATGTATTTATGATGGTTGTACTTCATTGCTATCATTGGCCATTATTTATTATGTACAGGTGTGATGTTACTTCCGCATGTGCATTATTCTCTGTTTGGGTTTTGGATCGGTGACGCATCTTGGGACATCGCACCAATACGACTGATGAAGGGGCTGTCGCGCGCCGTAGGGTTCGGGGCGTGACACTATCGCCTGCCGTAGGGTTCGGGGCGTGACACTATCGCCTGCCGGTTCCTGCGCAAATCCAGTGCGGGTCGTCCGGTTCATGCCCATGGTCAGACACGCAGAAGCCGTCCTTGTCCAATCCGACAACACCGTCCGAGGCTATGACAGCTGCGACCTTTGGATGGAATATGTAGTCGAGGAAATGGAAGTTCCAGTCACCCCTCGGCCGGGGGAGTAGGCAGCAGAAAGAAAACGGGAGGCGAAGAGGACGTCTCAGACTATTGCACAGCCCAAGGATGCGGTTGACAAACCGCCAGTTGCACCGAGGGTGCCTCTGCCACCTCTGCTGCCACTGCCCCCGTTGCCTCCGTGATTGGCGATGGCCAAGGAGTTCTCGAGCTTTGCTGAAGATGAAGAAGAAGAAGAAAGAGAGACAAGAAAGCAGGGAGAACTTCGGGTCACTCCTCGCCTTCCAGCCACTGCCGTCCTCTTCCCACCAGCCGCCCCCATCGCCTCCGTCCGTGTTCCACACCCTGTTCGCATCCAAAAATGGCAAGACAAGGGAAGTTCTTTCCGCTCCGCCGCCGCCAGTTCCAGGTCCGCATAGAACCAAGGCAAAAACCAGATGCAGTTCCTCAGTCACTGCAAATTTTAATCACCATCAAGAAATCTCATACTCCGGTGACAAGGACACCAAACTGCTACGAGTCTTCGGATGACAGCGTCAACAGTGGCGGCTTGTCGCCATTGATCCCTATGCCTCCACCGCGACCACCTTTCAAGGTACCGTCATGGACGTTCGCCAGGCGCGGCCACTGCATGTGGATCAAGAGCCCGAATGTCTGGTTGCCAGAAATCACCACATACTGAAGATGATGAGGAAAGCGTCGTCTCGGAGACGATCGAGAGCGCTTCAAACGCATCATCGGAAGAACCGGCGTTCTGTCCGAGCTCGGAATATGTCGACGCTCCATACATTATAATTAGACATAACACGAGGAAAATATAACATTGGAAATTATAAACATGCTGTATAATGTGAATCTTAGCATTCAAGAATTATATAGGAAATTTTGGTGTAATTCAGATATTTTAAAATTTATTTTTCGGATAAATACGGGGCAGAGAAGTGAAACCGCCAAATCCGTTAGGGTTCCTGGCCACGAACATATAAAATCAGATCGCGCCAGAAGATATCCATCGCAGTTCGCCGATGCTAATGTCCATGCAGGAATCGCAGACGCTGTTTCAGCTATGTTCGAATTCGATGATTCGATGGAAGTGGATGGCGGTGTTGGTGTTGAGGAGAACGAGGAGAGTCGCAAGAGGAAGCCGCCGGCGAGCGTGGAAGCCAATGGTTGCAACGATGGCTGAGCGGGTGACAGCAGGCTGCTTAAGAGGATCATGCTTTCCCTGACCAAGCCGTCGTACGTCCACGGGCTCGGCAGGGGGAGCTTGCGGTCGGAGAACCGTCGGAGGTTGTATCTACTCCTGCGCAAGCTCGTGAGCCAGCACGATTGGGCCGAGGCAAGCGGGGTTCTTAGCGTGCTTTTGAAGGAGACGCGCAAGGATAGGTGTCCTGAGCATAAATCGGCTCAAATATATGGTGAGACAGGAATTTTATTCTCTAAACTGTTTGTGTTGTTGGATTTGTATTATCTTTTGCGGCGATTGTTAGGGCTACGATTTAGTCACTGTTAGTCATATGGAGAGAAGAGAAAACAATTATTGTGCAAACGGTGGAATCGCTGCTTCTTGATTGCTATCAGTTCGGGAATCGTGTAGAAGAAGTCACTCTTTGGCTGCATGGTAATTTGTGGAGCTGGAATTTCTGAGCAATCAGCTTCTCAAAGTACAAAAAATGTGTTAATGTTTGGGCAAAACTTAGTGGTAGCTCTAGTTTTTTTATAGCAGTTAACCTAGGTTTTTTGGAATGGCTTCTCTTTCAAAATATTGTGAACAGGGGCAATGTGATGCCGTGTTTTTCAGGTGCTATTGGAGGTCCTTGAGCCTATAGAAGCCGGTCGTATCACGCTCACTAGGATCCAGAACCTTTACGGAACTTGGATGAAGAGGATAGGATCAAAAAGGGATTGCCCATCACAGGTATCTATACAAATTCTTGTGCCTGAAGACATCATTTTGACCTTCTTTTCTTATACTTACATATAATTTGAAATGTAATGGTTTTGAGTTCCCTGAGTGTTTCTATTTCTGCTCTAGCCAGCGAACTCTTATTAGTATGTGGTCGTTGCCGTGTGCAGGATAGGCTTGCAGTTCATTTGGAGTTCATGCTCTTATGTCTTGCTAAAGGGAATATTGAGAGAGCACATCAGGCTTCTATATCGTATGGTTTTTTCCATCTCCTGAACTGATGTGTTACTCATCCTTGACGACTGGCTTCTCTTTAATTATGGAAATAATCCTTCCATAAAAACTCAAATCCATTTAGGAATAATCATCCCTTGATTTATGCGCGCCTTGTGCCTTAGTTAATACTTTCTGAATCATGATATGTTTGGGCAAGACAGAGGGACAATTACATGCTTTTGGATTTTCAAGACTTGTTACTATTGTGCATTGATAAGGACCTAGTTCTAAGGCGGTACCTCTTTAATGTAGCTTTACTTAGTATCGAAAAAGCTTTGCAAATCAAAGTGTAATGAACACTTATCTTGAAGGTTACATTAGAAAAAAAATATATTGAAATCTTTATCTTTATTGGCACTACCCCTGTGTTTTGTCAGGCTCATGGAAGAAGAAGAACTTGGGGGAGATTCGACTTCAAATCTGATATTGGGTTTGACATCTTATCAAAAGTGGTATTCGAGTATCCCAAGAGACATGCAAATGATAGAGTTGGAGCAAACTAATGCTTGTCAACAAATTGGGATGTCGGAGGAAAGATTTGACATTTCTGTCAGGAACTCAGAGGGATATCCTGCAGTTTCTAGTCGCAAGGCCAGTACATCCTTACAATGCAGTTCTGACACTTCTGTTGTGAAGGATAAAAGGATATCGGTGGATACTAATCATGAAAGACCTACAAAAGTCCCTGTGAAAGTCGAGGATAATTTGGAGGAGGAGCAATCACAACATAATAACCAATCACAACGATTTTACATGAATTCTTCTGAAGACGAAGCCCCACAGTCTGCTGATGTTGGAAATGTTCGTTGTGCTTCTTCTTTATCTGATCTAGGTGAGTGGCATAATTTTTCAACAATAGTTTTGCCGTTTTGGTCAGCTTAAACACTTGGTTTCGTGCTAGGCATTTAACTCGTGGTGTAACAGAATGCTTCACTATTGTATTTCGAGATTAAGCATCCTATTATTCAGCAAAGAATAAGTGATGTGTAATAAGACTTTTTTGAAATTGGTGCCAAAATGAGATGGCTGATTCTATCGGGTGTTGAATATGTTGCATTTGCTTATATATTTACTCGCATTCTGTCATATCACTTTGTAAACAACTTTGTTGGCCGAGCTTGGATACCACTCACATTCCGTCATATCACTTTGTAGCATTACTTTAATACAAATCGTTGACATCTTTGTCCTCTATTGCTTTCACTTGCTACGGTATATTAGGAGTTTTTGGATTCTTCATTGATTCTTGAGAGTGTTTCTCATGGTCTTTAAATAGTTGGCCTGGATTCATGGCTGTTGCCCATAAGACTGCCACAAAACATCAAGAATTCTGAGGACTTCATCCATCAGCATCAGGATATGCTTAAAGACTCTTACAAGGATGCAGTAAATTATTTGCGACTAGATCTGTAAAATATGGGTTTTAAAGGTCAAAAAGTCAAAGGGAAAAAGGAAAAGAAAAGAGAAAAGAAAAAAGTTTGAAAGTCAAAAAGAATAAAAAGAAGTATTATAAAAGGGGAAAAATGAGACCATCGGGTGAGAGAAGCAAGAGCTCACCGAGAAGAAGAAAGAGAGGAAAGAAAGAAGAAAGAAGGGAGAAAGAAAGGGTTTTTGCACATGCTTGTTACAAGAGTTTCGTCAAGCTGATTCGACTTTGATTAGCAACGTCCGGTAAGTATTTGCGCCCCTCGTTCGTTCAATCGGAATATTTTTCCGAGTTAGGGCTCAATTTCGGAATTGTGTATTGTTCGAGCGGCGAAACCTAATTTTTGAGTCGTTGAGCTGCGTATTTTTATAAAATTGGTAGTTTATGGTGTCATGGAGCCGTGAGATTTTACGGAACTCGATTTGGACTTACGGATTGCCGGATATGAATTTTTGAAGTTGAGTGCGCGCAGTGAACAGTGCGCGAATAGTGGTTTTTAGGCCGATTTTCGTCGGTTTTTGGCTCGATTTTGGGATGGCCAAGTTGGGGTTCTTGTAGTGCTCGGAGTGGGCTTTCTATCGACTATAAACTCGCTTGAAACGGGATTCGGTGGAGGAATTTATGGTACGATTAAGTTTCGCGTTCAAACTCTGCATTGCGAACGGTTTGGATAATCGCTTTGGAGAAGCAATTTGTGGACACATTTGAGTTGTTTTGTTAGCGTTTAAGCGTCGTTTAGCCGTTTCGTAGCATTTTAGTTGGTTTTAACATCGATTCTCGTTTAATTGTTAGGATTTCGAGAACGTCGATTCGAGTGAGCTTGGTTGTTGGATTTTTGAGTATTCCAGGTAAGTGGTGCTATATCTTCTTTGAGTTTATAAACTCATATTTTGAAAGTGATAATAATTTGAGTATCATATGAGTTATTAAAGCATGTTTGTTGCATAAAAGTCTGGATCGGGCAATTACTACCTTTTAATATTTGAGGATGGTTTAAGAATGGTTTTATGAGAGATATTGTGAAATGATATATATGTGTAACTTTGCGAACTGATTTATGAAATGAGCTCGAAAATGATTCAAGAAATGGCATTTTGATTGCATAAAATTGGATCGAGCGTTTACTGACATTTTGTGTATTTGAAATGAAAAATTATCTTTTGATTTCGGTTTAAATTTATTGAATGCAAATAGGTTTGTAAAACCTTTTGAAAAAAAACTCATGAGGAGTTCTTGCATTTGAATGTGGCTTATGAAGGGTTTTATATCGGTTTATGAAATGGTTTATGAAATGATTTCTGAAATGGGTTTTGTAGATTGGTGGATGATATTGTGGTGGATTTTGATGCTCAGTGTCTCTGTGAACCCAAATGAGGGGTTATAGGTATGCGCATACTAGTCTAGGATATCCTCGTGGCCGAGCCACCGGCTTATAGTAGGTGGAGACCTTGCCAAGGGGGGAATCTTGGTCGCCTTTCACGGGGCGTTATCCGTGATTATACTTAGATTTCTGAGCACGAGATTGGCTAATGGAATAGACCATTGGCGTGTGCTTTTCGACGAGATTGGCCAATAGAATAGACCATTGGCGTGTGTTTTTCGATGAGATTGGCTAATGGAATAGACCATTGGCGTGTGCTTTTCGACGAGATTGGCCAATGGATTTGACCATTGGTTTCTTCTTTGATATTATTAATTTGAATGAGCTTTTCTATTGTGAAAATGTGACGTTTAAAGTAGAATATAACTTATTTTGAACATAGAGTTTATGATATGTTGAAATTGGGTTAATTGAGCTTTCGTTTGGTCTTTATAACTGTATGCATAGTGATTGCTCGATCTGCTTAGAAGAGATATGCACTACTTACTGAGCTGTCGTTGCTCACCCCCCTCTTTTCCCAACCTTTCAGGTTCTTTGTTTAGCAGCCAATAGAACGAGAGCGTTGTCTTTGAGGACTCTCGGGTGGTTTGAGGCTGCGTCCTTTAGGTGGAAGGACGGCCGTGTCATCCCCCATCTTGGTAATTTTTGGGGTATGACAAGATCTTGTTTCATCACCCACAACATCAGATGCCCTACTTCCTCTGATTCAGGTGTAGCAAAAGTTTGTTTGATGTAGACTCCAGAAATATCTTGAGAAATACTTTTGAAAGAATATTTCTTACCCTTAAAGCGGTCATCCTAATCCTATCCATTGGTGCATTGCCTTACGTCAATGCTCATTTTTATGTCACGGCTCCAAAGTGCTTTTAACTTTTTGATCTTAAAGCAGACGAGTTCTGAGCCTCTGCTTTCTTTGCACACTGCCTCTGCCTTGCCTGAACAAATTGATTACGGCATTCCCTTTTTGTCTGCAGTCAGAACTTTATTGTGTGTTTTGAAATGGCTAAGACTAAGTGAGCTTAATCCTGCAGAAATGCAGAAGACAAATTACATATTGGGTTTCTCTCCTAACTGGTTTAGTAGTTTTTGTATGTATGCACCATATCATTTGCTTCTCCATCATACTGCAAGAATCTCATTTGATTTCTCCAATTTTCTGCCAGTTGCTGCTGATTGGCGGTCAAGCAGATGAGGCATGGAACGTGCTTGAAGTGGTCTGTCATCATGTAGATACTGCCCTTCCTTTAAGGTACTACTGTCATATCACAAGTTCATGTTTGGATGCAACCAAACAAAGTTGGAAGTAACATACACAAGTCTACTGAATTCGTAGGACCCAATGTTCTTGTTTGGACTTGTACCTTAAAGTTTTCTTGCTCAGTATCATCATTTCCTTGTCAATGTCTGCCTTTTTCTGTGGAAACTTACATTTGAATTTGATTAGAGTGCGAGCTGCTCTGTTGGAACATTTTACTCGTGGAAATGTTGTTGAGCTCTCATCATGTTATGAAGAAATCTTAAAGAGGGATCCAACGTGCTGTCATTCAGTGGCAAGGCTTGTCAATATGTATCAAAGTGGTATGTCAATGAAGCCTCGCTGTTAATCCCCATCCCCCCAATTTTTCAACATATTGAACCAGATGTAAGTAAAGAAAGCGGAAAAATTTCACCATACTGCACATCTCTCATAAGGTGGGCAACGTGTCAGTGCACTGAAGGTCAGCTAATGGGCTAAGATCTTCTTTGTGAACAAATCGGGGTTTGGATGGTTATTAGCTTCCGACAATGAGAACTTAAATTTTATCTAAGAATTTTGTCTTGGGACTCTTGACATTTCTCGCCGATATGCAGAAAATTGTCTATTGTGGGATTATTTCCAGACAGATGTATTGTCTAGCCGCTTTTGTTTTTCTTCTTTCAGAATCTATTATTGACATGGTTAGGGGTGGATTATTCCATTCATAGGAAGTTGCTGTGGTGGCATCCGTCCAAAGCGGATGACGCTTCTCCTCAATAAGCTTTATACCTTTCATTATGTTAATGTCCCATCATAACATGCAGGAGATTATCATCCTGGATCCATGCTGGAAATGATCTTTCTGCATCTGGATGCTACGAATGCTGAACACCAGATATGGAGGGAATTTGCAATGTGTTTCCTCAAGCTTGCTAGGCATGAAGAGGATTGCATGTCAGTGCATCTGGATGGTAAAGGAGGAGGATTTAGGCAAAACTATTCTGTTTGTTTTAATAGAATCCCTGACCATTTCCTGAGGGGTGACCTGCGCAAGAATTGGAGGTTCCGGTGCAGGTGGTGGTTGACGCGTCATTTCAGCAATAGCATCCTCGAAACAAAGATTGCAACTGGTAATTTATCTGATTTATCCCCGAGATGTCTGCATGGATTTTGTCATGTCATGTCATGTACAATACCTTAAGTTGGCTTTATTGACTATGCAAATCAATGTCGAATGTGCCATTTAAGTGTGTATATTCTCAACTACTTACCACAAGGAGATTCAAAACCAGGTTTTGTAGGCATCGTGAACTTTTTACTCACTCCTATCTTAAAAAATTAAAGTTAGTGTAGCGCATGATTAGCTGTTTATCGATGTGGATAGTATTCTGAAGATAGGATGTTCACACGATAGACTGGCCAAGATGATGAATTGCGCGACTCCTTGAAATAGAGTGACAACTAATTAAAAATGAAGAAGTGTAAAATTTGACTCAGTTTGAGTTTAATTATTTAGTTAGCGGTTGTTTTCGCTGGTCTTCAATTGATTCTAATCTGAGTCAGATTTTATCAGTTTTCCGCGATGCATTCCAGATTAATTTCATTTTGACACTTGCCTTTTCCCTGCAGGCAATATTCAGCTCCTAACTTACAAGGCCGCATGTGCTACCCATATGTATGGGCAAGAGTTTGGATACACTGTAAAGGTTTACAATAGTTTGGAAGAGGGAACTGATGAGGACTTGATTTTGTTCTTGCGTACGCACTTGCGAAATTCCGTCAGGCTCCAGTCAAGCCTTCAGCCGAGACCGGCATGACTTCCACCGTGTCGTGTTTCTAGCTGTGATGGGCTTCGATCAGCATTTTATGTGCCCGTGGCCGAGAAAGGTGAGGATACACGGTCAGCAAATCCGATTGCTCAAACGAAGGGGGTGGGTTCATGTTCACATTCCGTGTAGAATTGGTTGTTAGGGGAGTGTTTAAGTCAGACCAATCATTCCTAATCTCTTAATACCTCATAATTGTTTCTTTCCGTCTCGCCCCTTCATCCAAATACGACTGTTTTGGGAGCTTTCTCTCTTCCCCTTCTAATTCCTTTTAACAAATATAGTGTAGAATATGAAACAACATGTGGAGAGATTGGGTCCTAAGAAGCGAACACCCTATAAAGAATTTCTGCACGTAAATGCCGTCCTATGGTAAATCGAGCCACGCTTCCAGCATCTCTCGGGAAGGAAGGTACGTATTTTCAATGAAAATCGATAACGTTTGCGCATAAACGAGAACACCCATTCGTGTGATCGTAAGTTCTAACGCTCTTTGTCAGATCATCAAACATCCTGCGTAAATCTCCAATCCCCGATCGATATGACAATAGTTGAACCAAGCAAATCGCCCAATCCACAGGGACACGCCTTCTGAGGCTCGCTCGGTTGCGTCCATCCTCCAATCGGAGCACCATCACAATCCCGCGCCCATCGCCCCAACTTACCGCACTTGAAGCACGCATTTTATCCCCGCCGCCGCCGCCGCCGCCGCCCCCACCAAGCCCTAACTGATCATTGCCAATGTCAGTGCCATCGCCTGCGACAATCTTGAGCCGTCGGAACTCGCTCTGCTGCTCGGGCCACGGGCCAGGGGTGCCGCCCCCTCTCGGATCACATTGTCATGATGATTCTTGCTATGGGGCTGAGGTGATGTGGTCGATGTGAGTTTGTGAATTCAAAGACACCATTGCATACCATAGTCTCGATCCTCGCCATTCAAATTTCAGTTCCGCATTAATTAAAATAAACGGTGGACGTTTTCGGTTTTCACGATTTTTTTTTCTTTTTGAACTCTTTTCCCGTTTGACTTCGTCGGCACTTTTCGAGATCATCCTTGCATTTTTCTCAATTTTAAGGTCTATTCTTTGCACTTTTTTTTCTGTTTCTTTTTGCCTCCAGCTTGTCGATACAAATATAAGGTTACGTACCTACTTCCGAAGTCTACCATTTCGTTTGTTGCATTTATGCCAATCTTAAGCTCAAATAAACCCTACGGATATATAGATATCGTAATATCGTAATGTCCACGAATTTGGATTTGGCTCTACCAATGCAGTCACTGCGTTTGAAATTCCTTTATTGTCTTATCTTATCTAGGATGATATGATAGATGAACACAACATAAATAAGAAAACGTGTCCCTCGAAATACAAGATAGCAATTTTTCGCGAGCTATATATATTTTGCTTTGGAAATGAAACGATGACATACCGATTAAAGAAATTCAGGTCGCCCATTACTTTGCAAAACACGAAAAGCCTATGAGACATTGGCACAGTTGTTGATTTTGTCAATTGCGTCATCTATCCCAAAAAAAAAAAAAATTTGAATACGCCTATTATTTTTCAAGGGACTGTGACACATCAAGAATCACATTAAGATGGGTTTAAAAAATGAAAACACAAAATAAATTGGATTATTATATAATCTCATTTTATTAAACCAAGGGTAATCACGTCTGTGGGGTTGCAAATCTCATGCTCGGCATCACTGACCAAGAGGCAAGAGGCTTTAAGTCTAAAGCAAAATCTTCCCCACATCTGTACGAGCACGTGTGAACCTGTTCATATGTCACGGTGGGGATTCCCCCACCTTCAGCGTTATAACGAACATAACCGTAGCCCGACCAGCGCAAAACAGACAAAACAGGCAAACTTCAAACGTTTCTTTCCGCGCTTTTCCTCCATTGTCTCTGCGACAGCGTGCGACGAGATTGGCGTGTCTGCATTTCTGCTCATGGAAATGACGGCAGGTCAAGTTTGTTGAGACTACAAGAAAGAAAGAAGATGTCGAAAGCTGAAGAAAGCTCAAGTCCTCTGCTTCCTCTGCTTCTGCGGAATCTTCTGTTTCTGCATAACTGATTTCTGTTTTTAAAGCTAAGGGAAAACAGAGTAGTTAATATTCTGTTAGCTCAGGTTGTACAGATTTGTTTCTTCAGTTAGTTTAGTTGTTCAGTTGTATTTTCTGGTATATGAGCTGTAATCTTGAGTGTTAGTTTGTAGCTGTATGTACTATATAGACAGTAACATACACAAGAGAGAAGTTAGGCTCTCAGATGAAATTCGTATTCTTCAACCATAGATTACATTTCTTCTTTCTTCCATTTCTCAAGTTTTTCCACAAAGTTCGAGAGCAGATATGGCACCTTCCATCGTCGTCGAAAAGCAACGATCAGGAGCAAACGAAAGCGGTGGACATCGGCGATCTCCACTCGGAGGCCCACTATGCTGACCTCATCGTGGCGTTCATGGAGGTGGACGACGTTGCCTCCATGCTCGTCCACAGCTCCCGCAAGTCGCTCAGTACGGCTACGTCAACTTTTTCCTCTAAAAACTCCCATGGTTTAGCGAGTCGCTTTCTCTTTTGTTTACTCTGTTTTGAGCATCTTGGATATGTATTTTCTTTCGTGGCTGTGACTGTGGGTTCTGGTTCCTAAAATGCCAGTGCGATACAGTGTGAATGTGCGTTGCCTCGTCCTCGTCCTCGTTTCCGTTTCTCTTTTGTTTTACATGAAGAAACTCTCGCTCAAGACATGTGAATCAGAACGCCATCTGTGTGCGCAAAGGAGAACCATCTAGTTTCGAGCTTTTCAAAATCAATGCTTAATGATGATTTTCTTTTCGGCCTGTCTAGCTTTTGTTCCTATTAGACTTGCGCAATGTTTGACTTGCCTTTCTTCGATTTGTTTTCAATTTCCTTTCGTTGCTCTCGAAAATGGGGGCTACGTTTTTTCTAGGTTCTGATTTCTATCAGAAGTTAAAAAAGTTCATTTCTTTGAGTGGACTCTTTAACGCTTGTTCCCTTTGGCCGCATTGAAATATGAAGTAAGTGTAGGAATGTGAAAACGGACCCTATTTGTTTCATCATCTGTGTTTCTCTGCTGGTGAGTCGTTCATTATCTGCCAATTTCCCCAGGCCTTCCTCGGATCTTTTCGATTTAGGTGGCCATTAGTTATTTGATGAGTGAAAATTGTTGCCAGCCGTGAAATGCTCATTGTACTCAGATGAATGCATATATGTTTCTGGGTGTGGTAGCTCCTTGTGTTGTTTAGTCTTGTAAATGATTAGTCCGCTTCCTATTTAAGCTTCTCCTATTGTCTACAGCATTAAAGGCTCTGGTAAGTCCAACTCACTCCAATCCGGGAAGAAAACCCCTGAGGATAATGTTGTGTCAAAGAGACCCGTCTCAGAAAAAATCTCGACAGACGAGTTTCGTCTTGAAGATTCTGGACCCTTCAATCAGCAGCGCATCCCTGCAGATGAAAGTGATGGGGGAGGAGGAAGATGGTCGTGAGAATGAGGATGATAGGGATGCGGAATCTGGCGATACAGGAAACCCTGAAGAACCAGACAACACGGAAAAAGAAATGGCTTTGAATAATGTTCCAGAAAGGGAGCAAGACATGGGCACAGAAGAAGAAGAAGAAGAAGAAGAAGAAGAAGAAGGTGGCGGCGGCGGCGGTGATGGAAATGGAAATGGAAGAGTGTTTAAAATCTTTAATGTCCTCAATAATAGTGTTGAAGATGAAATAGCTTCCTTAAAGCTCAGTGAATTCTCGGGTTATCGACCTTTTGTGCAGGCGGTCCATGCTGAGTGGGTGAAGCTCACAGGTAGAACACCACAACTGGAAGTGGACATAGTCAAGCCATGGCCAAACTTCGACACACTTTATTGTGATGCAGATGGCAATCCCATTGATATAGAAGAAAAAGGGCTAAGATGGGAAAAATTCAGAAAAGTTGCGAGTTGTGTGCGCATGTTCTATCATCTGGTTAAGGTTTATCTCATTGAGGATAATCAAGCAAAAGAGGCAGTAGGTGAAGCGGATCTTCACCCTCTGGGAAGCTACGAGGATCTTGCACATGTCCTGCACTTTGAGTGGGCAAGGTATAAGGGAAAGTATCCTAGTCCTAACGTGGTGGATATTGGAAGTTCTTGGCCTGGTTACAAAATTACTCTTTTTGGTTGGGAGGTTCCCATAAGTACTGCCATGGTTTGGGAAGAATTCAAGTATGAACTATGCTTCATTCGTGTGGAAATGATGGATGGACGACCAAGTGAAGATGAAGAGAACATGGAGACTGCAGCGAGTAAGGAGGAGGAAGGGGTCTCGATATATCTTGCTTTACCTTTCCCATCATCTCAAGGGAAACAGATTTTCGAAGTAGGCAAAGTGTGTGTTTTCGAGTTGGCAAGCTACGAGGATCTCGCAAGAGCTCTGCACAAGGCATGGATGCAATATACAGGAAGAAATGCCAGTCCCAATGTAGTCGATGTTGAAAAATCTTGGCCAGGCTATAGAGTTACTCTATTTGCCCAGGATGATAGTGGTCTCTGCAATCACCCTATAGGTATAACAAATATGGACTGGGTAGAATTCACTGAGACTCTATACAGTATTCAAGTGGAACCGGTAGACAAGATGGACTCAGCAGATGGTGGTACTTCAGGAAGTGTGGGAGATGAATTCCAAGATTATGGAGAGAATGAGGATGGCAGTGGCAATGGCGACGGCAGAGGCGGCGATTATTGATTGTGGACGATGGTGGCCAGCATTCATATGGAGCGTGGAGAAGATCGGGAGGCTCCACCCATCATCTCGTAACTGGGATGGAAAGATTGATTTCCTCCATCAGCCAATTTCATACTCTGGACTTTAGTTTTTCTTTGTTCTTCAATATTCCCAAGAACTTGCCAAAGCTATTTCTTCATTCGTATTCATGAGAACAACCTTCATCATAAGAAGCGACCTAACTTCCACACTCGCAAATGCGGATCTCATCAAGAGCGTTCACAACCACCGTTTTCGCTCCCTGAGTCGTGGGTTAATTAAGGGTAACTAAGGCCAATCTCACCTTTCTACGAACAAAACAGAGTACATTTCGAGATTGAATTTTCCTCCGAAACCTTATTACCCCCACTAGTTCCATAGTAACGTGCCTCCGAAATGTTAACGCATGTAACCTCAGATTCAACATTTCTATGGATCACAAATGGTCTAAAAATTTGTTTTGAACTCTAACTAGTAGGTGATACATAGTGGGCTACAAGCAGTGTAACCTCTGATCGGTGCAAATCCCAGCTCCTTCCAAGGCTTTTTGATTGCGCTTCACAAGTTGATCTCTCAGTAAGAGGATTGGCCATCAAATTGGTTGGTACATAGTCATTGTTGGAAACCTTCGTCTTCTTGGCTTTTGAATTCCCTCTTTAGTCCGGCTTCATAGTTGAGTTTCACGTGCCGTATTTTCGAGACGTGTGCAGGGTCACACGCAAGAGGACATACAACTTCCTTGAATACTTTGCCTTTTCATTATAATGACGTGAAACGAATGGTTTTTGCCTAGGAGATGAGGTGACGTGGCCAACGCGAGCTTGTGAATTCAAAGCCCGCGCATTACATACATAACATCCTCACC